>OW026418.1:16302500-17552500 GCA_932274075.1 Diarsia rubi | reverse complement strand
TCCTGATAGAAAAACCCAATAACACTTTGTCCGACCAGCGAGTCTACCTCAGGACCTCATGCTCAGCAGACGAGCTTTCGACCACCAGACCCAACGGAATATATTCTGCGTGTACCAAATAACTTAACAGAATCAATCATATTTTTATGTTCATTAGAAATTAAATGAATTATAATAAATCATAGTTTTCTAGCGAAGTAAATTCTCAAATATTTTTTTTATAACTTTTCTGATAGAAACGATCTGAGATATTTTATTCATTGCTTTAATTTACATGTTGATTTGTGGAGCAATTCGGAAATACTTAGACTTTTTTTTAAGACTACTAATACCATTCATCTTCGGTTTACGAAAACGGGCGTACCTACTGTCTTTCACTTTTATATTCATTTATGGTTAAACTACCTTTTGTCAGCAGTATTTTCAGACTGACGAATTCGTTTTCATATTACGTTTGTCATAATTTTGATGATTATCATCGTCATCAGCCTACAGCGCTCCACTAGTCCACTACTGGACAGGACCTCCTCAAGCGCACGCCAAGCATTTCGATTCTCAGCAACTCTCATTCAGTTATTACCAGCCACCCCACGGAGATCGTCACTACACCGAGCCTGAGGGCGTCCGTCCTAACTTACGTTTGCCGGTTCACGGTCTCCACTCAAGAACACGTCTATAGTTCTATATCAACGGACATCGGTTCTACGGCTAACTTATGCGGCACATTGCCACTTCAGCTTATTTATTCTGTGAGCTATGTCGACAACTCTGGTCCTCGGTCAGATCACCAAGTTCCTGATGAGATTCAAGATCTAAGAGTTCCAAGACTTTGAATTTATGGATTACTTACATACTTATTAAATATTTAATGGTTATTGTGTTCTGACCAGTGATGATCACCTCTAAATTCCATAACGTCATGTGCTTTATTTTTCTTTTCAATTCCGTCCGTCTACTTTTGCCTTTGGCGATGGCGTATTTATAGTTCGACCTTTACCTGCCTTTCCATGTACAGCTGACATTGTACGTGGCTAGAATATTAAATAAACAGGTGATGGACCATAATTAGGCACTTGACTCTTGCATTGACATTGAGTAAGGTCATGTTACTCAATTATTGTGCGGCCGTGTCAATATTATGGCATCGAATTCCATACCGTAAGCATTGGTACGTGTATGATTAGTAACGTATTTCTCTTTATTTTTATCCTGGTGTTTAGTTATTTGAGATACTAACTGCGGTATTCAGAGATATTTAATATTACATAAGCCGTCACTTAGTAAAGATTTGACATACTTTGTATGACAAACCTGTCAAACCCTTTACTAAGTGATGGCCTAAGTAATGATTAAACTTAACCGTAGTTTCTTGAAAAAGTTTTTATGAGACTATTTTTGGAGTTCTATTACCAATCAAAAATTGCCTAAAATGCTAGTTTTATAGAATATATATAATAATTTTAATGTACGGATATCCATTTCTATGAGTTATTGGTACGACCTTGCACATAAACTTAAATGATTTAAAATCTAAGTATGCCAATCGAATATTATCACCTTTAGAGGTTCAAACATATTGACATAAAAAATAGATTAATTTGCAATACAGAATATCCGCCTACAATCAACAATGTCATTAAACAAAATTAAAAACACGATGATTTATTTAGTTCAAAAACATTTAGGAAGTTAATATCAAGGTTCCAATTTAGCCAATACTTCGATGGAATAATGACCGCAACGAAAGCCCGAAGCAATAAAACGGCATTCGTTATTTAATTTAATAACTTCGATACCATGAGAAATCGTAATAAACGTAATCGCGCTATTTCTGGCTATTTCGTAAAAGTTTAATCAGAATAAAGATTAATTACTGCTTCGAACTTGAAAAATCTTTTGGCGCGTGACCATAATTTTAAGTTATGGTTTTCAAAGGCAGTTCACCAAACTGTAATGTCACAGAGCTTAAAGTGCTGATGGTGGATGTGCTAAGGTGGCCCGCTAATTGTATGTTTAATATTATAATCATTAAAAGCATCAATCAAAAAATTAAGTAAATCTTATTTAAAATACTTTTCTAATAAAAATTACGCATACACAAAAAACGTCATTCGAGTGTTGGCACTCGAATGACGTTTTTTGTGTATGCGTAATTTTTATTAGAAAAGTATTTTAAATAAGATTTATTAAGATTTATTTGTGGCACCATAACGAACGCCGATCACGTTGTCTCTGCTCAGCAGTAAAGAGGTTGCATTCTGTGATTTCACCTGAACATCTATTCGTATTCCGTTTAATTGGCATCTCGCCGATCGTTCCGGACGCTTTCTTCGGTCGCATCAAGGTTACTTGGCTCTCACCCGCTGAGCTCAGCTGTTCTTGTGTTTTGTGTGCCTGATGAAGCGCGGAGAGCGTCGCACGTCCCCCTTTTAACAGTTTTAACTTTCGAACACCGTGACGTGGGCTTGGGGTAGAGCTTGTGTGGCTGTTTGTTTTACGATCTTTGCTTGAACTTGCTTTGTGTAAAAAAATAGCGGGTGGTGTTCTTTTGCGTCTGTTTTATATTTTTGGCCTTAATTACCCTACCTAGCATAAAATACTTCAGAAATTGACCTTTAGAACTTGAAGCTGACGAATTTTGACCAATTTTGGATTTAAATTCCAAAAGAGAGAAAGTTCACATTCTCCATGTCCGAAGTAGACGACATTGACATAAAAAAACGAGAAATCCTGAATACTTAAAACTCGTTTGCTGATTTCGGCGAGATTTTGATGATAACTATAAGTAACTACCTTAATAAAACACAAACACATGGTCAATTTGAATGCCAACGTTGATAATAATTGGTGTCTATTAGGTGGTTACGCAAAAACTATGCTTCTCAATTTATAATTCGTCGATTTTTGTGCATCAGCTGCAAAAGCAACAAAAACTTGCGGTCAAAGACTTTATTATTTAATGTTGTTTGTGAAATCAATGTTGTTGGAGGGATTTACCCAGGTCTTCTTATGTAGGTACATGCTAGAAATAAAATTAATACTTACATTTATAAAATAACTAGCTGTTGCCAGCGGCTTCACCCGCTACAACTCGAAAATTATCCCACGGGAAGATAAAATCGGGATAAAAACTATCCTATGTGTTAATCCAGCTTATAAACTATCTGTGTACCAAATTTTATCTAAATCCGTTAAGTAGTTTTTACGTGAAGAAGTAACAAACATACACACTCACACACTCACAAACTTTTGCCTTTATGTGAAGTGTGATAACCATAAAAAAAATCCCGAGTAACCTGGTGTCAGAGTTTTTAAGCTTGGCTTAACATGCCGTAGAAAAATATATGGTCATGTCATGACCATCTGATATTATATGCAGAAAATCATGAGGAAAGTTTTTAGTATTGAAATGAAGAATGAACTATATGCCTACAGGTCTGCTGAGGTGATGAAGAGCAGAGAAGTAGAGTATGGCAGAAAAGACCCTAAATAAGTTGGAACAGGGCTGCGGCCCTGCGGCCCTGTTCCAACTTATTATGCTTATTATGCTTATGCTTTTGATAAATTGACAAAAACATTTTTATGAGTTGCTGAAGCAAGAGCTTCTGATATCGAAATAATATGAACAGTCATAAAAAATAATGAAGCAACATTATTAAAATAATCTAAATCTTTAATCGTAAACATGGTGCCAATGAAATGCACTAGTTAGCTTTAGAATATATTATTATTACTTACACTAAGTATAGGTGTATCAACAGTAATGGGACACAAAAAAAACCTGAGAAGGAATATATACTTACTTTATTATAGTACGATCAATCTGTTTGCCGATAGCATCAATTACTTTTCCATGTAAGGAGGTATACCGGCTGTTTTTGCAGGTCGAGGTACTTTTACTATCTTAATAGCACTGTTTAGATTTTGTCTCATTTTCATGATTCAAAATCGTTATTTCAGAGTTTGTTCAGTAGTAAAAGATAATTATCCTATTCCGTTCAATTAATCATTTTGCAAGATTGTTAATGTCTTAAGAAAATATATTAAAATGGGGTTGCTCTCCGAGATGACAACGGATATCGGTCAATCCCAACCATTTGACCAGTTTATATACCTGTCTTATTGCTCCTCGTCTGAGTTTTCCTATTTGTCTGGACGTTTCCAATTATGGGGAAATATCACTTAAATAGAGTTAGAAATGGTAACTGCCGCTACTGTCATTACAGCTTACGTATTCCGCCCGATCATTACCGGGGGAGGCTCCCAAGTTATCGATGTTAGATTTAGCATGAAATTGTAAACATAACGTAATCTTTAATGCAAGTAATAGTGCTTAACAGTGGTTGGTCAATTGTCACTTAGCAGCATAACTGTTGGAAGGGGATCAGTTACTGTCGCAGTCCATATGATGCAAATAATTGGTTATTGCTTACTGGACTTGAGCAATTATAGCTTATAGCCCGGGCTCCATTACACAGTTTTAATGTCCCGTAGATAACGGAGCGTTGGCTTAAAGGAACTGTCCAAGTTTTTCTGAAAAATAAACGGTTGAACGAAACTGTACACTGTTGATTGCATGAATTTTTAGTTTTTTTTAATTCTTGGAACCATTCCTGTCTTTATAATAACGTTCGGTATCGTTTGAAGTCTCGTTACGTTACTTGATTAATTTTAAAATGTTATTTGTGAATCACATTTTCGCTGTCACTCATCTAGCGGCTGTTGCTGAAAAAAGGAAAATGTGGCAAAATAACACCCTCCTTTTGGGGTTCGCTACAGTCGGGTAATAACAGGAACCGTTATAATACCATAATTGGGGACGTCCGTCATTTTTGTACGCATTTTTTGGTGCAGCATGTCTTCTTCGTCCATAATTCTCCATTACTATTCATCTCAGCAGTCACCTCCTTCATAGAAAGCCCTTTATAGCCATAATATCATCCTACACACAGTCCATCCAACGTTTCTTTGGTCTTCCACTACTCTTACCGCCATCTACATACAAATTCCAACGAACATAATATTTAAGAAAACCAAAAAGGATCATCGCTAATCCCTGATCATCACTTTTGAGTTCAACAACAGTCTGCTATGGTGTATGTGTGTGTACGGCCCAGTTAGCTGATGAATTTCATTAGGTGTTTCGAAGTCATCCACTAGTTAAACGGCCGCTTACATTAAAACCTCTGTATCTAATCGTTCGTGTAAATGACCTTTACGGTAGACTAAGTCGAGGGTCAGATAAGTGACGATGTCTATTGTCGAATTTGTTCTTAGTCTTTTACTCATTGATATTACGAGAAAAAAAAAACAGGAAAACATTGAAGAATTTTGGCGAGAACTACGATTGCAAAAGTGTTTCAACGTTGTGATGATAGCAACTTTTTCTAGACATATTTACAAAGAGATCAGATGCCAGTTTGTTTTATGTGGAAGGTAATTCGCACAAACTCATCAGATTAAAAAAAAAACACATTTTTGTGCCCTACTACTCCTACTAATATATAAACGCGAAAGTTTGTAAGTATGTTTGTATGGATGGATAGATGTTTGTTACTCGCAAAAACTACTCAACGGATTTGGACACAATTTGGTACACAGATAGTTTATAACCTGGATTAACACATAGGATAGTTTTTATCCCGATTTTATCTTCCCGTGAGATAATTTTCGATTTGTAGCGGGCGAAGCCGCTGGCAACAGCTAGTCTACAATACTACTGGGCCCTATTTAATCTGATTTGCTTTATCGAAACGGAAGTAGTCGCGAGCGGGGTGCCTAAAATGGCCACGTTAGCAGAATCATAGTCGAGATCATTTTTCGTGAGAATTTTAACGTAAGTACCTTTATTATCTAATTATGAATATGCTAGAGTAGCCATTGTTGGAAAAAAAGTAGTTGTTGAAAAACATGTTGATGCGCTTATATTTTTAAAATCCATTATTTCAAGAAAATGTCAGGAATGCTATCCGAAGGACTGTTCAACATGTATACGGGCCGATTACTATGATAATCGTTAATGCAAGGTGTAATTTCACATATTTATGCATAGCTACTTTAAGCGTTCGTTGTAATAATTATAGAGAGGTTTACCGTAGACAATACGCACCTGCATGGCTTCTACAGCTCGAGGTCTTTAAGATGCGCTGTCAGGATCTTCCCCTCGACCCTTGCTCGAGCGAACCCGTGTCGCTGAGTCAGAAATTTTAAACTACTCTCTAAATAATGATATCACTCGGATTCAGCCTGTCCCTTTGCTGACTTCCGCAGCGACGCCCTAAGCCGAGGCTTGTGACTCACAGGGTGTGCCCTTAGCGCGCTGTCACTTAGTCTAAGTGTTTGTGCACTGCCTGGTGGAGGAAGGCATTCACAGGATAGTAGCAAGATTCAGGCTCATAGGTTGACCTGCGAGCTGTCATCATTGCTATGGAATATCGACACCGACAGTTCTTGAACGACGTTTAATTGCTGTTCACATTCGGTTCCATTGGTGAAATACACTCTAAAGTTAGATTTGAAGATAGCATTAATGCTAAATTAAATACACCTATTGTTAACCCTTCGGGTGCAACAGATGTGATGTTTTATATGTTATGAATGCTAAAAGGCCTAGGAAAGAACCTAAGGCAGAGGACCGTGAACTCAAATATCAATTTAAAACAGCAACTACAATTTAAAAAATTATCATCTCAAATTCATCTCCCGTTGCGTGAACAATAAAAACATAACAAGTTGGCCTCGTAAGTAATTACATTTTACAGCTAACTCGGCTTAAGACTAGAGTACACGAAAACGGGGCTAATCAAAACAATGTGGACAGTGAAATTACGGCATAGTCAGCAACACTTGGAACTTACCGTAAGATAACGGGAGGTATCTTAACCTTTCCGTTTTTCCCACTGCGAGACCAATCCATGTCTTGTCAGAACATTAAAAACTGGAGCATGATATGGGTTTTTATTAGGTGTAAGAAACTCTGGGATTAACTCTGATGGTAATAACAGCTGGAGATGGAAATTTTAAAGGATTTACGACTAAGTCAACAGTTTTTTTTTCAGTCAAGTATTAAACGTGTACCTACCTTTTTACTGTGACTTTTGCAGAAAAACCATGAATATAGCACAGTTATTATGGCTGTAAATGATGTAGGTTTGAAATGACGAAGCAGAAGGAGTATAAGCTCGTAGCTTGTGTGTGTTTTTTAGTTTCTGACTATTCTTTGGAAAAAACAAGTAGTTAAAAAACTAAAAACCCGACTGAAAAGCAAAAAACAAGCACATTTTAAATTAAAGAAAACTTGGAAGGAGGCGGGGTCCATTTATTTTCATTTCATAATTTAATATTCAAATGAACCCCGCCTGCTTCCAAATGTGCTTGTTTTTTGCTTTTCAGTCTTTTCAGTCCGGTTTTTAGTTTTTTAACTACTTTTTTTATTTCTATCTCTTTAGTTCTTTAGTGTTTGTTCTTTCGTTGGTCGCGTAAAATACTTCGCAGATGATTTAACTTTTGTGATTGTTTATAGAATTTGTGACTTTGAATTTATTTTAAACATATAGGTGTCATATATTTTTGTAATCACCTTTTAAAACCCTTCATTTTGATACCGTACTCGATGGTAATGGATATTTTTTATTTTTTCAAATCCGCGATTTGGCCCCCAAACCTAGCAATTATCTTTGATTTTTAATTTTAATGTAGCCAGTAACACTTGCGCCATCAAGACGAATCTAACGACGTATATTTCATTCAAATGCCTTCATACATATAGGAGTTATGAGGGAACAAAGAAACGGACATACATACATACTTACATGCATACACGCCAAACACATAACCCTCCTTCTGGGCTTCGCCGCAGTCGGGTAAAAAGGGGCATGTTTTCAAATTATCTAGTTTTTGCTCGCAGCTTCGCTCTCGTTATATGCAGAAGTATATCCACGGGATCCTTTTAAATGTAGCATATGACGTTCGAGGGTAAAGTAGCTTCACGTCAGTGAAAGAGTTTTAAGAATCGGATAAGTAGTTCCGAAGATTACCCTACAAGTAAATACAAACTTACTAACAAATAAATAAAGACGTCTTTATAACAACACTAGCGGACGTCACGCGGTTTTACCCGCGTAGTTCCCGTTCCATTGAGAATACAGAGATAAAAAATAGCCTATGTCACCCGGGGATCCCGGAATCGGAATCCGGATCCGGTTCCGTAATTTTCAAGTTTATCCATTACAAAAATAGACACACACAAAAATACTAATCTTTCCTCTTTATAATATTAGTGTAGAAGTACAGATGCATATCAAACTTCTGAATTATCACACCTACGGCTGTAGTTTACACAAGAACACTGTCACCATGCACGCAAAAGCGTTTTTGTATGCATAGTCAACATTACAATGGTCATACAAATTATATTCTGCTGTGATTACAAAACCTTATTATTGACGTATTTAATTATTGCAGCAAAACAGGGCAATTAAGTCGTTTATTAGGAACTTTGACAGACTGACAGTTCAGTATTGTTATATCATTTTATACTAAGGAATAGTACATTGTTATCCAAGTGGCGAAAATTACTTATTTAGACCCGAGACGGGGTTTGGCAGTGAGGGCGCTAATAGTTCGAGGAACTAAGTGAGTAATTTACCCGAGGTAAACACTGCTTTTCATTACTCATACTCTGAAAATAGGCCACAACATGCCTGCGGAGCGGGTTGAAAGTACTACTTTTCAGACCTAGGGAGAATCGCTTTCAACTGATCCCTTTTATGGGTAGACTTTTCTGGGGCTATACTTGCAAGAAAATAATGACTACTTACAATGTTTTTTATGTACGACGTATAGACCGTTCGATGTTTTTTTTCGACCGATTTGTAAAACTGTTTTAGCACAGGCTCGTTTAATACTGGAAGGACCAGGATAGCAAAAAAAATATGACAGGAGGTTTGATGTACCTAATGATAAAAAAGACCATAAAGAAGATTCCTGCAAAGTTTTCAATATGAATGTGAATGCGGATGGGTGTAAGAGAAGAGGAAGACCAAAATAATAAACGTTAAAGACTGTGTAAAGGATGATACGGCAAGAAAGGAGATGTCTGATGAGATAGAGAAGTATGGAAGAAGGTGCGCGCTGTGCCGACACTACAGTTTTTTTTTTTTAACTTTGCCCCACACTAGGAATTTCTCCACACGGAACGGAACGGAACAACTATCCTGTAGGTCATACAAATATTTGTTCCGTGCGGGGATCGAATTCGAGAGACTCAGCGCAGCAGTCCATTGCTTGAACCACTACCCCAACCGTGCCGTCATGTTTTTTTATTAGCAAATTAGTATAAGAGTAAGATAATGGTGATGGAAGGAGACGCTTCCAAACCATGCCAAATTGCAGAACCAAGTATAAAACAAGAACATATCCTACGGAATTCTCTATAACGTGTAGAACTCGAAACTTATAAAAACATAAATTTTCAAAATTCTCTGATTAATTAGTTATATCTTTCGAAAAACCACATATCAATAAAACCGGACCAACGATCTTACTGCGATAATTTCTCAAATCCGTCTACTAAAGCGCGACTATCATAGATAATAATTTATGCAAGTATTCCACGAGGTCTACAAACAGTGGCATTTTATACGGGTTTAATACTGCGGCTAATTGCATTATCCGAACTCTTTATGACCAAACAACCGGATGTCAAGCCAATAAACTACTGATTGTAGTTTTTAATTGTACCTAGAAATAGTACAGGCTACCTATTGCTTTTAGCTTGTTAGTTTGTAAGTCACCACGAGTAATAGATTTCTAATTCCGCATAGTGTTTCTGTCAATTTCACTAAATGGAATAAAACTAGATTACTTTCTTTATAACTAATATATGAGTACTTTTAGATCCGCCTTTAATTTAAAGTGAAACTTGTAATTTATTTTGTTAGACTTTAATTCAATAAATTCAACTAACGAAGCAGAGACATTTCTCTTTGCTAATGAATCTGTTAGCTTTCCTTCTGGCAATATCCGCTGTTTCGTGGCCTTTGTATCGAAGCCGGGCTTTGCAAATCTTGTTTAATTCGTCCTTCGATATTTTGCTCTGGAAAACGGCCAAAGTTCAGCAATATTTTCTGTCTAGGTCAACAGTCCAAATCACAGGAAACGTGGCGTTTATGAATGAGTTAAGCTCTTTCTCAAAGGTTTAGCCTATAATCGCACAACGGCAGAAGGGGAATCCCGAGGCCTTTGCCCTGCAGTGGGACAATACAGACTTAGCGATCTCAAAAGTCTTTCGATCAGCTTCATACAGTATTAAGCTATTTTCATCTTAGGCAAATCTTCTGTGTCACTTGTCCCTTGGGATCTTACAACACTCAAAGCATCCACGTCTATAACAAGAACCGATCTCTCGAGACTTTCGTTGAACTCCTCGGCAATGTCACGTAGCTCGTACTGGCAGATGACCTCGTTTCCTCCGATCTAATCGAGTAGCGCTGCACGTTCAACGTAACATCTCCATTGTCGTGACACTGATCAGTCGCACGTGTCGTTTTAGGAGACCTACATAGTTTCACTACTGTATCAGGCACGTATAAAAATTTCGAGCTGTTTGAGGCATACTTACTTAGGCCATATTTAAATGACATTTGTGTAGTTCTACGCGATTTATCGAAAATTATAAACCCTTGATAATGTTAAGCACCTAGTGTGTCAGCTTTTCATCTATTTACCCACATAAGGACCGTGTGGTAGATTATGTATGGCACAGTTTGTCACTCGTGTTAATTGCAGTAGTGGTTCCAAGCAATGAACGCATTATAGACTGCAATATTTACATATGAAGTTTTACAGAATCTTTTTAAACAATTAAGAATGAGTTGACATGCAATTTGAAAGAAAAACTAATAAGTATGTGGAGGCAATATAACATATATGAGTATCGCACTTCTTGCCAGAATAAAGGCCTCGCTAAAAACCAATTCACCGATAGCTTTCAAAGTACAACAAGATAAGTATTTAGCAATATTTTTCTATGTATTCCCAAGCTAACAAGACAATTTCATATAATGAATCATCATAATTTGTAGCGTATCTGCCAGTACATACGTGCATTACATATAAGCACATGAAGAGACAGAAGACGTGTGAAAGATTCGTATCGGGGGCCGATTCTTATGCTAATGACATTCGCACGAGGTTACGCCCGGTCAAGGTAACTGTGTCATCAATGCAAGCATATTTCTAATGTTTTCTTAATTAATTAATCGCTTTTATGGCACTCATAAAAGTGATGAAATAATCTGGCCATGTGCCAGTCAGAATCGCACACGAAGGGTTCCGTAATACCGTGCAAAGTTTTAAATGTTATGAAAAAGATGGAGCGGAAAGTTGAGGAACATATTTTGATATTTCTCGAGCAACTTATGGCTTCCTTACTTGACGCGTAAGGAAAACAATGAAAGAGAGAAAATTTACAAAATTTATTGGAATTTCTCAGAAGTTATGAGCAAGCGTGGTGATTTATGCTCATTTCTTCCTTCATAACGGCAAGAGCACTTTGCCCTGATGTGTTAAATTAAATCTACCAAATGAAGGATCACTGACTAATCCCGTTATTTAAAATATTTATCTGAAAATGCGTAAGAGAAAGGGCCATATTCTTGCGTAAAAATCACATTATCTGAAAGTAGTAAGAAGAGCAGCGGTGGCCCAGTGGTGACGGCCCCGACTTACGAACAGTAGGTCGTGGGTTCGAACCCAAGCAGGCACATTACTTTGTGTAATTTATTTACGGCTGCAAAACATCGTGAGGAAACCGGCATGTCTTGATGAACCAAAAATTCGAAGACATGTTATATCTACCAATCTGCACTAGGCCCGCGTGGTAGATTATAGCCCATTCCCTCTCAAAAAGAGAGGAGGCCTGTGTCCCAGCAGTGGGAACATTAATAGGCTGTTGATGAAGATGATGATGATGAGTAATCAGGTTATTAAAATCAGTATCTAATGAAATCAATGTCTTGTCTCGGTGTATGAAATGCGTGGTTTTAAGTAATTAGCTCTGTCTGCCAATATAATCACTCTCAATTTAATAACCTTTTACTCGTAAATGCTCCCGTTTTGTAGTCATGTAAAATTAAATGGTTACGATAACGCTACGATTATAAAAATTATAACTTATTTAATTAATAACAATATCGATATCATATCAGCAAAGAATCTGTTTTCAACTACTAACATACTTCCGGACATCGACGCGCAAACGGTAACCACATAACCAGTACATAATTCCAAAGCCCCCACATAGAGTGTTGTTACTTGTTATCTAATACAGCGGCTATACAGGGAGGTTTTTGATGATGAACTGAAAACGTTTGTCCGTCGACGATCCAACCTGTATATTTTGTTATTTTTTTTATAATATAACTGATAGAATGCTACTTTGCCTAGCTAAGGTTTAGACAAAGTAGCATTATATCATTGACATCAAGACTATTCTAGACCCGAGAGCCTAGACTCTAGACTCCTGCATGGGTCTCTTTGACGTTCTACTTACTACAGAACCTAGGTACTAAACGGGATGTTATTCGTACACACACAAGACAACAGGACCACATGTCCATATATATGCGTTTGTTTTCTTTTTCAGAAAACCTCGTCTACATTCCAATAAAAGCGTAAGCGGCACATGCATATGCATGCGTGTGTATATTTACTTTTCAAATGGAAGACATTTTTCTTTGCTATCAAACGTATTATTTCACGATTGCCGCTGGCCACTAATACTCCAATTACGTTAGAGCAGCAATCGTGTTGTGTGTTCATCCGTTGCTAATCACTGCTGCGTAAGCGCCGTGTCGCGTGCGCTCTTATTTACAAGCCGTTAGAGTTGGCTAGGATTGTCTCACATTCAGATTTAGCCTAAAAATGTATTGAGGCTGAATGAGATTCTTTCAGCACATACTCTTCATACCCACATAGATCGACTCTTTTTTCTATAGGAGTTGGCAGAAACGATCTACTTCTCTACCCGATTCGTAGGAGTTCTTTTTTCTTTCAAGCCTTATTTTTGCAAATTTTATTACTGATCCTAAACGAATTCCATAATGTTTCCACTTAGATTGGTTCTTGTCATGTGGTGAAAGGATTGGACAGATAAATCTATGTTACGAAGAAAACTGTCGGTAGGTTCACAAAAATCAAAGAAAACATTATGATTCTACAATTTACGTAAAAACGTCTAAGAAAGACTACAGAGTCAATAAACTCGTCCGAAGATACCGTTTTTCACATTCTTGGCAATTTCCTTCTCTGGCAACCCTATTCGCACATGCGTTACTATTAAACATTCAATTCCTATCCAAGAGCAGTGTCTAGTTAAATCACGGCCATGGCGATCTGCTCTTGAATTGTGAGAGAAAACTAACTCGAACTGACGGAAAGAAAGAAACGGTGTTTGATTGATATAGCATTAGCGTTTAGATGGCTTGATTATCGGGGAAGTGGTGAAACAAATGTGGGCTGAAGAATTCAGAGAACGACGCTGATTCTGCTTGTGTTTTAATATTTACATATTTTACATGTAGGTATGAAAATTATATTATTGGATCACTACAGCATAATTAACAACACACCATATTTTATAACTGGCTCGCGGAAATAATAGAAAATTAGAAGGTTGTGTTCTTGAAATATTTTCGTAGATTCCGGAAAATTCCGACACCGGAAAAACGTACGGTGTTAGTTTAGCATCTACTACGTAGCAAAGTAGTGTGGTTTATGATAATCACACTATCACACAAATATTATAAAGGCGAAGGTTTGTGAGTGTGTGAGTGTGTGTGTTTGTTACTTCTTCACGCCAAAACTACTGCACGGATTTGGATGAAATTTGGTACACAGATAGTTTATAACCTGGATTAACAAATAGGATAATTTTTATCCCAATTTTATATTCCCGTGGGTTGTAGCGGGTGAAGACGCTGGCAACAGCTAGTAAACCAGAAAACCGATCCACTTGTCTTGATACAATTTTTTTTGAACTACTAGGTATGTTGTTATAGGATCTATAAAAATGCTACTTTGTAATCATTTTAAAATTGCCAATCCGCAAATACAAGGTGTCACTTTGCAAGAAATCGCATATCATACAAGAATCCACGATTTGACGTGAACATTGCACCCTGCATTTCGCACTAATGTTGCACAAATGACTATCATTGTAATCTTGACCCACATTAATTATTATAATAATATAATGTTAATTATAAACGACGTGCAAATTTTACTCTCCCGATCTCCACGTGCCTGCGTAACGCAAATAGTTTTATATTGCGAAGTTTTTGCAGTATTTTTATTTTATTAGTACTTATAGAGTACTAATGAAACTAGTAAAATACTACTATTAAAATATAATGTTTAAAAATATTTTGAGGCAGTGATTATAGCGTTGTTCAAGTGTGTTCCTTATTTTAGACGAAGTGATTCTATTTTAAATATCACTACGTCTTCTTAAATATTTTTAAATCTATGTACATTTTAATGAGATAAGGTTATTATGTAAATAACTAAACAAATTAACTAAAAATAGACAAAAAAAAAACACATATTTTTACGACGTCGACCGTATGTCACTTGGCGTCAAAGTAATCCTCCGCATCGCAGTCATCAGGGAACGTGTCCAGTAGGCAGCAAACTGATAGTTTTGCTCTTTCCTATGCACTTGCAGGTTAAAAATTAAAAGTCGGGTAAATGATTGTTAGGAAATAGGACCTTAATAAAATTTCCATTTGAAAATTAATTGAGTCTGCCGAACTCTTGTAAATTTGTTGACAACCAGCCTTACCAAAATTTCCATATGAAAATTAATTGAGTCTTCCGAATGCCATAAATGTCTCTTGTTTTGTTGACAATCAGTCTTACCAAGGGGTATCATATTACCCAATTTTTTAATTTTTGTTTTTTTGTCAATATGTTCTATCTTGTGTGAAACCAATAAATACTATTTCTTTCTTTCTTTCTTTCTTTCTTTCTTTCTTTCTTTCTTTCTTTCTTTCTTTCTTTCTTTCTTTCTTTCTTATTTCTTTCTTTCTTTCTTTCTTTCTTTCAATGCTAATTGGGTTCTGAAGCCAGATAGGCACTAATAGGCAGTCGCTCAGCGATCCATGGAAAATACAGCTGCATCCGTTTAGACTGGAAACTGGCCCCAACTAGCACAGTTGGGAAATGGCTAGGCAGATGATGTATTTACAAATGTAACAAAAAGTTTCAATTAATTAATTGTAATTGACGTGATACCTCTTTTGCGACTCATACCGACTAGTTTTTCACGTGTATTTTATGTAACTCACTGTCAACTCTGTCGCGTTTCGTATCGTGACTAGTGGCCGTTTGTTCCCAGCTGGGCCATTAGTGTGATCTACTGCACTGGCTTGCTAAGTAATCGTTGAATTGTAAACACTTATCACCGATGTGAAATAAAGTAAAGCAACACTAAACGTTGTAATTAAAACGAGGCTGTGTTTTGAATATAAATCTCTTACTTACCTACTTAAGTACGTTACCCTCTCTATAAATTAATACTCTCTCGTTGATTGGACCGCTGAACGTAATGGTTCGTACTTTCTCTGAAAACTTAGCTGAAAAAGTTACTGTTAATGTTAACCTGTGTCATGCCACCCCACTGCTTGAAGTATCCCAGTAGATGCATTCTCTAGTTCCATTATGGGGCTACGGGCCAAGGCTACCCCTCGTGACTTCCAAATTTATCGATCCAGATCCAATGGGGACCACTGATAATAATTCATTATTAATAATGAAGCCTGTAGATTAATGGTTTATTATTCAATAAATTGGCGCACCTTTATAGACTCCGTGGGATACTGTTGCGCCTCTAACAGCAAATAAACATAATTATATGAATATGTGGGTCATTATTTAATAGCAAATTAGAAGATGAAGTACCTATTTGATGATAATCTTCATCGTTTTAAGACCAGGCACTCTAAAATAATTTCCACGCAAGCTCCGCCCCATTCACCCCGCCACTCCACGCGATGTGCTAGACGCTAGCACATCAGTAATAAAGTCGAATACCGCGTGCGCTCTTTGATCGCGTTCGAGCACGAAACTAAATGTCGTAAATCTCAATTCTTATTTCGTTTATAACTAAAGTAGTAATTGATCTGGAGAAAAAATATCTTGTGGCTGGATAGTAAACTATATTTTCTTACAGTGAACATTTATTTTAGACTTAAAGGCGGAGCAATCTTGAGGAAAAATGTAATAATCGTTAAAAAAGACATGATTTTCGAATAAAAAATGAATCGAGCGAATATGCTACAATTACGTAACTGTCTTGTACATGGAAAGAAAAAGATCCAATAAATCATATACTAAAGTTCCATTTTGATTGTATGTACGACTGTTTCAGAATATTAATGCAAATTAACATAAATTTAGGGAGCCTCCTCTTAATCATCACTGAGCTAAGTTCCTCATGTGACAAAACTTATCTGATCTGATTCTGTGTTTCGAAACTAGATAATAATTATAATCTTTAGCGAACATAAACTATAGAGTTAAGTGTTATCGAAGAATAACTAAACATAATTTAGTAAGAATTCGTTTTGGTTGCAAAACATATTAATCAATTTTAATAAGCATTGTTGTTAGTAATCTCATAAACTTTATTATTAATGCAAGTGATTGCAAAAACAGACATAAATCTACACTAATAATAATACGAGTATTATAAAGAGGAAAGATTTGTTTGTTTGTTTGTACCGAATAGGCTCCGAAACTTCTGGACCGATTTGAAAAATTATTTTACCGTTGGGAAGCTACACTATCCCCGGGTGACTTAGGCTACTTTTTATCCCTGTATTCCCACGGGAACGGGAACTACGCAGTTGAAATCGCGTGACGTCCGCTAGTAATAAATAAATTTATTGACACACACAAGTAGGTAACATGAAATTTAGAAAATAAAATAAAAATACAGTGAGGAAAGTTAAGAGAATTTATAAGTAAGTATCTTCCTTGGTGGCTCAAATATATCGATATGTCCGAAGATAATAATAATAATATCTTGTCGATTCAAAATTCGAATCAAGAACTCGATGTTCGCAGATCGAATAAATTTATCGATTTATAGCTGTCAGATACTGGTATCTAGTCGACTCGATATCGACTGGACAGATGATTATTCTCGAGAAGGGCTGATTGAATATTTATGAAGATTGCAACATCGCTGGCCACTCATTGTTTTGCAATTCCGTAATAAAAAACCGGATAATCGTAGTCGTAGGTAGACATAGTATTTAAATGTTGCAATGGTTAGTCGATGATTGCTCCGGTACATTCAATGACAATCAATCAACTAAATTATGACATGCTATTAATCTGTATCCGATGAAATACCGGTTTTAGTGCTGATTGATATTACTGACGGTTTTGTTGATCTATCGAATTGTTGCTGTCGTAGGAAAATAATAATAATAATAATATTCCACAACTGTTCTATCACACAACGCCATCTAGTCCCAAGCTAAGCAGAGCTTGTGTTATGGGTACTAGACAACTGATAAACATACTTATATATTTCTAAATACATACATATTATAGATAAATTACACCCAGACACAGAACAATAAATGATCGTGCTCATCACACAAACATTTGTCCTGGGTGGGAATCGAACCCACGACCTCCGGCATAGCAGTTAGGGTCACTAACCACTAGACCAACAGGCCAGTCTAAAATACAACATTGCAAAATGTTGTTCACATTCTATACATACATATTTGCATTGTACACTTTGTAGCGTGCCCAAAAGATTGGCAGCATATAACATAACATCGCGCTTTTAATCTCCGGTGGGTTACTCAGAAGAGCGCTTATTAGTGACCACATTTCGGCAGTTATAATATTTGAGTTCCACGTAATAGGTAAACCTATTGCTATCAGGTGGGCAAAAATCCAGGCTACCTGACTGCTACTGACAAATCCCCGATGGAAAAACCCAATCCACGTAATAAGTAAACCTATTGCCATAAAAAATCCAGACTAACTGACTGCTACTGACAAATCTCAGATGGAAAAACCCGATAACGCTATGCCGAACCGAGGAATCGAACCCTCCTGATGGACCTCATGCAGATTCAACCTGATATCATGTACGACAAAAAAATAGATAGACAGACGAAAGAACCTTCTCCTTTTTGGAAGTAGGTTAAAAAGCATGTTTTGCTAAGAATTCCTTTCTCTAGAAACTTAGGAAAGAAAGCATGATAGTTTGTACGGAAATTTGACATTTTTACCAGTTATATATTTTTACCGACGGAAAATCCTATCTGCAGGCTCTTCAATAAAAATCATCCTGTTACATTGTCTAAGATGTCCAACCACTGACTCACAATTGTTATTACCAACAGACACAATATTTCATACCTGGTCAATTGCATCGGAATCTAGCTCAAATGCCCAACATTCCAGAACAAAAGTAGACTAGTTCATTCTGTTAGGGCATGAAATCAGAAGCTACGGTACTGAACCGCAATTTGCTCTGCCCGCGTCGATAATTTAGTCTCTTTTATCTTACGAGATCATTGGTTAAGAGGCTGTGTTGGGTTGGTGAGGAAAATGAATGTCGGTACCTACAGATACAGATAGTCGTGGAATATCAATAAATGGTGGAATTTTGCAATAAGATGACGGAACTCATGGGGCTTTATTTTTAAATAGGGATGTTTACTGACTGAAAAATGAGATTGTAATTAGTCCGTCTGTTAGATTATCGAAAAATATTGGATATGTATTTTTTGTTTTATCAAATTAATAAAAATTTACAAAGATAAAACACATCAAAAATTTGAGTGGGGGTTTGTGACGTCACTGACTGGTAAAAATGCCATACTTATGTCTTAGAATATGACGTCACACCCGTTTTCAAAGCATTTTATCGTCTTCATTGTTTGTTTACATGAAAAAAGAAATAATACGAGTCTAATACTTTTTGGAAATCTATCTGACGGACGAATTAGATTTACGACCTACCCTATTGTTTCGCGTTTGTTGCAATGTAGGTACTCATATATTTTTATAATAGCTTGTTATGTCCCACAGCTGGGCAAAGGCCTACCCCAATACCTTTCAAGGTAAAGTTTGGATGTAGGAGGTTTTCAAAAGCAAGGCATTATCAAAGTCAAATGGTCATCAAGTTATAGAACTAGACGTAAACTAGTAATTACATTTGGAATTTCAAGCCTGCCCGTCGCTTTCCATGGCGACACAAAGAATCTACTTTCTTTATATCGTGCACAATTGTTTCTACTTACTTACATAGTACTTCATACCTTACGTGTGTGTGTCGTAAGCAGAAAGAAACCTTCCGACGTAACTCTAGGCTCGGTAAAGGAATTAGTTCCACATTGGGATGCGTACGATTGCCTCGCGAGGTACCGGAGAATTGCAGGTTCATACGCGTGACCGTTACGAATCTATAGATTATATGTAACTGCTTTCACAAAAATTAGTAGTTTTCCCTTTTTCATGTATGTACTTACTTACCTATGTGTTATTTGTTGCAGAATTCGTGTTGGATCCGGAAATTGCTATTTGAACGGTAAGTGATCAAGTTCTTTATTGATTTTTACTAATACTTATTGGTTAGTCATGAGCATAACACAAATAGTATGGTTTGCTCACAACAATAACGATTAAATAAAATTAACGAGAGTAATTCCGCAGATTTGTTTTGATATCGACCCCCATCGCGTCTACAAAATTTCACTTTGAGCCTGTAAACATTAACGGTACCTACGGATTACTTACTGGAAAAATGATTTCGATGACAACGATGGTGGTATAATAGTGGTAGATGACTAATTGAATCTCAAATAACATTTTAATAACCGCTGTGGAACAAAATAAGTAATAGTTACTTAATGTTCCTACCACACGCTTAAGCTTCACCGTAATACAGTTTTACCAAACACACGGTGAAGCCTGTGCGTATGGTAGGCCTATTAGAGTTAATCAACGCAGACGCAGGCTTACAAACTTTTACTCGCAATAAAATAATTGACATGATTATATACGCCTTTACGCAGTGTTCAACAAATTACTAGTTTTGTTAACTCATAAAAAATGAGAGTTGATTACTTACCAGCGTAATGTTGTAGCAAAAATTTTTTATTATAGTGTAACAATGTAGATAGAAGATCGTTTTGGTCCCAAAGAATAAGCGGAATGAACTGGACATCTCTTCCAGTTTTTTTTTTTTTTTTTTTTTAAACGGGCAACGGTTACTAGGAACTTCTCCTGTATCGAGGGAGCGTTCACAAACATTTAAACTCACAAACACAAATACGCAGACCCGAAACAACTACAGGCCATACAAATATTTGTTCCGTGCGGGGATCGAACCCGCGACACGCAGCGCAACAGTCCATTGCTTAAGCCATTGCGATTAGTATTGGCTGCAGACTAGGATAGGTAGACCAACTAAGAAGGCGAAAGTGTTAACAATGGGCATATAATGAACCCAGTAGGTTAACCAACGAAATTTAAATAAGGTTCAGGATGTAGTGGTCGAATTCCAAACAATTACGAAAAGGTTCGGAACGAATTCTAAAAACTCCAAAATTAGTCTGTGATCTATAAAGCCATCATAATCACGCATATAATCCAATCACCTACCTACTTTCTTACACCTATTAGCAAATTATTATCCTACTATTGAGTACTGAACTAATCTCGCGAGAAGTGTGATAATTATATCGAATTATAAATTAATCGGTCAATCGAGCTGTGCGCCCGCGCGTGTAACGTTACGTTTTGTAGGAAGTCAGTGATCGTCTGCGATAGATCGTATGCTACACGTTACAGGAAGGAAATTGAACGGTGTGTTACGAGAAGAATTTGTTCAATTGATTCAATTTGCCTTCGATGTGGTTTAAAAGGAGACAGCGTAAAAGCCTAAAGGGCACTGACATTATCAGCGCTTGTATCAATACAATTACCTCTCGAGAAAAATGTCGTTGATTATGACTGAAGGTGTACTTAATACGGGGCCGCGGGTTGTACAATAGTTATCGCGGCCTCGACATAGAGGGCGAAGAAGGAACATGGGTGGTTTTTAGTCAGTAGAAGTCTGACACTCCCTTTCGCTCTGCCCAAGAGCGGGAGGAGTTATTCGATGATTTTCCACCCGCTAAAAAAAAAAAAAGGTGTACTTAATACTTTTTATTAACCAGCATACCTGAAAGATATTACACGACGGCATGTTATGCCAAGTTAGAGGCCCACAGGTGTCATAAAAACTTTGATACCAGGTCAGGTACGAACCACATGATATACGAAGACTTAGTAGTTATCCAGTTGTAGGGACATATCACAGAAAGGGAGGGACTACTGAGATGACAAGCAATATAGAAGTACGGAAGAAAAAAAACCATACCGATTGAATTGAGAACCTCCTCCTTTTGGGATGTCGGTTAAAAAACATGTTGCGTTGACACCAAATAAAAGGCCAGGAAAATGAATATTCTATGGATATAAATTAATTTAGTTTCTTCGAAGTTAACAGACCATTAAAAGATATAAACGGTAACGAAGCATTTTATAATTATGATCGATCACAACTTTTACTTTCACGTGGCATTTGCTTTACGAAGAAAGTTTCTTGTTTCGATAAAAGCAGAGTTATTTTGAGATAACATTTTATAAATTAACTTGCAATGGCAATAAAGCGAAAGTTCTTGTTAAATGAAATGTGCATACTTATTACTTATATGTTGTGAGGTCAGGGTCGTTGTCCGTGTTTGCCCGAATTTATATCAGTGTATAAATCTAAAGAGCCGTGTTTTATTCGCTCAGTTCTCTCGTCTCAAATAATAGGGTATTTCACCAAAAAATCTAATTAGTCCGTCAGATAGATTTTCAAAAATTAATGGATACGTATTTTTTCTTTTTTCACTTAATTCGAAAAATCGCGTGTGACGCCACCAGGTTAGTACTTTTTTACCCACAAAGTGATGTCAAAAGCTAAACGCATGATCTTTGACACGTTTTATTTTCGTCAATTTTTATTAATTTGTTACTTGAAACTTGGCACAAATAAATTATAGTATAAATTATAAAGTTGGTCACATTTACCTAGATTAACAAAAGTACTTTTAATCACGGCAATCATATTTTCCGACATCCACGCGGGCGAAGCCGCGGGCAAAAGCTAGTGTTATCTAAATAGATTTAGTGACAAGAATCGACTAAATACGAATCTCATTAAACTATTACACACATTCATCAGCCACACTTCAGAAGGTGACCATTAACAAACACACGCTAAGCATAACTTAAAACAATATCTTAAAATAACAGCCTTCACAATTAATGTTCCATAAAAAAGTTCAAATGTTAATACTGCATAGTACATACAGTCGAGAAAAACTCGTTGACCCACTGCAGTCCCAGAAAGAAACTACCAACTTTAAGAAAAAAACTTTTGTGAATTAAACTCGATTGAGCAACATTCAATATCATTCCTTTTCGATTATAACTCGATGATCGCGCAGTTTATTACAAATGAAAGCAAGTCAGAGAATCAATACTGGCCATAACGTAACTGCAATTCTTTACGATTATTTTCTAATAACTGTACAGATCTATGTCATCTAGAAATGTCGTAAAAACTTAATAAGTCAATCTATTGTGTGCAAACTTCACATACACGATCTACTAAATAGTCCAAACAAACGGATTTGGATAAAATTTGGTACTCAGATAATTTATAACCTAGATTAACACATGTTAGGATAGTTTTTATCCCGATTTTATCTTCCCATGGGATAATTTTCGAGTTGTAGCAGGTGAAGCTGCTGGCACCAGCTAGTAACATAAAAAAGTAGAAAATTATCAATCGTGTTTTGTTTCCAAAATTAAAAGATATAGATAGATATTTCTGGTAATAGTTTCCGCATAACAAATTAAATTATCTCTGTCTAACCGATTTTTTACTCGTCTATGAGAATCGGCAATATTGTAACGACAATAGCCTAATTGATAGAAAGCCTGCGTATCGGCCGACTTGTGTAAATACATTCCTTCGGTTCACGATGGAACACCGTTAAGGTGGAAGCTCACATCTGGCCCGCGAAATTCTAATTTTCTTACGTTTTTGGCAATTTGCAGGCCAGTGCTTGGTTGTATGTTTATGAAAATTTGATTTGCGACTGTAAGACGTATGAAGTTACCGAATTATAACCATCAAAATTACTAACTACTAAAGAACGACGACTAAATTACTAAAGAATGACTTTTACATGCAAAAATCAATCTTGACATGAAAATGAACTTGGAGGGTTGTATTGATAATTTTGATGGTTATAATTCGGTAACTTCATACGTCTTACAGTCGCAAATCAAATTTTCATAAACATACAACCAAGCACTGGCCTGCAAATTGCCAAAAACGTAAGAAAATTAGAATTTCGCGGGCCAGATGTGAGCTTCCACCTTAAGTAATCAATTTTAGTCGGTTAATATTTATTAAGCACCGACATACGTCAAAAGGTAAGGCAATGTTCAAATGAAGAGCCACGGAAAGTCGTCCAAGATTAATAGTCCTTAAACCTACGTAGTGAATTACGATCATTCATTCTTTGACATAATTGTCATCAGCTTCCTGACCTTATCCCTATGTTTATAATTTATATAATGTAAGTGCAAATTATTACTCCCTTTCAACTTTCGACTGTCATTTCACATTTGCATGTGAAGTTGCTAAACCTTTCCATTTCTTGATTGTAGATACAATTAAAATCCACCTTGTTTTTATAGAAGCCGTGAAATCAATGGTAGTTAGGTCCAAGTTGGTTACCTAACCGTTGATTAAGCCGTTATGAGATCGCGTGACTTTAACCCGTTGATAATGGTGTAGGATTTAAGATTTATGGGGTTAAAGTATTCAAACTTAAAAAATATTACCTCTCACTTTATCACATTTACTTACAGTTATAGTAAGCATGGTTCGTTAGAAACATGCACACTTATTTAAGTAGACACATTACACGCACAAAATTGATGTTTTCCATTTTAATAAATTAAACAGCCTCGATCAAAATTTGGGCTGATGAGGGTCTGCCAAAATCAACAGACACTTCTATTATATAAAACAGTTTTTTTTTTGTAAGGCATTGTTCACAGAAAGAATGGTGATAGGGCCAAAAAGTTCTAGAGTGGCGACAAAGAACTGGAAGACGTTGCGTAGGAAGGTCTCCCACATGCACGACACGATACGAGACGCTCGGATCCGGCTAATGTGGCGACACTTGGGGGATATAGGCTTATGTCCAGCAGTGGACGTCTTTCGACTAACTTAACCCGACTTTTCCACAGTTACAGTACCAAATCTAAATCTAACGCAAATCTGTTTAAAATTGAATAGAGCAGCCGGTTGTGCGTTGTTATAAAGCAATTATTTTCATAGAATTTCGATTCACATCATTTTTTTTCTCATATATCGTTTTATAGAATGGTTAGTTAATACGCAGAATACTTACTTTGAAGAAACTTAAATCATAGATTTTTGTTTCAAATAAAGTTACAATTTAGTTTTTTTTAATGAATTATTCTTTATTCTTATACTGTTTATTTAACATAAAACTTTTTACCAAGAATAATATTTTATCGAGTAAACATTTCAAGTCATTTTATTATAGCTATAAATTTTATAATCAAATTTCTTATTTGACGAATGTATTAAAAACTGACATCTGTATAGCATGCGAGCGGTTCATAACTGTCGGAATGCCGTAATACTGCCACAAATTTCTATGTAGCGCTCCTTCGGCTCGCGGGTAGCTGGTCACAGTTCTAACATAACCTAACCTGGTTTGGTAGGAGTGACCTAGATCATGGTCGTATCATGCTTTGACGGTAAAATATGTACTCATATTTATTTATAAAATTATGAAGTAGTATACCGTCTATACTTACATTATCTTTGAAATAAATTCCATGGAAAAATACACCTAATAAACAATATTCGTTAAAAAATAATTCTACTGTTTGATAAGTTTGTGAAATTAAAAAATGAGATCATGTAATTCTTTGAATTGTGTTTCTGTAAAATATGTTTTATTCAAATACACACATCAAAAGTGTCTAGGGATCAACATATATTTTTGTAATAACTTTTTTCCTGATTGATATTAATTAAAATTTTCTTTAAGGATTCATCAAATAAAGTGTTTTCGTTTGTCACAGTAACGATAAACCAAGTCACCTTTGCATTAATAAAGAAATTTGCCATTTTCCTAATAAAGGGATTTTTGACATTTGAACCACTAACATTAAAGTTCGAAAAAAAGACTGAAATAACAGTTTTCTTTAAAATTTTATTGGGTAACTTAAACAATTAATAATCCGTGTTTCTACCGCGAACACTAACAACACAAGAACATCGGTTTGGCATACTCAAAATGAGTTCATCCAAATCACGCTGTGGAATGGCCGCCCATGTTCGTTGCAACAACAAAAAAAGGTCTTCTTGCGACTGGATACCCTCCATATTCGGCAGAGCTCTTCTCTGTAGCATATCCCATGCATGCTCAATCGGGTTCAAGTCTGGCGACTGAGCACGCCAGGGCAGGACATTGATGTTAGCTGCGGCGAGAGTCTGTCTTACAACTCTTGCGGTGTGCGGTCGTGCATTATCATGCATTAACTGAAATAAGGGACCGATTTGCACTTGTAGAGGAACGATGACGTCTGATACAATCGTCTCAGCATAAATTTGAGCGTTGAGGTTGCCTCTGATCCAAATCAACTCAGTTCTTCCGCCGATCCAAATACCCGCCCATACCATGATGGTTTTACCACTATAAGGATGGACTTCCTGGCAGGATTTTAATCGCTGTTGGCGTCCAGGGGTTCTCCAGTGTCGTATACGTCTTGTATCCGGTCTCATACCAAAACGAGACTCATCAGAAAAGCACACGAAACGCCATTGTTCTTCTGCCCAATTTCTGTGTTCAAGAGCCCATTGATATCGAATCCTACGATTGTGCATTGCTATAGGTGGTACCCGTAGCGGTCTTCGGGAATGAAGGTTCACTTCATGCAAGCGGTTTCTGACTGTTTGGTCGCTAATTAAGTTCCCTGAAGAGTGATGAAGCCTCACGGCTAACATCATGGCGGTTATTGTTGGAGCTCTTCGAGTTAAGATTTGAATGTATCGGTCTTGTCTCCGTGTGGTGCAGCGATACCGTCCTCCATGGCGCTCAGCCACGGTACCAGTGCTTCGGTAACGTGTCCAAAGTCGACTGATAACACTCTGACTTGTATTCAGAGCTAAAGCCACAGTACGTTGCCGGGAACCAGCTTCTTTCATTCCCACGGCTCTGAGCATTTCTTCCCTGCTTAAATGACGTCGCCGCTCCATAATAACGTTGGTTTTAATCAGTAGTAGGGAAACAGTAGCACTAATAATGTCTTCAATGCGTTGTATGTTTTTATAGGGAAAATATTGACAGCTGATTTTCATCTTTTACTCGAATTTGATTCACAGTTCCTGATTCAAATTGTGAAATGCACCAAAAAGGATCCATATAAATTTATAAAATCATAAATTTATTACAAAGCCACATCTCAATCTCAAGAAATCCGCATAAAAATGCTTGATCCCTAGACACTTTTGATGTGTGTAATTAGTATTTGAAACAATAATATTCGAAACAAAAATACAAGAACCAAATATTATATGAAACATTTTCTTGGAAACGAAATTCTTTGAAATTTCTGTCTGCGAAACAAGGGGATACCAGAGCAGCCCTGAGTTTGGCGATAGTATCTAATCGTAATCTAGTTCATAGCCAGGTAAATATATAATTCAACAGCCTACAAATTCGTGACTAATTTTCCTCAGCTAAATCTAGCAAACAACTAGAGCAACTAGGCAATAAAATAGATCGCCTGTAAACTATGACTAATACACTATAATACTCAAGATTTCAAGGAAAACGAAAGGAAAACCAGTACTCATGAAAATTCGGACGGAAATTACTAATCCATTTACCGATTTTAGTTTTCCATTTAGGCCAAAGATCAGATTTATATCTTACGTATAGGTTAGAATTAAAATCTCCAGTTATTATAAGTACTACTATTAGTGTAATATTTAAAGGAAGTAACAAATTAAGGTTCATATTAAACTTTAGATACGTTTCCTTTCATTCAATAGCGTCCGGTTGCAATGGCGGCGACATTCCTTCAAACTGAATAATATTTTCGCTTGCGCAATACCCCTGAGTAATGAGGGTCTATGTTGTAAAAGATAGCGGACAATGATGATACAATTGTTTTATTAATTCCACCTTAATTTTCTTTAGACACTGGGCGGACTACACTTGAAGCCGCTTGGTCCTCGGTGTCACTGATCTTTGACAGTCAATTGTAAATTTCGGGCTTCTGACTTCATCTCTAGGACTTAGTAGAGCTTTATAGTCTTGGCGCTTTTTTGTCAGTTCCCACTGTTGATTCTGGTTTTCAGGAGTCTTTGCTTTGGGGATAGCGTGGCGGGTTTGTTACAGGGGGTCCCTTGTTACCCTGTGGGATGTGGAGGTCAAATAGATAGTCACTCGATCGAAGTTTACTGGGTAAGAGCTAGACAGATGACTCAACGACATTGGTGGGACTGAAAAGAGAATTCCTCCCACTTTTAACCTTCGATCTAAGATTCTTCTGTTAGTATAAGTTTGAAAGCGTCACACTTGTGTTAGCATAAATTATATACATACTCGTACATAAATAAATATTTTATAAAAATCTACATAATATCTGTGCCAAGTTCCGCTCTGAGCTTATTTATTGGACATTCGTAATGGAATGCCATTTAGTGATGCTTAAACGCTTCTTTGCATATGCAAATATTCATAAAGTACCTCACGCATAAGAAAGTGAAATCAATATGCAAATCAGTCACTTAGCAATCTAGAGAAAATCAAATAAATACAAATTACCCATAGATTGTATTGATCACTGAAATAATTATTAATTATTATAGAGATGAGGCAAAAATGTTGTAAGTAATTTCGAAAGTTTGAAATGGAGTGTTTCAATTTTGAAGATGAAACTTATTTAATTGATTTTCGGACTTGATTGATTGTCCAAAAACTGTTAATAATTGGTTCTTGCCTCTTGGTAAGTACTCCAGTTAGAAAACGTAACACAGGTTATTTTCTCCTCTATATTTTATGTAGATTTTTTACGCACGGCGACAACCAATCTATAGAAAACCCGTTTTTGCGCATCCATGCTTTACCATACTATACTATAGTAGTGTGTATTTCTAACATCATAAATGGATCAAGGTCTGAAATATTTTTTTTATGACTGTTCAGCTTGATGTGTGGCCGTGTGTACTTAGAAGCTTTCAATGGTTAAATCCAGCTTGAACAGTTAACATCTCCCTAGATTTTGTAACTTAATCTTAGTTACAGCATTTATAAAAGTAATAAACTACAGATGTTTTCTGCCGAGTCAGCTATTAACTAACTACCAGTTTCCTTCCATGTTTACCATCAGGGTCGATTTGATCAAGGAATAGTAATACGACCGCATTGATGACAAGTTACACCATGTCATTTTCGTATATTATCATCGTATAAATTAGATGTTTCTATAATGTTATTTTAATTTACGATTTCCTATCGTGTGAATTGTTGACAATGGAAGTAATACCATGAATTTCTAACGGTATGCTTTTGTAGTCAATTTTACATTGCATTTTACAGTAACCGTCATCTTTTTCGCATTTGGTGTTCATAATGTCGTTACGGATAAGTGTATCTTTCAATATTTCCTTACTAAGTAAGTGTTGTAAGTTTGCAACGGTGAGATTGAGAAATGTTTCGAGGCTAACTTAAATTATCTTAGCTTATATGTTGGGGTCGGCTTTCTAAATGCCTAAATCAAGATTAGTATATTTAGTGCATTATAGTTATACTAATCTTTGAGAGCAGCGGTGGCCCAGTGGTGGCGGCCCCGACTTACGAACAGTAGGTCGTGGGTTCAAACCCAGGCAGGCACATTACTTTGCGTAATTTATTTCATTACCGCTGCTTTCAAAACGGTGAAGGAAAACATCGTGAGGAAACCGGCATGGCTTAGAACCAAACATTCCAAGACATGTGACATCTACCAATCCGCACTGGGCCCGCGTGGTAGATTATAGCCCATTCCCTCTCAAAGAGAGAGGAGGCCTGTGTCCCAGCAGTGGGAACATTAATAGGCTGTTGATGATGATTTATACTAATCTTTATTTTAGATCAGATCTTCATGAGATGTTTATAAAATTACAAGTAGAGACGACTTATCGTAAATGTCGGATTAGCACTATCTAAGCTGTAACATTGAGATTTTATTTGAAACTATAAAACGCCCGTAGCCATAATTATGTGAAGTCAGTTTGGTGTCGTAAAAGATGTTATCACATATAACAGTAATTATTGTCTTTAAATCTTCTTGAGTATGTAAGACAAGCAGTGGTATTATGTGTATTTCGTATGCTGAATAAACTGGTAATTAAAGACATTAGTGACGTTTAGGTTTCGAACCTCTGTGATACTTGATTAAATACCACTAGCAGGTTAGATTTCTGTGAATATAAATAAATGATCAAGAATGTACATGGCAATATTAGTGATAACCTGCACGGAAAAGTCCAGGGCAAGAGGATAATAATGGTAAATAGGAATCGTAGTCAATATTCAGAGCACCTGATGTTGTGAAAACCACCACTAAAGTAAACACCAGTCTAGTAAAACTGAACAAGATAGAGGTTGAAGAAAGCGCTGAAATGAACAAGAATGAGTAAATTTTATTGCTACAAGAAAGTAAAATCGTTTATAAATATATTGCCAGTTTCTGCTGTGTTGAGATGTTTTACGGTGTATTGTGGGCGCAGGTCCAGCAAACATATGCCTGTTTTCGCTGACAATAAATAAACACTTGCCTATTTCTACTATGAATGGTGTGATAACATTGCTTTTGCTTTGATATTTTCCTTCTCACACTTCAAAACCTTCAACACACTACAATACATTCTGTATAATGTGATAATACTCGTTGGACTTTCCACTTTCCATGCAGAGTTGAGACAAAAAAAGTGATTTATTTTCGCATCAATTTAGGTATCACCTATAGTATTTGTGAAATCGTCAAATAGAGTGCTGCTAGCTCATAAAATGAGGTTTGCTAGCTTGTAGCTGTAGCTACAATTGATTATTTTACGACTGTTCTACACCATAACAACATATGAAACAATAAGTGTTAGAAAACTCAATCTAGATGAAATCTCTCAAGCAAACAATCAATCTCACTTCGTTCCACTTATCAGCAATCGTTTCAATGGAGCGATGTGCACTTTACACATTGCGTTTATAAACACTTTGTGGAAATGAGTTCTTAGATGGTTCAAGTTGAATTTTGATTCACGTTCTGGTAAAAATTGGTATACATATACAAAGGATGCTTAATGAAAAATTATAAAATAAGATAAGCATAATTATGCAGTACTTAAAACCACTCATATTTATATTTTTATTAGTATTCCATTATGTGTGAAGATCATATACCTACTATAAAGCTTTAATCTAAGGTACAATAACGGACTTTGATGAGCAGAGTAAAAGGTATAAAACTGACAATGTGGCTTTTGCTTCAATATTATCATTCTCACACTTCAAAACCTTCAACAGACTACAATAAATTCTGTATTATGTGATAATACTTGTTGGAATGGTAACGGTACAACCTTTAGCAGGTATGTTGCGTGAGTCAGCCGGGGCCTGCCAACTGCCAGGCTGGCATGCAAGTTGAAATATTTCTGCGTGTATGACACAGCGGACGGGTGACTTTGAGCTGACCGCATGAACCTAAGTGAAGGATTTTCGAGGTAGATTTAAAAATAACGTCAAAGAAGACCACGAATCACTTGAACATTTACTTCATTAATTGTAAAACAAGTTGAACAATACCTCTGAGTTAATAAAAATGATCTTGAAAAGAAAATGGTCTTTGCTGATTGTGATGTAGGTACTAATACATAGTTTGGGGATCATGCAGATTATTAAAGTAAATCTTATAAAAAAAAACTTGAACTTATAAAATCTCTACGTAAATATAGAAGGATCCCAGGTGTAGTCCAAAACAAAAAAAAACGCAATGTCAAGGAAAACAAGCACCTCTCTGCTTCATTAATGGCTTATGAAGAAGAAAGAGAAAAGCTTTATAATTATGTCAATCCTGTTGTAAAAGCTCTCAAAGCTTTTACCATTTTTCTACACCATCATTAAAGACTGAAATTATTCTGGATTCTATAATACCTTTGTTCTGCAATACAACTTAACGAATTCTTGATGAGCATCGCAAGTAACGATCCACATATGAAGTTAAAAAACCGGAACAGTTACGAATAGTATCGGATGTTATGTTCTAATTTATTCAATAGAGTTGCGCTTGCGCCGGTAACGCGTATCGTAACGCGATTTACAATCTCTAATTGAGGTGAATTATTGCGTATTAGTTTAATAGTTTCTTGTCTTCATAATGGAAGTTTAGTTATCTCCTTTATCGGTCTTGATTTTGTTTTTAATTTATTAGGGAATTCTTTCTTTATTATAGTGCGGTTAGTACCTTAACCGGTGTCAGAGTTTTTAAGCCCATCAAGACGTTTCGACTCCATCAAGAAGTTTCTCTCAGGCATGGTTGGTTTCGTCACGATGTTTTCCTTCAACGAATGTGATAGTGAATTATACCGTTTATCCGAAAACTCAGAAGCGCGTGTTTTGGATTCGACCTCAAGACCTATGAGTTCGAAGTCCGACACGACAGTCACATGTGGATTGATTTTCCTTATGTTTATGTATGAGTTAACACTGTATGTCTTTTACAATCAGATCTCTGTTTTCTTGGAATATGAATCATAGTTTCCACTCTGCCTGTAAAACATTCTATAACGAAGAGGGGATCATTTTAATAGATTTTTTTGTCCCATTTTGTGTACGAATAAATAAATGATTATCTTACTAATATAATTTGAACACCCACAGCGTCTCTATGACTACTGCATTAAATAACTGTAAAATGTTTGGTTATGATAACCCTTTTTTTTTTCGGCGGGTGGAACATCATCAAATAACCCCTCCCGCTCTTGGGCAGCGCGAAAGGGAGTATCAGACTTGTACTGACTAAAAACCACCCATGTTTCTTCTTAGCCCTATATGTCGAGTATGTGGGCGCAATGCAGCTATTTATACATTTATGGAAATATATTTATCACCAATACATGTCTCGTGACTGTGCGTAGCGAACTATGTCATGACAAGTTAGCGCTTTGTCGTGACATATGACACTATAAAATTGTAAATAATCATGGAATAACGGAATGCGGACCTTACAATTGTATTTCATGATAAATTGCTCGTGTTCCAATATGATTAGTCAGAAATCCCGTACCTTAACATACCCAGACGAATAGCTCCTCCATCTATGTACTTACAAGATTTTAGCTGGCAACGACTACCAATACTTAAGGATAGAGGCACAAGACTGCAAGAAGTCAGTAATTGTTCCAGAATTTCTGCATAAATCGATGAAATGCACCTGATAAGTAGGTAGGGACTGGCCTGTTGGTCTAGTGGTTAGTGACCCTGACTGCTAGGCCGGAGGTCGTGGGTTCGATTCCCACCCAGGACAAATGTTTGTGTGATGAGCACGATCATTTGTTCTGTGTCTGGGTGTAATTTATCTATAATATGTATGTATTTAGAAATATATAAGTATGTTTATCAGTTGTCTAGTACCCATAACACAAGCTCTGCTTAGCTTGGGACTAGATGGCGTTGTGTGATAGTTGTGGAATATTATTATTATATTTATATTATTATATTAACTCGTTCAAGTCACTATCTTAATATGGACAACAGCTGTATTACGTCTAGTTTTGTACTAGGTTCACCCACTGCTAAGAAAGTTATAAGCCTCCTTCATTAAATTCATGCTCCCTTGGAGGTCTTACCGTGACATTTACCCACCAACAACTTATATTACTGCAATCATGAAGATTCATAACAAAAAAAAGTTCAACGTCCGCCAAATTATAGCGCAACTAACACAACTTAACTACTAACATTCCTTCTGTGCAACAAAAAACAACAATAACAATAATCAAATAGCCCACGAAGGCAATTTGTCTCAATACCTTTTGTTCTAACAATTGCGACCAAGAGTGCTCACGTGCAATAGAATATGGCGGCCACGGGTCGGCGACCCCGGAGCGCCTGGCTTGCATGCCATCCCGGGTAAAAATAGCCCGGGCAATATAGCCTTTGTACACGCATTGCCCATTTACTGGAGAACAGAGAAATTTGCGTAGACACTGAAGGAATGGAGGCGTAATAGAGAATGCGTGCGCAAGAGTCACGCACTGCCGTTTTGTGTGCGACGGATTATTTGCTTGACAATGTATGTCAGATGTAGATTATGATGGCGTCAGACATCGGCGAGCTACCATACGATTATGTTTCTCAATTACAATAGGTATGAGTAAAGAAAACAAAACTGCTTTGTTGGTCTAGTGGTCACAAGCGCGACTGCTGAGTACGAGGTCCTGGGTACGATTCCCGAGTCAGGAAATTTTTTATTGAATTTTTCCATCAGCAATTTCTCAGTAGCACCCAAGGAGTCTGGATTTGTGTCCTTTTAATGTCAATAGGCTCTACCTAAATTACATGAGACTTAAACCAAATAAAATATTTCATCCATATTCACCACTGCTCTCAAAGTGCTGGTACTAAAAATTCGAAGACATGACATCTACGCGGATTCACGTGGTGGATTACGGCCCTTAACTTCTCGCAGGCGACCTGATGTCCCAACAGTGGAATCATTATAAACTGATTATGCTATGCTACACTTACTGCGGTACTCAGAGATATTTAATGATTACTTAAGCCGTCACTTAGTAAAGATTTGACATACTTTTGTATAACAAAACTGTCAAAACCTTTACTAAGTGATGGCCTAAGTAATCATTAAAGCTCTCTGAGTGCGGCAGTTAGCAAGTAAAAAGAATAATCATAACCACACGCGTGGAATATTGATGTTTCTATTTCCTTATTCTTAATCTCATTAAGTTTATCATAAAGCGAATGCTATTTGCGTTTTGTTCCGCTAATAGAAGATGATTTGTTCAAGAAATGGTAAACAGGTATTCGCATATATGGCGCCTACGCTTCGAATCCCCAGGCAATATATCAATGTTCAAAGTCATGAGCCTCTCTTTATGCAATCAAGTCGGTAACAATAACAATACCGGCTCAGAGGTCTAACACGATTTATTACTTTGCATCCACTATGCTGACTCAGTAATCCTTTTATTCCTTTTGTTCGGGTTTCGTAGCCGTATGGCAAAATAATGTTGAATGCAGTACTCAGCGGTGGTGCCTCAAGAAAGTCCCTATATATTATCTTCTTGGCGTTTCGATGTCAATTTAATTTGAGTCAGCCCAAAACTTTGCGACGCGTTTGGTACTTTCAGTAGCGTCCATTAGCTCCTGTGATCTGCAAGCAATAGGACAGCCAAGATACGAAATCAAGTGCCCCATCGTTTGTGAGGTAACACTTTTTTTGGGGGGTTGGAAATCGTCAAATGACTCTGGGCAGAGCGGTAGGAAGTGTCAGACTTCTGCTAACTCAAAACCACCCATGTTCTTTCTTAGCCCTTAGTGCCGAGGCCGCGGTATCTCTTTCGAACAACCCGCAGCCCCCACGGGACCAGCAGCCGCGACGGGTAACACCTCATTTACACTCCAGATTCGGGCAGACTCATCTATAAATCTCTCCCTGAACATATTTTCTTTATTTCGGCCAACCTGAGTTTTCAAAGGCCTCCAGATTAGCCATGGGAACTCGTGTCCACGAATCAATCCCCTTTGAGTTATGGTGTGCTTATACTTAAACTAACTTACGCTTAAGCTAGTGAACCCTACATTGTTATTCTTTCAATTCGTTTTTTTCTAGACCACGTAAGTTATCGTAAATCTATTCAATTTTGTTACATTTCGCAACAAAACGACAAGGTACTAATTGGTCGCGCAAATGTTGTAAGTGCTAACTAAAATCTTTAGGAATTTGGAGGACATGTTATGTAACGTGGGTGGCGCCCGCGCATACAGACAAGTATTAACTTAACGACTTCGTAAACTACGTACAGAATTTTAATTTCACAGAACCTTGACTTATTTAATTTGTAAACAATGCTGTCTTTTATTAATCTATCTCGAGTTAATTGACACGGCGAACAGATTGTGGTGAGTGCATTAACTTTGCACTTAATTTCTGTGTTGAAAAAGACAATATTTTGGTTTGTGACATCTAATAAGTAAAACCAGTGGAATTGTTATCCGTATGGATAAAAACCTACCACTAGGTGAACCGATGACCTGCTGGTAAAGGTTGTGAGGATCAATGTGCGGCCGATACTTGGGGGAGGCCTATACCCCGCAGTGGCCGTCGTTTTTCTGAAAGGGTGATGATAAAATAAAACGTTGTTGGTGTTACTTACTGTTACTGTTAGCCTGTGTCATTCCACTGCCAGTCAAAGGCACCCCATCATTTCCAAATTTTCCGATATAGGGCCAATCACTTATTGGAAATTATATTCAGTGAATAGTGCTGCATGTGCATCTGGCACTGTTGGTAAACATTTCAAAATAACCAACGCGACGTAGAGACACCAGCACATCATGTTACCCGAAACTGTAATTTTTTCCAAATTAAGCTAGATTCTGATGTTTTAGCAATAAATTTGTTAATCTATAAAGAAAAGAAAATGGTGGGTTTCATTTCGATTAAGACCACGCACCAAAAAAAGCATGTTTACCTATAAAATATTGATTGATATACCCAACACGACTTCGGGTTCTGTACAGCTGACTATAAAAAAATACTTACTCGATGACTTACAGCGTGACATTTCAAAGCTTCCTCATTGGTAACTACAAAGGAGGGGAGGCCGTGTGTGTAATACGAAATTACTTGTAATTAACATACAAAGAGCTTATCATGATCCTCACCCACTGGCAGCACGAACCTTCGAGCTTAATCATCCGTTGATTGAGGTGCATGATGGAACCTTCCATTTACCCACACGGTTCAAAGAATGGTAGATAATTACATTAATATCGATGCCTATAATTACCAAATTGTTACAGGGTTAATTAATTGCATGGTTAGCCATTTTACATAAGATCATAACATAATATCTCGCCTGTTATCCCCGAAGGGTTAAGGAGACATGTTTAAGAAGATTATTCTTTAAATTATACCTTACTCTTTAGTAACTTGTTAGAAACTTTGAGTAGTGTTAATCTACTTTTGATAAAATGACTGTATAAATTAATACACCCACATTTCACCAGTTATGTCTAAGTTCCCTGTAACAGACTACGTGGCTGCTGATATTGTAAAATTCCAGATGGAAAAACCCTTAACACTTTGTCCACTTTTGTAAATCATTTTGTATCGATTCAAGACGATTTCTGCAAAAACACCAAACCAATTTAAAAAAGTACCTAGACATCAACGAAGATAAAAGAACCAAATACGGTCATAATAAAATTGTATGTAGTAAGATTACAGCTACTTAACATTTTACCGGAGTAAGATCACCTTTATTAAATGCACAGGTACACGATTACACACGACTTCATGAGTCAGTGGTTAAAACTGCAGATAAGATCATTACGTAAAGGTACATAATCATCTTTACATAGTATAAGACAAAGTCGTTCCTGCTGTTTGTACGCATAGATCTTTAAAACTTCGCAACGGATTTTACCTAGCTGTTTTCAGCAATAGATTGAGTGATTCAAGAGGAACGTTAAATGTAGTATCTTGTATACTTCATATAAACGTACATGTAACCAAAAACCGAAAAACTAAATTCAGTATCTGCGTTGCACTCGTGCGAAGATGGGGCGGCTGAGAATGGAACCGGCGAGTGATGACGTGCGGTGTTCCACAGGGATCGGTTCTGGGGCCACCCCTGTTGAACATCGCTTACGACTTGGTGCTGCGCGCCGGTCTCCCTAGCGGCGGGCGTCACCGTAGTTTGCTACGCTGACGACACGCTGGTGCTGGCGCAGGGGAGGACACACGAGGCGGCAGCTGAAAGATGATACGCGGGGTTGCGGTAGGCGTGGAGAGCATATAGCAAAAAAAAAATGAATTTACATAGCTTGATTGGTCATCCTGCGTATCAACAAGACCTTATCACGAGCACTAAGCACATACCGACGATATAAATTATGACTGTATCTTGCAAGAAAGATAAAAATCAAATATGGGATTAGATGACTTTATTTGGGTACACAATACAACCTACGCAGTTGAGGCGATTCTCATACAAGTTGCAAATAGTCATTGCTATGATGAAGCCAAATGGTATGTCAGGAACGGATGTTGAAGAACTAAACCCAATAACAGATGGTGTTTACCAACACTGGGACGGTAAAAAAACTTGCACTAGTGCGAATTTAGCCTACAATAGTAATGCGAAAATGGGCATTTGAATGACTTTAATTATCATAGAGCTGAAAATTGGTAAAGGTTTTGAATACGTTCATAGAAATAAAATGTCAAAAGCCCCCCCAATCCCGTCTCTGTGGGACCTTAAGACCTCCATTAGTTTTCAGCTTGAATTCTGTTATTTATAACCACCTATTTAAGCTTATTTTGACTAGACTATTAAATTTCCAGATGGCTTATTATAACAAAACATCTCTAATTAAAACGTGGGTGGGCAAATGATTGTTGAGATCAATACCACCATAATTCACATGTATACCAAACCGGTTCTGGACATAATAAATGAAGACGAATCGGTAAACTGACTAGAAATCCATCAAGCCATTAATAAATTAAGCAGCAATTGTTCTCTTTCATTATCTTCACCATTATTTATCCCATACAATGTGCGAGAAGACTCAGTAAATTACTCAATGCCTTCATCAATAAAGCTTACAGCAATTATCATAAAGACACGCAATGTCGTAGAACCGGTAGTGCAGCATCACGCTATCCAAGTAGGTGAGGGTCCTCCAGTGACTTCCGAAGTGACACGTTTAGACAATAATGTATGGTAATCATGAAGTCATTATTACGTTACCGGTTGGACTGGCTTAGAGTAATTAGCATATAAAGCTGACAGCGTAAGCTGATTGAGGCCAGTAATTCCAATCACTGGCCTCAATCATTATCTCCAGATAATGAACTGTGGCTGTAGTAATGATATGGAATGATGATCACGTAGTGTTTGTCTCTCTAAGAGGAATGGTACCAAAAGATGTGAAAATACCCTTAACGAAACCAAAACAGCATTGCCACCCGTCATTGCGATATATTTTTTGATAAAAAATCTAAACCATACTTAAAATTACCTCCATGACCCGTTTACTATTCAAAACATATAACACAGCAGTTCTGAGTGTGTTACGATGAGTTTTAGCGTAAAACGTGATTTTTCACCCAAAAAAGTCAGTTCCAATACACACAGCAATATCTTTTGCGTAGGGTTACTGATGTATACAGGGTACGTTTACATCTTGTATATTCATTAGTATATAATGATGGATTGTTGTAGAACGCTCTTGAACGCAGTTTAAACGAAAATGCTCTTTGGAGGTTCACAAAAGTGCAAAATAATACTCGTGAGTATTCTTACTACACTAAACGTATCGTTAGGCAGAGCCAGTAGTTCCATTATTAGTCCTAATGGTTTGAAATACTTCAACCACATCAACTGGTTTCCGACAGCGTCAACTTTTTGTCCGTCTATAAAGTTGTCATTTATCCAATTAAAACTAGACGCTAATATAAATCATGTAAGTTAGTGATTCAATTAACTGAATCTTCGTAATTGTTAGACAATGTGTATGGGATCCCACGCTTCGTTAATGGTTCTATTTACTGCCACATAATCGATGTCTAGTTCAAGGCATGGTGTTGTTTCTGTGATGTATGTGATGTGTGCAGTTCCCGCGAGATGTTCACTTCCGGAAGGAACGGTTGATTTTTGAAGCTTCATCGTGATTCGGGACAGACGACAGACGTGATTTTTAACGCCTCAAATATGTTTTAAATTGGTCTAGCTATTACGATACAGGAAACTGATCAAGGGCCACGGTCACGGGTCAAGGGCCTTTTTTGCACCATACGTGCAGACGTTCACTATTTTGTTGATAAAGCCATGTAGTATAGGCTCCTACATACACGGAAGTGCAAAATAATAGTACCAATGACCTTCCTCACGGAAAGTGACGAACCACGTCCAAATTACATCACATTAACAAAATGGAAATTAAAAACAAATGCTCGTTGACATACTCATTTGTTTCGCAACGTCGACAATGAGATGTTGAGATTGGACGTCGCGCATACGTCCGGCCTAGTCAACTGTTGGTTCGTTTGTGACACAGTGTAATAAAGATAACCAGTAAATCAACTAGGTCTTGTCTGTGAAAACAAACGTTGGTGATAGAGTTGCCATCTTAACTTTCTGTTATATTGCACACATAAAACTTAACCAGTTGTCTAGACGCAACGTCCCCGACTTATTCACGAGTAATCTATTACCTGAAGCAGGTTTAGAATTCGGGTTTGTGTGAGCCGATTCTACATAATTATGTCTGAGCCGATTCTGACCACTTTTTCCTAGTTAAAATAACATAGCATCACCTTTGTAATCCCAGAAGGGTTAATAATTATTAAAATGAAAAACGAAATGTGGGTAAGTATACTAATAAAGTACAGCCACATTTGGGCAGTAATGTGCAAAACTAGAGGAACGAGCCTATTGCGATCAACCTGGGGCAAAAATTCCAGACTCCGTGACTGCTACTTAGAAATTCCTGATGAAAAAACCACTAGTCCTAGTTAAAATACTGGGTATGTGTGTATACATACTAATATGTCCACTGTGGTTTGTGACGCAACTTGGTGCGGCCTTTGGCATTCGGCATGCTAGCCGCCAGACAGTTTTGTACGGGATATGGCCAATGTCGATCGCTGTTAGGAAATGATATGTGAACATACCAATAATGGTGTTGTATGCTAGGCTTTCGAAAACTACAAAAGAGCGGATTGTCTGCAAACAGGCAACAGGGTTTTTTAAAAGCATTTTATTAGGTCTCACAAGGCTCAAAGGACTCGGACTCATGTTACTAACGAGTCCTAATCTTAAAAATCTACTCAAGTCTTGAAATAAAGACTAAAAGACTCGAGTTTCTTACACCACTATTCCTACCTGATATATATAGGATGGTCTTTCGACCAACTTGGAACAGTCATCATCGGACTTATCATGCGTCAAAAACACACGTAATTATAATCGGTTCAGTCTCCTGCTGATATAGAGGGAAGGTATTCTTTTCTGATTGATTTTGGTGAGGGATAAAAGAAAGTTAAATCGTTTTTCTAAGGTTTCGTCGACCTTTATTGTCTAGGCGCTTTTCTGGTGGTTGCTACTGTTGATTCTGGCTTTCAGGAGTTACAGTGTTCTGGGACTAGTGTAGCGAGTTTATCCCAAAAAATACCATCTCTCGGATTTAACTGAAAAGCTAGCGTTTGTAGTAAGTCATTGTCTAACAGCACTGTCTTTTGTTTCAGATCATGATGAAGCTTGAACACTGACTGACCATGTGTAAGCTCAAGAAAACAGAACACGGCATAACATTGGAATGACATTCGTAAGTATATACGGTATGTCGGCCCTGGCGTATATATGTCTCGTAATGACACGTGAATTTTGCGATGAAAGAAGTAGAACTACCCTAGCGTAGTATTTATTTTACTACTGTGCTCTTGGTGAGGCTCAATATTATAGTTTGACCTAACGACGAGACAGTCTCACGGATTATATGAACCGTTTACTTCTGTACCATTCGACACCGTTCTCATCCGTTACTTCTATGGAGACACCAGTTCTTTAACCTATGATCCAGGGAGTACTTACAAACCAAACTACTACAAATATCAAAAACTCTTTTAAATTAAGGTTCCATCAGAGAAATCAGAAGTTTTATTTCATTATTTCACAAAAAAATACTCAAATCACAATGAATTCCTGCATAGACAAACTAGAGGCCTACAATGTCGCAGTCGGCGCTGGGCCTCGGCGGGGAGCGGCGGTACTCCGTGCCATCGAACCCGCTGATGCACGACCATCGCGGCATGCACTCGGAGGATTTGCACGCATGGTCTATTTACAGGTAAATATTGTATCTATTAGTACCTACTTCTACTCTAGAAACTGTACCTTTAGATAGAAAAGTGGTCTTCCAAAGAAAGACAGACAAGAGCGCAGCCCCCTGACGTAATCTAACAATAACTATGGAAAAGGCCAATGTGAGGGCAGACAAAAGAGGAGAGCAGCTTCATTTTGTCTGCAAGGGAATGTAAGCTACCGAACTTAGAAGCCTCGCAATATAAAACTTATATACATAAAGGGTGTAAAGGTACCCTTAACGCAAACGAAGGGTACTTGTTCTCCCCACCACTGCGATATTTTTTTGGTTCTAGACCATATCTGGAAAACCCCTTGTTACGGAGTTATCGGGCAAATTTGTCACAGCTGTTTTTGTAAATACTAGTTTTTCAGGTTACCTATAATTTTACTTAAATTACCTCCATGACCCGTTTACTATTCAAAGCATCCACTAGCACAATGTATTAAGAGTGCTACATTGAGTTTTGCCGTAAAATGTGATTTTTGACCCCAAAAGAAAAAGTCGTTTTCCAGCAAAAAAAATGCGTAGGGGTACTTAGTTTAATGTACAGAATGCTTGGTTGACGTATGTGTGAAGGGTTAATTTACACCCTTTATGTATAATATGACCGTTTCAGGAGCAGGAGCTCTTAATAAACATTTAGGCCTTTGCCAAATTGGGACGTGATATTGCGCGTTTGCGAAATCATCCACAATGCGTTTGAGGGTTTCCTGTTTTCAGAACCTCTTTAATAAACATTTAGGCCTTTGCCAAATTGGGACGTGATATCGCGCGTTTGCGAAATCATCCACAATGCGTTTGAGGGTTCCCTGTTTTCAGAACCTCTTTAAACAGCAGCTAGTAAAGTTGCTTAGTAAAGATGGCGTTCAGAGATAGACGCTTTATGACAACAACGCTTCAATTTAGAATTTGTCGTCATTTTCGCCCCATATACGAGTACAACTCAATACAGAGTAAATCTAAACACGATCTGACCGTCTGGCGTGAGAATCATGACGGTAACACAGATCACGAGCTTGATAACGCATTGTTAATAAAAGAGTGAAACATAAACATTATTTTTATCATGTTTTAGGCAAAACCTGAACTCGGACTTCACCGACAGTGCGTTGGGGAGTACGGACAAGAGTCCGCTGCCGTATGGAAACTTTCAGCTGAGAGATACTACCGTGCAATCTATACTGTCCCACCCTCGATATGGACCCAAGTAAGTGTACTTACTGTAATTTTCAGGTGAAGTTTCATCTTGAATATAAAGATACTGATACATTGCTAGCTGAGAAATGCATCGTTGCTAGCTGAGAAATGCATATCTGGTACTTAAATCAGCGATTTCGTCGTAGCTATCCTTCTTTATCTGGATCAATTTTTTTTGAGACCTGTTGACTTGAAAAATGGTAGTCAAACAATTTGTTCAACTTAAAATTTTCTAGAACACGCACCTACCAGCATTGTTAAACCATTAAAATTTCTATTAAAAAACCTCGTAAAAACTGATTGTAACATACAGTACCTACCTCTACTACTAACTAACTTTATTACAGAATCGGCCTCGCCGTTAATGAAATTTATGTCACGGAGTTTGCCTTACCTTGTCCTACAGCAAACCTTATAATTTGTTACCAGATCGGCTCTCGGCTCCAATATGTACACGTACCTGAAGTTCGGGCTTCCTCGGGTGTTTCCGCCGAATCATAACGGATCCCAGCGCTCGGGCACGCCTAAACCGAAGACTTCTATTGGGAGTGGCATGAAACCTGTACCTAGGTAAATATTGAGGACGGTAAAGTTACCGTTCAATATTCTTCATGTAGGTACTATGCGTGTAGGAATATATTTGAGTGTTAACACTGGGGAGGAGTCATCATCTTCTTACGCTTGTCCTATTCTATTTGGGGTCGGCGCAACACGTTTTCTGCTTCCAGACGTCGCGGCATCATATACCTATTGCTTTCTCTTTCATGCCATTCCTCACACAATCCATCCATCATCACTGGTACATGGAGTTATAGTACCTACACAATACACCGAGTAGTTACATACATGAACCTTTCGTAAGTAAACTGATAATGACATAGTGTGTAAGCATGTTGTTTGTGACATATTGTCAGCTTATCGCATTTAACATCTACGAATACAATAGGCGCAAACAAGCCAGGTTCATATACTGTATGACTTTTTATATGAGTAATTGTCTCGACATCACGAACGAAGGGATATGGAGAGGTATTGTAAATACAGATAAGGGTCAGCCCTTTTGCAGAATCAAATACAGAATCCAAGCTGTTATTTCCTCGCCTCAAAGAGTTGTCAGCAACATGGGAGGGTCCCCCAAGGGCTGACGCCCGTCGCGGCTGCGGGTTGTTCACAAGTTACCGCGGCCTCGACATATAGGGCTAAGAAGGAACATGGGTGGTTTTTAGTCAGTAGAAGTCTGACACTCCCTTTCGCTCTGCCCAAGAGTGGGAGGGTTTATTTGATGATTTTCCAAACCCAAAAAAAAGAGGCTGCTATTTTAAATGTCAATACCTACCAAAAAAAAAATCGGAGGGTAAGAAAAAATTTAACCCTGTGTGACCAACGAAATGAACAACTTAGGTTAATGCAGATTATATTGAATTAACACACTGTTTGCAATTTCTCACAGGATCCAGAGGCAAAGTCGAGGAATGCGCGAGACCTCTTCAGGTTACGACAGTTCTGACAACGAGACGACCACAAACTACAAATACAGTCGGAAATATCGCTCTGACCCGGATTTTAGGATGCAGAACGTACATCCTTCTCTTCAGGTAAATACTTTCTACTAAAACACGTTTGATGACTCAAGAACATCATTCCTTTCTCTGGTCGAACGTTCGTCTGAGTAGAAATGGTCTCATTTTCATTTGTTTGTTGATATCATTCGTTACTCCGAACACGCACTTGTCATCGCAGTGATAATTTATAAAGCTGTGTGGATGTCCCTTTTGCCCTATATTGGTTTACCGACTATATGCAAAGGTGGGTCAAAACCTGTAACAATATTTTTTACATTTAGGTTCCTATCTTTTCGATATTTTTTCTAATCTTCATTTATCTTCCAGCCAAATACTGGAGTACCAGTCGTCGCGATGCAGCAAGCCGGAATCCGCGGTGATGGTCAATGGACGAACTCTCGAAACAAATCAGTCAGTGAAGCTAATCTTCTGGGCATAGATGCACGACCACAACACCGCAGTCATTATAGCAATAGAAGAAACAGCGTCGCTGATTATGTTCCTGATGGAGACCACCAAAGGTACGTTCCTCAGAGTTTGTGTGTAAGCCGTTATAAGCCAATCGCTAAAACCACAGAATAGTCGCTGCATATCCGTTTTAGCGATAACTATCATCTTTTTGGATTATGGTGCCAAAATAGTGAATAACTAAGTACATATTTCTTAACTTTATTTCAGCTATCTAATGTCACCTTCGCACCTTGGTGGTCGCATGTCGAAGGCAGGCAGCCACATGTCCGTTGCACAGTCCAGAAAGCATTCTACACTACGACCGGGAGACCATCTCGATGGATACACGCATTCAGCGTATATCTACCCTAATTATTATGTGAGTACTCTCTTTTGCACATTGAGTACAATATCAGATTTCTGTGTTATTGTCATCATCCTCCTGCCCTTATCTTAATACAAATAGGGTCGGCGTAGTCCTTCAGAAACTTTTGTAGCTAATTTTAAATGATTTGTCTGGTGTATATCAATTATTAGAGATGTTAATTAAAACAATATCTACTTTCAAACCGTCCGTCAAACGTTTCATTGGCCGGTTTGCTTTGGAAAATCTTTCTTAATGATTTTGAAGTTCGGCTTGTTATAGCTAATTCAACAACTTTGGTTTGCAGGTAAATAGTTTAGAAATAACGGCACCTGAGAATAAGTCAACGTTGCTGGTATCTGGGCTGAGCTTCGAAGTGAAGTCGGGAGAAATTTTGGCTGTTCTAGCAACTTCACATCACGAAGCCACTGGATTGCTGGATGTTTTAGCAGGAGTACGAAAGGTATGAACGTCGGTCGAACGAAACCTAAGGCGCTGTTTCCCACCTAAGCAATGTGACACGTGGTCTGTCACTCATTCACACATTTGAAATTTTAGTTCTTTGAACCATCATAGTTTTGCTGGGCCACCCGTTTTGCAACGAAAAAATACCGGCTTTGACACTTTTTACAATCAGTGCTCAGTGCTCTGCATTCATTGCTCTTATGCTCTTCTTCATACTACGAATATTCAATCACACATTCTAACTTTTTTGATTCAGAAATTGACAGGCGACATAGTCCTGAACGGGCAACCGGTCGCCTCCTCAACTCTTCGAAAGATAGCTGCTTACGTTCGTAAGGACACGTCTTTATGTGCCGCCATGACAGTTGAGCATACTCTAAAGTTCCACGCCGCTTTGAGAAGACCAAGAAACAACGGACAGGTCAAGATGGATGATAGAGATCGGGTGAGTAGCTTTAATTTTTTTATTATTTCTCCCCATCATATTAATTTCTTTGAAATATATGATTTTGGTACATTTAATGTTACTTGCTTTGCTTCATGACACCATGAGTTGAAACATCAAAAATGACACCATGAGTTGAAACATCAAAAAAGATTCGTTAAACTCGTTTCCAAATAACAAAATTATCACAAATTCCAGAATTACATATCGATAACCTTACGCACAACAATCATCGACCCATAAGATTCGGTCAGGTGCGACCATGGCCTCTAGGAAAAAAATCATAGACACAAGTCTCAACAAAGGTTTTCAAAGAAAAACCCGCAGTTCTAACAAAACTTTAACTATTCCAGATAAACCTACTAATAGAAGAACTAGGACTAGAACAAGTTCGGGACACCAACGTGGGCCGCCTCACTCGCTCCGAGATCCGTCGCCTGAACGTAGCTTGTCAGCTCCTTCTAGACATGGCGATATTAATCCTGGACCAGCCTACGAAAGAGATGGACATATTTGACACCTTCTTCTTAGTTGAATATTTGAGGAACTGGGCCAGTACAGGCAGAGTTGTCATCATGTCGCTGCATCCACCAACTTATGAGATTTTTGCTATGCTTACTAAGGTGGGTAAATGAGTCGATGCGATTGCAAATTCCTGATTTTTCTGTTGGTACAAAAATATTTTATACTTTCTTCTATTTCATGACTCTATTTATGTTTTAGGTGGTGTTAATATCAGCCGGTAGAACAATGTTTAGCGGGTACAGAAGGGATATGTTGCCATATTTTGCCTCCATCGATTATCCCTGCCCAGCTTTCAAGAACCCTTCGGATTACTATCGTAAGTACTGAAATCTCTCATTTTTTAACATTTACGTCGCTCAGAGTTAGATTTCTGGTAAATCTATAGATCGTATAGGGGATCGGACAAAAAAAAACGAATTAGTCCGTCAGATAGATTTTCAAAAAATATTATACACATATTTTTTATTTTTTGACATAAACAAAAAATGAAGACGATACAGTGCTTCAAAAACTCGTGAACTCCTCGAAAACGACACGTCAGTACATTTTTTACCTACAAATGACGTCATGATCTCAAACTGACCTGACTGAACTCTCAATGAATCATGATCTTTGACGCATTTTATCTTCGTCAATTTTTATTTATTTGATAAAACAAAAAAAACCTATCCAATATTTTTCGATAATCTAACTGACGGACTAATTAGAATTATATTTTTTTGACTCAGTCCGATCCCCTACTGGAGATGTTCTTATCTAGACTATGGAGTATGTGTTCGTAACGTGTGTATGAATGTCCGCATCTCGTTTCTGTTTTGTTTGCACCTGGCTAGCATGCCAGGCATACTAAAGACTTTTTTATTAGCCTGCTTTGTTCCACTGGTGGGCAAAGACCTCCCTTTGCCCAGCAGGACCTAGCCTTCCAATCTTCTTTCTGTGCGGTTTTCGCCGGCCAAATTGTTATGATGCTAATGGCCAGGATGACTGAATGCGTGGTTCGACCCTATAATAAAATCCTCCTTTTGCATCTGCAGTGGATCTGGTAACCCTAGACGACCTATCAGCAGCAGCGATGCTGGAGTCATCAGGTCGTATCTCAGCGCTCGCCAATGTGTTCGCGGGCGCGCACGCAGCACCGGACCCGCCTCCACCAGTGCCGCTGCCAGCGCCGCTCACAAGGCCGAATGTCTTCGCGCAGGCGGGAGCGCTTATAGAGTAAGTATATGGCCTTGTTCCCGAAAACCAATACTAAATGAGTTGTGGAGGTCAGATAAACTCCATGAAAATACTGGTTTTCAGCTGTATCCTGTAAGACAGGTAGCCGACCCCAAGATGGTTGGGAAAAGGATAGACAGATGATAAAATGGACTTGTTCGCACATTCGCGCGAAAGAGTCTACACGTTAAGACACATTGGCAAAGCCGTTATTTTGTGGCAGTACCTTAACTTGGCGGTTTTCATACTCAGTGTTATATTTATAATGTTTAATAGTTCCAGCGTCCGAAATCAATCTGAACTTCTGATATTTTCGTTAACATGCATAGAAAATACAAAATATATTTCAGGACTGCTGCGTTTGTGATGGTAGAGTGTAACGCACAGTATTGTAAAGTTTTTTTTGTAAAATCTCCAGAAAGAGCCTGTTGTTCACACAATCGACAACTCTGTCGAACGTGATAACGCGAGTGCTCCTCGCAGCTGTGATGTCGATGATCACCGGTGCCGTGTTCTGGGACCTACCGGCTACGGATCCTAAGGTAAACGATAACATCATGCTGTTACTACTTAATATGGTAGATGGTGCTTTTTTCTGAGATGGATGGACTGTCAAATACTATGGAAAGGCTAGAAAGTAAGTTTGATGTGTAAAGGCTAAATATAAACGGGAAAATTTTGCGTATATTGATATAGGTACATTGCAAAAATGTCCCGTTCATGTTCCATTTTACGAGCAGCGCACTCGTTTATTCAATTGAAATCGCTTCCTCAGCACTTCGACAGATGGCCTAATGGGCCTGCCTGTTTCATCCTACTGAATCCAGTAGCTGTTAGCTGTTTGACTGCTTCAGCATTTGCCATAATTACACTTTTTGATCTGTCTGTCTTCGCAGCTAACACAAAACGACAGGATAGGCTTCCACTACACAGTAATGTGCCTCACTGTGTGGCCGATACTGTTGTGGCTGAGTGCGAGAGAAGCGAGCTCGATGCGACACCATGTGGAAAGGGACATCGCTGTGGGGCTGTACTCCAGAACTGTCTTCATATTGTTTGATGTAAGTGATTTTTACCTCACAGTATTGTGCTGGATGAAAGGAAATTTCTCTTCACTATCCTAAAGAAGTAGGACAGCCCTCATAAAGCAATCTTATGAGGCCTTGAACCGGTATCAATCTCATAGATCATACGGTTTTATTCGGGTTCTGGTAATCATAATTTCTAAAAGTAGGCAGTCAGTCTTTTCGTCAGTCGTCACTTAATACTTTACGGAATTGTGCATACCTATGGTCCATCGCGTAAAAGATATCAGATAAGCAGCTAAGTAAAGATCCCGGGAGAAAATTCGCCTGTGCAGGTTTTTTACACTTACGCTGCAGTCAAATAGTCAATGGTTGAACATTTTGTACCACACAAGAAAACCACTGAATATAAGCTTCTAGCACACGGCGTATTGTAAACGTGCAGATTTATAAAGATATACACAAACGCGCGTCTGAAGCGCGTACAAAGGGTTGCAAATACATAGTTGGCAGTTGCAAGCGCGTACACGCGCGTTTCACGATGCCCCGGTGTGCTTAGGATACAAAATTGCGTTAAAATCTCGTTTGAAGCGCGTATACGCGCGTCACCGGCATTTAAAATACGCCGTGTGGTAGGAGTCATAAGTGTTTTGTTTCTTTCTACCAGTTCTAAGGCATTTTATGTATATTTTTTTGTATTTTAGCAATTTCTGGAGCTATGGTCAGCGGGAGTGACGTGGCTGGCGTACTTAGTGCCGAGCTACGCCATGAGCGGACTGTACGCGCAGTCGCCCGCGTCCTTCGACGGATTTTATTTATACTTAGGTATGTTAAAGTATATACCTGTCATTGTCATAAGACTGATCGTTGTGGTGATTCCTAGGGATCAAATATTTTCCAGCAGTCGATTTCTTTCGTCGATTATGACTAAAGTACTGCAAGGAGTAAATATCGGGGATCTATCCCGGCATTGCCTTCAAAATGTGGGTGGACTATGCACCTGACTTTGTTCCCAGTTCACATGCAATCATTCCTTATTCCTTTGTTTTTAATATTCCGGATGACAAAATCAACCTGTCCATTAGATGTTCCGAAGTTTCAATCTTTATCACCTATTCAATCTCATCGAATGAATTCTCTTTTTCAGGTTACATGGTGCTCTATCTAATAAGTATTCAAATGTTATGTCGAGCGACGATATTCCTTGTGCCAATGGAAAAGACTGCGGCAGTCATAGCAGGGTTCTGCCTTCTGCTGAGTACCCTCGTCAATGGCGTGACGATACACGAACGAGACCTGCCAAGTTACGTCACGTGGCTGCAGTATGTGTCGCCATCTAGGTGGACCTTGCCGGAACTATTGGGGAGGGAACTCAGTGAAGTTGCTTTGAGAAGCAGTATTAGCAAGGATGTTCGGTGTCCTAATAAACAGGTGAGGTTTTAAAATTAATTTAAAGTAATTTCGAATATGATATAATTTCTGCAGTCAGTGTGAGTCTTCCAAAAAAGAATTAGAATGAGGGGTCAGGTGCTGCTGGGAACTGACTGTACGTTACGTTTAAAAATAGAAAACTAGAGGGTAGAGCTGCTAGTGATTAAAACAGTCGGGCTGCTGGCCCGAAAGAAGACAATGTTGTAATGGGTTGGAAACGATTCTCAGATTCAAAAAGCATTATTCCTTTTACGTTGAGGAAAGGAATCACATTATAGCTTGGGATTTCCCCAAGAATGCATAGTTTCTTTATAACGCTTTGTCCCGAACTGTCACAACCGTCATATGTGCGCGGAATAGTCGACGATGCGTTCGGAAGCACGTTGAGTGGATGAAGTCCAACCCTGGGGGGTTATTGCGTATCTTTTACATGACAGTGGCTAACCTTTAGTGCCTATCAATTACTGTCAAATGATTCCATTTTGTACTAAACCATAACCAATTTGACAATTAATCCATAGACAATATGATAGCCACTGTCATTTAAAAGATACGCAATAGCCCTGCAGCAGGGCTATTGCGTAACTTTTAAATGACAGTGGCTAACCTATAGTGCCTTTCAAATACTGTCAAATGGTTCCATTTTGTACTAAACCATAACCAATTTGACAGTTAATCCATAGACAATATGATAGCCACTGTGATTTAAAAGATACGCAATAGCCCTGCTGGTGCCGACAATTCCGCACACTGAGTTACTGAGTTGATATGGACTGGTTCTCCCAAAAATAATGAAGCCCTCTATTAAAAACTTTTTATTTCTTTTCAGATACCCTACCAAGACATAATAGTACAATCACCGTGCCCCCCTCCGAACGGGACACAAGTACTCTCAAACTACGAGTACCTTCGATCCAACCACCTATGGGAGTGGAGTGAGGAATCCTTCCTCATTTCTCTTGCTATATTCTACGCTGTGTTCGCGTTCATAGGTCTAGTGGCTTTTGTCGCCGATTGTACCAAGTATACGAAGAGAAAAGACCGTGCGTCTAGGAGAGGACATAAAATAAGTGTAAATACTCCTTGAATTTTAAATGAGACTGGTGTTTGATTTTTTGAGACCGTCTACTAAGTTCACTGAAAGTTTTATGAAGAAATCTGCTGATAAATTCATTGTTGATCTAGTAAATAAGTTGACACAGGATTGGAGCAGATTTAATGATTTTCTGGTGAGGTATGAGTATTTGGCAGTTGAAAAATTATGTCAAATTATTAGTTTTTAAGAAAATTTAATATGTAATACTATTATAATGTTTTACGGTTATTGCTCAATCTTAGGGCGATTTTAGCTAAGTAAATATATTTGCATAAATTGTAATATGGAATATAAAAGTCGAACAATGTACAAAAGTATGAATTGTCATAATAAAATTAGGTATATAAATTAGGAATAATTTCGACTGTTAGGTTGATAAAAGGCTGACTGTAGGTCTTCCGTCCATATAGGGTATATCTACTATTTTAAGAATTTATAATTTTGTTTATAATCTACGGTGAATATTTTTATAATGGGGTGAACAGGACCTAAGTGGACACTCCTGTTAAATCTCATGACTGGGTAGGTACTGATTGCTATATTCAATAACAGCAGACTACATGAGATATCAAGACTGGGTTCGTGATTTAGTCTTAAAAATATAGAAAGCTCGCGATTTCAGCTTCTGTTCATCCCATTACCCTAGCACTGTTTATGAATTTTGCATTCACCTACATTTCATTGTAGAAATGTGGAAATCTATCAATATCTGATTCTTAATCGCTTTCTCTTCTCTACCTCTTTATTAGTAGAAAAGTAAAATAAGCAACAAATACTGGCAATTTTTTACTATTATATAACTTTTTACTATTTTTTTTTCTAATGTGGCAATGTTGCTATACATCTCTGTACATACAGTTGCTATAGAAACGTAAGCATAATAAAAACATACTTAGTTTAATTTTGATTAATTTCAATATCAAGGAACGGTAGTGTTTATCGTTTTTTTTTAATCTCTGTGCTTCTTTCTAAAAGAGAATACGATACAGACTTAAACAGATTACAGCAAGAGTTACTGCAAATATACAGGCTTTTTCTCGTGCACAAAAAAGTCGAATAAATAAAAATGTAGTTACTGCTAATTTTAGCCAAACCCACTGATACATGTTACCCCGGTTCACTCAAAAAGCAAAATAATAAGTTTTTGTGTTCTTGGAAAGTGTTCGAGAAAATGTAGGTTTTTTTAATTATTACTTTTAAGGGATAGTAAACGTTTTGTTCATCGAGGTCTTAAAAGAGCGACGGTTCTTTTGGCGCTTCGATGAAAGGCGGGGCGCTTTAGTATAAAATTGTCTGTGGAAATTGTTTTGAATAAACAAGATGGCGTCGCTAGTTCCGACTATGAAAATCGCGCCAAAAGAGCTATGACGTTCTCTAAGTCCTTTAGGTCAAATTAGTTTTAAAGTGAAGCCATATCACTTAATTTTAAACGTTAATCTTAAGTTACCTTAGTGTCAAAACTATACATAATAAATAATAGTAACTTAATGATTGTATTAGTTTTATTTCATGATCGTCTATTACATCAACACGAGTTATTACGAAAAAAAATTATAGCAACGATTTACAGTGTTTGTTTTAAATGATAAATATAATAAAACATTATAATTAAAAACAACGTATTTTGTAACAAAACATACATAATAGATTTTTCTGTACAATTCATATTTAACGTAACGCAACTTCGAACAACGATATCATTTACTTTAGAAAACTATGAAAGAATTAGACAGAACATGATTGTATAAATATGAAGCTTTAGTGATTCTACTTTTATAAATATATCAACGATTACCTATTTTAATTTTTGCATTGCCCAAAAAATCGAATAACACTTTAGATATGCCAAAGTCTTAGATTTATATACTTACTTAGATTTATAAAAAAAAAACATGTCTCTAAAATACTTAATTTAAATAATAATGAGGTAGGTACTTACATTAGTCCGAAACTCATAAGTAAACATAATGTTATCCAATTTTATTGTCCATTTGGAACAACTCGTGGTACCTCTTACAAATGTCGCAGATGCAGGGTGAAATTTGAGGTAAGTAATGTTTTCGTGTTCTTCTTAGCCTGGACTTCGAGCCTTGGTCATGTTCTATATAACGGCTTTCTATGACTGTCTTAGGCGTAGAACCATCGTCAAGATGGCAGGCATACAATTCCTCTGAGTTGTCCAGTGATCTACAATGTAATATTAATATTAGTTCTCCTGTAGGTAATACTATTATCTGTGCATTACTTGACCCTTTTTACAAACAAATAAGCTAGAAGTAAGACGGGTTAGGTAATTCTGAGTATTGTACTTAAATTTTTTTAGTTGTAATACCTTCTAAATCTTATGCCTTACTTACTACTTCCTATCAGAAGTGCGAAAGTTTGGATGGATAGAAGTATGTTACTGAATCACGCCACAATGGCTGAACGGATCTGATTGAAATTTGGTACAGACATAGTTACCTATTAGTCTGGAATAGCACATAGGATTTATAATTTTTCTTATATATTGCCCGAACGAAGTCTAGAGTTGAAGTTAGAGTACTTACCTAACACTCGACAATACAGTTGTGATGCAGCTCAATAATACTCCTATTATAGTGCTTAGAACGTTGCATTCAATAGGCAACTTTAATTACAATTGCTTACGCTACCAAAATCGCACTCAAAGTTTACAATTCAACTGTTACACTATAACTCGCTACCATCGTATGATTGTAATAACAGCTTTGCACTAAACTATAGTTGTCCTACTTTTGTGTACTACAATATAACAGTTGTACTACATAAGCTCAACTTTAATCCTACAATCCGACAATTCTACCACGATCCTACCCTTCACCACCTGTCATCGATCTTGGTAGTTTGGGTGGTTTTCCAGGGTGCGGTGTCCACATTATAAACACAGAAATCCCGACACAGACGACCTCGTGGCTTGCATCGTGGCGCAAGTGAGCATAATTGTGGTCTACGGAGTACAAAGATTGGTTGATGAAACTGTACTACGGTACATAAACTCTGATCAAGGTTAAGAGTAATGCCCTGGATACACGAGGCCAGTTTTTCAAGCCAGGATGGCAAGCTAGTGACAGTAAGCTAGTATTTCTGGCTTTGTGTAGAGAAAACTAGCTTCATTTCTAGAATGTTCCAAGCCAGGGCAGTAAGACAAGACAGTTCAGTAGAGAAATAGCTTGCTGTCCTGGCGTGAAAAACTGGCCTCGTGTATCCCGGGCATTAGAGATGACTAAACGTCAAAAAATGTATACCATATTGCGTTTGTTCATACAGTTTCTGAAAGATCTACCAAGATTAAATAGTTTTGCATCTATAACGATCATTGCAGTGTTAACGGGACCTTAGATGAATATTTTTTGCTCCTTACAAACTAGTTAGTCACTTTAACTCAAGCGCATATCTTTAGGACCTACTTGGATATCTCCTAATGGACATAAAGATCCGACTTGCCCAATATTTTTTTTATTACATAATCTCTGGTCCAGTAGATTGTAGTGCAGCATATACACGTAGTAAAGAGTGATTTTGTTTTTCAAATATAAATTAAATGATTATAAACAACATACTTGGAAAAAACGCAATTGGAATGCCGTTCAACTTTTTTCGGCGTCATGCAGCAACTTGTCTTCGAACTGGTTGATTCTAGCCGTGACCTCGACCTTGACCTCGATGCTGATGGTGTTCTACGTTTAGTGCACTTCATTCTGGAAATTATAATTTCGATAAGATCGCCGACCGACCGAGTTTCTTCCAAGCGGTCTAAAATACTGGTAATTCAGCTGCGTCCGTTTAAACTGGGGCCGACCCCAACCAATTTGGGAAAAGTCTAGGCAGATTAATACAGATGGTTACGATCGCCGGAAAGACCTGGATGAGACTCACACGGACCAGGAAAGCATGGCACAAAGAGGATGACCGAAGAATCCTGTACTCAGCAGTGGCTGGAAGGCTGGATGTACATAGATGGTTCGATGACCTCTAAAAGGGGGTTGGGCCACACTGAGTGCTGAAGTTAGATAATCAGGACTGTGTTGTGGGTAAACACCATGAGCGTACGCCCGTTGGGATTAGGTGGCCCCATGCCAAATATTAAAATGATTGATTTAGGAAAATTCAACATTACGGCGCGAAACAATGTACTTTTGATACCGCTAGGGACAAGGCACAAGCCGCTCTTTGCAGCTTACCTCATTTTCTTGTTATAACCACATAATAACGCGACGATGCCACCCCGTATTTTCTTAATACGAACACTCTTCTGGACTTCCGCACAGTAGCTTGTATATCTGTATGAACATGTAACCTATATGAGGCGGGCATCTCACATTTTTGAGCTCACTTAGCTCGCCTTTATGTCTTTTGCAGATATTAATAGTTAAGACGTACTAAACTTATCCTATGCGGGATGCTATAATCATAGAGTGCACTTTACTCGCTCTTTAATCCTACCCTAGCTCTACTTATTTATTAACGCACAAATTTCTTAACAATATCACTCATTTTCGCATACTTATTATTTGTACTTTTCGTAAAAATGTAGCGTTCGAGAATTTGGGACATGACCGGTTTTCGGTTTTCGGTTTGAAAATAAAAAGCCATTGCAGGTTTTGCTATTAGCCATTGATTGGCCAACTGTAGTAGGTACTTTACTATTTTACACTTAAGCTGCAATGCTCAATCTGCATCAAGCTTGAGATTCACTAGATTAGCGGTAGCTCAGTTGAGTACAGTGGGTAAAGATATAAGCAAGGTATTGTCAGGCATTATTAATCTTTAAAATGAACCTTATTTATTGTTTTCCACTATTGGTAGTCAATAATGTAGTAATATTCTGAAAGCAGATAAAATTACCAATACATCAAACCAAATTGCAAGGCAATCTCACAATATTACGGATGATACGGTTTTGAGGTATAAGGCGCCGAGATGTAAAAAAGGTAACCCACCGTTCATCCGGTTTACCTTTGTATACTATCATTAGTAGCTTACCTATGGTACCTGGCAGAATGACAGGCTGGCTGCGGCGATTGCTGCTGACAGTCTTCTCCGCGCGGCTCTGGATAACAGGGGCTTACTTTGAGCGCTGACTCATTCCACACCTCATCAATACGTACTTTTGTTGCTATCTCGATTTTTGGAGACAGAATACCCTGAAAAGCCATTTAGAACGAATTATTATTGTGCATGAAAATGATAAGCATGACCATTTTGTAAAGTATGAATTTTAAATGAATTATACTGTTTCTTTTATTTTATATATTTTTTTCTGTGTATTTATGTATCTATACATTTTTTCATATATTTTTGTTGCAGTTAGATTTCTTTAGAGAATCGTGTCCTGTTTGAGCAGTGTAGAGGTACCTACTGCAATATTCGGCTCATAGTATTATAACTTGAATGCGGAAAACTTAATAGTTAACGTAAGTATTTTACTGTCAGGACAGGACATACGCAAGGGATTAAAACGTTTACAAAGCCAACTCTGACAAACAGTACAAAACTAAATGAAAAAAAATGTACTAAAAAATTATTACAGGGAAATCTTTAGACCTCCTCATAAGCAGATCTAGTCCATCGTGTGAGCACATGTTGGGTGGAAACAGTACATCATTGAGTGCTCCTAGGTATTGGGCAAGGACCTCACATTCACCCGACCCATTGCTTTCACACCATTGCAACAGTTCACAGTATATTGATTCTCCTTCTGCAATTAAAATGTTTTGGTGTTATGAGTTGTGTACAATAGACTTGTTTACTGTTCACAATGTATTTTCAAAAAGGTTTGGTAGGAACAGTCACCAAACAAAAGTAATTAAATTAAAAAACATGATATTGGTGTGATTTTGTGGTGGAGGTTAATTAGGGTAAACTCAGCAAACAAGAATGGCACTTTAATCTAATCACAGCTAAAAAACTATAAAATAAGGACAATAAAAGACACTATGCATGGTTTGTAAAGTTTTTCCAAATGATAAAGTACAAAAATGCATGCATTTTTTGGTGTTAATTTCAGTGCCTTTTTTGTGGCGGGTGTTTAATCATCAAATTACCCCTCCTGCTCTTGGGCAGAGCGAAAGGGAGTGTCAGACTTCTACTAACTAAAAACCACCCATGTTTCTTATTAGCCCTATATGTCGAGGCACCGGTAATTTGTGAACAACCTATAGCCCCAACAGGCTCATTTCAGTTCCTTAATTAATTTTTTTGACACAGGTAGGTAATCTGATGATTTTGAAGCAGACAAGTCTATCTACCCTCATAATGCAAAATTAATTACTGAACTTATTCCATGCAACTAAAAAAAAGCGCAGGTAACGCCCCAAAAAGTTAAAAATAATGTTTCAATTTCAACACTTACTCAACAAACAACAAATGTTATTCAATGCACAAGACTCTTGAAATCTTTTCCGGAAGTAGAACACATCTTTGAACATGAGAGGGAATGTTGGTGGCAATATGCAAGTCTGGTAGCTAGTGCCAAGAGCAAACATCGTGAGGGAGACACACCCATCTTGACACAACCATACACCTGGACATGATACCTGGAACATAATTTATAAGATGGATATAGCATAATCAGCCTATTCAAGGTTGAAGACGATGCACAAATAGTTTCCATGTATTAGTTTTCGTTTTATATAAATCTGCTTTTCCATGCATTTGGCATAAACATAATGTAGATTTGTACGTTTATAGGAAAACGAACTTGGTATAAAAAAATGTACTGAATTAGTGGTAACCATTCGTACTTCAAGAAGGAATATGTGATAGTAGTAGTACACGATCTAATTAAACGAAGTTAGGAAGAAATCAAGTAACTTACCCTCTGAACAGCTATTTCCACTGTCAACTCGATGGTTTTTGGCATATTGCTGCATCACTTTGCCGATAACACTAGCACTACACAATCATGACTAAACACGTAATTTTCGAATAATGTCTATCATAATGCTCTAATTTCTCATTCCATTTGAAATAATGTAATGTTTACTTTTCAACAAATAGACAGTCTTTGACAGATTTGTCTTGTCATTGACCACTGACACCAAAAATCCTAGCTAGAGCATCGTGATTGTTCAAAATTTAATCTATCTACAATCTCTAATTTAATCTCTATCTACATCCAATGCAGAAATAATAACGTTTACGAAATGTAGCAATAAATTCAACCTACCATGTTTGGGTTTTTAGTTGCCATGACAACTTTACGTCAAATGATAAACCGAGACTGTCAACTGATTCCGCTCAGAAATTCAAAAAAATATTTCTTGTTAATATTTTTAAGTTAACTTAAAAAAAAACGATATATATAATAATATATTATGATACGGTATTTTTATGTAAAAAGTGGCTCAGGTATGGATTCATGCATTATTTGGACTTATGCACATTAACAAAACACCAACACGCACAAATAAAACCATTGAATCAGAACGAAAATGTCAAAGTCTTTTTTGAGCTAGTCAAAAATAAAATTTAGCGCGCTGTCCGCTGAACGCTTTGATGTACCGTAGTTATTTTGATTGTATTTTTTCCTCATTATTAATTAATTAATTCATAACCATTATGACAAAAGTACCCTCTGTTATTCATTGGTTCCGGTTAGATCTACGAATTCACGACAACCTTGCTCTTCGCAATGCTGTAAATGAAGTAAGTACATAAATACAGGTATTAGCACCACATGCACCTTCTGGATAACATTATTTAATTTCTGAGCTTACTTGCTACTTTAAAAAAATTATAAAGTTTTCAAGACCACTCGAGTAGTTATTTTAAGTACTGAAATAACCTTTCTGTTTTCGTTATTAGGCTGAAAACCGCAAACACCATTTAAGGCCAGTGTACTTCATAGAACCTGATATCAAAAATAAGATTGGAGTCAACAGACTAAAGTTTTTAGTACAAAGCCTTCAAGATCTAGATGTAAATCTGAAAAAGCTAAATACGCGCCTGTACATTATAAAAGGGAATGCTATTGAAGAATTACCTAAACTATTTGATAAATGGCAAGTGAAATACTTAACATGCCAGGTCGACATTGATCCTATTTATGTCAGGCAAGATGAAGTAATTGATGAGATTGCAGAGAAGAAGGATATCTTCATTGTCCGCAGGGTCCAACATACAGTTTATGATGTTCACAGTGTCTTAAAAAAGAACAACAACAGTGTCCCCATGACCTACCAGAAGTTTCTTTCACTAGTACAAGATGTACAAGTAAAAGACTGTATTGAGATTACTAAAGAGATTTCTGATCACTGTAACCCATCAGATTCAGATTCTAAAAAGTATGATGTTCGAAGTCTTGATGAATTAGAGCCTGATGCATCAGCATTGGAACCCTTGAAATACCCCGGAGGTGAAACTGAGGGTCTTAAGAGGTTGAATATGTATATGGCCCGAAGGGAATGGGTTTGCAAATTTGAGAAGCCAAACTCATCACCCAACAGTTTGGAACCTAGCACTACTGTTTTGAGTCCTTACATCAGTCATGGATGTTTATCAGCAAAACTTTTTTACCACAAGTTGAAGGAAGCTTTAAGTGGCAAGAAACATTCAGAGCCACCTGTTTCTCTGCTAGGACAATTAATGTGGAGGGAATTCTACTACACAGCAGGAGCAGGAACTGAAAACTTTGACAAGATGGTTGGCAATGCCGTTTGTACTCAAATTCCTTGGGGTACAAATGAAGAACATTTGAAAGCCTGGGCAGAAGGAAGGACTGGATATCCATTTGTTGATGCCATCATGCGCCAGCTTAAACAAGAAGGTTGGATACATCACCTAGCTCGGCATATGGTTGCTTGCTTCCTCACAAGAGGAGACTTATGGATATCCTGGGAACAAGGAGCAAAAGTTTTCGAAGACTACTTGCTAGACTTTGATTGGTCTCTAAATGCTGGCAATTGGATGTGGCTCTCAGCATCAGCCTTCTTTTATAAATTCTTTAGAGTCTACAGTCCTGTAGCTTTTGGCAAAAAAACGGACAAAGAAGGTTTATACATAAGAAAGTATGTGCCAGAATTGAAGAAATATCCTACTGCTTTTATTTATGAGCCTTGGAAAGCTCCCAAAAGTGTTCAGACAACAGCAGGATGCATCATTGGGGAGCATTACCCCAAAAGAATAGTTGATCATGACAAAGTGCACAAGGATAATTTGCAGAAGATGTCTGCTGCTTACAAACTAAACAAAGAGAGGAAAGCATTAAAGCGACCCTTGTCATAGTTTTGTCTACTTATTGTATATGTTAAGTATTTTTATCAAGATCTGTTTTGTTTAGTTACCATACACAGTTTTTTAAATGTTAGGGATAAAGTGATGTTTTAAAAAAGTTACCTCAATAATATTAAGCAATCATTACAGTATTTTGTTTTACAATATATTTTATGCATAAGAAGTTCAATTTTTTTTTTGGTAGCCTGGCATAACCCACGTTTACGCAAAGGTTTTTAGGCACGATTTTAGAGGGGCTGTCACAAGTTTCACAACCTCCACACGTCAAATAGTTTTGTTTGTAAATTATTAACATCCTGTTAAATCCTAATCAGAAAAACAAAATTCTGACGAAAAATGTGGGCTGCTTAAACTTTGAAGCATGCGAAGATATTTAAGGTTTTAACCTGAAATATACCCTCCCCTACCAAATATAGGGTTATTATCGAAAAATCAAACCATTCGAGGCAAAAGCCAGAACATTCAAGCTCGCTACGCTCGCTCATACTTTTTTGAGTGATAGATTTTTGATCAACAAAGTTACTCCACGTCGAAATCCAATTGACAACAAAAATCCAAAGTACGAGACTTACACTCCGTGAATAATAAACCCGCTCTGTTTTCCTCTCTGGAATAATAATCGTGCAAGCAAAAACTATTAAAGCTGTTCAGTTAACCTCTGGCATGGGCCTCACCAAGAGGGCCCCTCTTTGGCCGCCGGGCCTCCAGGGTTGGTGGGACCCCCTGGGCAAGCGGGACTTGCCGTGCATGTTCCGGCACCGATGGCATAGATCTCCTTAAGAATTCTCCACGCCTGTCGTCTTCCAGCCTGGACAAGCTAGCCAAAGAGTATATACTATGGCAGTAGCTCTTGGTCTCTGGCTGGATAGTTTTGGAACTTTAAAGAAGAATTATAAAAGGTAATTAAATTTTATGTAATTGCATGTATTGTTGAAAATAAACGTACAACTAAATCAGACGCAAGTGGAATCAATTCGAGCTCACTTGGCTCCGGGAGTCTTGATTGTTTTTTCGTTGACTGAGAAACTCATTTCGCGGACGAAAGCTGCTAGTTTTAAAAGAAAATATTTTAATGAGCTAAAATAAAAACATAGCCCTCTTTTTTTTGGGGCAGTCGATTAAATAAAGGCTGTATGCGCTAGCACCCTTGCAAGCAAGAATTAAAATCAACTGACAGCTTACCAGCTGGCAACTGTCAGATGCACTCGCCTGGTGTGGAAAGGCCTCCCACAGGGTTCTGTGCTCAGTCCCCTCCTATACAATATTTATACTTTTGATTTAGACTCGTCCATATCTGACAATGTTAAGGTTCTTCAATATGCCGACGATTTGTTGTTATATTCTTCAAGCCAATCTGTTGAACAAGCTAGCCAGGCTATCAATTCCGCTTTATCTAATTTGGAGTCATGGTTACATCTTAACGGCTTGGATATATCCACGTCTAAAAGCGCGGCTGTTTTATTCACCCGAAAGAGAAATATTCCCACAATAAATCTCTTTTATAAGGAAACTCCTATCCCGATTAAAGATAATTTCAGATATCTAGGTGTAATACTTGACTGCAAACTAAGTAGTGTTTCTCATTGTGATTATATTGTTAACAAATGTGAAAATCACCTAAATATGCTTAGATGCCTTTCTGGTGTATGGTGGGGTGCGCACCCCTTTTCATTGAAACTTATTTACAACGCAATCATCAGAAGCACTCTGGATTATGGGTTGTTTCTACTGGAACCTGGTAACGTTATGGCTTTTAAAAAGTTGGATCGCATCCAATCCAAAGCTCTACGCATTGTTTCGGGTGCCATGAAGTCCAGTCCTATTAATGCACTCCAAATTGAATGCGGGGAAGCACCTTTACATCTGAGACGACAATTCCTGTCTGACAAATATTTGTTCCGGATTCTTCAGTCATCAACTCATCCTCTCATTCCTAAACTAGACTCTTTAGTGTTACAAATAGAATCTTCAGACTACTGGTCCCATAAACGTGCTCCCTGTCTAGTTATAAGCTATAAAAAGTTCCTTTCACTTTCTTCTCCTATTCACCGTTCCAATAAACTTCCCATGTTTAACTGTAGTTATGAAAGTTTACTGTTCAGCCCCACCCTAAATTTTACCTGTGTTAAAAAATCAGACCCTGACATAAATACAAGTTTTAATTTTTTTTTGGCTGAACACTTAGAGTACCACCATATATTTACGGATGCTGCCAAGCGGTCTCCTACGGGTTGTGTTGGGATAGGTACGTATCACTCTCAATACAACATCGTCCAAAAAATAAAACTGCCTCCAGAAACTTCTGTTTTTACAGGGGAATGTTTCGGTATTTTAAAAGCATTAGAATATTCTCGCCTTTTTAAACTCAAAAAAACTATAATTTTTACAGATTCTCAGAGTGCTCTTCTAGCCATCAACAAATCCCCTTTCGAACATAAATCGCAGCTTCCTATCATTTATTTAATAAGAGAATTTGCGTTCAGAACCATCTCTGAGGGTAATTCCATACAGTTTGCGTGGATTCCGGCCCATGCTGGAATCCACGGCAACGAAATGGCGGATACACTCGCCGGTGATGCGGTGCAGTGTGGAGACTTAGTTCCCTATGCAAATTTTAGCACTGATCTTGTGACTCTACCTAAAACTTTTCTTCGGGACACTTGGAAGATAGCTTGGGATATCAGTAACAAATTGAAGGGCTGTTATTTTTCTTTAATTCAACCTGACGTTCTGGAAAAACCGTGGTTTGGTAGGGCCAAGTTTGGTAAGATGGAGACTTCCATTCTTATACGGATGAGACTGGGTCATGTTTGCACTCCAGCCCATCTTGCCAAACTACATATCATTGACGACCCCACTTGTTCGTGTGGCACAGATGTAGGCTACTTAGATCACATCCTTTTCTCCTGTCCCTTATATGACCGTTCTTCCTTTCTTAGTAATCTTCTGTCTCACCGTATACCTTTCCCTACCTCTATACTTTGTTTACTTTGTACAAATAGTTTTCCTGTATATAAATGTATAGTCTCATTCATTATTCAGAATAATATTAAAATATAATTTTTCGTCATTGTAATTTGCTCATTTGTTCCTTCTCATTCACTTCTCCATTTATTGATCCTATATTTCCGTCCTACTCTAAATCCCGATGAATTGTTACTTTTGTTGCCGTAAAGTTTCCCTACCTTTGTTTTCCTCGCACCTAGTAAATAAAAACTCAAAAACGTGACATTGGCTAATGCACAAATCGTGCGAAGCCAAAAAAAAAAAAAAAAAAAAAAAACTGTCAGATGTCAAAGTCATCCGTCGTGCAGGTTTTGTTTTGATTTGATTACTTAGGTTTTTTAAGTAAAATGTAATTCAGCCCTATGTTAACATAGAATGTAGAACAATTAATAGTTTGCACTAAGCGGGTGCCAAGAGTATGTCTGAAGGTGGTTCTGGGACACAGATTATAGGTAAGTTTCATGATCCTCCCTAGAACTTAAATTTTACGCTATTTGCGGCTTAAATGACAAATTAAAGCCAAAGTAATAAGAGAATAATGCGGTTTTAAAACGGTTTGGAGCTTTGGGCTTATTTATAATAGAGATCGTATTTCGACGTCTGGAATGTGTCAAAAGTTTCGAACAGCAACGCCCACAATTCAGCATGACAATGTTGAAATTACCGTTAATATTTACTTCGTTTACTTGGCCTCGCTTTGTATATATTTTCTGTATAGTGACAAATCCGTATATTAATGGCTAGATTGGTCATTGTGTGTACTTCCAACGAAAAACATCAAATCAAAAAAAAAAAATTAAAGTTGTTAATGTAAGCAAAAAGAACCCATACTTACCTATTAGTTGGTAAAAGGAGACTGGATGATGGTGATGAAATGCATCGCACAACTGTTATACTTGTCTAGATAAATATTGCTGAATAAATAAATAAACATTTTTTTATATCAGCTAATTTATTGAGGTTTTTTATTATTAGTGTTTAGATGACAAACTTATGCTTTCAATATAATATTGTCACTGTTTAGAAGTTGGCCACTTTCGTAAATGATTTTAATATTTCTACACCGGCAACGGTAGTGTATGTGATACTGTTTTATATTAAGATCTTGTACCTACCATATACTCAGAAATAAATACTATTCTATTCTAAAAAAAAACATGTTTGATTCAGGCTAGTTTTCAACGGTACTTCATTAAAATTCTGTTACATGTGATAACGGTCAGGTAGCATAATTGCACAGTTAATCTCAGTTAGTATATAATTAACAAACAAGTCTATTGTTCCCTGGGTCATTGAACTGTTTTGTTTTAGTCGATTTTATAAAGGTAATGTAATTTTTATGTCTGGACAGTTAGTTCATAGAATACCTATGTTTGTGACAAACTGTACAACTTGTTTTGTGGGACATTATTATATAAGTGACTTTGCTATTACATATTAATTTGGTGATTTTTAGTAAATTGAGATACCGCTTGGTTGCCCACGAAAATTGATAAACAATTTATTTAATGTTGGCAGCAACAGTTAAATCTAAAATACATGGTAGTAGTACTTAATGGCATCTATGTATAAAACACTAAGTTTCCAAGGAGTATGGCAACTAATACATAGATAGATATTGATTTGCCATACAATGAGAGATCTGCATAAATTGGTTTTGTATAGTTTAGTGGTACCTACTTGTGTGTACTTCTGCAATCAACTAATAGAACTAATAATATTTATCAATCTATTATTGATTCTGTAATTTAATAACAAGGATGATGTAAATACACTCAGTACAAGTAAATGTAATGTCATACAAAGTACTTAATTGCTTAGCAAACAAATACCACCTTAAATTATCCATAGCAAATACATAGTAATTACTTATATCTATTGTTTAATAATCTATTGTTTGGTTGAAAATAGAGAAATAAATTAACAATATTGGATCTCATAATTCCAAAATCTCACTTGTTTTTTTTTTTTTCAAATAGGCAGGGGTTATCAAATTTTTCCAGATAGCTATCTATATAGATACCTAGCTAGATCGATTTTTTGCCTACATTGGCTACATTACAAAATTATTGATATTGTTAAACCTGTTATTGAGAATTGTTTGATTATATAAACAAATAATGCTCATTTTATAGGATAATCAAACCAGTCAAACCAAAAATGACTTTTGTTTATTAATATGGGGCTCTTGGCTAAATAATAAAAGATTCGTGACCATACATTACCCTGTATGTCTCAGAAAGCTTGTTAAACCATTGCTCCTAGCTGTCATTTGCCGAACTTTAGTTTTTACGGTTAGTAAGAAAGTACTAAATCCGATAACCAATCAATTCACGCGTTCTTTATAACTATTGTAGAGGTCAGATAGGCAGCCACTCATCTAAAATACTGGTATTCAGCTGCACCCGGTTCTACTGGAAACTGACCCCACCAGCTATGTTGGGAAGAGAATAGGCAGATGGCAGCTGTTTTCCTTCGAAAGATGTCTGTAATGACTAGCACGTAAAATTGGCGACATAAACTCACACCCATTTCCCATGGTAGGGAGAGGCGAGAACCTCAGAACGCCACCTGTTAAGATCTTTAAAAACTCCTTTTGCCTCGTCCACATTCATACATCTGGTCATACACGTCAGCTGCGAGTAATAGTAGTCCACCAGTCCTTTCTGAAGAACCTCACCACTATGGTCAGTGTATCACTATGGTGACTGTACCTATACTCACTACTCACTGAGTCAATGGCCTGCTTCATTTACGCAAAGCTAGGTCAACTAAAGACGACCATTATTTCTAAACCCGCGTCTTGTTGGTCTTTGTTGCGAATGAATGAACAGTATTGTTATTATGTAGATGCACGGGAATAATATTATGTCTGTAGACTTGTAGTTTGCGACGTTTTGAACTGGGAATTTTGAGATCAAGACGAGTATGAAAGGATCGAGCGGGTAGTATTATTCTGCTTACTCCCATGTGGCGTGAGTTTTTGTATTTGTATCCTAGAACTGAAGCTAGAATAGGATCCTCGGGAAACAAAGTTAGGGGTCTTTCGGGTAAGAAAAAGTGGAGACGAAATGGAGCGGAGAGAAGATACCTATGCAAGATTCGACTGATGACAAGAAATACGCCTGATGTAGATTTCAACCAAAATTGGTTGGGTTCCGCCTACTCTCCGCTCCGCTCGTCTTTGCTTTCTTGGAGTCCGGACCTTAAACTGGGTATACAAATCTATGGACATCCGTAAAGTAGCGGTTTATGTCAAAGAACTGATAAGGCGCCGAATTAGACGGAGTCGAACCTCCCAGTGTACGAAAGAGCTCACGGAAGTAAGGACTCGTTTACGGAGACGCGGGACGTCGCGCGGCGCGTGTAGAAGGCTAGTCGCGTGCTATTTTATTCATTTACTGAGAAGCGGGTCCACCGCAACAAACGCTGCATTTTAAACTAACGAGCGAAAAATCGCTTCTCGTAAAATCGTCGTTTGAAATCGTTGCCGTTTTCATACATCGCCATGTGCTTGAATTAAAAACGCACATCGCTCCGCGAGACGCCCCGCGTCTCCGTGGATATGGCCTAAGAATGTCTTTTATTCTCAAGCTGACGAGATAACGTCAAACTACAACTTTTGCAAGTTGTTGTTTATCAATCAAACATTTTTGACGGTCATTTATAATCGTAATAAACGTCGCATTATGCCATTCACATTTCTCTTGGATGTAAATATTTTGGCGGAATGTTTTGACGTGCAGTCTTGATAATGACCGGGCTTGACAGTTGTGACCTACAAGCGTCGGTCCACCTGATTTTTATACGTGGCTTTCCAACGTGGTCAACGGTCTTATTATGATCGAGAACTTGACTAATAATGTACAACAGTTCAATGGAGCATTGCTTAATTAGAATATTCTCTCATCATCTGCCTGCATTCGGAGTCGTTTTCTAGTCTAACCGGATGCAGCTGAATACCGGTATTTAACATGAACCGACTGCCCATCTGACGTCCACAACCCAGTTAGTACTGGATAATACGTTATCCCCTGGGTAAGTCTGTTTGTCAGACTTACGGTCCACTGACAACTTGTAATGACTGTCAAAGATTTCCAAATGACAGCCGGGACCAACGGCTTAACGTACTTTCCAAGCAAGGAGAAATCTCGGTACCTATTCTAATAGGTGGTCACACATCCTCGGATCAACCTAGGCAACCGCGGCTTAACCTTAAGATCGAGCGACTCAAGGGGTAGGTATCGTATTCATCATCAACAGCCTATTAATGTTCCCACTGTTGGGACACGGGCCCCTCGCTTTTTTTGAGAGGGAAAGGGCTATAATCTACCACGCGGGCCCAGTGCGGATTGGTAGATGTCACAATATGTCTTCGATTTTTTTTTTTTTTTGGTTCTAAGACGTACCGGTTTCCTCACGATGTTTTCTTTCACTGTTTTGAGAGCAGCGGTGCTGAAATAAATTACACAAAGTAATGTGCCTGGCCTGGGTTCGAACCCACGACCTACTGTTCGTAAGTCGGGGCCGCCACCACTGGGCCACCGCTGCTCGAGCTCGGCTGCTGTATCGTATTACCCAGGACAAACTGGGGATGAGGAGGTCAGACAGGCAGTCGCTTCATGTAAAATACTGGTATTCAGCTGAATCCGGTAAGACTGGAAGCCGACCGAAAAAACTCGGCAAATGATGAGATAGCCCGATAACATTCATCGATTGTATCAAACCGAAATGGGCAAGATAGCAATTTATAGGTTAAAAAAAAAATTGAATTAAGATAAGACATCGAAGTTTACAGCAAGAACTATTGAATCATCCATAATATCGAGACCAGCTATCATAGTTTGATCATACTTACTTGTTAAGGTATCTGTAGTTCAATGCTGGTCAAAGCACAATCGTTTCGCAATCGTTCAAAACATGAATATAATCTTTGTACGAGTATATCTGCCAAAACGAAAGTTTGTGAAGATGTTTGCTTCTAAAACACACAGATGTGGCTTTATGGATTAAGATAAAATCTGGCCCGGGTCGGGCGAAATGTACCCGGTTTATGGAAAGCTTAGCCTTCCAGCCTTACTGGATGCAGCTGAATGCCACTATTTTCCATTGAGCATCTGCCTATCTGACCAACACAACCCACTTAGTACTGGGTACTATAACGGTACCTCTTGGTAAGAATGGTTCTCAGACTTTTGGCCACTGACTACGCTATCTGGCTACGATACAATACTTCTTACTCGTATTTATTAACTGGGTTACTAATCCTATGAGCTTCCTACATGACATACAACAATAATACCTTATTTTATAACCCATCGTGAGTCGTCAACATAGTTCTCGAACAAAATATTGGATATTTGTTTGTATGGAGCTGACTAAAATATACGTGTTCTAGTTTCGTAACGCACGCTGTTACTCAACTCGTTATAACATATTTTTCAGGCAGAAAAAACAACGGATTTTCCTTAATGTTTTTATATGTTTCTTTCTTCAGTTCGTCTGCGGATTCAGTGGCAGTTATGCTATCGATTGCCAGGTCAATGTTCTGGAAGTCGATCCTAACCCCGTGCTACCTTTTTTTTTTGGTGAGTGGGAAATTATCAAATGACTCCTCTGGGCAGAGCAGTAGGGACTTAGGGAGTGTTCAACTTCTACTGACTAAAAACCACCCGTGTGGCACAGTGTAACTACGTACGGTATGAGAACGAAACCACTCTCATCTCTAGTTCGAATCCCAAACAAGCAGCTTGCATTTTTCGGATTCATTTGCGTATTTATCACTTGCTTCAGGTGAAGTAAAATGTCGTGAAGAAACCAGCTTGCCCTTTTTTTTGGGTTGGGTAATTATCAAATTACCCCTCCCGCTCTTGGGCAGAGCGAAACGGAGTGTCAAACTTCTACTGACTAAAAACCACTCGTGTTCCTTCTTAGCCCTTTGTGTCGAGGCTGCGGTGTCTCTTTTGAACAATCCGCAGCTCGACGGGACCCCGTGCTACCTTACATTATGATTTCCAACTGCTAACTCGTCATGCCAATAATGGCTTTGAAGCACCTCGTGTTGTTTGTCCACCGAATTCATTTCAAATGACTCATAATAATGTATTTTCACAGCTGTCAAGTTAATTAAGCATAAAAATAACAAGTCAAACTATGATGAACTACCTATCTACATAAAATAAAATGACGAAATTGTGTCTCCGAAAGTGCATAGTACTCAAATTTCATTGACCTGCGTATATACATCATTCATGCGACATTAGAATGACCGTCTGACCCGACCGGCTATTGGTGACGAATAGGAAGAAGTGCCTTTAACGACCGGACAATTGTCCAATTGTGCGCACACCCGAACTCTCTAATCTATCGGATGATAGGATAACAGCCTGTATTGCAAATTACCTCCTCTTTGGTTGTGGCACAGTGTAACTACGTACGGTATGAGAACGAAACCACTCTCATCTCTAGTTCGAATCCCAAACAAGCAGCTTGCATTTTTCGGATTCATTTGCGTATTTATCACTTGCTTCGGTGAAGTAAAACGTCGTGAAGAAACCAGCTTGCCCTTTTGTTTGGGTTGGGTAATTATCAAATTACCCCTCCCGCTCTTGGGCAGAGCGAAACGGAGTGTCAAACTTCTGCTGACTAAAAACCACCCATGTTCCTTCTGAGCCCTTAATGTCAAGGCCGCGGTATCTGTTACAACATCCCGCAGCCCCGATGGGCGTCGGCCCTTGCGGAGTTGCGGGCCCCTTCCATGTTGCTGACATCTCTTTGAGGCGCGCCTGGAACACGAACGCGCCGTCGACACGGCCTGTCGTCGTCATAAGACGGTCGGACGGCGAGTTAGCCCATCACTCACCGTCCACAGGCCCAAAAACACTCGTCTCTAGTTCGAACCCCAGACAAGCAGCTCTCATTCTTCGGATTCTTGTGCTTATTTATTACTTGCTTCGGTTAAGTAAAACATCGTGAGGAAACCAGCAAGTCAGATGCCCATGATCAAATAACACATCATTAAATACTCTGCCACCAGGTTAGAAAACAACCACTCGTTGAAAAACACACTGTAGGATGGTGGAGCAGTTTGCAACACAAAGGGCAGTTAAGCCTAAAACAATGTGTGTCAAAGCGAAAAAATAACCATGCTGACATACTCCAAAAACCCCGGATTTTTTTTAAATACAACGAATTTTTTTTCTTATTTAGCATTAAGAGAGCATGAATAAAATGAATATTTATTTCTAAATGAGTATTTACAGTGGTACAGTAAGTTTAAAAAATTAATACTAAGATTCCCCTTAACCCATGACAGCATGGTTATTTTTCCGCTTTTTTTTTCGCTTTTATTTCATAAGTGTTGTCAAATATTTGGGAGATGATAATAATGACTCCTCCCGCTCTGGACGGAGCGGCAGGGAGTGTCAGACATCTACTGACTGAAAGCCACCCATGTTACTTCTTAACCCTTTGTGTCCGGGGCCGCAGTATCTCTTTCGATCAACCCGCAGCCCCGACAGGCGTCGGCCCTTGCGGGCCCGCCTGGCCAAAACACTGAACCCTACAGCAGCCCTAAAATTGTCTTACAGACATATACCGCCGAAAGGAAAATAAGAAGTACAAAGAACCACTGCAACTAGCTACACAGTGGTAGTAGGAATGTTAGATTGATAGATAGATAGACAGCGTAACGAGGAGAGATTGGCTATTGCATAGACTCTGCGCTTGCGTCCTTTAAACTGTACTAGTTTATTGGGTAGATATGTTTTTTTTTTGTCTAGACTCTGTAATGGGATTTTTCCTGTTGTATCTTGGTACTTTTCCTATTACTTCTTTGGGTCTTTCCACTATGACTGCGAAGCCCTGATTTAGTTTTCTACCTATAATAATGCATTAAGTCATGTGGGTTGTTGGTGGTTAGGTAAGACAATGTAAGCTCGTGATGTGTGGTTATTCATTGTTTTTCTTATGCGCAGTTTTAATTTAAATGTAGACGTTTAAATGCAGATTTTCCTTCCCTTTCCTCGAGATTTTATCACCAAATCCTTTAGAATTAAGTCATCACTGTGAAGATCATCGATCAAGAAAAACAATCAAGATTGATATTGACACTGAATGCGGGATATTTACTGTTATTTACTAATTGGTTTGAGTTCCCAATATATCAGGGCCAGGTGTGTGTCAGGGCTGTGTGTGTGATAATTTTCGTCTCCGAAAAAATTTGGCAACCAGCAGGGCTACTGCGTATCTTTTAAATGACAGTGGCTATCTTATAGTGTCCATCAATTAACTGTCAAATGGTTCCATTTTGTACTAAACCATAATCAATTTGACAGTTAATCCATGGACAATATGATAGCCACTGACATTTAAAAGATACGCAATAGCCCTGCAGGACAAGACGCATGAAAACCTCGGATTTTAGAGCCCTAATCCCGGACATGTCATCACTTCATAAGTCAAATTTTTTAGCGAGTCGGTTCGTCGTTTGATCGCGGCGTGCGGGTACAGTGCGTGTGTTGCTGGTGGTCCAATAATTTTTTAAACCCGGACTACCTACAAATGAAGCCCCGCCCGGACGCTCCCTGGACGCCCTCTAAAGTAGGACAAATGCGGGGAAACTCGGACGGATAGCAGCCCTCCGTGCGTCTCGCATCCGGCAGATCCCCGCAACCTTCACCAGGTCATCGGTCCACCTAGTCATGCCACCTTTAAAAACTTTAAATACATATGTTATTGACTTAGGTTTATGCTGACTGTTTTGATTTTGCGTGAATCTTACTAGACGTAGCTTAGTACTAAAATAAATTTATCAAATCTCGAGCATATTCGATATTTCATAATGAGGTACTGGATCAAGAGATACCTAAGATTAAATCATTTTATATTTCCTAAAAAATAATCTAACTGACACTTAGTTTTGTCAGCAAAAAGTTGAAAGCAATTCCACGGGAACGCGCGAAGGTTAAGGCGAGTCTAACACATCCTATTTTATTTTGACAGATTCTGATGATGAGGGTTCACCACAGCCTTAAACATAACGCTAATGCTGCTACCAGCAACTTAGATCTACAGAATGGGTGAATGAAACTTTATGGTAAGTGGCTTTCCCTACTTTGCCGGTAATAGTACATATTAAAACAGTAGAGGCTATTATTGGTCCCGTCGGGTCTGCGGGTTGTTCGCAAGAGATACCGCGGCCTCGGCACAAGGGCTAAGAAGGAACATGGGTGGTTTTTAGTCAGTAGAAGTCTGACACTTCCTTTCGCTCTGACCAGGAACGGGAGGGATTATTTGATGAAATCCCCCCCCCCCCCAAACAAAGAGGCTATTATTCGTCTTTTGGAACGCCTAGCGAAAACCTGTAGATTGCATTGGTTCTTCAGCCCTTTTGCATCTAAAATACTTTTTAATGTAATCTCTAGTAAATCAGGGTTTAGAGGTAGGGCTCGGCTCCCTATTAAAACATATTCCGCGAAATGGGAGTGTACTCTCTGCCTACTTATTCTGGCAAAACAGGCGTGATATTATGTTTAGGATCAGACTTAAACCCAGGATAGGTTGATATTTTACTGCATGATAGATAAATTATACTCAACCTTAATTTTATTTTGGAAATAAAAAATCCAAATGTTATATTTATGAGGTCTACCGGTACCTAACGTAGTAATAAATTGCGTAATGACTACTGATACCTAATGTGTATTTTCACGAACAAACCATGTGCGCATGAGTCAATCACATACCTAACTTGACAGATAACAGCATTACAAGGCAGTTTTTAAACTAAGACAATTACAAGTAATGCCTTACTATTATTTTATGATTAGCAGATTGATTTGTGTAGTGAGTTGCTATATTTCGTCTATTTGTTTGATACGAGTAGTAGTTCTAGATCCTGGTTATAATCATAGGTAGAATAAAACAGTTATTACGTATTTCCTTAATAAGCTGTCATGCGTTTATTTGGTCTATATTGGTCCCAAGCGGCGAACACTGAAATAGTTAAGAAGTAAAATGAAAAAAGATCCTTGCTGTCTTAACTACTTAATTATGTGACGATGAAAAATCCTTGCTGTAGTCTTAACTACAAAATTATATTACGTTGAAAAATCCTTGCTGTAGTCTTAACTACAAAATTATATTACGTTGAAAAATCCTTGTTGTAGTCTTAACTACAAAATTATTTACGTTGAAAAATCCTTGTTGTAGTCTTAACTACAAAATTATATTACGTTGAAAAATACTTGTTGTAGTCTTAACTACAAAATTATATTGCGTTGAAAAATACTTGTTGTAGTCTTAACTACAAAATTATATTACGTTGAAAAATCCTTGCTGTAGTCTTAACTACAAAATGATGTGACGATGTTATATCAAAATAATTATGTAGATCAATGTTACAACATTTTGCGATAATCTCAGGTGATTGATCATAATACCTAACATATTGTGTTTCCTTAGTTCCCATATCAATGCAAATCTTTCAATTAATTGCGCCCATTAATGAACAGAGCTATACACACACACATACATAGTCTTGTGTATGTAGGTAGTTAGGTACGTGCTACAATCTGGACCGAACAAGATTCGTTTTAAAATGACTTGACATTTATTAATCAATACGTTCTTGACATCGTCATGTGGGGGTAATTGTATTAATTCGCTTAATTTGATAAGCGCCATGTGTTAGTCTGATGACTGATGAACTTTTGGTTTAAATCTGGTTATTTTTATTATCTTTAGGACGATGTTACGTTTGGCACAGATCAAAATTTGCCTAATCTTTCTCAACTATGTTGGTTTTTAACCGACTTCCAAAAAAAAGAAGGAGGTTCTCAATTCGGATGGTTATATATATTTTGTTTGGGCACAACACCGTCGCTAGCTAACCGATTTAAAAAAATCTTTTTTTGTTGGAATGGGTATAATGCCCAAATGGTCCCAAACTTTTTTTGTATCAAAATCGAACAAGCGGTTTTTGAAAAATCAACAAAACTCAAAAAAAAAACTACATGGTCTACATTAACGATCTTTTCGTCTCCGTCGTTTACGAACCGATTTGATTTGGTATTCTCTATAACAAGCTGATCTGGTGGCAGAATGGTTCTTATGTAACCGACATCAATACGACCTCGCAAACTTTGGGGATTACAGGCGTGATGTTTTGTTAATAGATACAAAAGTTTGCGAGGTTGTATTGATGTCTAAATGATAGCAAATGGATTGGGATTGCTGAAATCCCATGCCTGTCTATTGTTTACACCAGTTCATAACATAACATCGTGCCGGTACGTTGTGACGGGGTAAGCACATGTGAATCACTAAAAAGTGAAAAATAAAACCTTTGAAAAAAAACCTTCTTCTATTTTTTGTCGAAGTCGGTTTTATTTTTTCTTAAAAAGTTTTTTTTAGTCACAGTGTTACAACAACTGCAACTGATTGGTACTCCATAATATTGACACCTGCATTGAATTTCATTAAGCACTGATCTGGGTTCATAATTCATCATCTGCCTAGCATTTTCCCAACTATGTTGGTGTCGGCTTCCAGTCTAACCGGATGCAGCTAAATACCAGTACTGTATTTTACAAGGAGCGACTGCCTATCTGAGATCCACAATCCAGTTAATACTAGGTAATACGATGCCCTTTGGTAAGGCTGGATGTCAGACTTTCAGGGCACTGACTACTGCCAAAGATCTATTATATATGGCAGCCGGGACCAACAGCTTAACGTGCTTTCCTATGTAACCTAAAGATCGACACGAGTGGCAGTTCTTATTAAGACACAAGCTCCTCATGCTGCTTGAGCTCATGTGGGTTTATAATTATATCCATCTAATTGTTTTCCTATAATGACTTATAAATATATCATCATCATTCACTGTCCTTAACCCAATTTATTTGGATTCGGCGCAGCATGTGTTCTTCCATAATTTTCTATTATCCGTCATCTCATCTGAGACCTCCTTTCTTACCAAATCATCCTTCACACAGTCCATCCATCGTTTCTTTTGGTTTTCTTCTACTCTTATACTTACCCATCCACATTCATACTCATAACTTTCCTCACGACATTTTCGCCATTCCTCATATCAATTTAATATTGGCAATATTTTTTTTAGCCTGCTCTCAAAGCAGATTTAAACAGTAGGCCATTCATCAACATAAATACAGTCGGTATGAATTATGTCAAGCATGACAGAGCAGTTGTTTGAACAAGGGAAGATAATCTGTCGTCATTCTGAGTAACTCACAGACGAACAAGACCATTTTTAAAGACAGACTTTGTTTACATCATGTGGAAACTCCGTCATAACTTTAACTTATACAATATTCTCATTAGTCTAAAGGTCACAAGCACAACTTTCGAGAGACCGAATAAGCCAAATTTTGCCGGATGGTTAAAGTATTCCTCTGGAAATAGCTGTTGGTGTCTAGTATAAGAGTAGAGAAATGATATAGCTAGGAATGATCTGACTGCTGAGATGTCAAGTATGTTATAGAAAATTATTGAAGAATACATGCTGCGCCGACGCCAAATAAATTGATAAAATGGCAGAAGAATGATGTTGGTTAAAAGTTCTTTGAGTTTTATCACTTTGCTGACTTGTCAGAGCTTGACTTAAACTGCCACCTCCGCTAGGTAATAATTTGGATCTTGTATTTCTTGCCATTCTTCAGCCCTTTTTTTTGTGGGTTGGAAAATCATCAAAAAACCCTCCCGCTCTTGGGTAGAGCGAAAGGGAGTGTCAGACTTCTACGACTAAAAACCACCCATGTTCCTTCTTAGCCCTATACAGTGTGTAAATTAACCCTTCACACATACGTCAACCAAGCATTCTGTACATCAAACTAAGTACCCCTACGCAAAATTTTTTGCTGAGAAACGACTTTTTTTTTGGGGTCAAAAATCACATTTTACGGTAAAACTCAATAAAGCACTCTTAAAACATTGTGCTAGTGGATGCTTTGAATAGTAAAAGGGTCATGGAGGTAGTTTAAGTAAAGTTATGACCTGAAAAACTAGTATTTACAGAAACAACTTTGCAAAATTTGGAACTTTGACCCCTAATATTTCCGCAACTAGGGGGTTCCCAGGTATGGTCTAGAACCAAAAAATTATCGCAGTGGTGGGAAGAACAAGTACCCTTCGTTTGCGTTAAGGGTACTTTTACACCCATTATGTCGAGGCCGCGGTATTTCTTTCGAACAACCCGCAGCCCCGATGGGACAACCCGCAGCCCGGACGGGGCAACCCACAGCTCCGACGGAACCCTTTCAGCCCTTATGGGCCTACCACACGCACAGGCTTCACCACAGTCTTGCCTGTGCGATTACACGGTGGCTCATTAAACTTTAATGATGACGATGATGCACAAAACTGATGTAACAGCTGCGTTTGTTTTCAGTGCGCGTGCGCCTATGTCATCATTAGCCATGGCCGATTGGCCGGTGCGATACAAAAGTGCATCGTACGCTCCGTTTCACTTTTCTTATTAAACACGCACTGCACCGTGATATTTTATGATGTGCGTACGCGGGGAAAGTTGATTGGATTAATGTGGACCTTTGTTGTGTGCACGGAACAGAAAGAACAGAAGTTGTGTGGGTTTGTCCTTGTTTTGCGGATTTTTCTTTCGTTTTTTTGATGAAGCAGGAAAATGCTTCGAGGAATTATTTCCGGTTTCTTATAAATAAAATAAAAAAGTCACCTCAACTCGCAGTCTAATAACTTTCTTTTAATCACCTGCACTGGCGTCAAAATCATTTGATAAAAAAAGTAGTTAAAAAAACTAAAAAACCCGACTGAAAAAATTGATAATAAAAAATAAGCACATTTTAAATTAAACAAAACTTGGAAGCAGGCGTGGTCCATTCTTCTATTTTCTTCATACTTTAATATTCAAATGACACACAAACGTACATAAATATATACACGCCAAACACATAACCCTCCTTTTGGACTTCGCCGCAGTCGGGTAAAAAGGTGTTAAGTCCTTAATTAAACTCAAAAAGTACTTAAACCGACCGGTTAACTGCTTGCATAGTCTTTTTGCATAGTACATCAGGGATAATCGACAGTCCGGGTGCCCCATTCGTATACCAAAATCTGGCTGACTAAAAAAAAAGTTTGTGATTAAAAAGACTAACGTGTATTTCTATTTAGTTTTTTTTTCATGCTTTTGACCAGTCAAAAGTCATTATGTCGATGGCCAAATGTTGTATAAACTTTTTGTGCGAAATAGTTTACCAACAATGATGATGTACCTAATTAACTTGAATGACGAGTTTAAATATAATAAAAACCCACTTTATTGCATCAGACCTTGTGCTTATCTTCTCGCACGTATTTCGCGGGCACCATGCTTGCGTGATAAGGATCCCGTAGGGCATAATTATTGTAGTGCATTTAAAAAAAAACCAACAAAATATGCATTAAGTATTATGTCTGGTTTGAGATATCTTTATTTCCCTTAAGATAAAAATTCGCTTGCATGAGAAACTATATTAAAAGTATTAAACTAGATACAACGTTATTAAAACTACTTAGATTAAAAATATTGTAAAATATTTTGATCATTTTAATTTAGAAGTTCTGAAAAATCCGTGTATAAAATAATTCTCGATAGATTTTTTATCTCTTCTTTAATCAAAGTTATCGAATTTTGATAGAAATTAATGAACATTTGCAGCTTACTTCTTTGTTAGGAATCTTCCAACTAGCTCCCATATTTACGCCACAGGCACATGCATTACATACGACCACAAAATAAAATAAGAATACTTACAATTTGTAAAATGGACCCCTGAAAACAAGTTATTGAGAACCAAGTAATTATTTTTACTGAAACTGATAAGAGACAAAAATATACAAAATAAAGATGTTTGCACACGAGTCACATAGTAAATTAGTTATCTTTTGGCACACGATCATTCGTTTGAGTACCTAACTAACCTTATCTAACTTCATACTATGAAAACATTGAACTGGAAACTTCATAACAAAATTGCACAAGTTTTGAAACCAAAAATCGCCGTGTCATGAAACATGACGTCAGAATTTTGTTCTATGATTTTACAAAACAACCATGGAATTATAGAGTTTAATATTTTTGCTAAATCATGCTTGTAATCTTTAGTTTATAAACGGCACCTTATTGATATCACTTTATTGAGGATTTCAATTATAATTTAGCTGCACCTTTTATCGACTCACTAGTGTTGGTTTAGTGCAAAAACTAAAATGGTCATAAAGTGCCAATATATTAACTGCAGTACCCCAGCAGTGGAATCATTATAGACTGATTATACCATTGCTATTTTTTAAATTCTAACGTTATTCCTATTATTATCCTGTAATGTTTCTGCTGAAGCGGCCTTTTTTGGGTACTTGGTATTTCGGGGCCATTACCACTGGATCAACCCTGGGGACCAACCCTGGGGAGTAATTTCATGTAAAATATTGATAGTTAGCCGCATTTGGTTAGATCGGAAGCCCATCTAAACCTATAATCAGGGCATTGCTAAGCGTATGATGCGTAGAGTGAATAGGTACTTATATGATCTTCATTTTCCTAACGTATTCTCGTGAAACGTTTATCCTGCAATTGTAATTATGCGGCACATGCTTTGTATTAGTTTTAACATAGGTATTGTTCTTCTTTCCTCAAGACCTTTTCCTTAACTTTTTGGACTTATGGTCTATTTCTTGCGTCCCCGTTTTCCCAGTTTAACACACCTATATTTTGCCATGGGACAGTGATGTGCAATAAGCACATCACTTTTGAAGATTGGCGGCCTTATTGTTCACTAGTTTCTGCAAGTGGCTTTGTCCGCGCACTCAGTAAAAGGTGTAACTTTCGTTTATTTTCAACCTACTTTTAAAAAGGAGGAGGTTCTCAATTCGCCTGTATGTTCTTTTTCTTTTGTATGTTAGTTTCCGGATCTCTGTCATTAATGAACCGATTTTCAAAATTCGTTTTAAATTCGAAAGGGTGTACTCCCGAAATGGTCCCATTGTCACCAAATCAGGATCTGATGATGGGATTCCAGGGAAATCGACGGCAACCCTCAATTTTTATAGGCACTTGTTACGCTTTCCATATATTTTCCAAACCTGTTCACGTATTTGCGTCTGATAATCATAACCTCATAATTATGGATGCAATGATGATGGGAGGTACATACAACTCCTCAACGGTAAGGAGTTATAAGAAAATTCATTCAAAGTTATACTTACGTACTTTCAGGCTATTATGTTAGCCTGATGATGATGACATCCCAAAGAAATCGAGGGCAATCTTCAAATTTTATAGGCACGTATTACGTGTTTCGTGCTTTCTCTAAAGCTATTCCAAGTATTTGCACCTAGCAGTCATCACTTCATGTTGATGAGCTGATGATGGCCTTAACGGTTAGGAGTTGGAGAAAAAATCTTAAATAAAATATTATGGGGACGATAAATGTTGTATTCTTTCAGGTTATCTAGGTGAGCTGATCATGGAAGGATAATACCTTCCGCGGTAAGGAGTTGAAAGCAACAATATGGGAGTCTTGAAGGTAAGGGTAGGTTTCTTGGTTGAATGTTAAATGAATATTAAATGGAACTATAGGATATTACAACTTAAAATGAAAAAAAGGACTTTTTTGCAGAAAAGAAAACGGTTTTTTCTTTGCCTATATTGAAACGCTACCCCCATGGCCTCTCTCCTCATGGACTCTTCTCTCTGTGCGGTGTAGCTTTCGAATTGTGAAAGCTTTTTTAAAATCGGATAAATCTTTTCGGAGATTATCTTCTACATCAGAAAGTATTCATTGAAATATTAACCATTTTTACACCAGTTAAAATAAAAAAAAACATGCCAATCGAATTGAGAACCTCCTCCCTTTTGGGAAGTTGCTTAAAAATTTATTATTTACGTTGTTTTGATCCCTTTCGCTTTGAATCTATTGTTCGTTTTCTGATTGTATAATACAGATTTTCTGAACGTGTTCATGTAATCGGGTTCATAGCACCGACCAGCTGAAAAAGTTCAATTTCTTGTCTTTAAGGTGGAAGCTCACATCTGGCCCGCGAAATTCTAATTTTCTTACGTTTTTGGCAATTTGCAGGCCAGTGCTTGGTTGTATGTTTATGAAAATTTGATTTCCGACTGTAAGACGTATGAAGTTACCAAATTATAACCATCAAAATTACTAACTACTAAAGAACGACGACTAAATTACTAAAGAATGACTTTTACATGCAAAAATCAATCTTGACATGAAAATGAACTTGGAGGGTTGTATTGATAATTTTGATGGTTATAATTCGGTAACTTCATACGTCTTACAGTCGCAAATCAAATTTTCATAAACATACAACCAAGCACTGGCCTGCAAATTGCCAAAAACGTAAGAAAATTAGAATTTCGCGGGCCAGATGTGAGCTTCCACCTTAAGTACTTTATTTTTGGATATGGTTTAAGTATTCAATTTAATTTTAGCAGTCATTTACATCGTGAATGAATAGGAATGATTCACGCAGCTTTTTAATAGAGCTTTTCAAGGAAAATATCAACTTTCCACGTTGTCCTCGTATCATACCTAGTTGTCATATTTAATTAATAGGTCGAAGTAGCAATCGATAGCAATTATTTTGCCATTATTCGGTATTTCCATTCTGGGATCTCATTTTTTATCTGTAATAGGGTTTTCTCAGTATCTATAATATGTAACAATTATTTTATAGGCCGATGGCGGTAGGTAGTTGATTTCCCACGCATGGGAAAGTAAAGTTTCAAAAGTTTTTGGAGATAAGTCTGTTTCGAAGGAAATTGCGATGAGACATATTTTGTTAATTAATAAATACTTTCGACTCGTATTCTATCGTTTATTTATTTATCGAATCATTAAAAGTCATGGGAGCACCTTAAAACTGGAAACCTTAACTTTGGACTGGATGTAAGGTTTCGGAGCATTACAAAAATGCGGACAGTTTTTCAAAGCCACCAAACCAGATCAACGGGTAGTCAAGTTTTCTTTAGGTAGTTTACTGCCGAACTGCAACCGCGTATGATGTAGCAAAAATTGTGTTAAGAACGCTATGATATTACTCACTTTGCTAAATTCATTACATATCAAGTGTGACTGACTCCACCTGACTCGTTCAGAAAACTGCCCGGCTCTCATTGATATAATTACGGCGCCGCCAACACAACCTGTTATGTTATCATTCAGCGTTGAACCGCCGACGTGAACGCGCGCTTCGCTAAATCGCTATCTTGCATATTCAGTTCGATTTTTAAAAGTTTTAGCGCCCATTTCATTTTGAAGTTTGTTCTTTTTTTATTTGCTTCAGTGAAGTGTTGAGTGCCAGTGAGTACGGTCGGTTTTGTTGTTTTTTAGCGGTAAGTTATTACTATTGAAATATACTATTTTTAACCATTTCAGGGAACTACCGAATTTTTTTGACGTTTATAAATTGTAGGTAAACATTTTATTTAAGCGGATAACACAAATGCATATAGGAATATTTTGCAGCATATCTACGCAACATTTGACGTTACTTTCCTTCCAAAATAATCAAATACATAAGTTCAAATTTCGTCATTTAAAACGTGAATGTATAATTGTGGTTTTACGAAATTTATGTGTCGTTATCCCCATGTATTTGATTTATAGTTTCATTATGCGGATATTTACTTTAAAGTAAAACAAAAAATAAATGACGCTTAGTAAATAAATATAAAACAAAGTAGATAATGTATAATCGTCGTGTAAATAAGACTTTATCTATGGTAACAGCTAACTACCTGTAATTTAAACACTTGAAACAACAAGTTTAATTATACTTTGGTACATTATAATCTTATTCGGGGTAATCAAGTGATCTATAAAATAATAAACCTTCATTATCGGGCTTTACTTTAATTACCTTCGTCCTTGACACTCCATGAAACGTCTATGTATGAAATTATAATGAATTTACATAATAGATTTTTTGTGCAAGTAATCGACTTTGAATAAATCACTATGCCAATCAAATTCAAATTCTATTCCATTATGTCCTAAATTGTTTATGCAAAAATATTTGAATTAGCAGGTATTTTGATATGGCGTCATGTTTACTAAACGACCTAGTTTTATTTTAAAAAAAAAGAACATGGTGATCAGTGTGATCACAGATAACAGGATAGAGAGGTTTTTGCGCATTTCTCCTTCCAAAGGAGAAATGCGCAAAAATAATGGTCAGTATACCATAGAGAATAAGATTAAAGTAGCTAAAAAAATAGATATTCTATTACAGTACCTCTCTGTGTTTCAGATATTAGTGATAAGTAAATGTATCTTCGTCTGGAAATTATGGTCATTGAGATTTATTGCAATTATGTCCATGCGAGAGCAGAATTAAAGCTTTATCCTTATCTTAACTAGTATGGTGACTTGTGTGCTTAAAATTCGGTGCTACCTTTGTTGCATATTATCGGGTTTGTTTTAAAATTCATCGGCAGTGTACTGGTGTTTACCTTAGGCCTCGCAACAGGGCCGCGGGTAGTCCTCTGGTTATCGCGGCCTCGACATAGAGGGCGAAGAAGGAACATGGGTGGTTTTTAGTCAGTAGAAGTCTGACACTCCCTTTCGCTCTGCCCAAGAGCGGGAGGGGTTATTCGATGATTTTACACCCACCAAAAAAAAAAAAAAAAAAGGCCTCGCAACAGAAAAATAATGTCATTTTTTTTTGGTTTATCGAATTGTTGTTGGTTTTTTTTCATAAACTTGTGCATTTTTTCTTGGCCTATAATATTTTGAGTAACAAGTAAATAAGTTTTGTAATACAACATATTTTGAAAATGCAAGTGTGTTTTCGTTTTCATCGAGTTATTGTTGATATTTTGTATTCTTATAATATAGGTTCCTTAGAAACGGTTTATAATGCATATTCTTCACCCTCAATAATATTTAATGTAAGTCCTGAAAATATTTACAGGCATAAAAAAAATAAAACATTTTATAGGAAAGGTTAAAAGTTTTAATACTTACTTAAATAAATTATGTCCTAAAGATTTATAAAAACATCGCACGACAGATTTGCGTAGTTTAGTAATATTGTAATGAACTGATTACAGTATTATGCGTTGGTAACAGTATGTTTAATATTTATAAGAAAAGCATGTTTGCGATAATGCGTCATGCACGTGTGTTATGAGAAAGTGTACGAGAATTATTGTTCACTTTATTTTTCTTCTGCGGTTGCTATGCGTTCGGTCTAATAGGCATGTTTCCGGACTAAAAAATATATGATTCTAATTAGTCCGTCTGTTAGATTATCGAAATATATTGGACACGTATTGTTTGTTATATGAAATCAATAAAAATTGACGGAGATAAAACGCGTCAAAGATTTGAGTGAGGGTTTGTGACGTCACTCAACGGTTAAAAATATCATACTAATGTCTTAGAATATGACACGCGTTTTCAAAGCACTGTATCGTCTTCATTGTTTGTTTAAGTGATTTTTTTTTAAATTACCCTATTGGTAGATATGTTTTAAATTTAACAAAAAGTTATTTTTGTGTACTTTGCCTTTTCCCAACTATATTGGGTGGTCGGCTTCCAGTCTAACCGGATGCATCTGAATACCAGTATTTTACATGGAGTGACTGCCTAAACGACCTCCACAACGACAACCACACTACAACCAACCGACTGGTTGTCAGAATTGCGGGTCACTCTAACGACTTTTCCAAAATCAAAAAATCTAAATATTTTTATTTGACATAGGCCTACAAGGGCACTTGTAAAACGTCGACAAAAGGTGCACTGTTAAAGCCCTACAAAAGACAATTTTAGAAGTGCATTCAATAATAGATTTTGACTGTGTAGATATTTATTGCCTCGTTGATCTTGTGGTTGCAAGGCCGACTGCTGAATGAATTCCTGAGTTCGACTTGCAGGTCTGGCAGTTTTATTGGGATTTCCATCTGCAGTTTGTCAGTAGCATCAGAGACTGGATATGCGCCCGTTGATGGCAATAGGCTGGGCTCCATATATATGGGACTTGAACATTAATGACGAACGAAATGTGGGGTACTGCTAGGTAGGTGAAGAATATTATCGATACAAGTTTTTGAACTGACATGGTCACTAACATTGTCATTAACACTGAAATCGGGATATTTACCATTTGCTTACTGTTTGTTTTGAGTTCTGCTATTGCAAACACCATGAATCAATTAATAACAAAAAACACGATATAAGTAAACACGATATATATCCCGTTTAATAATAATATTAATGATAATGAGATCAAGTTGTTTGTAAACATCATGCACTTGCCTCTCGTTGACAAAATAAAAATGTTTTTTTTTTATTAAAAAAATATTTAATTAAGTACTAGCAACACTTTCATAATTACAACCAATAGATAAATAAATATAGCCAGTATAGCGTAACATTGAAGAAAGATTACACTTGGGGCCGTTGTGAAACGGCGCCACTGTATCAATTTCACGCGCGTATTACACTTGCGTGTCACCTCACGTGTAACTCGATAGGTTCAGTGCGTATTACAACCACCACTTTCTGGGAATCAGAGTAGCCTTCGATGTTCTAGAACTTGGGGTCTTGGATCGGAAGTGCAATGGCACTTTTGTAGTAATGCATTGTGGCGGAACTTTCATACAAGCTTGGATTGCCCTGAATACCCTTAATGGTGTTAGGGTTGCTGAACAGTTGCCGTTTTGTGGGCCCTTATACACGGCCAGAATTGATTACCACGCTTGCTCAAGAAGGGGTTGGCGATTTCAGCAATATATGTATATGAGTTGAGAAAATCACATTGGTTCTAGTCCAGATTTGAACCCACATCGCAAGCCACGGAGGCGGTACCCTGGGCCATCCCGACTTTTTGTTGAATAAATATCAAAGGATAAATATACGTCATTATTTGCATCAAACAGGTAAATAGCTTTTCTTTCATCCTTTTTACGTCAAAGAAAAGCAAAAACCACATAATTATAACCCATGCCCTATTTGTCATCCAGGCTTACAATTTAGCTTCCGCCTGTAACAATAGATATATGTAAAATGACACAACGGGAAACCTATTTAATTAATGAAACGGTAACAATCGAGAAAACCTCAAGGATTCAATTTTTCTGGTTTTCCCAATAACAAATACCCATTGATCAATGAAATTATGCATAAAGACCATACAGGGTAAATGTTTTATAACACTAATCATCCTTTTGGTCTCATACCGGATAATGATGTTGGAAATTAATTATAATATTACGCCTGTAATCACCAAAGGGTTAGGCAAGTGTGTTCCTATACCCAGGAGTACACCCACATTTCACCAGTTATATTTAAGTCCCATGGAACAGAGGGCGAGCCTATTGCCATCAACCGGGCACATATCCAGACACCGTGGCAGCTACTGAGAAATTCGTGTGATAAAAAAAAAAACAATGTTGACATTTAACCCGTTTGGATACGCAAGGAAGCGGATAATTCCGTTCGGATACACGCAAAGATTATAAATGATTGTTTTTGTTATTATCAATGATAATTATCACTTCGAAACCTGATAAGCCGTGTAAATGTTTAATGGTCATACATTTTTAGCAAGTTTTCTGTTAATAGATATAGAATAAAACAATTTCTACTTAGAGCTACTACCGTTTAGTTCCTTTGTAGTTGCTTCGGTTCGTTAAATCTTAATAATTGGATTTATTACTTGCAATTTCTTCTTTCTCATTGAGTAATTATTTAATTTTCTCTTGAAAAATGTCTGGAAAGACTTTTTTTTTAAATTTACTCGTTTACAAAACATGCACGACGTGGATATACTTGAGTCTTTTAAAAAATGGAAATACAGTTCAACAAAATCCACGAATCTATTAAAACATTAATTTAAATATTAAATTACGCAACATCAACGTCCTGCCGTGTATCTATATACAACACAATAGATGTAGCCATAGTATTTGAATGCTCGATAGCAGGGATTAGAGCTGATAATGTCGTGTTTGAGCACCACTTGAGCTATCATGCACTTGACTGCGACAGATTATTGTATTAGGACATCATGGATGCATGGCAGACTTTATCGTTGGAGAAATGTTGTAATATCCCTAAAGGATTATGGAAAGTGGTTTGTGGATTATATGTGTCTTATGTTTTTCATGAGTGTCCTAAAGCCGTCCATCGTTGTTTGAGGAGATAGAATCATAGACAACTGTGGTATGGTATGGTAGATAAAAGAAAAAAGCAGTAGCATGGCTAATAACAATACGGCAAGCCCCTAGTAGGTTATAAATAAGACAAGGCAAGCTTTAAGGCTTATATGAAAGTACTACCACTAAAAAAGAAGTTATTACTCATAAACAACTACAGTTTTATCTATGTGAAACATTCTGTATTATGAAACAGAATTCTGATTCCGACATTTTCATTGTTTGTCACCGACGCACTATTGTATGTAAGTGCAGATTTGTTCTGCCGTTTTTCAAACTTGGCCGCATAGTAAGTAAAAGTTGTTCTACATTGGTTCATCATCATCATCAGCTTCACACAACAATAGTTGTGTGACTGCAATGACCCTAATAAAGGGTATTACAGTTTTTATTTTTTATTTTTTTATTAGTACCTATTTAGTTCTTAAAGCGCACTAACGACCCGATGGAATTCATAGACCCGATCTAAAACAATCTATAAGTAAACATCCAAAGCATCTTACTATTAATACGCACTCCAAGGCTGTCTAGACCGGTAGTTAGTCGTTCAGCTAAGTTTAATGGCGTTCTGAGCTAAACTGGCAAATTCCTACATTGATGATTGGAATGCAGTACATCAAAGCTTCAATGCACGGACAGAGATAAAGATGAAAGATTGTGCTTAAGGCAGTTTGATTTTTAAGACATACAGTATGACAGCATTTTCCGATCTATAAATATACTATTACAGCTGCAGTATTCTATCTTCTTACATTTTTTTTGTCAATCGAAAGAAAAATAATACTACTTTTCAACTCTACTTTACTCTCTACTTTTCTTTTTATATATTACTTTTACCGACAAAACTGCTCATTGTGTCCCCTATATCAAATTTCTAAATTGTTATCTGCAATTTATACAGGGTACATAATTATCTTATCTTTAGTTTTAAGTGTTACACGAAATGCCCGAAGCATTCAAATTGGGAAGCGTAGTATGTGCTAATTTATTTTGTCCTTCCATTATCTTGGTCTACACAAGAACTTCCATTCTCTCAATCTAAAAGCCCTAAGAAACAGTTCCATTATTTCTCCCATCAATAAGTTCAACGCGTTTGACCAGTACCCAATCGTTTGTACCAGAGTTCCTACGTCTCAGCTATAATTAGTCTGCATCATTCCTGACCTAAGTCATAAACCCTCGTTACACTGTTTCACTATGTGGTAGGCCAAGTCTAGGTACTCATCCGCGTTCACAAATAGCCTAAATATTATTAGCAATGTTTACTTCATATAATAGTGCTGAGGAATTTATTTGTTTGAACGGGCTTTGCAGATAACAATTTAGAGATTTTACATGGGGACACAATGAGCAGTCCTATCGGTAAAAGTAATATTTAATACACACATCAAAAGTGTCTAGGGATCAAGCATTTTTATGCGGATTTCTTGAGATTAAGATGTGGCTTTGTAATAAATTTATGATTTTATAAATTTATATGGATCCTTTTTGGTGCATTTCATAATTTGAATCAGGAACTGTGAATCAAATTCGAGTAAAAGATGAAAATCAGCTGTCAATATTTTCCCTATAAAAACATACAACGCATTGAAGACATTATTAGTGCTACTGTTTCCCTACTACTGATTAAAACCAACGTTATTATGGAGCGGCGACGTCATTTAAGCAGGGAAGAAATGCTCAGAGCCGTGGGAATGATAGAAGCTGGTTCCCGGCAACGTACTGTGGCTTTAGCTCTGAATACAAGTCAGAGTGTTATCAGTCGACTTTGGACACGTTACCGAAGCACTGGTACCGTGGCTGAGCGCCATGGAGGACGGTATCGCTGCACCACACGGAGACATGACCGATACATTCAAATCTTAACTCGAAGAGCTCCAACAATAACCGCCATGATGTTAGCCGTGAGGCTTCATCACTCTTCAGGGAACTTAATTAGCGACCAAACAGTCAGAAACCGCTTGCATGAAGTGAACCTTCATTCCTGAAGACCGCTACGGGTACCACCTATAGCAATGCACAATCGTAGGATTCGATATCAATGGGCTCTTGAACACAGAAATTGGGCAGAAGAACAATGGCGTTTCGTGTGCTTTTCTGATGAGTCTCGTTTTGGTATGAGACCGGATACAAGACGTATACGACACTGGAGAACCCCTGGACGCCAACAGCGATTAAAATCCTGCCAGGAAGTCCATCCTTATAGTGGTGGAACCATCATGGTATGGGCGGGTATTTGGATCGGCGGAAGAACTGAGTTGATTTGGATCAGAGGCAACCTCAACGCTCAAATTTATGCTGAGACGATTGTTTCAGACGTCATCGTTCCTCTACAAGTGCAAATCGGTCCCTTATTTCAGTTAATGCATGATAATGCACGACCGCACACCGCAAGAGTTGTAAGACAGACTCTCGCCGCAGCTAACATCAATGTCCTGCCCTGGCCTGCTCAGTCGCCAGACTTGAACCCGATTGAGCATGCATGGGATATGCTACAGAGAAGAGCTCTGCCGAATATGGAGGGTATCCAGTCGCAAGAAGACCTTTTTTTGTTGTTGCAACGAACATGGGCGGCCATTCCACAGCGTGATTTGGATGAACTCATTTTGAGTATGCCAAACCGATGTTCTTGTGTTGTTAGTGTTCGCGGTAGAAACACGGATTATTAATTGTTTAAGTTACCCAATAAAATTTTAAAGAAAACTGTTATTTCAGTCTTTTTTTCGAACTTTAATGTTAGTGGTTCAAATGTCAAAAATCCCTTTATTAGGAAAATGGCAAATTTCTTTATTAATGCAAAGGTGACTTGGTTTATCGTTACTGTGACAAACGAAAACACTTTATTTGATGAATCCTTAAAGAAAATTTTAATTAATATCAATCAGGAGAAAAGTTATTGCAAAAATATATGTTGATCCCTAGACACTTTTGATGTGTGTAGTTGTTTTTTCCTTAAATTGACAAAAAGGTAAAGGTTTTGCCCAATTCATGAGCAAGGTTATAGGATACCAGTGCACTTTCTCTGCGTCACATGATAGAACGAGTCAACATTAAAATATGCAATCCCGGGCTTTTTTTTAGATCTTACTAAAGGAGTACCTTTCCCCCTTTTTGCAACATTTTACGTCGGTTGCTCTGCTCCTATTGGTCGTATCGTGATGTTATATAGCCTATAACCTTCCTTGATAAAGGTGGTATCCAACTCTAAAAGATTTTTCAAGTCAAACCAGAAGTTCCTTAGATTAGCGCGTTCAACCAAACAAAGAAACAAACTCTTCAGCAAATATTAAATTGAAAGCAAATATCAGCAAATATTATCTGAGCTGCAACGGCTGAAGGCTGGAAAAAACCGCGGAATACGGCTAGTTACAAATATTTACTACATCTTATAAAATGCCTTATTTATAGTCTCTACTAAAACTAGAATATGCGTTCTGAGTTTATACGCGATGTTTATGTCGCCACTCGATTACGGTAAGTGCACCTTTGCTGCCAAATACTGGGTACATGTTCATAAAATATTGCTTGGCCTCGGATAAGTCATTCAGGAATACTTCCTTGCTACTGTTCCGTTAGGTACGTACTACCTACGATTTACGCTTCGCTACAAAATTCATTGCAAACATCGAAGTATACTCATATTCTCCTGGTCCTTTTGCAATGATAGTTTTGTTTACATCATCTTTTTCTTCTTAAAGCTCGAGGAGCTCGTGGATAAATAATAACAGCTACTTTAGTCGATATTCATGTTAAACCGCGCTTTAGGTTCGTCAGTGTTGTGGACGCGACAGTTTTGGCATTTCTGATCTATTTACTGAACTGTAGACAAAAAACTAAATTCCCAGGATTCATAGTACATACTATGGGATCAATGTTGTACTCCTATACCTACTAATCGGATATTCAACAAAGACCGGATTCAACGAATTTGTAAATATGAGAAATATAATAGCTACTAATTGTCGTGCGGTCAAAACAATATCCACGTGAGTAGTAGCAACATCCTAAGTTCACACACAAAAGACACAAGACCGCCACTCTATTCCCAGACCATTTCAGTCCCAGCCAACTCATGGAAGCCAGAATCCTCCTGGAAAACAGTGGCGACCACTAGAAAAGTGTTGACCGAGGCATTGAAGTTCGAAAATTAAACTGTCTTGGATCCCGCAACGAAATTAATCAGAAAAGCGGAAGCAGTAGGAAAAATATAATTTCACTTCATACACAGAAAAACTTCGATTATGAGGTTTAAATCTATGGTGGATATCGATGGTTGTCATGATTCTGTTAAGATTATCTAGCGAATTAAAATTGACTCGATACTAATCATTGAGACACCTTATAGACATCGCTCGCGCCGTCTCGTCTGCACATTTCTATCGTTACAATGCTGACTGTAACACCCACGTGCCTTGCATCAGAAAACCTTTTATTTATAACCTAACTGATCTTGAACACGTACCAAGTGTAGCAACGACTAGGTATGTTATTACGGAACTGTTTAGTGCAAGAAAGTCTAAACTGTGTCGTTAGAAAGTGTGTTTACTTTTCTATTATTGTGTGGATGTCAATTTGGTTATAAACATTTGGATGGCTTAGGTTTTGTTTAGTTACTTAGGTCGTAAAATGTTTTGAAGACTTCCTTGCGTGACTGAAATGGCGACCCGTCTCTGCATCGCATGATTTCCACTATATGAAAATAAACATTGACATTCCTTTATTAGATGTAAGTTTAATAAGATATTATAAAAATATTCAGCTTCCGCAGGCAATTCGCAAAAGAATAAAAAATCCGTGATTGCGTCGTTGGTTAAATGGTCACGAGCGCGACTACTGGGATGAGGTTTGAGTTGAATTCCCGGGTCAGCCAAAGTATTTTTGTCAAGAGTTTCTCATCGCAATCCATTCCAAAAGTATCTGGTCCTTTTCACATCATCGCCCTACTTTCTATTTCAATTGAGTCTGAGGAATATGAAAGCCTAATCAAAATCCATTTTTTCAGACATCTGAATACCTAGACGATAAGTTATCTTAAATTACCTACATAAACATTAACCAGTTAATGTATGTATTTTTATTTCACACACTCTTATCAAGAAGTTCAAAAATCTTAAACAAAATGAATGTCATTGTTTTAATATTGTAGATATCATTATCACGTATTGAACACGACCCCTTCGATCAAAATAGTTTATTCCGTCTCTTCCAAAGATTTTTAACCTAGAATCTTGAAGCTAGTGGGATAATGCAGGTGGTTGGTAAATCCCGTCGGGGCTGCGGCACAGATACTTAAGCTGCAGGTTGTTCGAAAGAGATTCCACGGTCTCGACACGAAGGGCTAAGAAGGAACATGGGTGGTTTTTAGTCTGACACTCCCTACCGCTCTACCCAGAGCGGGAGGAGTCATTTGATGATTTCCAACCATAAAAAAGGGTAGGACGAAGATGACAATTGATACTATGAGTGTGTTTTGCCGTGACATTGGGTCGAGTTCCAATAGTGCACATAGCAAAGGCCCTATCTATGGAACTTGTTTCACCCAATATGTTTTTTTTTTCAGTTTGCTAAACACATTGCTGTGTGATTGTTTTGCAATACGTGGTTACATTGCTTATACATGCCGACTGTGTTTGAAAACAAACCTGAAATAAAATCAGTCGCTAGACTGATTATTTCTTATTCAGTTTCATACAAGCCTACACTGTAGATCGTGCGCAAGAGTTGATTTTCCGTTCAGTGGTACTTAATGAGAACTTTTTGATAGTTTTACTGCCGCACTCAGAGAGCTTTAATGATTACTTAGGCCATCACTTAGTAAAGGTTTTGACAGTTTTGTCATTCAATAATATGTCAAACCTTTACTAAGTGACGGCTTAAGTAATCATTAAATATCTCTGAGTACGGCAGTTAGTATTTGAAGCTTGGCGTACAAAACATACTCATCACGCCTATAATTCTCGATGGATTAGGTAGAAGTGTGTAAGTATTTACTTTTAAGTTAAGTTTTGTTAGTATCTACAAATATTATTGCAAGTAAAGCATTTTAATGACTAATTGAATTAACAAAATTACAAACAACTTTTTTTCAAATCTTACGTGTAATTTCGAAAGTAATTATAGCCAGCACATGCTGGTATAATAAACAAATACGTACATAGATATTTATTTATTTGATTTTTTTTATGTATCTTTATCTATAACTTTTCCAAGTTAGATACCGCATCACATAAAATATTTTAATGTAAGTAACTATTTCCTTTGGAAAGCGCAAATATAACATGCCTGTGAAAACTAATACGCAGTAATTGCAGCAAAACAGTTACTCAGTGAAAACTAGCTCGACTAGTTAAGTAAATCTTAGTGATCTTAGTTGATAAATAACTCACCGAGGCGGCAAACATAAAGTAAAATAATAATTTACAATTTTCTTTTCACCTTCATGTCAGTGACATTATTAATTAACTGTTTTTGTGCTCATGAGTTAGCTTTCCTTTATTATGTATTTGCTTACTGTAGAAGGAAAATATTGTCATGTACCTACCTGTACAGTACAAAATCAAAATCAAAATGTTTTTATTTCACATAGGCCTACATGGGCCATGGGCATGGTTTATATAAAACGTCGGTAAAAACGTGCACGGTTCGGTGCATTGGTCGATTTCTAAAGGAGAAGAACCGGCAAGAAACTCCAAAGGTTACTTTTTTAATCTTTTAAAATCGTTTGGGTTAACAATAAGGTATGAAGACCATGCAGATTAATGTCTGAGATGGTCTTTTGAAGGAAGCACCTTTTGAGTGGACCCGTCCAGTCAGTGCAAGCATTACCAAAGCCCATGGATGGATGGATGAATGTTGGATGGATGAATGTTGGATGGATGGATGTTGGATGTATGGATGGATATTGGATGGATGGATGCTAAATGGATGGTTGGTGTGTCAATTTCATTTACTTCGAAATTATGGATTTATGATCTGAAAATATAGTTTATTTTTAATAATATGTGTTTAGTGCGTGCACGTAGCGAAATACAAAATCAATTTTTTTTGCAAAAATAAAAATATTGCGTGGCAACATGCATTATTTTAAATCGATCATTAAACTCAACTTCAGTCTAAATATTTAAGAAGTTTATGGAAAAACTATTTTCAATTTTGTTTTTAACCTTGAACTTAGCTTATTTAATCTTAGAATTAAGTCGTGCTCCATGTTTAAACAAAGATAACTGGCTATTTACTATATTGGTATTAAACAGAAACTAAAAAAAATACCTAAACTAACCTCCTCCTTTTTTATAAATTCAGTTAATAGGAACCAATTATGACATCCACACAAAACAAATTGCAACATTTTCTTCATGTAAATGGATTATGGTATTGGTATGGATGACTGGATGTAATAATGGTTCATTATATAATTCTCCGTACGTGTATCGCTTTGCCGTATGGATATAATGAGGAGTACAAGGAGCCCGTTTGACTTCACCAATTTACTCGGAAACTGTTCGAAAGCTGCCCCGTCTGGCAAGTACAGTCAACGGCGGAATTTGCACATTCAGGAAAGAAATAAAGATTTTATATTTCCGTAAACAAAATTTAGTTTTCAAACCTTAATCGATTGTGAAGCTTATTACAATAATTATCGCTAAGCAAATCTGAAACAGTAAATTAATAATAGCAAATACAAATGGAACAAGCGAAAACATCAAACAAATTCCATTGCAACACCTCGCAGTTTACAAATCTAGTGTTTTATAATTACATTGCTGTTTCTGATAACATCCAAGCGTATTTACGATAATGATTGTGTGAATTGTTTGAAAACGAATGAACGAATTATTTTAATTCATTGCCTTGTTGCTCATACTCCATGCATGAACCTTTCACGTGAAAGAAAAAAAGTGGGGTACTAACCTTAAATTGAAGGTGATTATAATAAATTTGTTTAATGTTAATTTAATGTGGCACATTGTACTATTGTAATAATTTAAAAGTACTTGCTTACGTACTTTGAAAATGGCGCAGTAAGATGGAAAAAACTACTTTTGGCTGAAGTGTACGTATACAAATTTTTCTTTCTCTCTTTCTTTCTTCAACAATAAGTAAAAAAAAAAACCTTTTTTCTTTAAAATCTTTATAATATTTATTGAAGATGCCTCAAAGTAAGTTAGTTCGGGTCGGTTTAAACCAGACAATTTGGATTATTGCGTTTACCTTCACAAATAATAATGTCTGAAGCTGGAGTAGGCCGACCATACACCTCAGTACATTAGTAAATTGGATGATAAGAGGCGAATCGTGAACATCAGTGTTACAAAATAGGTACGTCTGCATTACTCACATTACCTATTAGCCTACTTATGACTGAATTCAATTTAAGAACTCTTTTATATTTTCTACATATATGGGAGATTGTGCCACTTCTGCATAACAAAACCAGTATATCTGGCAACAAACGTCACGGTTTGGGACACAATCTTGAGATTGACGTTCAAAAATGTGCTGATCCTCAGCCTAATTACAAAAAAATAATGACAGAAAAAGAAAAAAATAGTAGTATGATGTAATTTTGCCCGACTGTACTTTCTGACAGGCGATAGGACAAAAAATGCAATTTGGCTTCCACTGCACACAGTAATGGCTGATAATAACGGGTTAAGCCTTTAATTTGAGTTACAGTGACATCATCGGAATTTTGAACATCATTTGACATTTTACTTTCTTTGTTGCAAAATCTGCGTTTTCATACTTACTCAATATTTTATATTCATAAACTGACTTTATGAGTTTGGCTGGGAAACTTGTATTTGTAACAGCATTATAAATAAGTCTTGGAGACGTCATTAACCGTGAATTTTATGAATACAAGAGATAAAAAACCGGTCAAGTGCGAGTTGAACTCGCGTGAAGAGGGTTCCGTACGATGAATATAATATATCTACCTTTTTAGACCATGGACTTCTTATAGGTTTTCCTGTAATCTACAGGTATAGAACTATTTTCTGTATTTTTTTCAGAATTTAAGGCTCAGTAGTTTCGGAGATAAGGGGGGGGGAACGGTACACAGTGGAGGTGTGCCCCGCTTGGGCGGAGCCCCGCCGTGTTCTCGTAGCGGCGATCGGCGGCGGCGACCTCTCGCGCCCGGCCCTGGTGCAAGCCATGGTCCGGGGCGAGGAGGAATGGGACGCCGTCGCCTCCTTCTGCGAAGCAGTGATGCTGGCGAAGGAGGTGGCGGAACGCGAGAGGGAGAGAACCTCTCGTCCCAGCCGCCGCGGGAGGCGCTCCGGGCGTCGGGGGTCCCGCGATGACCTCCGGCCACCGTAGACGCGGGCCTGTGGACGGTGAGTGATGGGCTAACTCGCCGTCCGTCCGTCTCACGACGAAAACAGGCCGTGTCGACGGCGCGTTCGTGTTCCACGCGCGCCTCAAAGAGATGTCAGCAACATGGAAGGGGCCCGAAAGGGCTGACGCCTGTCGGGGCTGCGGGTAGTCCTCTGGTTATCGCGGCCTCGACATAGAGGGCGAAGAAGGAACATGGGTGGTTTTTAGTCAGTAGAAGTCTGACACTCCCTTTCGCTCTGCCCAAGAGCGGGAGGGGTTATTCGATGATTTTACACCCACCAAAAAAAAAAAAAAAAGGGGGGGAACGGTCAATTTTCGTCTATTTTCTTAAATAACTTTAAAACTATTTATTTTAAAATTATTAAAAAAATATATTTGTGACCCTCATAGTAAGCCCTTTCATTTGATGTGTCACATGGTACAGTTTGCAAAACTTTTTTTAAATTTTCTTATTTGCCCCGTAAAAGCGACCCCCATATTCAAAATTCATTTATTTACTTTAGCCGTACATGTTTGGGTCACAAAAATCCATATGTATACCAAATTCCAACTTAATCGGTCCATTAGATTCGGAGCAAATTGGCTGTGACAGACAGACAGACAGACAGACAGACAGACAGACAGACAGACACACGAGTGATCCTATAAGGGTTCCGTTTTTTCCTTTTGAGGTACGGAACCCTAAAAACCGGCCAAGTGCGAGTCGAACTCGCGCACGAAGGGTTTCGTACCATTATCTATAAAAATCGCGTTTGTTGTAGCCCCCCTTAAATATTTATTTTATTTTGTTTATAGTATTTATGTTATAGCGGCAACAGAAATACATAATTTGAGAAAATTTCAACTGTCTAGCTATCGCGGTTCTTGAGATACAGCCTGGTGATAGACTGACGGACTGAATAGCGAAGTCTTAGTAATAGGGTCCCGTTTTTACCCATTGGGTACGGGACCCTAATATGCGATACTTGGGCAAAAAACACGTTTATAAACGCGTTTATTGCATCAGTCATGGATTTAGCCTCCCATCCAAGTATGTTATTGTTTTCTGTTTGACTTAATACACGTGCGTTGGATAATTTAATATTCCAACCAGATTACAGTCCTTATCTATCAGAAACCGTAGGTACAATATTACCGCTGTACTATCATGCAAGTTAACGGTGTTAAATATGGAAATGTTTTGGGGCAGATCACAATCACTCGTTATCTGACATCTTGGTCCAGTCTACTACAATGAGATTATTTGTCACAAATGTATAGAGGCAACATCCTCGTCAGCTTCCGATGACCTTTGTGATTTATAATACTATTACACTATTACACTACTTATACTTACTACTACTACTACTTACTACTTATTACTTTTATACTATTTGTTTTTTATATTACTTACGTTATAGTAAACTACGTCATTTGTAGATCTTTGACAGTTTTTACAGGTCGAAAGAATGACAACCCAGTCTAATCTAGGGGTATCTAGGTTTATTTATCTATACAGACTACGGCGGTCCTCTATAGTAATTTTACTTATATTTAAATAGAAATATACAAATTCAATATATGAATATCAGACAAGAATTATTTTATTGTTTTCCACTTTTAACCGACTGTACTTTTGCCCTTATCACTAACTGCGAAAAATCAATGAATTAGTCTACCGCCTTGAACATTTCCAACTGATTACCATCGAATTATCATGCATGAATATTTTTCTATACTATTTCACTTGTGGGAAAGGTTGTGAACTCACTGTCTTCGTAATAGGGACGGAAACGTATTAACATGTAGATTAATATCTTCTACGCCGTAGTTTTTTGTTACGTCATAAGACTTGAAATAGATTTAACAAAAACTGGCTATAGATTTGTTTTGATAAAAGTATTTTTTTCTTACATAACGTACTTAGTTTAAATACGCCATACTCACAGTTTTTTGTGCCATCTGCATTATGATTTAAATCGCTGTCGGACGTTAGAAAAAGATGTAACATTTACGTCATAAGAGTGTAATATCAATAATTATGCTGGTAATTTGCTTCATTGCATGACAATCATACTAACTGCAATGGGCGCTTGAAAGTATTGAATCCTGTTCTCAGACCAAATAAAAAGTAAAGACGGAACTCTGCGAACAGTAAAGTGAGGCCGGTCAAACTACGGCTCGCCGTGTACATACACAATTCACGCATACACGTACAACATAAACTACGCCTTGGTCTTAAACTTTTTATTTGGTCTCAGACGTGTGTGCGTGTGTGCGAGGCGTAGTTTGACCGGCCTCACTTTGCTGTTCGCAGAGTTCCGTCTTTACTTTTTATTTGGTCTGAGATCCTGTTAGCCTGCGTCATCCAACTGCTGGGCAAAAGCCTCTCTCCATGACTTCCAGCTGTTTCGATTCAGGGCTAATGAGGACCACTGGTTATTGGTTTTGTCCAACTAGTCCCGCCAATTTCTACGAAGTCTGCCGCTACGCCTGCTGGCTGTGTCAGGGCTCTAGAAAGTGGAAATTATACCACCCTAATATGTTTTCTCACTCTGAAATTTGAAAAATTTAATTTAAAATGAAAAATTATAATATGAAAATTTTAAAATTATGGAAATTTTCGATACGATTGACGATATGGCAATTGAAGAAGAGGCTATAATGTATGAATATTTAAATACTGAAAGGAAACAAAGAGTAATCAGACCAGGGCCCGACCAGTTTGCTATGTATGTAACTTTAATGTCTTCCATGTACGAATACTAGTTTATATTCCACATGAGTTAAAAGAACTCTCAATTTTCTTCCAAGCCGCATCTTTATCCTTATTTGTGACCATCAGTCTTCTTATTTTCCACAATATGTTTGTGCTTGTCGACTAGACTAACAAGCAATTCTACTTCAGCAGTATTGAAATTGGCAGAGCGCTCTCTTTTCTTCGATTCCATTATTATTAAAATGATAACAAGTCACTGACAATAAACCAAACTACGAAAAACACCACACAACACACACGAAAAAGTGAAATAAAAGATGCACTACGGAATATTTAGAGGTTATAGTTTAACTTCAAAAAAACGAATGTCAAAGCATTTGCTATCCTCTTCTAACTCACTTTACACCGTATGCGAGTTTCACGCTCCCACAACAGTTAAGTGAAGTTGGCAACAAAAACCTACAAATAACTATTCGCTTGCTATCTGGCCATTGAAAAATGCAACAAGTTTATTTGTCCATTTATCAGTCAGTTAAGTTAATTCGCTAGTTAGTTATTTGTTGAGTTATTCGATGATTGAAAAATCGGCCCTAGGCATTCAAATTACCATTCAAAACGGTTGGTTGAAATAACAGTTTTCCCAAAGCATAGGAAAGAGAAAGAAAACCTGAAGAATGTTTGTATGTGTTTGGAAAAAGCTCTAGTAGAGCGACAATGTTGACATTGTTCCAAATGATGACAGAAGGTTGTTTACGTTTGTTTATACAAGGCTATGTCCGGCTTAGCTGTTGCAAATTACAATACAACCGGTTTTCAGGAGGTTTCTCTTCAGAGTTTCCTTATTTTGATGATTTTGACGGAGGGACAAACAAAAAATACCTGATTTTTGATGGAGGAGATTATTTTAACGAAATAAAAAAGAAGTTATGATGAACATATAAGATAATAATTATGTTCCTGCTTGATATATATTCCACTCATTGTCAGTTTAGCACTAAATAAATAGTACACAATATTTTTGATGCTGACTGTACTTTTCTTGATATTTATTTTTTGTAATAATTGCATGAAAATAGACATCAAAGTGACAAGTCACATACCATATTATGACTTGGTGTGAAGGTTTAAGAAGTACCTACATAATTATATTTTGTGTTTGATGTCATTTTTAATTGAGTCCATTATTAACCGAACAATCTTTCAGCTGTTGTTCTCCATATCTATATTGTAACAAAAATGTGGGGCCTCACAGAATGAATTATAAGTATTTTGAAAATATGTATAATCAGCTAATGCAACTGCGCGAAATTCATAAAGAAAATACGTATTAAGTAAAATTGAGATAAAACTACCACAAATGACGCATACATTCATTCTGTCGATAGATTTTTTCTAACCACTATGATTAACGTATTGCATTTTTTATACATATGACTCATACATAAGACTTCTGCCGGAAATGTAATATCAAATATATTAAGAAAAAATAGGGCAACTTGTTATCCCAACATAAAATATTCCAACTTCAATACAACACAAGTTTACAACAACACAGAACAACATCAAATAGAATACTCAGTCAACAGAACAGTTATTTACTGACGTCATGAAAAATCATACAATCAATCATAAAACACACGTGTAAGAAAAAGTATTAACACATTTCACATTTTATAACAACTTATGTATCTCCGTCAATACAGATGTCAAAATAATTCAAGTACCCATAAATCACAACACACGTCAAACATTTTTTTCAACAATGAGCAACGTACGTAAGTCACAGAAATTACTGGGATAGTAATAAAAAGAGAAGAACATCTGCTGCACGAAAACCTTGTAAAGTCATCTTAGGTATAAAGTTGAAAACAATTTTACTTTATTAGCCATCTGTCTGTTATGACTATTGTTCTCATAGAAACGTTAAAAGAAAACGTTTTTCACATAAACTACTGATAAATATTCATTATTCAGATGTTTATCAATATGTCAGAAATGTTAACACTTAATTTTATTTAAGTGTTATTGTTAAAGTCAATTGTTCATTATTATGATATTGTGTCATCATTCTTCTGTCTTTATCCAAAATTTGGGGTTAGCGTAGCATGTCTTCTTCTTCTGTCATACTTCTATATTACTTCTCATCTCAACAGTTCAGTCAGTAGCGTATTTGAATGTACAGCTACCAGCATATATCAAAGTACACCTGTCAAATAAAAGATTTTGAACTTTATTGCTAAAGCATTCGATTCTAAGTAGATTAGAAAAATTTTACAGTGTCGGGAAGCTTGATGTGCCGGTGTCTGTACAAGTCGTTATCTAGATGATATTTTCTATAATATAACTAATAATGATTTAGAAACTACGTTGGACATTGGTACTTGCCAGCAATTTAACATATCTTAAATTAAGACTGATCTACATAATGTAGGTTTTGGGTCAACGTTTTGGGTTACATTGTATTGTGTTTCAAACAAGGGTCAACCACCAATTCACTTTGTGTAGGTAGGTATCTACATTTTGGTGATTTAATATGGTTCCACTTCAATAGGTAACAGTGAGTGCTAGTTGGTTTTGTTGTAATGATTAATCGATCTATTTATCATACCTATGCGGTTATTTCGACTGTAGGTTCATCAGGTAAGAATCACTGGCCTCATCTAGTTTTAAAAAAAAGACGACGTACTTATCAAAGTGATTGTAAAAACCAAAATAAACATAATTTAACTTAAATAGGTAGGTACCTATATGGTAATTTGTGTATTGATTTACTTGTTTAGCATTTTAGTTTAGCACTATATTCGAGTATCCAGGGCGTATGAGTTTAATATCTCATCAGTTGTGTGTTTCCACTAATTGGTATTACCGTCTCTGCAAGTTTTGCTTACATAATCATCCATTGTTGACTGGCTTTTGATAAATCGTGGTCATTGAACTTCTCATCTCCGCAGAAAACTCGCGAGTACAATCAGCAACACACTTCGAAATGTCGCGAAAGCGGCTTTCATCCATGACTGTGTCACTCCTTCCCTTTAGTACAGGCGCCGACAGCGCTGTTAACGTTACTCAGAACAACTTTATACCTACATTTATTCTCAGAAAACGATAGAAATAGGTTACGTGCGTGCTTTATTGGTATTGTAAAGTTAATATTGACATGTGGTTGATTGTTATTAGCTTTAAGCATACATACGTAAATAAACTTAGGCCTTTTTTCTGCCATACTCCTTTTGCTGCATTCACGTTCATCCATTTTGCTGTTGGCAAATGCATTTTAAAATAGACTGAATTTGTGATATGCATGGATGAGGTTGCATACTCTTGTTGACAGAGTGTTTGATTGATTTAAACCACTTACAAAATATAATTACCTAGGACATGTCGCAAAGATTAATCGCGTTAGGTTATATGACAAAATCGTCGCCAAGTTGCTAAGTAAGCATGATAGGAAATATTGGGTAAGCTTTTGCAATTTTTTATGAAATATAAATTGATTTAAGTCCGTTGCTTTCACCTGTACAAGTTGTTAGCAACGTTTTTGTCATATAACTGCATTCTCGCAGCCATATTACCACTTCACGTTGAATCCGTCTTCATGGAATCAATATATTGAACATTGAAAGTTGTTTCAAGATTTGCCGAAAATATATAAATATTTTGAAGAATATAAAGGATTTCGTTGAGCTAAAGGTGTTATTGGGTACTAAAAAATACGATTCTAATTAGTCCGTCTGTTCTAACAGACGGACTAATTAGACACACACACCCCTATTATAGGCATGATGTTATAAAGGATTTCATGGTAATTTTAAAGCTTCATTCTATAATGTTCTCATGATAGCAATTTACAACAGCGGTGACGGTCCTAACTGCAATTTTAATATCTTTGGTTTCTGTATTACTAACTACTGATGTTCTTATTAAATACGCGCTTTAGTGGCTTTTTAAAAAGGCTTTATTCATTTTGGCCTCTTAAACATAATGAATGATATAGAGTCTTGTTGATTCAAGTGTCGGCAAATAAAAATCTTGGTGGGGTCATCAACATGTGGTTAGCTGAGTGACTCATGTGATGATGTGACCTTATGTAAGAATGTCAAACTTAGCTATTTATTTTGCTAAATCGTTCCGGTTTCGCATATGTATCTACGAATAAATAATAATACTAACAATAATAGCTTCGAATGTGCATAAATATTATTTGCGCATAGTTGTCATGTCAATATTGATTTATTGAAGAGATTTTCTTGCTTTACTGGTGGTAAATAAAATAAAATGTCAGTAAAATGTGTAAGTGAGTAGGTACCTCATTTGAGGGAAATACTTCATTAGTGAAAGAGAAAGGAGTAAATTATGCCTTGACTTGTAACATGAGAAAATTGAGGAAGAAAACACGTTGTGCTCGACTACACTGACTTCATTATTTTGTGTTTATTCATTAATTATAACATTAATGCTAAAAATAAAAGAAACCGGCACAATATAGACCTTGTTACACTTAAACGTAGGATAACGATAGCAGGTAGAAAATTAATAAGCAATCAAGAGAAATGTGTCAATGAGGTATTGTCGTAAGTTTTATCTTTTGTACAAGTTGTTACGTGCGCAGACGCAACAATATGTTATTGGATAATAATATAATGTATAGTCGGTTGTGGTTGCGTCTTGCAAAAGTCTGGTAAAAGTACATAGTTCACAGTTGTACTGTGTACATAGTTTCGAACAATAATATCATCTTGTCTAGTTTATTATGACAATTTTGGGGTCGACTTCCAGCCTAACCAGATTCAGCAAAATACCAGTATCTTCTCTCTTTACGATAGCCCTTATTATTGTTAATATACTCGTAACGTACATACGTTACGTTACGTATACGTACACAGCAGACATTCTTGTTTTCAATAATATCGATAACTTTCAGTTATTTGAAAAATAACGTAGGTAACATCAGCACATGTAATGTTCAAGTAGCATTTATTTTATTTTGAACATGATTCACACGCGTTAGAACTACTGATAAGAAACCGAGGATAATCAAAAGTTCTGCAATCAAAACGGCTGACTCAATTGAATAACACGTTTTCTTCATGAATATTGTTTATAAAATTAGCTAGATGTGGAAAATATTATTGAATTAGGTTCGACGACATTTAAAGCAAACACTAGACGCAATCGTATGTTTTTCTCTTGTCATATTCATTGTCAAGGAACAATAAAAACAACAACTGATACGAAAGATCTTTCATCACTATCTTTTTACAAGATTAGGTCAGTTACATTCAAAACAATAACATAAGCTTTATATTTTGAGGCACAGTCACACTTATGCGCAGTTGCTCTATGTACATTGCAATACAAGTATTTAACTGCATCCAGTTAGACTGGAAGCCGACCCTAATATAGTTGGGAGAAAACCAGGCAGATTTGTTTATGCATGAATCAAAAGTTCAGCTGTTATATAATGATCAATCTACGATTTCCTTTGGAGTATGGGATATCATCAAATGGCTCCTCCCGCTCTGAGGAGAGTGGTAGGGAGTGTAGGACTTCTACTGACTAAAAACCACCCATGTTCCTTCTTAGCTCTTTGTGTCGAGTCCGCGGTATATCTTTCTAACAACCCGCAGCCGCGACTGTAACAACCCGCAGCCCCGACGGGATGATCAATCTACCTTGATGCAATCTACTGGATTAAGATAAACTACTGATATGATACGTTATCTATTAACTTCTTTCCGTCATTTCTATAATTAGGGCAACTCAAAGACTTCATTACCTTTCTCATTATTTATAATCAATCTTCAGTTTCGCGATATAAAGCCAAGATAATGTTAAGCTACGCGTAAGCTTCTCTGATATGTGATAAAAAATCACAACCATAATATTGTTTGTTTAATCGGGTAGAGCAAGTCAGTTCATTACTATAAAATATATAGACATATAAATTGGTCCTTGGTAATTGATGCCTATTTTGTGTTAATTCCTGTAGTGTGTGCGATTTTAAATAACAGTTGAATCATTTAGTTCAATGGTAAGTAATCTGTTTAGTAAACTCTTTGTATAAATGTTAGTTGGCGTCTTACCAAAGGATATCGTGTTATCCAGTACTAATTGGGTTGTGGAGATCAGATAGGCAGTCGGTCTATGTAAAATACTGGTACTTAGGCTGGAAGCCGACCCCAGCATAGCTGAAAAAAGGTTAAATTGACAGTGATGATGATCTGTTAGTTTGTGTAACTTTTCTTGTCTCAAGTGTACTAGCTGTAATGCATCTGGTTTGCTTTGCTGCAGATAATATTTTCACGTTTGTTTAATTATTAATTGCATCACAAATTAATATACAACCTCCTCTTTCATCCTTGTTACATTTTTTTAAATCGTTGCTTCCAATCCGTGTGTCTGCTTTGAATTTGTGGTGATATAGAACATTAATTTTGATTGCGATTCTTAAATGGAAGTTTTGATGAATGACTGGTATAATAAAAATTGTGTTGCGTAATGGCAAACTGAACGTTACATATGCTCTGACATTTCGTATAATTTGAAAATGTCTGTAGTCTTTACTTACGATATATAATTATTATAAGCGCTTGTGAAAGGTAAAACATTTTGAACAAAAAAATATGGAGGTAGGTATTGGTAATATAAACATGATTATATGTATCAACTTAGTAACTTCTGATATTAATATTGATATCCATCAATATTAATATCAGAAGCTAAATCCATCCGGATTGGGTGACGAAAGCCAAAGAAAAGCTGGAAGGATGGTGTTAGGAGTAATATAAATGTCAAAGGAGTAAATGATGCCCTGACGTCTGATACTGGGGATACAAGATGCGCCGACTCTAAGCAGAATATGGCAAGGGCAAGAAGAAGAAGAAAATGATGATGATGATGATGATGATGATGATGATGATGTGTCAACTAGCTTCTACCCGCGACTTCGCCCACTTGATTAATAGAAAATGACACTCAGCTTTCCATCCATCAGAGATTTCAGCCCGGAATCACCCACTGTTGAGTAGGCCTCCCCTTTCTTCTGCTACTCTTCTCTGTTCTGTGGGTCTCTCATCCATCCGTATCCCAAACTTCTGACCATATCATCCACCCAACGCGCTTGAGGATGGCCCTGATTTCTCACGCCCAACCTTGACCACCTTGGCCACCGGCCATCCTACCTTCTACGATTTAAAACCTCAAATTTAAAAATTAAACCTCTTCTTAAAAGAACACAGTCTCTTCTAAGTCTTCTTCTCTTCTATTCTTTAGCAGCAGACACTACTGAAAATCTTGGAAAATCTATGAACACAGCTGTATTTATTTGCTTGTTTATCATCTGATGAACTAATTTAGATAACGCAAACGATGCTCCTTGGTTTAATAAGCATCTGTATGCGACATCAGGCACTTGTAATCTTAGGGCTGTAATTCTACTTTTATCAATGTAATCGGATTGTCGTTAAAATAATTATAACGATGTCATTCCTGTTCCGGATTAAGGATACGCTTGTTTATTTCTGTTTCTCTTTCATCTTTTATATATTATCATCATTTGCATAGTTTGTGTCCAAAATTTATTGGGGTCGGCTAATAGTTTTACTGGATGCAGCTGAATTCCAGAATTTTACATGGAGCGACTGCCTATCTGACCTCCACAACCCACTTAGTACTGGGTTACGGTACCCCTTGGTAAGACTGATTATCAGTCTTTCGCAAGCAATTTTGCACAATCGCGACGTAGGATTGTAGCAAGATCATGGGCAATACCGTATGATGAACTTTTAGAGTGTAAACCAAAGCACAAATATTTTAGTATTGTAAATAGGTTACAATACGAGTATAACGGTAACAGCCTTCTCTTTTGCATTCATAAGAGTCAAACATTGAGTTACGATTTGACAATATTTGTACAGTGTGATGGTATCGATTAGAAACACGATGTTTAACACTAATTACAGTAAAACCGATAAAATTGCATGTTCGTCCGTGATATAGTTAATCATCTACAAATTATTGCATGTAAATGAGCACACTAATTTTGTAATAATCTGATATTGAAAAGGTTAATTAGCAAACAAACATGTCGTTTGATAAAACAGCTTATAGTATTTAAGAATTTTTCGAAGCTGTCACTTAGTACGCTGCGACTCTAAAGTACGTTCATTGGCAAAAACAAATCGATTAAGTTGCAACGGTACATTACGTCCGTGCAAGTGACTATCCGCGTGAGAAACTTTGGCCCAATATTGGCATTGTTTTTGTGGCCAACTTCAAGCCACACTTGAACAACAGGTTCTAAACGGATGGACGCTTTTTGCTGTCCATCCATCAGTCGCGGTGTTTACCAAACTAGTTTAGATTAATTTGCTATTGATTTGTTTGCTAAGCCGGCTATATCTTCAAGGTTGGTATCAATTGTTGGTAATGAATCGCCATTTGTTACTGATAAATTGTCGCATTTCCTGATGATTGTATTAGTCAAAGTTTTAGAGGAAATATTTATAATACTTGTAAGTTGTGTCGCTCTGGGTATTTGTGTTTGTAAACGCAGCCATCAATGCAGGAGAAATTCCTAGCGTGGGGTGTTGTTTATATTAAAGAAAATAATAACAAAATTCAAGCATTTATTACCTTAGAAAGTCTGTTTTACTTTTTGTCCTGTGTGTACATGATAGACAGTATTGTATACAAGGTGTGACTCAGACCATCAAACTGGAAAACTTTTCCTAAGGAATATGGGTCGACAAGGAAAAATTGGACTTCCCCTACGGAATTTCACATCGGTTGACGCAATAAGTGAAACGTCCTATTTTCGACCAATATACCTTAAGGAAAGTCGTCCATTTGATAGAATTGTCACACCCAATATCTACCTAATTCAGATTGCGTCTGTTTATGGTTATCGAGGTCGTGGTGCCGTTTTCCTTTTATGATAAAGGAGATTCTGTGCCACATAGTGCGCCCGGGCGACTCGCATTTTACCGTGAGTTGGAGTAAAAAGTGTTGTGTGCTGACCTGCTTATAGACCACACGGTAAATTACCGAGGTGGTAATTTTTTTTATCTTTTACGATTTCTAACAATATATAATGAATCATACCTACTTAGTACTATGTACTATCTATTGTAAGGACTTTAAATATTATAGATAGCTCTTATAAATGTCATTCAATTTTCAACTTAAGATGAACTATGGTCTTAAATTGTCTTATGTATTAAATGTTATGTTTATCTCACCTTTGATACCTTTACCGTGGATACCGCTTACTCCTTATTTATTAATTTAATTACATGGAACTTTAAAAACATAACTGGCCAAATGTGTGTGATATTATGATAAATGCTATATCGCGCTAGAACCTTTTACATAGAAATTGTTTTATTTTAATTATTCTTCGGACCAAGCCCAATTACCCTAGATGACTTTGTTACATCAATTACGCGAATGAAATCTTATCTTTTATTTTAATGGTTTTAATATCTTCAAGATATAAATCTATATAATCTGGGCTAATGAACGTGTTCAAAGATAATTATAATCTTAACTGTTAAGTTCTGGGTTAGATTACCTACTGTTATTTAGCCTTGAGGGCATAATAATAGACAATCTAATAAAGATTTTTGCTTCTACATTACTTAATATTCTAACTTAGCCTCGCGGCCTTCGCCCGCGTGAAATTATTATTAAAATTCCACTAAAGACTATAAATAAAAATCATAATTCGAAAGCCATATGGCGCCATCTATAATACCTTAAGAATGTTATTGTTGTTTTCCTCGGGAACAATACTTTTTTTGGGTTGAAAGGTATCCTATGTCCGTTTCTGCGCACTATATGCGAAATTTTAGTATAATAGTTCAGTGGTTTAGGCGTGAAAAGGTAACAAACAAACTTACTTTCGCATTTATAATATTAATTAGGATAATTGCCATAAGTATACAGGGTTATTTGTAAAACACCGTTAACCTCTCAGGACTAAGTTGCTAACATCATAATCAACAACTTTTAAAAATTAATCATATTTTAGTTCATCAGATTTACTTACAAAAATAAAAATATTTAAATTGTATGCTCTAAATGTTACCAAGTCTGCGAAGCAAAAGAAAACGATACTCGATAGTACAATAGCGAGGGGAGCGGGGTAAGGGCGGCGGGGTAATCGTAGCGTAGCGAGTTACGACAGTGCGCGACAGGCGTAGGTAGGTACAGCAAAATACAGAGTTGAAATGTGTTAGATAGGACAACGAAAACTTGAACTTTTGTTTTTTTAAAAGTCATAGAACAAAAGTTGTTGTTTATGATGATAGAAATACAGTCTTGCAAGGTTAACGGTGTTTTAGAAATAACCCTGTATAAATATCGTATGGCTAATAAAAGCTGTCGACATAACTGCAGAACATATTTTAATCATTGAGGAAACGCATTAATATTGAAATTATGCAGTTATTTTATGTTATAACTTGCGATGTCTAGATTATCTTACTGCCTCTTTAAGATGTTATATGGTTTTATTTGTGATTTAAATTATAAATAAAGACTATACGATATTATACTTCTAGCATTATCATCGTGGCCGTAACATAGATAGATGCTCTTAAAGAATTTAAATGTTTCAGGTATTTCCACATTATTGCCTCCAACGTTCGTAAATACAGATCTTCTTAATAATATAATGTAAGCTAAGGAGGTATTTCATAGACTTGTTGATGTTCTATCTTTATATCTGGTCTACGTTAACCAGTCTTACTAAAGGGTATCGTATTACCCAGCACTAACAGGGTTGTGGAGCTCAGATAGGCGATCGCTCCATGTAATATAAAGGGTTTAAAAGTACCCTTAACGCAAACGAAGGGCACTTATTCTCCCCACCACTGCGATCATTTTTTTGGTTCTAGAATCTGGGAACCCCCTAAGTAGTTACGGAGATATTGGGGGTCAAAGTTCCAAATTTTGCAGAGCTGTTTTTTGTAAATACTAGTTTTTCAGGTTATAACTTTACTTAAATTACCTCCATGGCCCGTTTACTATTCAAAGCATCCACTAGCACAATGTTTTAAGAGTGCTACATTGAGTTTTACAGTAAAATGTAATTTTTGACCCCAAAAAAAAAGTCGTTTCCCAGCAAACATTTTTGCGTAGGGGTACTTAGTTTGATGTACAGAATGCTTGGTTGACGTATGTGTGAAGGGTTAATTTACAACCTGTACTGGTATTCAGCTGCATCTGCTTAGACTGGAAGCCGACCCAAACGTTGGGAAAGGCTAGGCAGGTGATCAAGTTGATGTTCTATTTGGCGCTTATTAATGTTCTCATTTAGTCAATGAATAAAATACTTATGGCGCCTAAGTATTCAAAAACAAAATAATTGGCGAAGGGCTATTGTGTAGGAACAATTGATTTGTCACTCATTGTACATTACTGACATAAATACTCAATTACATACACGCAAACTTATAACCTTCACGCCTCGATTCCTTTAGGGAATCCCTCAAAATAATGGTCAATAAATAAATATCACCTACCTACTCAGTTTATCAGACGATAAAGTGTTGTGAAGTGTATACAGTTTTTAATCAATATCAAAACTAAAAAGTACCTAGCAATTTAACATTGCCACGTGCTTACTTTATAATTATTATGTGCTGTGCGGTAGAAATCTGTTGTTGTTGTAGTTACCTAAATAAACTCACATAACAGGTTGTTCAACATGTTGAATTGAGAACCTTCGGTTTTCCCAAATCTGTTCAAATCTTTGTTTTTGTTCAAACATGGGTATTATAAGTCAGTGTCCTTTCCTTTCAGAACATGTTGCTTAGTATTCCGACCATATCCTAGCAACTGCTTGTCACAATGAAACAAGGTCACCCTACATGTTTGTTATTGTACAGACGCCACCATATCAAGCTACCCACATTATTCAACTTTTCCCAATTAACCTTGAATCTTATAATGATTTACTAATCTATAAGAAATGACAAAGCTGACTGACTAACAGCCTTACTCAGAGATATTTAATGATTGTTTAAGCCGTCACTTAGTAAAGGTTTGACATATTTTTGTATGAGAAAACTGTCAAAACCATTACTAAGTGATGGCCTAAGTAATCATTAAAGCTCTCTGAGTGCGGCAGTAAGGATCAACGCACAGACCAAACCCTTAGGACTAGAAACTTAAAATTTGAACTAGGGGATGAACGTTTGTATGGAAAATCGACATTTTTGATATTTTCGACATCCAAGCGGGCTAAGCCGCGGGTAAAGGCTAGTGAAGCGACAAAGTTTTTAAGTTAAATTCGAGTTGAATCTATTCGAGATTTATAGAAACAGATTATATAGAAGCTTGATGTCTGTATTACGCATTCTAAACATTGACAGTGAAAATGTGTGGATAAATCGGCACCATTTTGGTTTTAGTTGAGTTTTGATAAATATGACTTGACATGATTATGAATATTTATGGAAAATTATGGAGATCATAAACCGCGACTGCAAAATTTGAGTATAATAATAATAATTTGTTAGATCAGATAGGTATAGGTAGGTACAAGGTGACAAGAAATTCCCTAGATAAACTTTGCCTATCAAAATCACACCTGTTCCCCGACTGGTTAGGCAGAGGTGTCCCTAAAAGAACACCCACATTTCGCCAGTTTTGTTTAAGTCCCATGTAATATAAGTGCAAGCCTATTACCATCATATTCAACCAGCAGACCGATTGCGACCACTCGAGGAACTAGGCAGGTTTCAAAGTAATATTATGAAAGTGATATCAGTTTAGTTATCATTTGCTAATGTTGCTTCTATGCTGCTGTTTTTTATGCCCAGTTATAAAAAAGTAAGATAGAATGTTCGGCATAAATTACATAAATTTCATGATAATGTTTAATCATCTTTAGGTAAACAAACTTATCCAACAATGTATTCAAAACAGAGATGATTAACTCTAAGTATTATAAAAGGAATGCAATCACATGTTTTAAGCATACGTGACATAAAAACACGATTCGATAAATTCAATTTTCTCCGCAATAGTTAGATGTCTTATCGCTGAAATTATTAGGCTCCTCGCAAACGATCGTTTTACTTAGCCACCAGTGGCTATTGCGGCGATCTTTTTACATGATTTGTATGGAATCACCGCACACGTGTAGCTAGTGGCGTGATGGCGTCCATTAGCGACTCAGGCCCGGTATCCACCAAAGCGGAGACGAGCAGAGTTGAGAGATATCTGAAATTCGACCAATCACAGCGAGGTCGAAAGATCAGAAGTAAAATTTTAACTAATGTGATTGACCGGTTTCCTCACATCTCCTCTAGTCTGGTGGAAAGCGGGCCTCAGTGTCCCCGACACGCCAGCAGTGACGGCCACCTGCGACTCAGTATAAGCGACACGCCACCGTTGGTGGCTATCCCTGACTCAGTGTCCGCGACACGCCACCGATGGCAGCCACTCACTACTACCCTAACCGCCCACACATTCACTCGAGTCAGCCACCTACCACGCCACGAGTGGTAGGTGGCTGTCGCGACTGCTACTGATTACCTTCGTTTGCGCGGTACCAAAGGAAGCGGTGCGAAACAGCCACCGGTGGCAGTGGTCTTTGGTCCGTTTGCGCAGAACCTTATAGGCAGCTGCTAGTTATGCCAATTTATTGTTATTATTATCGATGGTTCAACCTTCGTTGTAGTGGTATGTAGGTATATTTTGAGTTATTGATTATTTTTCACTTTTTTATTATTGTTATATTATTGCTTATTTTTTCTGTTTTGTCTTGTTTTCTGTTGTTGTTTGTGAGAATTTTGTCGTCTTCTTTATCTACATCATTAGCGTGGTTCATTCAGCATGGTGTTGAACAACACCAATCATCATCATCATCATGATTTGCGTTGTTGAAATCACTGTTGTGTATACATATAGGGGTCATCATCACTTGTTTCATGCTTCTCTAGGTTTGTGCTAGTTTTCATCTATCCCTTAACCACCAATCGATCATTTGGAGATAATCTTCGTTTTGATTTGGTTTTTCCAGCAGTTTTTTATATAAGGTGGAAAGGAAACCCACGTTAAAATGGTATTCATTACACCATACTGAACCACATAGAAAATTTTCATGGGTTCCAAACATTTTGACCGTAAAGATTCCAATTTCGAAGGAAATATTTTTTTTAAATCGTCCTCAAACGTTAGATACCTACTCTGTCACATTTTTATGAATATGGATGTATGTAGAAAATGTTCTTCGTCATATTGTTTCACCATTTCTCCTTTTTTTATGAACTTTATGTTAGTTTCTATTTCTGCAACATGTCTAACGTTGAAACCAGTTGAAACAATGGTCCAGTCTAAGTTTATTGAGTATTGTTGTTATTTGTCTCCGGTAGTTAAAATTGTGTAGTGTTTGTAGATCGCGACACACGGCCTAATAGACATTTGTCTCCGTTTCTATCTTAAACTTGAAGTTTGACAGTTGTGCGTCAGCAACAGCTTAAGTACTACCAAGATCACTGAAAGTCTGCCACTTGTCTTTGTTTGCCCTTATGCTCAAAGTTATAGGGTTGAAAATTGGTCGACCGTCAGTGAAGGTAGTACGCAACTACGCACTACGACAAATCAAGGTATTCAAAACCAGATTATCCGAATCTCTTGTGTACGGAAAATCTATATTAAGCGAGGCCTTGTTATACTTGATATGTATAGTCTTATCTTGCCGAGATTTGTTTTGTTCGACGGTTTTTTTGCTGTTTCCTTTCTTACCAGCTTAGTTATTTTTTGCAGTAATATAACAGTTTGTGGTTACATCATCAAGTTCGTTAGGCAGGTTGTGCAGAGTCAAGGCTTACGAGAAACAAGTGCACGGTTCGTTTAGTTATCGTTCGATAATTGTTTTATTGCTAATTGGAACCATGATGCATTGGAACTGTGTAATGGTTGCATATACGGCTGATGATATTACGGCAGTATAATTAATTAAAAACTAAAGTAACTATACTGCTTCCTAAATTTTGCCCCTGTATAATTTCGATTCTTCTTCTTCTCGAAACGATGACTCAATTTTGTCCGACCTCACTCCGGCCACATTCAAGTCCTGGAGAGTGCAGTTAATTGTGCACAACGGGCAAGAGAGGAGGTGTGGCATATCCTGAGTGGGTACTTTTGGGGCTCCAGACTAGCAGCCGATTATACCCCATTTAGCTAATTTGGACCCAAACTCACTTCGGTTCTAATCTGGAAGTCAGATCCGTGTGATAATTCTGGGTTGATCGTCACTGCAGTTGCAACACTATTCAGTGTGATGACTGATGAAGCAGGAGAGATTGGTTGATTTGGTGTTGACATTAAAAACCATTTTTTATTATCGTCTGAACCTGAACCATTTTAATTTAATTTGATACCATTGTATACCTTTTTAATGTAAATAAATGATTTGTGTTATGTTACATCTATTTCTAAAAAAACAAGTTGAATTTCGAATCAGAAGTTCAAGTTCAGCCATGTCGTGTATATTATCTATTTGCTGAGAAAATTTCCATAGAATATGCGGACATATCAAGGTGAAATTAGTACAACCCCGTTCAAGGTCGTCTTAAGTTTTATTATTTTTTATTTATTTATTTATTTATTTATTTAAAATTATGTAAATAACACCTTAACAGCTATGACGCCAATGCGATGTTACTACATACTAAGATACACATACAAAAAGAAAAACAATAAGAAAAAAACAATTGACACACATCTAAACATTCTCGATGCACTTCAGTGCTACTCCTGTGAACTTCATCAGACTGCAGTGAAATATATCTACCTCATCTGAAATAATGTTTAACAGTCTTATGGCGCGAGACAAGGGGGCAAACTTGTTCAGGTTAGTCCTAGAGGATGGCTCCAGTAGCGTAGGCGTGGGGCGACGCGCACCTCCGCAACCAGGTGGCGCGCGCAGCCCCAGCTCCGCTAACAGCTCAGGGTGGTGCAGCCAGCCGCGCAGCACCCGAAACACGAAGCTACACAGAGCGACGTCCCTCCGCACCGCCAGCCTACTGTACCCTACCATCCCTATTACAAAGAGACTCGGGTACATGAGCGGGAAGAAGGGATAGACGCCGTACTGTTTAAAAAATAAAAACCGAGTGAATTTGTTTTGGATTCTTTCCACCATGATACTATATTTGGCCTCATGGGGGTTCCACACGATCGCACTGGTCTCAAGACGGCTCCGTACCAGCGCATTGTACATGATTCTAACCACTGCCGTATTATGAAAGTCTTTACATTGCCTAAGTATAAATCCAAGATTTCGGAAGGACTTGCCGCATATGTCTAAGATGTGCTGACGAAACATTAATTCTGGAACCATCTCCACCCCCAGGTCCCTTACATGCGTGACTCGTGACATGACTGCGGCTTCCATCTCATACTGATGCAGCAGTGGTTCCCGCGCGCGAGTGTAGCTCATTATACCGCATTTAGAAACGTTAAAACTTAATTTATTATCTAGGCTCCACTGCACCACCCTATCAATATCCTGTTGAAGCCGTTCACAATCCGAAGTATCTGCTACCAACAGGAACAACTTGAGATCGTCTGCGAACAGCAGACACTTCGCCTCTTTCACAACTTCCGGGAGATCATTAACCATCAAAATGAAGCCTAATGGACCGATATTGCTACCCTGACTCACCCCTGAAAACGTGAAATAAGGCTTGGAGACGTATCCACCATATTCGACGTACTGCCGGCGATCGCCAAGGTAGTTCGCGAGGAATTGCAGAAGGTGCGGTGTGAAACCAAACGCCGCAAACTTAGCCAACAGCACATCGTTGTCGACGGTGTCGAACGCCTTCCGAAAGTCGAAGTACGCAGTGTCCACCTGCCCCCCAGCGTCAACAACCGGCGCCAGGTATGTCATGAAAGACAACAAGTTACTCCCCGTACTTCGACCAGTCCGGAAACCGTGTTGAGCGTCGGTCAGACGAGAAGTTACTTGATCTAAAATACACTTGTGCAACACCGACTCAAACACCTTAGCAAATGCCGACAGCACCGCCACCGGTCGGTAGCCACTAACATCAGTTCCCGAACCTCCCTTCTGGACTGGTATCACTCTAGTGATTTTCCATTGGTTGGGATATTGTCCTAACTTTAAAAACAAATTAAATATGTGGAGCAATGGCCTTTCAAACACCGCGCTACAGTCTTTAACTAAATAAGGTGGTATCCCGTCTGGCCCCGCCGAATACTTTGGCTTGAGGCGGCGGAGCGCGGTGCGCAGCTCGCGCAGGTCGAGCTGGCCGACGTGCACGCGCGCCGCGCCCGCGCTCGCGCCCCCGGCGCGCTCCGCCTCCGCGGGGTCCAGTGCCGGGCGCACCTCGTTATACACCGAATTAAAGTAAGAAGCCAAACATTCCGCACACTCTTCGTCACTCAACTCCTTTCCATCTTTTGTGACTCGAGTTTTGTTGCGTCTAGCACGCTTGCTTCTAACAAAATTCCAAAAAGATTTGGGATCGTTTTTAATATTCGCCTGTAGCCTACGCTGGTAATTCTCATAGGTTGACTTTAATTTATATTTAACTTGGGTTCGATAGTAAGAAAAACAATCATAGTCGCTACTTGAACCAGTCCTTTTAAATAATTTATGATACCTCCACTTTATTTTGATATCACTTATTAAATCAGATGTGTACCAGGTTGGATACATGTATTTGTATTTATTCCCACTTTTTTTTTTCGTCGGTGTACATTCACTAATGGCTTCATTAACTACGCTATAAAAAAACGTCAATGCTTTATCGGGGTCTAAAATCTCATACAATGCCTCCCAATCTATTGATTGTAAAATACGATATAGTCTAGAAAAGTCACATTTGGTAAAATTCCATTTCGGTTCACTATTTAAAACGGACTCTTCCTCGCAATTCGAACTCGGTTTGTGGACCGTCAATGGGTTATTGAAACCACCTCCAAACTTCGCTGTAGCTATCAGTGGAGGATGCTGAACGTCAACATTCACCAATGGTTCACCCGACAGTTCTACCCCCACCTCACTCGCCAAAAACGTAGTCAATACTAAGTCCAGATTACGATTATTTATATTACAAACATTATTTACCTGATGAAATCCACAGAAAGCGTTTACATATTCCAAGTAACTTTGCACTTCCACTGATGTAGATGGCATATTAAAATCACCCAACACTAATACATTCTCATAATTTACACATACAGTTTCCAAAATATTAAACAATCGCATATATTCATTACTGTCACATTTCGGTGGAATATAAACTACACAACATAAAAACAAACAATTATTTCCCAGGTGCACGGTAGCACATACAATTTCAAATAAGGCTGACTCCACATTAGCGATTGGAACGCACTTTAAATCAAACCGTGGCGATGTTGCCAAAAACACTCCTCCTTGTTTGCGCCCATCTGCTCGATCACACCGCAGTATATTATAATCCGGTGGAATAAGTTCGCCATCATGAATTGAATCATTGAGGCCCGACTCTGTGATGGCAAAGAGGTCATACGAGGATGCCAATAGATTTGTGAAGAAAATCTTAGTTTTTGTTCGCAAACCTCGAACATTCTGGTAATATACTCGAATGCATTTATTCTTGGCTTTGGTTGCCTTGTGTTGGTTTACGGGAGTTCCGAAACCACACCCATTGGTTGAATTGGGCATTAAGTGGCCAGCTATCTGCATTGTCCACCTTCTCAAAAAGTGATTCTGGGACCCCAATCATAAATGACGCATAGTCTCTTTTACTTTTCGGGATTATCTTCTCGACTCTAATATCGTCAGTACCACAGATTATGATCACAAAAAATTATGATTGCATAACAACCCCAGTCAAGGCCAGTCTTAATTCTTATTATGATTGCCACCTAGTGGCCACCTATATTGGTACCTATTTTTGTTTGTTTTCGATTTTACTAACAGTCCCATATTGCTAAGCGACCATATAGGCCAACAAACTGACAGACATTAATTATCGAAACATCGTTTGCCGTTACATTATTAATCGACAAGATGTTTATTTATTCGAAGGATTTTTTTTGTATGAATAAATAATATGGATAACTGTAAAGTTGGAAACTACAAATGAACAATAGCGGAATATTATATGAAAGATATAGACAAGGGGTACAAAGTGAGTTAATAGTGAGATCACGGCTGTTCTGATCTATGGGTAATGGGTAGGTACATCCGCCGTAGAAGATACATACATCAGTATAAGACATGCAGCGGCGATTCTTGTCTGATTCATTGCCTCGGCGCTTTTGTGTTGTTCTCCACTGGTGATCCTGGCTTTTAGGAGTTGCAGTAGTTTGGAAATAGTGTGATGGGCTGGTCCTAAAAATAAACTGCGGCGACTGTAAACATATTAAGATTAGGGTAGGAGAATGATGACTGATCGATACTTATTCTTTATTGCACACAAAAACATTGAACCCAGAATTAACGAACGAACGGTACTTAAAATGCACAAAACAGATAAACAAATAATGCAAAAGAAAGTTGTTTTTCTTGTCTGCATGATCAAGTGATGCGATGTTCTACTAAACTGCGCAAAGAACTGTACTGTACTGTAGCAGGGGATGGTCGCTATAGTTTTAATATATAAAAAAATAATCATACATAAAACTTATTAAGTATGTATGATTAATTGGTGATAGACCGGTATGGTATGATTTACTTTGATTAAGGATTATATGGGTAGAAAGGTGGTGACGGCTGAGATTGAGATGACAAGTAATAGTGAAGTGTGCAAGAAGAAGATAAATGGCGTGGACCTCAAACATTGATATGAGGGTAGCAGAATTGCCCGTCGGGGCTGCGGGATGTTGTAAGAGTTACCGTGACGTCGCCATATAGGGCTAAGAAGGAACATGGGTGGTTTTTAGTCAGTAGAAGTCTGACACTCCCTTTCGCTCTGCCCAAGAGCGGGAGGGATTATTTGATGATTTCCCACAAAAAAAAAATGGTAAGAGAATTGGGAAATGATTGTTTGTGGTTCTGTGAGAAGACCGAGGTAAAGGAGTTTGTACTTAATTTAGTGTTAATAGCTCAAATAAATAATTTTAAATTAATTATGATAGCTTGAAGTCGATAGAGACCTTCATTACGGTATTGCCCACTTCATTAATACAATTCGTGATTAAATTATAAGAAGCAGGCCGACTTACAACTGTATTATATACCTCACAGTTAGTAGTTAGCCTTCAACACAGCAAGAGGAGAGGTACGTTAGTGTCGTGAGGTTAGTTTAAATATTATAAAGAAGTATTTATTTGTATGGGCTGACAATCATCATAACATACATGGGTATTTTATAGCTTATCTGTTTGAACCATAATTATATGTTTGAACCAGATGATAAAAAATTAATTTATTAACTTGGTAAATTATCTATTTCTTTTTGTGTCGCAGGTATACTTTCTTACGTTTACTGCTAGGCACAGGTTTTTGTTTACTTAGAACGTTTTACTTTTAGTCAGAATTTTATTTCTATAGTGTTAATATTAAGTAGGTGATGTCACTTAAAAATCTAATTTTACAATAGAGGTTCGGACAAAAAAAACTAATTAGTCTGTCAGATAGATTTCCAAAAAATATTGGACACGTATTTTTTCTTTTTTCACATACACAAAAAATTAAGACGATACAGTGCTTCGGAAACTCGTGAGCTCCTCGAAAACGTCACATGTTAGTACATTTTTTACCTACAAATGACGTCACAACTCATGATCTTTGACGCGTCTTATCTTCGTCAATTTTTATTAATTTGATAAAACAAAAAACACGTATCCAATGTTTTTCGATAATCTCTCTCTGTCCGATTCCCTATTTTGGATGAATCTGTAATGTTGCTATAATTTAGTGGTGAATAAATAAATAAATGTTGCCCGTACAGTAGGAGCTTTTATTAAAACCTATCCGTTCTCTATTACTAGTGCTTATGTAATTTAACGTGAGAATAACACATACTAGACGACGCGACACCTAGAATAAAATCCTAAATAAAAAACTCGTTTTCGGAATTTCTAACACTGCATAAACATAAATAAAGGCATCCCATGGCTAGGAAATGCAAGTTTAATCAAAATAAAAAAGTGTACCAGAAGTAAAAACCGTTGTTTATGTACGTTTGTTATCTAGATAAGATTATCAAGTATTTTATCATAAAATCGGAATCTCCGAAATTCAAATCAACGATGCAATCATAATTTACCTCAATGTGCGAAAACATACTCACGTGTTTTAGTACCTATATTTAACTAAATTTTTTTTTTCATTTGTTTAATAATTGCTTGTTTCTTTGTCCACAGACTCAAGAAGCATAGACAGAAAAAGAAGATGGCTGCTCTATCATCAGTATTGAAGCCACGCGGAGGCGCACCCTCTAGTCATAGTTTAAGCCTGTGTTTTGTTATTGTTCTATTATTAGGTAAGTGTCAACAACAATTGAATTCATTTGGTTAAAAATAGAAGTGAATCTAATGAATATTTAAATAGTGGACCATCGGTGTAGGGAACAAGGTACATGTTGCCAAGTGGTCAAGGCTCCTGAGAGTGGAAATTTCCAACAATAATATACCGCTTTGTGCATGAATACTTGGTCTTATTGCTTAGAGAGAGCCTCTTCAGAGGGCCTAGACAAAATGGAATTCTATCCGTTGATTTGTCTAAGTCTTGAGGAGGTAGGCCAGGCAATAAGGCAACATGAATGATAAAGCATTTTAGTGATGTAACTAACTGTATTTACCTACGTTATTCCTAAAGGGTCAAGTTCTAATTGATTGTTTCTTTATTTCTAGGCATCCCAAGTGCACATTCCCAATTAGATATGCTGTATTTAAGCGAAACGGATCTCAACATCCTAGTGGATGACACGCATCTCATGAAACTGATACAAATGTAAGTATACGATTAATATTACCATTCATTCATTTCTAAATACAGTGCCAGTGTGGATCCCCCTGTGCGGGGGAGAGGATGGGGCATGTCCCTTTTTTCTGTTTTGTCCCGGGATGCAAAATCTTCATCGATGTCTCCCACCCTAGGGCGAGCAGATCGGTCTGTAAGACGCAGACCCACTAAACCCAAACCAAGCCGGGGGTCTTAAAAGCCCACGTTAGTAGATCAAAATACGAATTGCGTTTAAAAGGCGTAAAATGGACCTTTCAAAATAGTAACTGCGTCTGTGACCATTTAGGAAAATAGATCATAATACGAAAATATCTAATATGAACTGCGATAAAATTCGTAAAATAGTCACAGACGCAGTTATATATCATAATATGATCTACTAAAGTGGTCATTTTAGACCTCCCGGTGTTCCCTAGTTATTTAGGGGATCATGATTCGATATTTCCTACCACTGCTTCTCTCCTGGATAGTCAACTTAATCTTCCAGGGTTTGATTAATTTAGAGTTAGTAAAACTGACACGTAAAGAAGATCTATTCATTAATTTATACTTAAATACACATACTATAGTTATGGTGTAACACTGAACTCAAGTCGATTAACAAACAATATTGTTCTCTAGAACACTTCCTTCTTATCTATTTTTAAACAAAAACTGGTTCCTGTTTCCATAACATTCTAATGTTTTGTATAGCAACACCTTTAGTTAACCAAAAGTTGACTTACATTGTATGTTTATAAGATTGCAATTCAATTCTTTTCAGTATTTTAATTGCACTGTTAGATACTCTAGATAGTGTGAAACAGGCTCCAAATCTAATAGGCTAAAATCAATCAGTGAGTGGCCTGCCACACACGTTAAGATAAATCGTTACGATTGGACGTTACAGTTCAAACTGCAACAATAAATTTACATGTGTGTATGAGAAAAACTACAGTTTGTCCAAACCGGGGCACTCAAAAGAATTCTTAGATACCGTAACCATATTATAAAGCACAAAATCCTGATTACTTAAAATCTGATAGATTAAATTTTTTGTCAAAACCCTTCTAGACTAACATACTTTAGACTAAAAAGTGTTCTAACCCAAAATCATAGGAACTAAAGTGTCGTATAAGGCCCCACCCCCACGTATATACCTAAGGTACTTATGCAAATTATCTTTAAAATACCTTAACCCTTTACAGCGGCCAATACAACGAGAGCTTGCAAGTGACAGCGAATATTCAACACCCAGACATCGTGCAGCTCGTCCCGCAAACCATCGAGATCCCAGGGTCTAAAGAACCGAACACCACAGTCAAGATCACGTACGATATCTGCGCTTACGCAAAGAGCCCTGGACATTCTGAAGTCACATTTAATGTTACACCTGCTGGTTATGTCAAGTAAGTACAAAAATAAATCTTGTGAATGTATTTTCTTTAGTTACTAATTCAAACTAAACATATTTCGTAGACTTTCATGGACTAGTATACCTTCTCCATAGAGCCTGATATCGCTGTAGACGTTTTGTGACGCTGTAGACTTCATCATAGACTGCTCTATGCCGTTCGGGTACCTATGCTAAACTTACATTGACACTTATCCACGATCGCAGGAACCCGTACTCTCGCGATCATCACGCTTTCAATAGCGTTAAAATATCGGGAGCTCACAAGAATTAATAATCTCGGAAGCTATCCCGTATGCGACAATGTAAGTTTAGTTATAAACCGTGAAAACTTAAACACACGATTTATTTATCATATTTCAGAATTAGCCCAATAGAAAAAGTTTGTACTTACATGTATTATGTTTAGATCTTAAATACTAAGATCTTCATTTTCTTTTTCGTTAATTTACAAAAATCCATTTCATTTTATGGACAGATGTGTCAAACCATTACTACATTAGTGATAGTGCATAGTAACATAGATTCATGACTTCCTGCATACTTTAGTCGTTTACCTATAACTTAGCTTCCTTCACTCCTTCCAGCATGGACGAGGTATTCCTCCGTATCACAGTGATGCACTCCCACGCCATCAACGTGATCTCGTACATCATGGGCTGGATCTACTTCGCGGCCTGGTCCGTCTCCTTCTACCCTCAGATCTACATCAACTTCAAAAGGAAGAGCGTCGTTGGGCTCAACTTTGACTTCCTAGCACTGAATATCATGGGCTTCACTATGTATTCCTTGTTTAACTGCGGGCTTTACTTTTCGAGGGATATTCAGGTATGTTTGTTTGTACTTATTTATATATTTTTCGGTGTGTATCGATGGCATTAAAGCCAAATATGTTAGACCCGGACTTATTAATAAAATTGTCTCCGTAAAAAAGATGGCGCTTTACATCCTATGTTGTTTTTGCCATAAACAGAAAGGGAAACGTGTAAATTTTCCAATTAAGAATATTAAATCTTCCAAAAATGCAGGTATTTGGAGAAAAATACTATCAAGTATAAACGTACATCAAAACTCACGCCTTGTTCCCATGTGGGTAGGCAGAAACAGAACGCCACCTGCTGCGATCCTTACATACTCCTTTTGCCACGTCTACGTTGATACATCTGGTCATACAAACAAGCCAGTTGCAAGAAATACTATTGTATTGCATACAATATACCTACTTAGCCCGGTCAAGGGGATCCCACTCGACTACCGACCATTATAACATAAGCGTAGTGTCAGATAACAATAATACCATCAACAGTTTAACTACCCATTCACGACAATCATGATAAGCCGGAGTTTAAACATTATGTTAATTGTATTCATCGTTAATCTCGCTTAGGGAAACACGTGCTGTTTGTTTCAAGGGCTTGATGATATCTTGAAAATGTGTGATAAATAAGAATGTTATTAAACTGTGGAGGATACGACTAGGTACAAATTATAGAAGTGGTCCGGTCTTTGATATCATCATCATCGTCTGCCTACCCTTTCAAATATCTTGGGGTCAGCTCCCAGTCTTACCGGATACAGTTGAGTATTTCACATAGAGCGACTGCGTATCTGACCTTCACAACCAGTACTGGGTAGGAACATCTTGGTAAGACTGGTTGACAGACTTTCGGACCAATTTTTTTCGTTTTTTTAGGGGATGGGAAATCATCAAATAACCCCTCCCGCTCTTGGGCAAAGCAAAAAGGAGTGTCAGACTTCTACTGACTAAAAACCACCCATGTTCCTTCTTAGCCCTTTATGTCGAGGCCGCGGTATCTCTTACAGCAACCCGCAGCCCCGACGGTACCACTGACTACCTGTTACGGCTGTTTAATATCTACACCAACGGCTTAAAGTGCTTTCCGAGGCACGGAGGAAACTCGGTATGTAAGTAATGGGGTTACCCATCCTCAGACCACCCTAGACAAGCGACTGACCCTGGCTGTTATTATCTACCTACGAGCTCCTCACATACAAATTACTACCAGTTCAATATTAACCATATTTTCTCTATGTTTCCAGAGCGAATACTTCAGCCGTCACCCCCGAGGTCTGAACCCAGTACAACTGAACGATGTGTTCTTCTCCCTACACGCTGCCTTCGCTACGCTGATCACCATCACACAGTGCTTCTTGTATGAAGTAAGGGTTACCTTTACAGATATTAAGAAAACGGGATATTTAGCATGTTTAATGTGTGTGTCTGTGTGTTTACACGAAAGAGCATAAATCGATTTGTCTGTACATAAACATCCACCTGTAATAACTTCAGTTTATCTATGATCATGGTGTTTGCAACAGCACCGAATATACACGGTTTTCAGTGACAATGATAATGTAGTTTTTAAAGTGACACGGTCACTCAGACCATCAGTTTAAAAACTATCAAAGCGAAGAAAAGAATTTACAACAGTTTTAACTGTTGTGTTCTTAAGTTGTAACAAAATTTATAAAAAAAAAATCGAGTATCACTGACTCTTAATAGAAATAATAATACGTTCATACAGTCACAATACACAACACATATTAAATTCAACACAATAACAATTTTTCATTCACTTACGGGTAACGAAAAATACAATACTTGATTCTGTTTCTATAGATCCTTCAGATTATAAGTCTTACAACAACACACTAAAACAAAAAGTTCAAACAACTTTTCTAACATTTGACCGCACGGTTGGCGCGTGGCTAGGCGATTGAACTGCTGCGCTGAGTGTCGTCGCGGGTTCAATCCCCGCACGGAACAAATATCTGTATGGCCTACTGATAGTTGTTTCGGGTCTGTATGTGTTTGTGTATATGAGTTTAAATGTTTGTAAACGCAACTACGATGAAAGAGAAAAAAGAAATAACATTTCCTTTATAACATTTCCAGCGCGAAGACCAACGAGTATCAACGACCGGCCGCAGCATCATGGGCGTGTTCTCTGCCATCGTCGTCGTCACAGCCGGCGTGACGTTCGCCGGCAAGCTGGAGTGGCTCGACTTCCTTTACTACTGCAGCTACATCAAGTTGTGCATCACCCTCATTAAATATGTACCTCAGGTTTGTACTTTTGACACTATGTGGGAGTAAAAAACATTCTTCGATTTTCTTTGATTGACAACATCCAATAATTCCACAGTGACGCCAATTAATTATCTAAGAACAAGCGTGCCTACCGTCACAAACTTGCCTTATTTAGGTTAGGGAGTAAATTTTAGACATTATCATCCAGAGGTATTTGATTATTATCTAGAATCTATCATTGGGATTTTGGTTTTTTCAATATTATTACTACACACTTTTTGAAAATAGTTTTAATTACATAGGACAGTAAAATGTATCGACTGCTCGCGCGGTTAGCAAATTAGGAAGTGTTATTTTTAAGTTTTTCAAGCACACCACTACAATGATTTCGCCTTGCAGAAAGTTGTAGGCAGTTGTAGATTGACAGCAGCAGAATTTCATTTATTCTACTTTTCCGAACAATATAAGACAAAATATGTCTCACAACTAATGTCACTTGAGTTGGACGACTTCTCTGGACCTTAGCTAGATCCGGCCGGCATACAAAAAAATTCTGAAACGGTTTCATTCGAAAGTCTTTATCATCAATACTTTATCATCAACGTCTTACGGGTGTAAATAATACAGTAAAAATGTGCTTTGTAAAGCACAAAATTGCACTTAACTCACATTTTGTATGAAGTTCCAAAAACTGCGTCCTATCTATTTCATCATCCAAGTGCCATAATACTACTTTTGAAATGCTACTATTGCGACATCCCTATTCCCCAGTTCTTTAATAATGGAAGAATACTAGTATCTAATTTCCTTCCCGCACTTTCCAGGCTTACATGAACTACAAACGCAAGTCCACCGTCGGCTGGAGCATTGGCAACATCTTCTTAGACTTCGTAGGAGGTTTCCTGTCCATCCTACAAATGGCGCTCAACGCATACAACTACAACGACTGGATCTCGTTCTTCGGCGATGCGACTAAATTCGGCCTCGGCCTGTTCAGTCTCGTCTTCGACATATTCTTCATCCTACAACACTATGTGTTCTATAGGTATGTTGAAGTTCTTTTTTTGAAGTTTGAAATAGGAGTTGTCGTGTAAATTTTAAATTTCGAGTGTTTTCCTCTTATTGGTTGAATTGTGTGTTTCATTTATTCTTTTTTGAGTGAGATTTTTATTGGCATGAGATTATTATTACTATTGAGTTTTTTATCAAAAAAATCATTTTCGTATTTAATTTTTTTTTCGATTGGAGTTTGAACGAAATATTGTTTCATGCATGACTTTAAAAAAGTGTTTCAAACAAAATAATAGTAAAAAAATATATAATTGTCGTTCAAACTCTACAAATCATTGGGGAAATTCATTTTGATCATAAAAAAAAAACAAGTTCATCGATCATTTACGTATAATAAAAATCTATAAAAAAACAACTTTTGACACGACAACTCCTTTTGAATAAGTTTTTCCGGTGCTTACTAACAAGATGTTACGTGGAATGGAACTTTTCTACCTTTTCTTATTCCTCTTACATCTAAAGGTGATATCAGACAGTTATTTCCTTGTTCAATTTTCATTTATTTTCTACATTCTACATAGTCCGAACATAAAAGCAGAAAAAAACAACGATTATGAATGAATAAATATCTCTGATAAATGAATAATAATATCATCATCATCATATATCTGTAATATGCTACTGTTTGTTTTTCCTTAAGAAATAAATAAATAAATAATTTGAAAAATAAATAAATAAATAATCTATCCATGAATGAATATCTAATAAATGAATAATTATCTGATATCATCCTAAGCGGTGTTGGTTCACTAACATAGCCTTAATCGTCCTGTTTTCACTAACGCCTACACATTAACTCACTTCGTAACAAAATGTCTGTCTACTGTACCTTATATAAACTTCAAGACTGAAGAAATTAAAGATATATGATAGACGACAACACAACATTTGATAAAAAGTTGAATCGAGAAATGTCACATTATAGAGGAAAGTAAGGAGATATACGTGTTTCATGATGGACATGTTACAAGTGAAAACAGAAAATCTACCAATCTCCTTACTCTTTTGATCGCATCTATAATGCGTTTTGGAACTTGGCTACGAGATTGTATATCAATACTGTACATCTATTGCTGCATTGTGAAGACATCAGGCCACACAGGACAGGATATCAGGTGTCCTATTAATTGTGAAAAATGTACAAACAAAAAGGAGATTTTACACTATATTGGGTGACAATCGCAGAAGAATACTGGTCGACGAAGTAGTCAATAGCAACTTAATACACCGAAGGGACACGGAGACAAAAGATGACAGCAAGATGGATAAAAAGGAAATATAGACGAGCAAGCTCAAGCAGATGTCAAGATGATTACCTATCCCATCGTGGAATACAGTTGTAATGATAAGATAATTAAGAATTATCAAAAAAACAATGTGACAGAAACAAATCGATCAACAAGCACCACCCACCACCAAAATATTTTTTGTAACAAAAAAAAAACAGTACAAAAAATATTCGCACAACCATCATCAGGGACCATTCGCTTTAGCTTCACGCACTTTGGGGATATAAACAAAATGGCGGATTTTAACGCAATTGAAGGAACAATTTTTGTGGTATATAATTTCAGAGAGGGCAAAGAATTTGTGAGGGTTAACAGTAGTGACGAGGGGTCGGAGTTGTCAAGCAGTAGTGAAGGGCGAGAGTATTTTGTTATGGTCCAAGATTGGTATGTATAAAGCCTTCTTTAACACCAGCGGGGCGAGCACGGGCGTACCCAAGACGTTGGTGACAAGACGTTATAAATTATGTCATGTCTTAGAATTTGTCTTAAATGCTAGCACGGGTACCACATGTGATATAATTTAAGACGCGACTTGTCTTTCTTGTTGCTGACTTCATAGTGTGACCTAGTATATTAAAAAAATAAAAATGTCTATGACCATCTGAATAGGCGACCAAATAAAATAATACGTTTATAAGAGCACAGTTCATACAGTTAAACAACTTTTTAATTTTCTTGGGTACTAATTCATTTTTGACATAACACGTACGCGGCACGTCTTTCATTTTCTTTTTTTATTTATTATTTGATAACTTGCTACTAACTAAAAGTTCTGTTTTTCTTTTAAAAGTTTGATGTGATTTGTTTTGAAATATATTTGTCAGGCGGAAAATCCGTTGGAACTCCCTGTCTGGCAACTCGAACGGATTAGAGGAGTCCCGAATGTTTCTTCGGAATATTTTCCTACTTTGGACCTCTTGCCTTCGGGCAAGAACATAATTATAATAATTTACTGCCATTTGATGCAGTAGTAAGCAGAAAAATATACTTATATTTTTAATTTACTTTTATCACCACCTCCGAACGAACGTGATATAAACGAGCATATTCATCTGTCAAAATGTGACATTTGTTACAAAATGGGTGCGCCCATATTAGCAAATAAGACATAGGAGTCCCAACTAAACGTCAAGAAGTTATATCACATATCAAGAAATTATCTTACGCCGCCGTGCTAGCATTTAAGACAAAACGGTTTTATCGCCCAAACTGTGATAAAATGTGTGACTCATGCCATGTCACTGTAGGCCGTGCTCGCCGGGCTGCTGTATATATATTTTTTATTTTTCTGTCTTATCTTTAACTTCTAGTAGATTTAGAATAGCTTTGGTTTGAGTATTGAGGTGGCGAGGATATTGGTGATTGTTTTAATTTTAATATTTATTTTGTATTATTATAAGAAACCAAAAAAAACTAACTTTTGTTTTGGCGAACAATTAAAAGTAAGTCGGAAGACGTTTTCTAAGTATGCTTTTCATAAAATATAAAAAAAAATACATAAACAAAACTTGCATTAATAAAAAAAAGGAAAAAAACTTCCAAGAAATTGAGATTCGCCACCTCTGCCTTATATTTAGATCCCCGTCCAGCTTTTCACCTTTTAAATATATTTTAGGCATGCCGGAGAGAAAAAGTATGACCTGGACGTCAAAGCGTGATGCACACCACAACCCAGCCCTGTGCCAGTTTTCCATAGCAATTAAGAACTTATCTTTAATCCAGTATGGTTTACTTTTGAACTACAACTTTCAGATGGTTGCTGATGTCTGATTTTAGCTTTATTAAGATATTTTTTTGTTTGTAATGAGTTAATGACGTATAAAAAAATATATAATTAAGGATTGCAATGCTTTAAGTTCTAAACGAATATTTTTGACAGATTACAGCAGGTTTATAAAAATTAAAAACTTGCAAACAGTATTCATTGGGTAATTTATAATTTTATATAAGTATTTTTGGGGGTATTATCATCTCTTACGTCTGATAATAATCTGTCACTGCCATATACCGTATTTAAACTTGGGATATCTACAGAGATACATCGCAATGCAATAACTGTAATTCAGTAAGTATATTTATTTTTATTATAATTAAGACTCGTATACAGTTATTGTTTAGTTAGGATAATGTCCGATAAGTTATTTTTATTTTTTTCTGTTTAAAACATGGTAAACAGACTGATTTTCTATGTATTTTGCGCATTTATAATTTTTTATGGGATTTTCTATTGGATTATTTGAAACTCCTTACGACTACAAAACTGTGATCATGTTTCCAGGTTTTATTACACATAAATATGTTTTGTTCTGCTACTAAGGTAAAAATTAATGTACGTTAAAAAATAATGTAGTGTTCAAATAATCAATTAGAACAAATCCCTTCGCTTTTTATGAACATTAAAAGTTGTAACAACTGTCGAACTACAGCAAAACCACACAACCTACTTCAGTTGTATTATATGCGGGAGCATAATTATAAAAGTAAAAACATTTAAAGACTTCAAGAGCTCAAAAACTTTTAGTATTCTTAAGGCGAAATAAAAAAATAGATGATAAATTGGTAAAAACAGTTAAAAACTGAATTATATGATATTTACAATTTATATATTAATTGTTTGTTAAATGACAAAGTCATTCGTTTCAAGGATCTGTGATTATAACACATTTTATATTAAAATGTGAAATGATAATATCACTTGCTGTTTTGATTGCCATCCTTAAGAACCTCCTCCTTTTTGGAAGTCGGTTAAAAATAAGCTTCGGCCTTTTCCCACTCCTATCCTTTGAATCCGACAAGAAACTTCACTATTAAATATATTATTTTAGTTTTAGTTTTAAATGTTACTGTTTAAAATCTCAGTTTTATGTTACGTACTATTGTCAAATTAGTTTTTATTTTTAGAGAATGTACAATTTGTATTGGAAAGGTTTTAAATACAGAGTTCTTTTTATGAAAATATGTAACTTTTTCTCATTAAAAAGCATAGCACAATTGTTTTTTTTTTGCTGATTTTGTCTATGTTTAACTTCTAGCTGGTGTCGTAACAAACAAGGAGGTTTCATATACCCTTTCCATTACATGTTGTATATTATAATAAGGTTTTTGTTTATGGTATTCAATAAATTAATATTGGTTTGGCTGTGTTTCTCTTTTTACTCCCTTTCCACCTAACATTTTCTAACTTAAATGGTTTAAAATGTATAATTTATAATAGCAATATTACTACTATATTGGAATTAGAAATCATCGCACACACAGTCTAAAATATTTTCTTTTCTTTCTTACACACACTATACTAAATACTGGAAGTTGAGTTAAGAAATATCAACCTTATTCTGCTTCTTATAAAGTCGTAAATAGATAATTTTAATCATATGCCATTGATGCTCTGGCGTGGTTGAGTTAACATATTTTCCACTTTATTAAATAGGGGCAAGGTTGATATTTCCTTGGCTTATAAAGCGTCACCACGCATCGCTAGGGAATGTACAGATGTTGTCTCTTTGAAACGCAGCTTAAAAATATTCTGAAGTTCACTCTGACACCAGATGTCACTAAAAGCTATTAGTAGGGATCTTCACATCCCGTCGGGGCTGCGAGTTGTTCACGAGTTACCGTGGCTTCGACATATAGGGCTAAGAAGGAACATGGGTGGTTTTTAGTCAGTACAAGTCTGACAATCCCTTTCGCTCTGCCCAAGAGCGGGAGGTGTTATTTGATGTTTTCCACCCGCCAAAATAAAATGGAGATGGATATTATATCTTCACATTTCAGTAAGTACTATGTAGGTCAACTCTGACTGGATTTTTTTAAATATTGATCGTCTTCCTATCTGACTAAAATACGAAATGTCATTATGCAATAGAATACAAATACGATCGATTTCTGCAAGGAATACTAAAATACCTCAAACACCTCTGAAATTCCATAGTAACCTGGAGTTTGAATTTCACTTTGGTTGGTGTAAATACGCCCGCATTACATAGGACAGAAAGTAGCTTAGTGGGTACGTATATCTACTGGAACTCTTTGGGGAAATAAGTGCGAGTCTTCCGTAAGCTTCTTACTTACAAAACATCACGCCTGTAATCTCTGAAGGGTTAGGCAGAGGTGTAGGTACCGACACACACACATTTCACCGGTTTTGTTTAAGTCTCGGGCACGAATCTAGAATCAGAAATCTAGAATTCCTGATGCGAATAACACTTTGGAATCGTACCCAGGACCAGCAGTCGTGCTTGCAACCACTGGACGAACGAAGCAGATATTCAGAGAGATTGCAGAGGCAGTGAGTGATGAAAACCTAATCACATAACCTTATTTTATAAAGCGTGTTGTATATTGTATCAATATTGAAACAAGCAACAAATGGGTGACAAGTATATAATATACTTATACGTAGGCAAGGTCAACGTACGGTATAACATACACATGAAAGTCTCCAAATTATGCTGTGATAGACAACATATTATAAATAATATGTGTGACCCCTAGCACTTTCGGTGCCGGGATATGGGCCGAACAATAATTCTTTCGCGTGTCCTCAACCCGCCTCAGAGTCGTTGCTATAGCTGTAGTAGTCACAGATGACCAGACTCATATCGCGAGGATCCGATTCACGAGACCACAATCTAAGTAGCCTTTTAAAAGTCCATGAAAGGAAATTGAGCGAAAAATGTTTTATCTTACTATTCAAACGTTCTTGGTTCAAAAATACCTTTTTTTTTTTGGGCGGTTGGAAAATCATCGAATAACCGCTATTGGGCAGAGCGAACGGGAGTGTCAGACTTCTTCTGACTAAAAACCACCCATGTTCCTTCTTCGCCCTCTATGTCGAGGCCGCGATAACTAGTGTACAACCCGCGGCCCAGTTCAAAAAAAAAATACCTTCACAGAGGATTTTAAACGTAACTAGTCACACACACAGTTCTATATAGCGATACACATTTTGTACCTAAAGCTGTATAACGAGGATCCGCGGGTCTAAAATGGCCGCTTTATCAGAATCCACGCAGAATCGTAGTATGAATCACGTTAAAATTTCAAATTCTTAAAATAGACTTGTCTATAACTATAAAGTCCAGTTTAAGAATTTAAATTTTTTAACATGATTCATATTACGATTCTACTAAAGCGGCCATTTTAGACACACAGACTAACATATCACTGTAGTTGGTAGGTATATAATAGTAGACGGGCATTATATTCTAAAGAACCATAGTACATATAGCGACAACTCCCACCCACACACTCCCACTTTCGGTGCCAAGCACCCAGCATATGGGTCGAACAATAATAAAATCGTTTGTGTGCCCAAAACCCGCTTCCAAGTCCTCGCTATGCGTAGCTGTAAATGACTTGTGTTCATGCCCAGGACCCGACTAGCGGGATCAAATCTAAGTAACTTTAGCTTTTTAAAAGAATAATGAAAGTCGAATTTCCTACAATGTTACAGAATATAGTAAGTACATACACAAGAAACTTCAGGCAACTTAAACTGGTCTAAACTGAACTTTAACACCTGCGAAATGTGTTCTGTTCATTAGGTACACTTCTGTCTTATCTTTCAGGGATCACAGGCGTGATGCTAAACTTTTTGTTCAATACTGAACTATTTTGTGCTTATATATAACCAGCTAAATTTGGGCAATGCTGACTACATACTGGACTATAATAATGAACGAGAGAAAAACACTCGCTACATTTTCAGTGCCAAGCACCCAGCGTATGAGTCGAACAAAAAATCTGTGTGCCTGCCTCCGAGTCATCGCTGTAGGTAGCTAATGATGACTTGCACTCACGCGGCATACAAATATAAATGGATAATTTCAACTTGGCAGTGAAAATGTCAAAAAAAAAACACGCTCAGGCTCTGTCCGGTTTAAAACCCAATAATACTAACCTTTAGCTTTCAGTTGTATAATGTTCAGTGTACACTGCGGTGTTCACAATTGACCTAACCTAGCATTGTATAAAGTTTGAATAGAATAAGAGTTCTGCTGCTGCTTGGTACTGCTTCAATTACCACTGGCGTGCAGTCTACAGACTGACTGCAGTTACTGTGCTTTGTGATATCATAAAGCAGAACCATACTAGATAATGCTGTCCACTTTGAATGGATGTGACACAATCTTATTCTTACCTTTTTTTTGTTGACTGGGACTGACACTTCCTCCCGCTCTGGGCGAAGCGGAAGGGAGTGTTAGACTTTTACTCATTATAAATCACACAGGTTTCTTCTTAGCCCTTGTTTCAGGGCCGCGGTATCTCTTTCGAACAACCCGCAGCCCCGGCAGATCTAATTCTTACCTACCTATGACTTTTTTTGGCAAAAAGAAAATTCTTAAAAATTCTTACATAATTATACTTTCTCTATCAACAGAGAGGCGCGGTACGCTCTGCTGCCTGGCAATACCACGTCAACTGAAAACCTGACTTCAAACGAAGAAGAAAACAATCCAGATCCTGAGGAACCTTACCAAGGAGCACCAGCCTAACACGACGCGAAAAACGAAACGAAAAGAGGATAATTGTCTCGATTATTCCCTGTCTCTTTCACTCAAAACGTACACGTTTAGAAGCGAGCGAGTAAGAAGATGATGACGCTGAAAAGCACAAATAAAATTATTTGAAATAACACCTTTAAAGTGATGACAGACGCGAGAGAATTTTCCGATCATGGAATGTTATTTAAATATAACCAAAGAGCTACCTTTGATGAGAGATAAACGATTCAAATATATTCCAACTGTTATTTCAAAGATACCGCGTCAGTGAAGGTGATGGAATTCTAAATAAAGACTCGTAAACAGAAAACGCGGAAGTTGATACAGTACCGAACTATATGATGTACTAACAAAATGCTTTTTGAGGAAAAGGAGAATGGGCATTTTTGTATTGGCTGTCTTTTTGGTACAGCACTGAGGACATATCGCCCATTATTTTTAAACTTTATCGCGATATTAAATGAGAGGTTTGAATACAATAGAGTGATTATTATGCCACAATGCTAACAGAACAGCGTATCTCTTATAACTATGGCATACGAACTAAAACCTCTTTATAATCGTTATTAAGCGTGTTAAATATACAAACAATTTAATACATTTCATGATAAATGAGTGACTTGTGATGTGATAACGGACAATAAACGTGTAATAAACGATTTGAATACAAAATATAATAAACTTTAGTGCAAATGAAGTGAAGAATAGACAATAAATGTGAGGACATTATTTTATATTTTTTTTATGAATTAATTTTATCATGTTTTATAGTGTTTAAGGGTGTTGGTGTTAGCCGTGGATGACATGAGTTCTACATCTCTATTCGAGGACCAAAGAATCCACCTCAATTCGTTTTAAATAGTTTCAATTTAGCCGGAAAAATAAAAAAAGAACAGGACTGTAAATAAATAGAACAACTGAATAGGACAAGTTACCTAAAAGTCTAGTGTTTGGTCATTTAATTCATAACTTTATACAAATAACGACTGACTCAAAAGTACTTTAAGAATTTTCAAACTATACATAGACATGTTCTCATCCTGTTCTCACACACGACTGTGTGGTTAAAATAAGCTGTGCTTTTGTACTCTACGTCTTGTTACGATGTTTCCCAATGTTCTTTGATCTTTGTGTGTACATAAATGATAAAAAAGTAGAAGTAGTTTGTACTCCACTAAAAATCATAGGTGACATTAAAATGAGACTGAAATACCTACTGGTCCCGTCGGGGCTGCGGGTTGTCAAAAAGAGATACCGCGCCCTCGGCACAAGGGTCAAGAAGGAACAGGGGTGGTTTGACACTCCCTTTCGCTCTGCTCTCTCGGTTATTTGATGACGTCTCACCCCCCCCCCCCCCAAAAGTAACCTTCTGGTAGTGAGCGAACGAATGACATAGATCAGGATACACGTTAGAACTCAATGTAACGCAATTAAAACATTGTGATTCTTCTTAGCGTGTCGATGCGATATTTAAACTGAGTCAGCCCAAAATTTAGCGACAAGTTTGGCATTTTCTGTTCCGTTCATTCAGTTCCTGCGATGTGCAAGTTACGGGACAGGCAGAACACGATATCAAGTGTCCCATCCAATGACGTATTAGATATAGACACGTCATGAACTAACATGGCGGCGCTTCAAAACGGCGATAATATTATATAACTACTTTTACGCGTAAAGAAAGGGAAAGGAAATATGACACCGTACAGCGGCCTTTTGATGCCTGTTGTCTTTATATTTCGCGCAGGTTTACACACACGATTTAAATTAAGAACAAACGTAGCATAGCGCAAGAGGTTGGTGCGTGGTAAGCGCGATGTGGCCAATTGGCTTCATTTCATGTTGTCATTTTTCAGGGCGGACAACGTATCTATAGTTTTAATATATCATTGGTCCCATCACATTGTGCTGACGGACGCATTGAATTTAGGGGGGTAAGAGAGGTATTTTAAAGTAACCTGTAAGTATTATAAAAAAATAGCTGGTACTTTGATTTCCAATATCACCGTAACTACAACAGGAAGAACAAGTGCCTTTCGGCTTTGTTGAAGTTATTTTTACAGTCATTAAACAGGCATGTATATGCCAACTTCTGTCATTCATATATAGCTCACGTTTCAGTTTCATAACATTTAATTGAACTACGCATTCCACGTAATTGTAGGATACAATTCATTGCATTTTTAACTACAATGTTTCCATGTTTGTTTTATGCATTTTTCGTTATTTTTAGAAAAACTCATGTCATTCTCATTCGGGTATTATTTAAGCAATAAAAACCTAATCTTATACTATTTATTTAGTAAGTAGACAAATATTAAGAAATGTATTTTTTCTTAGAACAATTATTTTGCATAGTCGAACTTGGTTTAACGCCCTAAAGTTCAATGTTGCATGACTGTCTTAAAATTACAAATTCTATTTATCGATGAGACAGTGAGATACGAGTAAATTCAATCTATGGATCGACTTCACCATTTAAATATAAGCAGCGTTTAACCGCGTTCAAAAACTATTTTTTTTTTGTAATTTCTGTCTACCCCGCGTGAATAAGGCATGAGCTTATATACTTAACTGATGGAATATTGATACTACAGTTCTTGAACTTGGTTTAGTGTGCTGATTGCGCCGGTATCATTAGTGAAATTCGATCCTAAGAAGGCTTCAAGTAACTGGGACTTTTTGTAAAAAACGGTAAAGCATAATTAAGTCACCATTTACGTTCGACTATATCTACTTTAATGTATTAAACATGTATTCTTCTAACATTCCAATATAGGCCTAACACATTATTAACTTATTATAAGACTTAGATTTTATACTAAAATGTTTAACCACAACGATGACTAACGATACTAAGAAGCAATAAATTTATTTGTATGTTTATTATAGTTACAAAGGAAAATGGAAATATAATCAATGTTTGTAAATTATGTGTTTTATTTCACTCTTTTCTTGCGACCTTATTTGTTACTCATACATAAATATTTACTGAAGGAGCTCGTGGTTTAATCACACTAATATTATAAAGGCGAAAGTTTGTGAGTGTGTGTGAGTGTGTATGTTTGTTACTTCTTCACGTAAAAACTACTGAACGAATTTGGATAAAATTTGGTATAGGTACATATAGTTTATAACCTGGATTAACACATAGGATAGTTTTTATCCTGATTTTATCTTCCCGTGGGATAAGTTTCGAGTTGTAGCGGGTGAAGCCTCTGGCAACAGCTATTTAATAATAACTGCCACTTTGGTCAATCTTTAGGTTAAGCAGGTTGGTCTGTGGATGGATGACCATCCATTACATACCGTGGTCCCAGTTGCTACATATAGATATTTGGCAGTCGTTACAGGTAGTCGGCGACTTACCAAAAGGGTATTGTATAATCTAGTATTAACTGGGTTGTGGAGGTCAGATAGGCAGTCGCTCCATGTAAAATGCTGGTATTCAGCTGCATCCAGTTAGACCGAAAACGACCCCAACATAGTTGGGAAAACGGCTAGGCAGATGATGATGTAGCTCGCAGATAGAAATTGTTATGGGTAAACACATACCCTGCCATTTCTTCATATGAACCTTTAACTTGACTTTACATACTGTCGAGAAATATCTCTCAGGCAAGCTGGTTTCCTCACGATGTTTTACTTCACCGAAGCAAGTGATGAGAAAGGCACAAAACAGGGAGGTTTAAATTAAAAATAGAAAAAAAAAAACGAGAATACTGCATTATCCCAGACTAGATGATTTGAATGTAGGATATTGCAGGACCCACCGCCCATAAAAATACACTCACATGCAGGAAAAGTGATTAGTTACATGCCAATCCAAAGCAACACTTTTCGCAAGAACTGAATTCGGTGAGAATACATCAAACGGCTTAAATCTATATTACCTAGTTACAAGTTTACAAGTAAAAGCCACAGCCACTACCATTAGTTTCCTAGGTTGGTCTTAAAATAAATACAGGTCTGCAATGACACAAATCATATCACGAGGTTGCCCCTATGTTTACTCAGACAGAAGATAAGGCTCTTCATCTCACGGTCCACAAAGCTCAGTCATATGACGGCCTATCTAGAGAAAGCGATAGTTGGCGTAATTTATGCTATCGTAAGGCTTCTGTTCCGTTGGAAGCTAGTAGCGAGACGCGAGTAGTGCTAGGGACTATGAACGAGCTGTTTCTTTGTTTGTTAGATGTTACTCAGGCAGCAGACAGAGAAGATAAGGCTCTTCATCTCACGGCCCACAAAGCTCAGTCATGTGACGGCCTATCTAGAGGAAACGATAGATGGCGTATTTATGCTATCGAAAGGGGTACCCTGTACTGTCTCGTTACGGGCGATTAACGAGTACCGCTACCGACTATGAACGAGTTGTTTGTTTGCTACGGGGCTTGCCGGTGCGGTGGTGTGAAGTCCATCAGCTATTTTAAGAAATATGTAGGTTTAAGTGTCGGTTTAACTTAGCACTTCTTAGTCGTGGCAAATACCCCAACTTAAGCGCTGTGGGTCATGGTTTCGAATTTAGGCAGGCACGATCACAGAAACGCTGGAAGACTGGCATGTCTTAGACCCAACATTTTTAGACATGGTAACATTTCTAACCCGTACAATGCACTCATGGCTGATGACGGATTACATCCTTTCACAGAAAGCAGGCCCAGCAGCTCTTTTCCATTAATTAGACTATGCTGCAGTTCTTTCAAGTTATTATTACGTTTTTATTAGCTTCACCTGTAACTAACAAACTCTGTAAAACAATCTTATAAGTTACATTTGAACACATCATTTCGCGGTTTCCGAGTTAGTTACTGCTGAGCGGTTCATCGCCGGCGCGCGGCAGTGGGACAAATGTTTTATGCTATCGTAAAGCCGTCTGGCAGCCATTGACACTGTGAACTTCGCGCATGCGCGTGACGGGAGATGCAGATGTGTCACTGCGCATGATAAATGGTGTCGGTTAACTTTTATTTGTTTATACATCGAGTTATTGCTGATTATTGGTTCTTGTCTTTAGGGAATAATTTTGTTATTTTCCTTAAAATCAAAAAGATTTATGAAGGGAAGTAACAAAAATATTCGATGCTTTTTCTATGTATACTCAGTACAGTTGACATACTTACTAGTGTAATTATATTAGTATAGTCGCCTACCACAAAATTGATTTGACGTAGTTTGTAAGTTGTTAAGGTAGAGTGACAGTAGTAATTCTGTTAAAATAACCCTCCTTTAGGGCTTCGCCGCAGTCAGGTAAAAAGCCTTACCATAATCACAGTTGCTGACGTAGTGTACCTTGTTACAGATGGGTACTTACTTACGTGCATTTTCCTTCTTCTTAGGCACCTATCTACTTGAACCACTTAGTTACCTACCTACCTACTGTACATAATAAACCCACAGGGCTATTGCTGATTTAGGAAGATCCTCATCGCCGTCCTGGTTGGCCGTTTCTCAAGTAGGTAGATTAGGGTCAGCTCCCAGTCTCACTGAATACAGCTAAATTCCAGTATCTGACATGGCCTCCACAACCGAGTGAAAAATAGACAAAATAAAAAACAGTGTCATTTCAGGTAAATATATTATGTTCTTGACACTACAAGAAACAAGTAAGTATAACCAAATTATGATGAGTAGTCAGACAATATTATAGATAGTCAAACATAGAGATCAGTAAACAATAGCATAATGATAATACCTATAATAATAACATTATTTACCAAAACGCGGGTTCAAAAGACACAATGTACGCAAAGGACACACTTTTGTTAGAGAAAGTCGTTCACCCTATTTAACCGACGAATAATGGTGGAGGTTCTCAATTCGCTTGTATAAATTTTTCTAGTAACCCCACAATTCCGTCATTTATAAATCGTTTTTTTTTATGTGAACTGTTGAGCAACTCTTTTTTTACCCGACTGCGACGAAGCCCAATAGGAGGGTTATGTGTTTGGCGTGTATGTATGTATGTGTGTCCGTTTCTTTGTTCCCTCATAACTCGTAAACGGATGAAGGGATTGGAATAAAATATACGTCGTTAGATTCGTCTTAATGGCGCGAGTGTCACTGGCTATATTAAAATTAAAAAAAAAAACAAAGAAAAATTGCGGATTTTGGGGGCAATATTGGAGATTTGAAAAAAAAATATTTTCCGTTATCATCGAGTAGGGTATCAAAATGAATGGTTTTAAAAGGAGATTACAAAAATATATTACACTTATATGTTTAAAAGAAATTCAAAGTCACAAATGTTAGAAACAAACACAAAAGTTAAATCATCTGCGAAGAATTTATCGCGACCAACGAAAGAACCAACACAAAAGAACTAAAAAGTTGGAAATAAAAAATAGTAGTTAAAAAACTAAAAAACCCGACTGAATTTTTCAGTTTTTATAGTCGGGTTTTTTTAGTTTTTTAACAACTAGTTTTTGTTATTTTTAAGTTGGTTTTGTTATTTTTGCAATTTTTTTGTTGTTGATATTCCAACAACGATGCAGATTAAAAGAGAGCAGATTAAGAGAGAAATTATTAAAACAGTCAAATAAAAATATATCGCGACCTATTTACTTTGATATTGGAACGACGCGTCGTAAATTAATCGAGATGGTCTGTCCTCTGCCTCGATAAATTATCAGGAACTAAAACTGTGTGAACCTTTTATTTACGGTTTGATAAAACTCTCAGTTAGATGATGATAATAATATGATCTGTTCTGCAAAGACGTCAGCCCCTACAACATACCACACACTCCTCGCCTTTTCCTAACTATGTCGGTGTCGTCTACCAGTAATTATATCCCAGGGAACCGCTTAGAATCAGCCTGCCAGTTTTCCTTGCACACTGAGGGCCACATACGAGATCATATTCATTTCAATCGTGGAAAGTTTGCTAAAAGACTCGCAACACGTGAAAAACAACAACAAAAAATAATACTTTCATTGAAAATTGCTGCATATTTTGTATTAAACAGTAGGTACATATTATTTTCCGTTATTAGCGTCACCCTTGAAAGATTGCCAAAAAATACAAAATCATCTTCGAACTGCAGATAATTCAACTGATGAACTGAAAAGACAAATAAATACCAATATTTCATGCTGCTGGCGTTCCTCCAAAAATAATTAAGAATCGAACGGCTATGTGTTTGGTTCAACATGAAACAAGCATCATAAACTCATGGTTTATCAAACTATAAATAGACGGCCATGGTCTATGGTATTCCATTGATCGTCAGTTATGACTCGTTTGAAGAGATAGTGGTTTTTTTATTGCCGGAATGTGCATTTTATTGTTGTGGATGCGAGAAAAAGTATTTTTTATCAGTGAATAAGTAGCTAAGGTAAACTAAAATAAGTTATGGTTAAGGCTGCATGTTTTCTAGATAAATTAATAGGTAGGATGTTTCTAATCGGCAGGTATTTAAATAAATAAATAAGTTTATAGAATCTAATGTAAGAGCTTCAAGAGGCGATTTTTGTTTGGTTGCTTTGCTGAATTCAACACTTATTTTTTTTTAAATGAAATTCAAACAAAAAAATATTTGAATTTTATTTTTGTGTGTCATTCAATAAACACGTAATAATATGTTACTATCATAATGTTCAACTTAATGTTGGTTTGTCATTTACATAATACGAGTAAATAACACAGACAAGACCGCGAGAACTGTTTTACCGCAATCTAAACGTATATGGTGACTTGAACTATAATTTAATATACATATTTGTGATGTACTCGCCAAGACCTTTCATTTGATACCAAACATGTTATAATAATAATAATATAATAATAATAATAATATTCCACAACTATCACACAACGCCATCTAGTCCCAAGCTAAGCAGAGCTTGTGTTATGGATACTAGACAACTGATAAACATACTTATATATTTCTAAATACATACATATTATAGATAAATTACACCCAGACACAGAACAAATGATCGTGCTCATCACACAAACATTTGTCCTGGGTGGGAATCGAACCCACGACCTCCGGCATAGCAGTTAGGTAGGGTCACTAACCACTAGACCAACAGGCCAATCATATGTCGTTATGATTATCTCAATTTAATTTTTAGCATAGATTTTGACCTTTTTCCGTCATAAAAAGAATTGCTAAAATTTATATAGCCTATGTCACCCGGGCTATTCTTACAAATCTATTGACACCGCATTTAGTAAAATCTGTTCAGTAGTTTAGGCGCTACGGTGGAACATACAGGGTGTATATTAACCCTTCACACATACGTCAACCAAGCATTCTGTAGGTACATCAAACTAAGTACCCCTACGTAAAAATTTTTGATGAAAAACGACTTTTTTAATGGGGTAAAAAAATCTCATTTTACGGTAACACTCAATGTAGCACTCTTCAAACATTGTACTACTGGGTGCTTTGAATAGTAAAAGGATCATGGAGGTAATTTAAGTAAAGTTATAACCTCAAAAACTAGTATTTACAAAAACAGCTGTGCAAAATTTTGAACTTTGACCCCCAAGATCTCCGTAACTAGGGGGTTCCCAGGTATGGTCTAGAACAAAAAAAATGTTCGCAGTGGTGGGGAGAACAAATGTCTTTCGTTTGCGTTGAGGGTACTTTTACACCCTCATACATAGACTGCCAAAATCATTAACCTTCCTTTTGGCTTCGCCGTAGTCGGGTAGAAACAGTGGTAGGTCTAGAACGAACCCACAACTGGGACACAGACTTCCTCGCGTTGACAGAGGATGGCCATCATACTACACCACACGTGGAGGGATAAGTGGTAGCTGGTGCTGGTGGTGGCTGTTTCTTTCACCATTTTGGTGGTAACAAAACAAGAAGTAAAGTGACTCTTGAGAATTATTTTACTTGCTTTGTCCTAGTTATTCACGACCTAGCTGTCATGTCCCTTGTTAGTCATGCACATAACGAGTATTTCGAATCAAATTAAAAAACAATCATATTTTTCTTCTCTTAACAAAATTATGTTGATGTCCTCACGTGGTAGCTGAACAAATATTGTCTGTCCTCACATGTTTGAGTCGAGATACTGTCGCCAGCCTCTAACTAGCACTGGTGTGTTTGCTCGGTCCCTATTGTTGACCAAGACCTGTAAATTAACAACACAACTAAATGCTTCATGATGGCCCCGGTTCCTGAAACACGTATTTTTTATATGATGCAGAAGTTAAATATCAGCAAGTTCCTGTCTGCAAGTGCACTATTACGGTAACAGTTTATTTGTCCCATCCCAAACAAACTGCCAGTTGGGAGCCACTCTGCAGGATATGCGCCACCTCCTATCCTTCCCATCCTGCACAACCATTTGCACCTTTCAGGACTTACTAAATGCAAATGATAGAGCTGTGCAGGTGGCTACATACTGGTCTAATACTGATTTAAGCTCACCGACACGTAAAGAAGAAGACTGTAACAGTAATTCTCAGTCATGGATTTTTATTGAATCCATTGCTGGTAATCTGAAACTAGTTGAAAGAAAGAAAACATATTTAAGTGCATATAAAAAGAAAAGTAAAATCAGATGAAAAAGGATAATATTGTGTGTCCATTCACGGCTGCACCAAGTAGGCCTAGCACAGCAAACTGCCGAGCAACTAGTGCCCAACGCCGGTTTTCAGCTGGACCTAAGATTTAAGGTTACGATACAATATAATCCTCGCCTTCAACATTCAGACTGCAATACGTTGCGTATCCATTTCAAATAAAAATCATTTTAAAATTGTTTTGAATTTTATTTTTTGTTACTTAACGGATGTTCAGTACAATCTACAGTAAAACTTATAGAAATACATACTGGCTACATAAAATTTTTCGCCACTAGTGTTTATGTACTACCATGTCGATCGGATCTGTGAAAAGCATTTGCTAATCGTTCGATCCAAAAAACTTGATACTCGAAAAAGTGTCACTATCAATTCGACTTCGATTCGGTTGTTTGTGGATGGCTATTCTGGGCTGTCATAATAGGGTAGCTAACAAAAAAAATCTAATTAGTGTCGATAGTTTTCCAAAAAATACTGGACACATCTTTTTTCCTTTTTCACGTCATCAAGACAGCGTGTGCTTTGAAAACTCGTGTAACGTCATATTCCAAGACATTAATACGACATTTTTTACCGTTCAGTGACGTCACATACCTCCACTCAAACCTTGACTCGTTTCATCTTCGTCAATTTAACAAAAAATACGGATCCAATATGTTTTGATAATCTAAGAGACGGACTAATTAGAATCTTATTTTTTTTAGTCAGTACATCCCTATTTAGATTACCATCGACACGCTAAGAAGGAGCGTTTTTTTTTCAAATGGGACTCTGAGCTGGGCTGGGTCTGGGTTGGTAATGGGTATTCTATAAAGGGTATTCTATAACAGGTATTCTATAATGGGTATTCTATAATGGGTATTCTATAATGTTGACGACAAGTTTGGCACAGCGGCTACTAGGTTTTAAAAAAAAATCACAAACAAAAGAAAAAGGAAAATTATTTCCACATTGAAAAATTACTTAAGAAGAGTAATAAAAAGCAGCATAATTATTAAGTATCCCTTTGACCATCGGCGTATCGACCACGTACTTTATTCAGAGTCCTCTCCTGAATTAATGCAGTTGCACTGCACTGCAGTTTATTACCCATTGGCCATCATTACGAGGTAAACAATACTATTAAACGATGGTTTCAGCCCACCTTGGTTTGCGAACAAAATTAATTGAATGTAAACTATGATAAATGCAATCTGTCTTATTCCCCTATTCGATTTTAAACTTTAGCGCTTAAGTAAGTATTTGGTTCAAGATTGATTGGGATTTTTTTCTGACTGGCAGACTTTAGTAAGTCTGTTGTTTCTACGGGTAAATTATATTGAAATATCTAGAAGATTCGATACTTTAATAAATTAAATATTGGCTACGGTAGGCATGTGTCATTAGGTAATCGTCAACCTCATTATTCGTAGAGGGTCTACGGTCAAGGTTGATTTTGCTACGGCGTAGCACGCCAAGAGCTACGACCAAAAATTGACAGAGCCTGATAGTTGTGTTTTTTGGATAAATTTTTATTACTTAGTTTTGGGTACTTGGAAATGATGGATACTTGAGAACCTCGAGAAATTAGTAATGGCATGTTGTAGTAATTATTTTGTTCGGCACTAAAATATTGTAGATCTTATTGGTCACGATTTTCTTAATGACATTGTCATTATGAGTACACAATTTTCTCGTAAAAAGTTAAAAAGTGTTTTGAAACAATGGTGCAAAATGATTGTAATCTTCAGTGTTTTAATGTGCTTTCATGATAAATTAAATTCTTGCTGAGTGTCATAATATGATTTGATATTTACCATCACAGTGCGTTCTTGAAAGTACACGACAAAGGCTTCTGTCCGCAGGGTTAATTAAAGATCGCATCTCTACTGACAAGCTTTGCCGCGAGAAGAAAATAACGATAAATCGCGGGAAAATCGCATTTCTTGTCAGTTCGCGCTCGAAAGCGGGGGAGCTCGCACGCGTCCTTCTTAATAAAATGCGCGGGAAAACACTCGAATAAAGTGCCTTTAAGTTTATTTAAATAAATAATGTGATAGTAATTAATAAGTGAATATTCCCTGTGATATTGTGTACAGACACTTTTTATTTTTTAGTCTAAAGTGAAATTTAAACACAATGGGGGACGAAAAGTGAGTATTTTTTTATTTATAATTTTTGTGAGTGCTTATATATTGTTTAAATGAAAATTCGTTATCGTGTAAATTTTTCTCAGGCATATTGGTTTCCTCACGATATTTTCCTCTGAAAAAGGGGACATATATGTAATTATATAATACGCAAATGAATCCAAAAAAATAGAGGTTCGTGTCTTGCGAGAACTACTGAACCTGCCTATATTGTCTACCTACCGAAATACTAATCTATGAATAGAGTTTGAAATATAAATATCTACGTTTAATACGTCAAAACATAACCGATACTAAATTTAAATAATGGGCATCGTGGAACATAATATTTCTGTAGTAATTGTGTTTTGATTCGCACATATCTAAATGTGGGTAGTTTACGTAAACTCGCGTATCTTTCGATACTATAACTTCTTTACATACCTATTTATAGGTATATATAATGTATGTAGCAAGCACCGACATGTAAATAAACATATCTCATAGGTATATATAAAACCTTTATAATATATGTAAAGTGTGATAAAATTAAATTATGTCGTAATTTTAAAAGTTATTTCTACTGTATGCTTATTTATTTTTATTAGTGAGGACTGACTATGCTAGTAATTAACATACCTGAAGTACAGTCACGTGCATTATGATACACTTGGCAAAGTTTAAACGCGAATTTTTCGTAAAATAATTATTGTAATTTTGATATATTACCTGCTGTGTGATAATAATATAAGGTTGAAAATAAAGCAATTATTGTCGACGGTATTGATAGTAGGCAAAAATCGCTTCAAAACGAACATAAGAGTATGTATATTTATTAGTCTGATGGCTGTACCAGCGACTATTGTCGACGATATCGCATACCTATACCTATTTAAGTATAGACGCACGGAAATAGCGAGGTTCAGAAATAAATAATATTGAGAATGACATACGTATTTCTGGAACGGTTGATAAAGAAAATACGTAACATCTTGTTAGAAACTTTTACAATAAATTCTGGGCATGATTCTAGACAAGCTTTATTTTTTTTTAGTTTATCTAGATTAAGTATTTTTTTAAACAAATGAATTGGTTCATCGTTAGTTTTTTGACAGATGTTTTCGTCAATTATATTATATTATTATATTATTATTATTTTAGGAAAAGTCGTACATTGTTCGACTGCAGCTGAATTTGCAAAAATTAAACTATCAAGAGGACTAATTAAAATAACTTTGACTATTAGAATCCAAATCCAACATATAACCCAGTTATCTAAGTAGGCAAGCGAGCACGAGGACTGTCCAAATAGATAAAGTCATTGGTAGATAAGTAAGTATGTATATAGGTACAAATAGATACACTCTGGATTCATCCGAAATCTCATTCTTACTATAAAACATATTTAGAAGCTATTTCGCGATTTGCGAATATCCACAAAACATCACATCGCGCCTGTAATTCCCGAAAGGTAATTCTTACCCCTGGCTGCTTGTTCCTGCTACACTGAGCAGGAACAAGCAGCCAGGGGTAGGAATTACTCAGAAACAGCAATGGAGTCTGGATTTGGGCCCGGTTAACAACAATAGGCTAAAAAAACACATACATTAATTATTTTATTAGATTCACCTTCGCTTAACGATTCGGGGATTATTTTCTTATATGAATTAGCTAGTTGTAAATAATGATTCTGACTTCCACAAAACAAAAGAAAGGTATTGGTCATAAAAACCATGAAATAGAATGCTGAAAAAGTCCCGTTTCTATTGCATAATTATAATTCATCATTATTTATTTATGTTAGACAAGAGTTACAGTATTATGTGTGCAGCATGTGTCATAGATAAAGTGCAACAGAGGAGTGTTATTCTATTATCAGAAATTATCATATTATAGCTAAATAAAACAGTTTCGACAGCATCGTCTGCGCTAGTATCGATAAATAAAGATCGTATTGTTTCATGAATGAAATAGTTGAAGTAGGTATCTACATTGAAATGGACACTCTAATTTGTAGGTTAGTCTTTGACGGCCATTACAAGTATTCAGTTGCTGGAAAATCTGAGAATCACTTAGTACCTACAATCGCTCCATGTAAAATAATATTGGAAGCTGTACACAATTCATCATATTGAAACAGACACAGGAAAAAGGAGTATCGTATGTGAGAAACATGCACTTTTTCATCATCCCTTGAACAAAGGTGAGTTTGTGTATGTATAACAATATTGCAAGGGTCATGTTTTTAAGATATAATATTCTTAATTGACTTCTTTAGTATACAGGGTGTTTGGAAGGGAGCTGTACATACGCCTAGGGTAGAAACTAGGGATAGTCTGCTACCTACCCCCGCCCATTATATTGACCTTGGCCTCAAGGTTTTTTTTTAATTTAAAATTATTTCTTTACCTTACTACGGTACTTCAGGCCCCATAACTTTTCTTCTCCACAATTTTCTGGTGTAAAATAATTTTTTGCAGGACCCTAAGACTCTAACGATTAAAACAAGACCATTAGCCGACCGGTCCCATGGATAGATTTTGAGCTACAGGTAGTTTTAGTCAAAAAGTCAAATATAAAATAATAATAAATTAAAAAAAAACCTTGAGGCCAAGGTCAATATAATGGGCGGGGGTAGGTAGCAGACTATCCCTAGTTTCTACCCTAGGCGTATGTACAGCTCCCTTCCAAACACCCTGTATGAAAGAAAGAAAAAAATAATTTCGCCGAAACATGATGAGCATTCAATGAGACACAATAAAAAGCAATACACATAAGTTCACATAACAAATATCTGCGATATTTTACGAACGTGGTCATTTAAATGTACGCAATATGATCGATTTTTATTATTATACCACCTACTACAAATTAAATGAATTTGAGTTTGATTAGTGTACTAAGTAGATACGACTTTCAGTAGGACATTGAAATGATGATTAAGAAGAAATTTGAATAAGTAGGAGATTCTTCACGTTCAAAAGATACGCGAAAGAAATTATCTTTTTCAGATATTTCGGCCACACACTGGTATTCAGTTTGAGTAAATAAATTATAATAGTTGACGTCCCGTCGAGATAAACATGCTTAAAGTAAATAAGTTTACGTAGGTACTCATGTACCTACTTAGTAGGTACCATGTTCGAATAATCTAAGGTGTTTACTTGTGATTTCTTTATATCTTATGCAGTAAAAGACTTTATTGTTGAAAAATAATTTACACCTGTTTGTGGAGTGATAAATGTCGCAATGGCTTCATTAAACTTACACTAGCAACTTGCACGTCCCTGCTTACATATAAAATGTCGAGAAAAGTTGAACGGTTCGTTTCCTTTGGAGAAGAACCGGCAGAGAAACTCCATGGTCAATATTTTCAAAAGAGGTCGGTAAACATCCAGTTTGACCAATTTTTCATTGGACTTAATTTGTTGCTAATGGCTTCTAGTATAACCCATTTCAAAGAATAGGTCGAGTTTCCCTGTCACCCTGTACAATGTTCGGTGAAAATCGCGGTCACACTGACTAGCTTACTTAGCGACTTCAAACTTTAATAATTATGTAGCAATATAATAGACCGTTCGTAGTTAGACTTGTATTAACTAACACAACTTAAAAATCATCATAATCATCATCAGTCTATAATGTTCCCACTGCAGGGACTCAGGCCTCCTCTCTAGGAGAGGGATGCTATAATCCACCACGCGTGCCCAGTGCGGATTGGTAGATGTCACATGTCTTCGATTTTTTTGGTTCTAAGACATGCCGGTTTCCTCACGATGTTTTCTTTCACTGTTTTGAGAGCTGTGGTGATGAAATAAATTACACAAAGTAATGTGCCTGACTGGGTTCGAACCCACGAATCACTGTTCGTAAGTCGGGGCGCCACCACTGGGCCACCACTGCTCTGCTCTTAATAATTACTAAACTATATCAAAGTGTAGCATAAAAAAAACAAAACTGTGACGAAAATATCCCCAGACTGGTGATATTTTTATCACAGACACAATCTGAAGTCTGTGACATCATCACAGTGAAATGCTATTAGGAACGATCACGAATTCTTGACTGATGCTCAACGCTTGATTAAGATTACTATTTGCTATGAATAATTAATATTACGTGTCAACTAGATAATGCAATAAATATAGAATTGGGTATTCGTTTGCCGGTCACTTTACACACATCACATTTTACACATTTTATTGCAGTCTGAGAGGTTTTCTTGAGCTGAAAGGAAAAGTACATCTAGGTACCGATTATTATCATCTGCCTAACTATTTTAAGGTTGGCTGAAGAAGATTTCAGGCGCCTAGGGCTCGGCTTTGATAAGTCCAACGATGACACAGGTTCACAACCAGCAACTGCAGAAAATGGGTGAATGGTACTATGTGTGCCAACTGTCGTCTGATTCTGAATTCGACATGTATTTTTTTAATAAATAAATCACACTAATATTATAAACGCGATAGTTTGTGAGTGTGTGAGTGTGTATATTTGTTACTTCTTCACGCAAAAACTACTGAACGGAGTAAGATAAAATTTGGTGCACATATAGTTTCTAACCTGGGTTAACACATAGGACAGTTTTCACCCCGATTTTATCTTCCCGTGCGATAATTTTTGAGTTGTAGCGGGTGAAGCCGCTGATAACAGCTAGTGTTTTAATAAATGGTTTTGGATATATAAAAAAAATATATATAAATTTCATATTTTCAAGATTTGAAGGGTCTTTAATATTTCTTTAAGTACACCTCCAATTAGAACCGTTTTTAGTCATAAATAGGTCTGTTTTTACTCTCGTCGAAATATTAAGTATTCCGTCTGTCTGTACCAAGTCTAGGGCAGTTGGGGTGAAGGGTGTGATAAAGTGTCGTAGACCTTTGCTTACTGATAAATAATAATGAGGGAATCAAGGGCCAGCTATTTTAAATCGAATGTTTTATCAAGTAGATGTGTAAACAAAAACATCGGTGTTTCAGTTATTAGATATATTATTATAGGTAGCCCATATTGTCCCACTGCAGGGCAAAGGCCTCCCTCCATTCCTTCCAACGATCACGATTCCGTGCAACTTCTTTCCAATTTTCAAGGAAGTCCTCCAGTTCGTTGTTTCAGTTACTTCTTAGAAAGACGGCTTTAGACTACCGAATGGTTTCATAGCTTTTCCTCACTTGTTTTTATCATACCATTAGGGGATTGGACTGGGTCTAAAAAATATGGATTAGTCCGTCAGTTAGATTAGCAATAAATATTGGATACGTGTTTTTTGTTTTACCAAATTAGTAAAAATTTACGAAGATAAGACGCGTCAAAGATCACGAGTCCCCGGGTTGTGACTTCATTTGTAGGTAAAAAATGTACCAACGTGTGACGTTTTCGAGGAGTTCACGAGTTTTCGAAGCACTGTATCGTCTTCATTTTTTTATTTAAGTGGAAAAAAAATATGAGGCAAATATTTTTTGGAAATCTATTTGACGTACAAATTAGTTTTTTTTGTCCGATCGCCTATTCTATAATAGTAGTCTTTCAAGACTTAGCCATAAGATACCTTACTAAATCCTTATCACAAATTTACATGAATATATTAAATTGAGTTTGTAAGTAAAAGTCTGATTTATATTTATTACGAAAAGTTGAAAGAAACCTCAAAAATTGTTCGTCGAAAATTTTCGTCTACCCCAATTATTGTTACCAAACAAGTCTATTAAGGTAACAAAATATGGGGTAGTCGCAAGGTTTTCTCAGAATCCAAAATGCTGACCGGGTTGTCGACCGTTCACGTGCTCATTCGCCGGTGAATGGGAGCTGGCTCCCTGCCACTGCCCTTCACCTTGCCTGTTCTTTGGCGCGCGATACCGGTAGCATTTCAGTCACGTGTTCGCAAAAAACTGTGATGTGGGTAGTCAGAAAATACGCTGTCAGGTAATAATAAATATTAATATTGTGTGAAAATGCAGATGAATGTGTTTGTCAGATTCTTTGGAATTTACGGGAGTTTTGGTCTAAATGTATTTTGGGAAAAGTGCATGAAATAATAAAGTAAATATTGGAAATAAATATTCTCAAAATACTGTAGTTGCTAGTTGGAAGAATGTACATGCTCTTAATTATGTAGTAGGTATTTTTGTTACCCACGCGAATTGGAAGTTCGTTTAGTTTTATCAGTGTTTCGATTGCATAACAGTTATCTGACTCACTAGATTCTCATTCATTCACTAAAAAATGTTGATATACGTCATGATCAAACAGAAATACCTACACCAAGATGTATCTAGTCCATTATTTTACAACGTATGAGTATGAGAATGTACTTTCCTCGCTCTAGACCATACATTCCGATTCAACCAGTCTTACCAAAGGGTATCGTATTACCCAGTACTGACCCAGCGGGTTGTGGAGGTCAGATAGGCAGTCGAGTGATTGGGCATAATATTCTGTTGCGTAAAACTCGAAGCCGACTCTGACATTGTAAGAAAAATGCAAAAACCAATTAATTCACACATTCCAATAAACCAAGAAAACCCGTTTTAATGGAATACTCGTAGGTACTACCCCGAACCAGACCCAATTTCACCTTACACCACACCTCCGATCCATTATCGCTATCTTACTAACACCTACTGTAAGTAAACATTATTAATCACAATAGACACACAGTATGTAATACACAAGTGCGGTACACTGGTAACTGATTACCTAATCGATGGACAACTGTAGCTAGGGTTACCATTGAAAATTTTCCAAAGTGCTGACAAAAAACCGGCTGTTTGCAAAAGAAGTTCGAATATTATTCTCGTTTTTTTATGTGTATGTGAGTGCGCAGGAATGAAGAAAATGTTAAAAGAGTAGAGGAAGACCAATAAAACGATTCACGGACTGTGTAATGGCTGGAAGGGAGGGGACCTGCTAAGATAACCAGTTATAAAGGGTGTAAAAGTACCCTTAACGCAAACGAAGGGCACTTGTTTTCCCCACCACTGTGATCATTTTTTTGTTCTAGACCATACCTGGGAAACCCTTAGTCACGGAGATATTGGGGGTCCAAGTTCCAAATTTTGCACAGCTGTTTTTGTGAATACTAGTTTTTCAGGTTGTAACTTTACTTAAATCACCTCCATGACCCTTTTACTATTCAAAGCATCCAATAGCACAATGTTTTAAGAGTGCTACATTGAGTTTTACCGTAAAATGAAATTTTAGACCCCAAAAAAAAAGTCGTTTTCCAGCAATAATTTTTATTTGTACTTAGTTTGATGTACAGAATGCTTGGTTGACGTATGTGTGAAGGGTTGATTTACACCCTGTATATTACATTCCATAGTCAAAAGCCAGCTAACTGCCGTACTATTGTTATTTAATGATTACTTAAGCCGCCACTTATTAAAGATTTGACATACTTTTGTATGACAAAACTGTCAAAACCTTTACTTAGTGATGGCCTAAGTAATCATTAAAGCTCTCTGAGTGCGGCAGTTACTTGCAACTGGTGTGATTGTATGATCATATTTATGAACGTTAACGAAACAAAAGCAGTATGTCAGGATCGTAGCAGTCTAGGTGGCGTTTTCTGCGTACCCCCTAGTAAAGAAGCGTATGTTTATGTATGGTCAGACAAACCCAGCTGGGTGGGAACCCTAGTTGTAGATTGATTAATGACTGGTTATAATGAACACGTTCAAGTGCTCTATCTGATAGGAAAGGTTTGGCAATGACGTCAAAACACAAAATTGGAATACTGAGTTATGCCTAGACTTGTTCCGTAGGTATCCTGACTCATTCATCAGCTTCTATTTTGATAATAATTAGAAATATTAATTTCGTTGTTTATGTTGACGAACAGACGATGTTTAGGAAGCAATACCTCCCGTCGGGGCTGCGGGTTATTTAAAAATAAAAATGAAGCAATACCTACATTAGGAATTTTGTTTGAACTGTGATTGAAAGCTGTGCTTTTCTCCATAGAAGCAAGTGATAAATTATTCAATAAGCACTTGAAATCGAGTTGCGTGTATTTGCGGTTCGAATTCGAGACCTAAGACGTGGCAGTCCAACGGTCACACTACTAGGTTATCAGTGTTATCACTGCCATAATATAGGATGTCTTGTGGTCTAGTGGCCGCTAGCCTGACTGCTGAACACGAGGTCTTTTTTTTTTGAGTGGGAGGCAAATCATCAAATGACTAGCCCTTGTGCCGAGGCCGCGGTATCTCTTTTCGAACAACTCGCAGCCCCCATGTTGGTGACATCTCTTTCGACACGGCCTGTTACTCGCTAGCCCATTACTCGCCGTCCAAAGGCCCGCGTCTACGGTGGCCGGAAGCAATCACGTGGCCCCCGATGCCTTTAGCGTCTCCTTCGTCGCCTGGGGCGAGAGGTTCGGTGAGGCATTTATCAGTAGCAGCCTCAGAGTCTCAATTTGTGCCAGGTTCGCCCCCTATAAAGATAAATTTGACCTTTTAATTGGACCTTTGCCTCTGCCTTCGGGAATATCTATATTGACATTTTGAAATAAAGATATTATGAATATAGATTACAAGCGTGATGTTATATTTATTAAATAGCATTATATTAGCGTTTGTCTATTCAAACGTACCTACACATGTAAGCGATTAACCCGTACCTATAGCGATTCTACTTAATTTATTTACTTAACCTTTCTGTCACATGATTTAAATTAATTAAATTCTTGGAAATAATTGAGTAATATATTCTCTAATAGGACAGTGATGACTTGTAGTGGTATTGGTATTAATTAGATACGTTATGGCAATAGGGCTTCAGGGTTCAATAACGATGATTCATTTGCATGAGCACATATTTTGCATCAGAATATTGGATAACATTGGGCTGGGACTTTCAAGAAGTTATCTCTGCATGGTGCGTCATACATCGGTGGCAAACACAGAGTTGCTACAATTTACTTCTATGATATGCCCTGATTTAAACAAAGTAACAGCAAAAGTACCTTCTCTGTATGCTGCGTTTTACCATATCAAACCCATGGCAAACGCAGAGTGGCAAATACTTCTTACATCTGCCCTGATGTAGGTTTTTAATAAAGTAACAGATGTCTTGAATACATTTAGGTGCATAGGCATACCCAGTTACTGAACCATAGGCAAGATTTGCTCAAGGGTTTTTGAAAAGAATCTTCTTTGATTCTTAGGTGGCTACTTAGTCAATTTTGGTCGGATTTATCTTTTTCTGCCATAATCCTAGAGATTTATCTATGACCTAAATTCGGAAACCATAGTTACCGCTTTCCAGTCTATTTTCATAGGTACTGCCCCTATATTTCCGTAATCCTTTAAAATAACACAGAATACATAAATTTCAGTTCTCAAGAATCACGCGAGCTTGCGTAAATTCGCGCCAAATTCTATATCTTTGTACGAAGTCGGTTCCCGTTGGGGTTGCCAAACGCCAAAATGAGATGTTTATTTATGTTTTTATCACGTGTTCGTGTCGTGTCCAGCGGTTTTCTGGCAACGTGTTGTAGTGATTAATCAGACTAGTATTTGGAATTGCGAGCCTGGAAAATTAAAATAGATTTTCTTAATTTTTTTATCATACCTATGCATAATAAACCTATAATGTTCCCACTGCTGGGACACAGGCCTTTTCTCTATCAAAAAATCAAAATCTAAATTGGGCTAAATACTTTAATTTTTTTGTTTTAACGTCAATTTGCTATTGTAACATAGTAATTTTACACCGTAGTCCTAGTGTGTCAAAGATATAGCAAGGTTACTAATGTGTTGACGAATAATCGGGAAGTAATGGAGGAAGAAGAATGGATCAAATGTTCCGCGATGCAGGCATGCATCGTATGTAATAGGCCCTTAACACACGACGTATTTTAAACGCCGACGATGTGTGCTTCAGGAACGCGCGCCGTAGATGCTAATTTTAGCGTTTTTATGGATTCAAACGCGCGTCAAACACGAAACGAAATCGCGTGAGAAGCGCGTTCGAAACTCGTTTGAAGTGCGTTCAAAGGGTGGGTTTGGGATCGCTGTATCTGCGCGTCTACGCACCGACAACGCGCGTTTCACGATCGCTCCGTGTGCTAAGGTTACAAGGTTGCGTTCAAATCTCGTTTGAAGCGAAGTCGTCTGCGCGTTTAAAATACGCCGTGTGCTAGGGGCCTTAAAGGCTTAGATACGCCAACGATTTAAGTATAACGTCATAATTGAACAAAACTATGTTTTCTCAACAATAATGGTTCTGATTTTGTGACAATAGAATTGCTTCGTCGCGTCGATTGCGCTCGTGTTTTTTTCTACGCAAACCTGAAAAAAACTAGCAAGACATTATTTTTGTAACAAGAAAACCACGATGCATTTTTCCTGTCAGAAAAACAAATGGCGCCTAATTTTGTCGAACACAAAAAAGTTGACATTGAAATTAAATATAACGTGGGTTTGAACCGGAGCCAGAAGCACACCCCCATTTCGTTTTTCAGTACTTCAGACATAAAGATTATAAAAAAAAACGTTGTGAAAATGTTGGTTCCAACAATCTGGGCCAATATTGGCACAAACATCAGATCAACAGCATGTTTGTTTGCACGAAGCTTGGCCACAATTTGAGGACCAACATAAAGCCAAGGAAACACGAAACTCGCTTTACATAACCAAAGTGGGTGTGGCAAAGTTATTTTAGTTTCGAATACGAAGCCAACGAAAATACTGGTTTGCGTATGACGTATTGGTACCGGTAATGAGAAATGAAATTCATTGCCAGACGTTAAACATAATTAGAGATTCGTCAAAATTTTCGACAATGAAAAAAAAAACTGTATTTTAGTCTGCTAAACGTTTATGTAACTGTATTTACTGCGTTTGACTAAGCTCATGAATATTTCTGTCTTATGACCGACCATTAATGGCATTAATACACACACAGTTTGGTTCATGCAAACTCTATAACCATATTAGAATCGTCATTTTCTACTTAAGTACCGATAAAACATCGATAAGGCTATTCAGGTTTAATCGTAAATAAAACCCATTAAGGTGAATCTTAAAATTCAAGGTAGCCCGCGAAATTAGATATTTTTACGTTTTTTTGCCATTTGCCGGTCAGTGTCATGCCAATTGCCAAGTAAATGCCTTTTTCATCAAAAAGTCACTCAAGGAAGTAATATGAAGTGAGAGGGTTGTATTGATGATTTTAATAATTATTAATCAGTAAAGTCACATTTGTTACGGTCGCTTATTCTATTTTATTTAACATACAACCTGCAGGGCTATTGCGTATCTCGTTAAATGCCAGAGTCTATCAAAGTGTCCATCAATTAACCGTCTAATGGTTCCATTTTGTACGAAACCATAACCAATTTGACAGTTAATCGATGGGCACTATGATAGCCACTGACAAAAGATACGCAATATTTCTGCTGATCTGTAAATTGCAAAAAACGTAAAAAAAATGAATTTTGCGGGCTTCCTTGAAGGATTTTTTTAAGGTGTAGATATATACGTGAATTGGCTTTTTTTGTTTTTTTTTTTGTATCCTAATACATTAGAACATTACATAATCCTCCAATGTCCTCTTGACATAAAAAAAACATCATAAATATGTATGCAAAGTAGTTTCACCCGCGTAGTTTCCGTTCCCGTAAGAATACAGGGATAAAAGGTAGCCTATGTTACTCAAGTGAATGTAGCTTTCTAATGGTAAAAGAATTATTGAAATCGGCGCAGTAGTTTTTGAGTTTACTCATTACAAACATACACACACACACAACAATACAAAACTTTCCTCTTTATAATATTATTAGAGATAGTTTAGATAAAGTCATGCCGAGCGGACCGTTTGGCTTATTCATGCCAATAACTGTCTTAATTATTTATATGGTTTTTTTTCAAGTAATCGCTACTCGCAAATCGCGTAGCTACTAACAACCCCTCTGGCGTCCAATTAATCAATGCGGGAGGGTAAATTGTAAATGGCGTGTATCCGCTCCTAATAAAAAATAATTATTTCGAAACGAAAAGGTTGCACTTTTATAATATTGGGAAAGATAATAAACAGCCAATAATCTACACAGGAAAAAAAAAACAATAAAAATAAATCTTTAATGGCATACCTTTGTTTCGTTATGGCCAGTGTTCTCCTATTTTGAAAGACTGCAACCAAAGAGGTTATAATACTATATTTCAAAAACCGATTTGGATGTATAACTTGTATTTTGGCCACACTCCACAGGAAGGCATTAATAGTTGGATGGCTTCCATAAGTAACATCAACAAAACCACCCACGTAAAAGCTTTTAAAAGGTGTAATGGATTATCATCGTAATTGAATGTTGTAAGTAGTGATACTTAGAAATTTCCATAGACGGTGTCAAATGTTCTCTTTGAAGAGTTGGCAATTATGAGACGTTTTGTGGATTAGACATCTACTGCAGTTTTTTCATAAACGTCACTGACTGAGAAATAGATGCTATAGTAAGAGAGCTAGAGGCAAACAATGATCCACCTGCTATCCTGCTTTCTTATCGTAAATACACACGCATAGAGATCCTCCTTCTTTTTGGAAGTCTGTTATAAATACCAGCACGCACGCCACCAAGCAAGTCTTATGGTCCACATCAGCGATTTCAGTTTTTCAGCGTAAATTGTGAATTCTGTCGCTGAGCTTAATATCAAATGCTACTCGGTTAGGGTCCAAGTTTGAGCACTACTTAAAGGTTACGATGGGCAGAATGAGTTTGCGTTTCAGAATTCGGTGGTCACCCTTTTTTTTTCTTTGGCGGGATGAAAATCATCAAATAACCCCTCCCTCTCATGGGCAGAGCGAAAGGGAGTGTCAGACTTCTAGTGACTAAAAACCACCCATGTTCCTTCTTAGCCCTATATGTCGAGGCCGCCGTAACTTTAAATAACCCGCAGCCCGTAGGTAACCCGCAATCACCCCCCCCCTTCCCCCCCGTAATCAACGACTTCAGATTAATAATAACTGTAGATTAACAATTAGGTCAAATTATGCACGAGCTAAAATAATTATTTACAATCCGATGAACGACTCCGTTCTCTACTGTCGCGCTATCATAAACTCATTGTTACTGATATCTGATGAGCAGATAATGTTCATCATCCGATTCAGCCATGCCATTCATGTGGGCACCGGGTGGCAAATATGGCTATAATTTACAGCCAGTGTCCACCATTATCTGACCCCTCATGTCTTACCACTTGCACTCATCTTCTTTACACGAGAGGTCCGGTAAAGCTGGGCATTGACTGTACATAATCTATTGTCAGTCACGCTTATCTACCTTATCAAAAAGCGTGTTAATAAAATGTTTCAAGAATGATTTGTATCACGTTTGTTGCATATCTTTGCGAATTTTGACATAACATTGTGTTTTTGATACCTACGCTTAGATGGATGTGTATTATGTATTTATAGTAGGTAAATAGGGAATTTTATCTACTTATATCTACATTTTAATGAAGTTGTTTGTTAGTTTGTATGTATGTAGGGTGTAATCTCCGGTTGCTGAAATTGTTCGGAAGAGTCATCGTGGCCCTGAAACGCCAACGGCATTAATAGGAACACGGATGGGTCTTAGTTAGTAAAACTCTGACACTCCCTTCTGTTCTACCCAGAGCAAGAGGAGTCATTTGATGATTTCTGAAAATAACGCGATTTACCTCCAGAACTAATATTCCAATCCTATTTTATTTTCACTGATACAATGCTACATTAGTCGTGGGTGCATATTAGCCGAGTTATCCATTTTTTTGCAATAGAAGTCGCGTGTTTAATGCTAGTTGTAGATATAATAAAATAAATATTGATTCAAGACTAAATATGTGATTGGTTGTGCATTTTCCTGGCCAAGACGAAGATTATTTTCTATAATATTTTACTAAATCATCTCAAAGTATTTGTTTTCATTCGCCAAATAAAAACAGACAGCCCCCCAAAACTCCTGATTTACACCTCGTCCTTGTCCATTACCTAGAAAGAAAAAAAAATTAAACAAATTTCCAATGATTTTATGGAACTTTGCCAAAAGGTAGGTTACTAATAGCAGAGGCACCTAAGACTGAAGCATGCAGTCGTCCCGAAATACAACTCGCATTCACAAAGACCATTGATGTCAATTTGATGTTAATAAAAAATCTAGTAGTTTCTGCAAACGAAAAAATGCGGTTTAGAAATACTTTGATTCACAAATATAAACAAATAGCTATAACCAGCAGTAGGTGTACTAGGCGTATATTTTTCTGTAGACTGAACATTTATTTACCTTTTAAATTCTCATCATTCATAGTGAAACTGCATTTGTTTAAGTATTGAATAGGGGATCGGACTGAGTCAAAAAACAATGATTCTAATTAGTCCGTCAGTTATATTATCGAAAAATATTGGATAAGTGTTTTTTGTTTTATCAAATTAATCAAAATTGACGAAGATAAGTTGTGGTTGTGACGTCATTTGAAGGTAAAAAATTTACTATCATATGACGTTTTCGAAGAGTTCACGAGTTTTCGAAGCACTGTATTGATTTCATTTTTTGTTTATGTGAAAATAGAAAAAATACGTCTCCAATATTTTTTGGAAATCTATCTGACGGACTAATTAGTTTTTTTTGTCCGATCCCCTATTGTGTTTGATTGTATGTTTTTTTATACTTAATGTAAATGTAGTGAGCAACACTTCCATACTGATCGTTTACTATTCTCATGTAAATATGTATTTACTTTCAACTGGTTTTTAATACTATAGTTTATGTACCTACCTTCTATTTATTATAGATTTTTCGAATATACATTCGTAGTATACACTATCCTTGTGATTTCAACACAATTCTGAATGCACATAATCGATTATTTTATGGTATTATTTATCGTGATAATTAAATAATGGAAAAATCGTATAATTGACCCAAAAAATAGTCGTGATTTTCTTTCGCTTTTCAATGTGATAATTGTTAAGTGAGGTAACATAAATAATGAGGATTCTCTTATTACAAATTACCATAAACTTGAAAATTTGGTTTATTTTTAGCTCTAATTAATTTACTTTAATTTTTCAATTCTAATTTACTGAAGCTGAAAATTATGAACTTTGAACTTTTGGCATATTGCCGAAAATATAATCACTGCTTGATTGATAATTTGACAGTATAAATTGCTCTGGTAAGAAAGGTAATATTAGGTCTTTACCTATGAAATTGCCGTTCTGCAGTACTGGCCATTTCAAATCAAAATAATTTTTGTTTGGCTAAGAATTCTAATTTCAAATTAATTTTATTTTAAAAACGTGTTTTTTTTTTCCAAAAGTAGTCATTTGTTTATTGATTAGTGTTACATTTTCATCGCATTTCAATCTTTTTCGTCATCATGGATACGTTAAAAATTCGAGTAATTATGGAATATGAGTACCGTCGTGGCAGCAACGCGGCACAAGCGGCACGCAACATCAACGACGTTTACGGAGCTAACACTACAAACCATCGCACCACCTGTTATTGGTTTGCTCGCTTCCGTTCTGGAAATTTCGACCTGAAAAATGAACCTCGCGGTCGTCCGAAGACTTTGGTCGACAATTACAAATTAAAGGCGATTGTGGAAGCGATGTGATGATACACAATCTACGGCTGAATTAGCAGCAGCTTTCGACGTTAGCGTCAAAACAATATTGGTCCATTTGCGTCAAATTGGCAAGGTAAAAAAGCTTGACAAATGGGCCCACGAACTCAATGATCGCCAGCGCGAAGTACGCGTCGAGACGTGCCTTGCACTGCTCAACAGACACACAAATGAAGGAATTTTGAACCGCATTGTTACCTGCGATGAAAAATGGATTCTGTTTGATAACCGCAAGCGCTCAGCAAGTTGGTTGGATCCTGGTTCAGCACCTAAACAATGCCCTAAACGAAAACTTACCCCTAGAAAAGTGATGGTCACTGTTTGGTGGTCTAGCGCCGGTGTGATTCATCACAGCTTCTTACCAAACGGGGTGAGCATTACTGCAGATGTGTACTGTGAAGAACTGAACACAATGATGGAGAAACTGGCACATCTCCAACCAGCATTGGTCAATCGCTCGTCTCCGCTGCTCCTGCACGACAACGCGCGACCTCATACTGCACAGCAGACGGTCTCCAAGTTGCAAGAACTGGGGTTGGAAGCTCTCCGTCATCCGCCCTACTCACCAGACCTTGCGCCTACAGACTACTACTTTTTCCAGAATTTGGATAACTTCTTGGCAGGAAAAAAATTCAATACCCGAGAGGCAGTACAAAATGCAATGAAATTTTTGTAAATACCAATTTTTCAGGTTAAATATACTTACTTACTTGTTACTTTACTTAAATTACTTCCATAGCCCCTTTACTATTCAAAGCACTCACTATCACAATGTTTCAAGAGTGCAACATTGAGTTTTCCCGTAAAATGTGATTTTTGACCCCAAAAAAAAAAGTCGTTTTCCAGCAAAAATTTTTGCGTAGGGGTACTTAGTTTGATGTACAGAATGCTTGGTTGACGTATGTGTGAAGGGTTACTTTACACCCTGTATACTATTCGAGTTGCAGCGGCTTCTCCCGCTGCAACTCGAAAATTATACTACGGGAATATAAAATTGGGATAAAAACTATTCTATTTGTTAACCCAGGTTATAAACTATCTGTATACCAAATTTCATCCAAATCCGTGCAGTAGTTTTTGCGTGAAGAAGTAACAAACATACACACTCACAAACTTTCGCCTTTAAAATATTAGTGTGATTATTTCACCCTTTTCATTCCACCCTTTGCAGACTGCTGTGAGTGTATAGCCCGTTGATAAGATTGTGGTATAATGCCAAAAGAGCCTCAGCTTTTAGATACCGGGCATAGATTCAGAGTTAGGACAGCTGAAGCTGAGAAAATCTTTTCAGACCAACGGGGTCACCCAGTTTGATTGCACCAGGAGGACCAGCTCAGAATCGGGGTATTGTCATCACTATGAACTGCACTCCTGGGGCGCTGTTCTACTCGCGGCAGATTTTTTGTTATACCAGCGTTTTTTAGTGTTTACGTCTTAGTTTTGGGGTGGGCAGTCGTCTCTAGTAACCGCTTCGCGACGCGGCGTGCCTAAAGTTATTTTTAGCTTGCACTTACGGTAAAATGTAATGGTAAGGAAGGTGCATAGTATTTATTTACTTTCTGACCAAGTGGCTATGACGCTACATAATACATGTGGCGATTTCGGACAATGACTATTTTGTTTTTCCAAGTAATCGGTAGATAATGCCACCATTTTGAAACCACCATGCACTTGTAACAGGTATATGTATCGCAGTTGCTTCGACGTCACCCAATAAACAGCCGTACTATTATTATTTAGAAATAAAATTTGACTATCGCGTGATGCAATGCGTAGGAACACAAATGTAACTTGCGTATAAAAAATGTGACGCAAGTGCGTTTCATCGTAATTTCATCTGATTTTATTCTGACCTCGTCTCTTACCGCTCTTTGCTTGTTCATTCATCTCTGTTACATGACACCAAATATTTATTTGTACAGGTTTCTTAACTTTTCAAGCATGACAATTTAACTAAATAGCCTTTCCGCGCGATAGGTGCATAATTATAAAAAAGGCGAAAATCCTCAACATTACATATAACTTATACCATTGGGCCGACCGTAAAATTTCGAAGAAGAAAATTAGCTAATACCGGTTATTCTGATTTACGACCCTTACGCCACCGCATGATCAATTCTCCAATATACATACAGGGTGTAAATTAGTCCTTCACACATACGTCAACCAAGCATTCTGTACATCAAACTAAGTAGGTCCTCCTACGCAAAAATGTTTGTTGATAAACGACTTTTTTTTTTGGGATCAAAAATCTCATTTTACCCTAAAACTCAATGTAGCACTCTTAAAACATTGTGCTAGTAAAGGGTCATGGAGGTAATTTAAGTAAAGTTTAACCTGAAAAACTAGTATTTACAAAAACAGCTGTGCAAAATTTAGAACTTTGACCCCCAATATCTCCGTAACCTCCTAGGGGTTCCCAGGTGTGGTCTAGAACAAAAAAATAATCAGAGTGGCGAGGAGAACAAGTGCCTATCGTTTGCGTTAAGGGTACATTTTGCACCCTTTATACTAAGTACTATTGTAAATGCAAAGTTTGTGACGACGGCGACGGATGGAAGAATGTTTGTTACTCTTTCACGCAAAAACTACAGAATTGATTTGATTAAAGTTTTGAGCAGGTAAGTATAGTACTTAGCAACACAATAATATAAAGGCATAAAAGATTTTTTGTAGGCGAAACCAAAGTTAAGGAAGCTAATGTTTCATAAACGAGAAAACTAGATGAATGTCTTCAACTATGAGTACAAACGCAAGCACATCAAGTTCCCCAAAACTGATTTTTTCCCAAACAATCTTCAACCTAATACATTAGCGATAAAGTTGAAAATGTCTCCAAGACAGACAGATTGTAGCCTCTTGTAGCTAGTGATAGTCCCATTCTCGTCTTCTTCTCCGACTTCCTACACTCCATGTTCTAAAGGAATTTAGAACCCGTTAATGACCTGAAAGTTGGCATACGATTGTAAATAATATTATTTGTGCACGTGAATACGTGAAGTGCCGACGTATTCGTGCTATTTGAAGAACGTACCACGTGTTTCCTAGCGAGGTCTTTAGGAGATGATCCAAGATCGGTTGTGGATTGGAATTTTCTTCAAACGAAGGTCATGGTTGGTTTGCAGAGCTGTTAACTCAAAAGTTACGGTCGCTGTTAATACAGTATTCAGTACGTTAACCTATGAAACTGCAATACCTATGACTGAAGACGGTAATTAATCTTTATTATTTACACAGACATGATATCCTGATAAACTATTTATCATGCAGTATTTGTAATTACTTCATAATATACAATTTTACTCACCTACCAAACATACGTGAACAAATATTTGATAAAAGTTCTTCACACCCTAAATATTGAATTCCCTTGTTTACATAAACTTATTTACTTTGTTGTGACGTTCATAAAAAAGTCACATTTGCCTTTCTTCGTATTCAGTCACCGTGATGTCATTCGATAGCTTTACCTTTAATTTTGCAGGGTATTGAAGTTTATTCGCGTTGACATAAGGTTTAAGTCACAGGTACATTAAACTTGAAAAGACTATAGAAACAATTTATAAAGGCTTTTGAGCGACAAATCGTGGTCAACATAGTGTGACATGTTTGTGTAGCCACATGACATTAACAAGGTCTAGAAAACATGACCTTTTGAATATGTGACATTCGGAGTATTCTTACTAACACCCTGGTACAAATGGCTACCGTGGTTAGTTTTAAAATGCGATTCTTGCTTTTGCTCAGGGCGTAGATGTAGTTAGTACTTACTCTTACGTGATGCAAAATAATAATAACATAGATAAAGGTTAAAAGATTTTGATAAAGAATCTGCTAAATACTATTTACAATGCTCAGACCAAGAAAAAAAGGGAGACGGCGCGCCGCGAACACCAACAGTGAAGCCACAAAAACCACGCTACTACAAGTAAACATACACATTTTTACTCTGAGTTACAATGATGACTTTTTCCTGATACAAGTACCTACACGTATTCAGTATACGTACATTTTCCTAGAAAAGTGCCTGTGAAACCTGTTTCTTGTTTAATTAGAATTACCAATAAAATACCACTATGTAGGGAAAGATCATTTTATATGTTTTTTGTACAAAACCAGCCAAATTGTTTTTTCATTTCTTAGAAAATTAATTGGAGTTTGAACAACCGGAAGATTTAAAACAATTTTTTTTGTGTCATGAATTAACTAACATACTGACTAAAAGTAAGAAAGACTGTAAGTAAGATTAAACGTGGAAACGAGGTAAATATCACTGCAATGTACAAGTCAAGTTGATAATAATGATGAAAGTCAAATACCAAATCACTTACTTATATTATTTGTAAACTGCTATCTGATCAAAAATCATGTGATGATTTCACCCAAAACAAGTTCAATTAACACGAAAGTAATTATTATAATAATTAAATAGTAGTTGTAGTCAGTCGAGTATTTTCATTTGTTTGAGCTAGATAAGTGGCGTATGACAGATAAGGGTGACGCATTCTGAGTGCTCGTATAAACTTGTATTGTTGGGCAAATAGTGGGACATTATCTTGTAATGAACTTGCCATTCTGTGTCCTTGCTGTGTGAAGTTAAGAAAGTGTTGAAAATTTTTTTTTTGTACGGGTTCTTTTATTTGAGTAACGCTGCAGATTAGTTTATTGATTTCGATCAGAAAGCAAAATCCAAGTAGGAGTGTAGAATTAATTGCATCTTCCTGCTCTTATTTTGTTCGTCAGTGGAGATACACAGCAAGTATCAGTACCTACAGCAATCAGTTTCCACCTAAAGAAACTTGATTACAAGTACTCGTATAATTTAAATTAACAGAGTCTATTGGTATGTCTTGACCTAAAGTTTATTCAATTTCAATAATCTCTTAAATCTTTATTACACCAGAAATGACAGTATATGACAGTCATGGTACATCACCATCTTCTTACACTTGTTCCTTGGTACTTGGGATCTAACACCACTTTTTCTTCTATATTCTGCTGGTCAAGTGCCAGAACTATAATTTCTCAATATTCTATTTTGCAAAATATTTTCTATCGCTTTCCTACTTGCATTCATAGATCCTATCTATTAAATCGCTACTCAACAACAGAAGTTGTTATTGCAACTTGGTTTCAAATTAACAGTACTTGAAGTCAATATAGAACACAATATCTTATGCAAATATACGTATTATCACGAGGGGGCTCGATAATAAAGTCGTGTGATTCCGATTCGTGCAGTGCCGCAACACATTAACACATTGTAAACAAACAAACATGGCCAATTACGTATCATTACATTTGCACCAATATAGCATTGGCTGATATTGGCACCAACGTTGGTCCTTTTTTAACTCCTGACGTCAAACGTTACACGTTTCTGAAAAATATTTGCTTTCGTTTGGCTTTTATTTTTGGCGGATACAAATCAGTTTTGATTTTAATAGATCTTGATGGATTTACGGTAATGCAACAAGTTGCTTTAAAATCGAAATCTGATTTTTCGTTTGATGAATCTTAGGAATATTTATAAGAAAAAGAACTTAATGAATTGAAGAAAAAAAAAAGTAAAAAACCCGACTGAAAAAACTGAAAAGCAAAAAACAAGCACATTTTAAATTCACATGTCGGGTTTTTTAGTTTTTTTACTACTTTTTTTATTTCCAACTTTTAAGTTCTTTTGTGTTTGTTCTTTCGTTGGTCGCGTGAAATTCTTCGCAGATAATTTAACTTTTGTTTTTGTTTGTGTTTGTGTACATGTAAGTATCATATATTTTTGTAATCTCCTTTTAAAACCCTTCATTTTGATACCCTACTCGACAGTAATGGAAAAAAAAATGTTTTTGAAATCCGCGTTATGGCCCCCTAAATCATCAAATTTATTTGTTTTTTTTAATTTTAATGTAGCCAGTGACACTCGCGCCATCAAGACGAATCTAACGACGTATATTTTATTCAAATATCTTCATCCGTTTAGGAGTGAACAAAGAAACGGACATACATACATACACACATTCTCGCCAAACACATAACCCTCCTTTTGGGCTTGGCCTCTGTCGGGTAAAAACATGTTTCACTAACCCCAATAAACAAAATGGGTCAAGAGCAGAGGATGAAAATGTTTTGACCGTATATACTTTAAACAATATTTCAATATGGATTTTAAGATGCATAATTCATGCCATAACAGAAGAAATTCTGTTGGCAATTCAACGATAGAAGAAGGAATTTTGCAACTTGTATGAGATATTGTGTTTATTGTATTAGAGCTTGTATATTCATATATGTCTCTTACTTAGGAGCCGCTTGACGAGCCCTTATCTGGCGAAAGACCCTCCTTACCAGGAGACTGATTATGGAACTATGTAAGTTCTTGAATTTCTTCTTGGGATTCGCTTTTGTCTTCATGGGTTTTAGCCTGTTTTGGGCAAAAGGCTTTCTGGAAGCCCAGTGTGTGATTCCATTATGGGTGTGTTGTTCCAGTTTTTGGTGACCGTATTTGATAATTATATCTTTTATTTAATTGTTTTTTTCCGTTTATGAGTATTTTAGTAATTTCATTGTCTAGCATTTGAGAATTAAGATTACGGAACGTGTGAGGGCAAAACGTTTGCGCATTAACGTGTCAGTTTGCGCATTATAATTTCTTATATTGCTTAATTTATATGTTTTTTTTTGGTGATGGTCGGTTTACTTGTTTAGTGAGTGATATACTTTCAAAGTATAGTTTGTTTTAGTTATCATCGTCACCATTCTCCTGCCATTATTCCAATTCATTTTGGGGACGGTGCAGCATGTCTAATTCTTCCATACTTCTCTATAACACGTTCTCTCATCAGATACCTCCGTTCTTGATAAATCACCTTACACGAAGCCCATCCATTGTTTCTTTTGTGTATCTATCTTTAAAGGAATGTACGATTTTTTTGTTTGTTAGAGTAAATTTATTTTGTTTACTTTTTTAGTTATTGAATTTTAAGTCTGTTTCTTCTTTCAAATTACCGTTACCAAACTGACCTACTAATAAAAATATCGGACGTTCAAGCCACTCTTTGGATTCCCCGGTTAGCATAATTACGTATTAATTAGGACAATTGGAAGCAGTTTCGACAGTCTTGTCGCTTCCTCTCTTTGATGGTGACGCCACACAGGTAGATGATGGTTACTATAGGACTTTTTTTTTGCCTTATAGATATTTCACTTGGTCTACTATTGGTAAAATTATGAACTGACTGTAAAGAAGACATTTATCCCTGGAAATGTTATCTGCTCTAGTTGAATTAATATAAATATAGAAAACAGTAAGTAAGAAGTCTGAAAATGACGCCAGTAACTGAAAAGTTATGTAGTGATTGGTTATCGTGGAACGGAGATGTGATGTGGAGGAATGAGGTAAGTAAATGTTGATTATGAATATAGATAGCTACATCATCATTATCATCATCAGCCTATAATGTTCCCACTGCAAGGACTCAGGCCTCCTCTTTAGGAGAAGGATGGGCTATAATCGACCACGCAGGCCCAGTGCGGGTTTGTATATGTTACATGTCTTCGAATATTTTTATTCTAAGACATGCCGGTTTCTTCACGATGTTTTCCTTCACTGTTTTGAGAGCAGCGGTGATGAAATAAATTACACGAAGTACTGCGCCTGCCTAGATTCGAACCCACGACCTACTGTTCGTTAGTCGGGACCGACACCACTGGGCCACCGCTGCTCTCATAGATAGCTAATTGGCTATTAAATAGTAGAGGAATACCAAAGCAACGATAGATGTGTGAAGGTTGATTTGGCTACAAACGAGGAGACTGCTGAAATTAAGAGTAATTGACAAGTATGGTAGGGAAAGCCATGCTGCACCAATCCAAAATAAATTGAGAAATTAATAATCTCGTCATACAAAACTAATAATTGCTTTATTCACATCAACTTCGGAATTAGAGCGATATGACGAGGTGGTAAATAAAGTAAATGATATAGTGTGCCACGGCCACAAGCAGGGCAAACATTATCGTTAAAGTCGTAAACAAATGAAGAATGCACACAGTTATCAACCAGAGTTCTTGGTAAAACTCTTGAAGCGTTATCGCCTTTTTTAAATTATTTTATTATTTGATCTTGACAGCAAATCTGTAGTATATCTCATTCAGATAGTTATACGTACAGTCAGCATTAAGATAGCTCAAAGATTCTAAGTAGATTTTTTAATAAAATCTTGTTAGATATTACACGTTACTAACAAGTTTATTGTCGGGTAAACAGTTATCTGGACGCGCGGCAGTGCCCCAGCCAAGTCAAGGAAAAAAGTAAAAAAATAAATCCTTTCCTCGGAACAGTTCATGCAGGTCATTTTCGATCATTTCTTTTATAACTTCGTTGTTGCTATTGGGTTTATCTATAAGAAAATTCTCAGTAACAGCCATGGAGTTTGGATTAGCGCCCGGTTGCTGGCAATAGACTCCCCCGCCACCCCCTTTACATGGGACTTAGTGACACCTCTAATGAACCCTTCAAGGATAACAGACGTGATGTTATATTATTTAAGTAAAACTTACACGCATTTGTACAAATACCTCCAAACATCGTTTCTAGCATCTTATTAGCTACTATTTTTACCTTGGTATTATCACTGTTGTGGCGATCGACCTCACACCTTTGAGACTGATCTGGACTTAGATAGTCTAGAGGTCTAGTCAACGGTTTAAATGGATTTATTTCCTTATTTTGTTTCTGATTGTATGAATAACAGGTTAAGCACTAAACACAAGTCAAAGACGTGTGCTGGGGAGTTTGTTCCGCCACTTCTTCTTTCCAGCAAAAACACTAGGAAGTGTCGAAGTGTCGTTTTGGGGGACTGTCTCTTGTAAATAAGTAAAGTAAATTTTGACGTTCGAAAAGTGCTGATTATCAGCCTAGTTTGAAGAAATGAGTTTTGATTTTGATTTTTGATTTTGACTTTCGAAGCTTGTAATTTCCAAGCAGTTTCCGATTAGGGTAGTTAACAAAAAAAAAAAATTAGTCCGTCAGATAGATTTCCAAAAAATATTTGACATATATTTTTTCTTTTTTCACGTAAACAAACAATGTAGAAGATACAGTGCTTTGAAAACTCGTGTCACGTCATGTTCTTAGACATTAGTATGACATTTTTTGCAATCAGTGACGTCACAAGCCCCCCCACTCAAATATTGGACGCGTTTTATCTTCGTCAATTTTTATTGATTTGATAAAACAAAAAATATCCAATATTTTTCGATAATACAGACGCGGGCTAATTGTAATCCTTTTTTTCTTGGTAAACATCCCTATTAGCTCCAAGCAGGGTTTAAGAATTAGCAGGATTCTTAAGACTTCTTAATCTAATAATTTTATATCCTGTTCTTCCACTCATCTCTTCCATTATCAAACGTGTACTTCAAACTCTTGACGAGGTTACCTTCTAGTAGAACCAGAAGTCCTCATTAGCTGCAATAAACATGCACAAACATACTTTGATAACCAGTACAGTTACCATCAATGAAAACACTAATACTCCTGGTGACTTTCCTCCAGCGATACAAGATAATAAATACTAGATTTTATGGCGATTTTCGTGGCCTACCGTTACTTTTGGCCTTACTTAAGTAATGGATCGTAGATACGTAAGTTGAACAGTTTTCCCCATAGATATATAAAAAAACAGGTAGATTAGATTGTTGTCGTTGATGAACAATATGAATATTTTGACTGGCCTGTTGGTCTAGTGGTTAGTGACCCTAACTGCTATGCCGGAGGTCGTGGGTTCGATTCCCACCCAGGACAAATGTTTGTGTGATGAGCACGATGATTTGTTCTGTGTCGGGGTGTAATTTATCTATAATATGTATGTATTTAGAAATATATAAGTATGTTTATCAGTTGTCTAGTACCCATAACACAAGCTCTGCTTAGCTTGGGACTAGATGGCGTTGTGTGATAGTTGTGGAATATTATTATTATTATTATTTCAGATTTTTAACCGACCTCTAATAATAAGGAAGAAATTTTTATTTGGCGCATATTTATTTTTGGCGGTAATTTTTCTACATAATAAGTGTTTGTTTGGAAGTTCGATATTTTTTTTTTAAAAGCTTTTCTTTTTTGTTTGGGTTTCAATCTAGCCAGTTAGCAATATGACAGCAAGACTAACTGGCTAGACAGCTTATCACCATGTCTGAATTTTGTTGTTTTTCGATAATAATTACCAACCCAAGTTTTTCAATATACCTAACCCTCGCAGGCATATCTTATGACACTCATACAATAGGTATGATTTGGATGTGCCTGACGTCATTGTTAACCCCTGCTGTGCTTACTGTGCCCTCTAGGGGGTCAATAAGGCCTCATTTAAGCGTTTATTCGGGAGGACTCGTAACACAATTTAAGAAACAGTATTCTTCCTATGAATGTAATAGAGCAGCTCATGACTAGATAATAATCACACTAATATTATAAAGACGAAAGTTTGTGAGTGTGTTTGTTTGTTACTTCTTCACGCAAAAACTACTACACGGATTTGGTTGATATTTGATACACAGATAGTTTGTAACCTGGATTAACAAATAGGATAGTTTTTATCCCGATTTTATCTTCCCGTGGGATAATTTTCGAGTAGTAGCGAGTGAAGCCGCTGGCAACAGCTAGTAAATAATAATAGTCATAAATCAATATATACATAAATTTTATTATAATAACAGCCCCACGGGTCAATCTTCAAGCTTAAGCCGCGGTTGCCTAGGTTGGTCTATGGATGGGTGACCGTCATTACATACCGAGTTTCCTCGGTTCCTCGGAAAGCACGCTAAGTCGTTGATCCTGACTGTAATTTGAATATATTTGGCAGTTTTAACAGGTAGGCAGTGGCCCGATAGTTTGCTAACCAGTATAAACAAGGGGACTCTAGGGGGTATCATATCCCCGTGGGAGCTGCGGGTTATTCGAAAGAGATACCGCGGCCTCGGCACAAGGGCTAAGAAGAAACATGGGTGGTTTTTAGTCAGTAGAAGTCTGACACTCCCTTCCGCTCTGCCCAAGAGCGGGAGAGGTTATTTGATGATTTCCCAACCCCAAAAAAAAGGGGTATCATATTCCCAAGTACTAACTGGGTTGTGGAGGTCAGATAGGCAGTCGCTGCATGTAAAGTACTGGTATTCAGCTGCATCCGGTTAGGGCGGAAGCTGACACCAACATTATTGCGAAAAGTCTATGTAAATTAGTCTACTTATCTAGGAGTAAAACTTGGAAATATGTATTAGAAAAAGCGCTGGTTATTTACGTAACCTCGTACGGGCCTAATTTAAGTTTCCTCTGACCCAAGGGCTGGCTTTTTCTTTGGCCAGAGGCTATGCGTTGCCATACAACGTAGCAACGCTGCCAGTCTCTTGGGGACTTTACCTACTGACAGCGTTGAGGAGGAGTTTTTCGATGCCCTTTAACAGTTAGTTTGTTTTTAGGTTAGTTTAGTTTATATATTTAGTATAGCCTTACTAAAAAAAAATGCCTAATTTTAATTTAGTCTTATGTTTACTTTTAATATTTTATTTAACCTTTATTTTTTTATTAATTTGTTTGGTCCTGTGTACTGACCAATAAATAATTTTTCTTTTTTTACTTAAATGCTGTAGCTGGAATGTATGGAAGATTTCGAAATGAGTAAATAATTATACTAGAATTTGTACAAGTATCATTTAGTCAAGGTTTAAGATAATGGTGAGACATATCATTTTGTCCATCAGATCGCCGAAAACACAAAAAAAGATGTACTTAGTACTCATTCTACTAATATAATAAATGCGAAAGTTTATGAGGATGGATGAATGGATGTATGTTTGAATGTTTGATACTCTTTCACGCAGAAACTACTGACCTGATTTCGATGAAATGATTCACACACATGATAGTTTACAACCTGGATTGACACATGGAATACTTTTAATCCCGCTAGTACGATCGCGAAGCCTAGAAGCTAGTATACAATACTCGTTAGTCTAGTCGAGTCATAATTCGATTCCCAGGTCGTGTTAAGTGTCAGTCATTGGGTTTTTCCATCAGGATTTTCTCAGTAGTAACCACGAAATCTGGATTTTTAGCAAAAGGCGCACCGCCTGTTACAGGTAACTGGCGAAATAGGGGTGTATACCTACTATTTGGGACGCCTTTGAGTAACCTGAGAGGAACCTTTTCGAGGCTAACAGGCGTGATGTTATGTTACGTCATGTACAAATTTGAATTCTACTTTTTTGGGTTTACAACTCAAAAAAAAGTGTCTGTCTGGCTGTCAAACCATTATTCCCCCTCCCCTCTTATCTCCGAAATTACAGCGCCATTTAGCCAATTTCTATATTTCCAAAAATACAGAAATTATTTCAACACTAAATAGATTACAGGAAAACCTATAAAAAGTCATGGAACAAATAAAACATGGAAAATTACTCAATCTACACTAATAATATTATAAAGAGGAAAGATTTGTAGTTCTGCATTTTTGTGTGTGTGTGTGTGTAATGAATAAACTTGAAAACTACTGGTCCGATTTGAATAATTCTTTCGCCGTTGGGAAGCTACACTATCCCTGAGTGACATAGGCTATTTATATCTGTATTCCCACGGGAACGGGAACTACGAGGGTGAAACCGCGTGACGTCCGCTAGTATTTACTAAAATGGTACGGAACCCTACGTGTGCAAGTCCGACTTGCACATGGCCAGCTTTTTTGTCAGAAACCCTACCTATAATACCTTCTTCCACCGATACTGTTCCAAAAAAATAAATTCAAGGCTTTTAGTTCAACGGTTCCAGCCGCCATTATACCCTGCTTAGAAACAAAATTACGTAAAACAAGCCATTATTTCAGATAACCCACTGATCTTAAGTAACGTTAATTGATATTTGTGCGACAGCCAACGAAACGAAGATGACATAATATTATAATGTCTTCATAAACATTTAGTCTTATCTGTCTTCTTGTTCGTTATCTAGCACGTAAGTCTTCAAGTATTTTCAATCTTAGGTTTATTAGTAGAAGGAATTTACGCCTAATTCATTAAACTGACGCCTTTTTTAACCGACTTCCAAAAAGGAGAAGGTTCTCTGTTCGGCTAGACTTATGTGTTTTTGTATGTATGTTCGAGTGCAATACGTCATTCCGAAAGTAGCTACGTCGAATTGCACGACGCCGAATGTTTGCAACAACGAATACTGTGAGTAGAAAGCACGCAGCGACGCATACCGTAACAACAAATGCACGAGACTTCGAATCACGGAACAACGAATGCACGTTACAACGAAAATCGTCACACCGAATCACGTGACCCAAAAATAACGTAACAACGAACGCATCACCGACAACAAAACTGAAAACAGTAAAACAAAATCAAATCTTTTTAACTACCTTTTTTAACATTAACGCATTATATAAATTAAGGTGTTTTATGCTATAATTTACCGGCAATATGTGGTTGTACTATTAGTAAGAACTACTCGGCCATCTTGAAAATGTTGCCGGCTACACGTGAAAATGCTTGGCAATACCAAAAGTTCGAATTATACAGTTACCAGAAAACGGTTATTTGATAAAATGCATGAATTTGGTAACAGGTCTTGGCCACGAGCCCACGACTAAAAAAGAAGGTCATTTCCTGTTCTCAAAAGAAACTAGAGAAATATTGACTTCAGCAGTGGGACAGTACAGGCACAAAAAAAGTTTGAAAAAAAAGTTTCAGTATCTTTTTTCTGTCTTCAACTAACATATCAATAAAAAGTAAAGAAAATATTTTGTCCTTCAAAACGGTCAAAGCAAGCTATGTGCGACGGTTGCGAGACCAGCCTATTGAGTTCTAGAAATAAATTTATTTCTGCTTGTATGTGCCAGAGCCATGCCAGCGCGTAGCGATTTGAAGAAACAAAAGAATATGGCATAGTTTGAACTATCTATTTAGAGGGGCGAGTTTTTTTTTTAGTTAAAAATAGAATGATTGTTCTATTTTTAAACAGAATAATAAAATTCGTCACAGAAGTTAGTTGTTAGTCATAGAATATTAGGAGTCTTGTCCAAATACGTTTGTGATTCGTGTAAATCTGCGGTTAGTAGTTACAAAGGTCGATTGGTATGAAGATGTCGGTACGTACAGTAAGTAGCACCAAATATACACTTAGCGACGTTAATACAAGGGTAGAAAATCGCTTATTTAGAAAAAAAAAAAAAAAAAACCTGGATCAATTGCTTCTTTTTCTTTCTTTTTTATTTCTTATTTTGATTGATTTCAATGTAACGAAATTAATGTTTTGGAACCCATATTATTATTATCATAAAGTAGGTAATTTATCTCAAAGTTGCAATCGTTATTACGCGAGAAACACGTGATTGAATGTTGCCAAGTGTTTACTTAGTTTTGCTTGTAATTGGACCACTGGTTATCCGACGACAAAAACACATTTCAATCCTTTAATAATAATCTCTAATTGAATGAACATTAATACATTATTAATGATACCTGAATAAAATTATAATCAAAGAAAAACTAGTACTGAATCAATTAGTATAAATTAAACCTTTACATTGTATTTTAACTCAAGAATTTCTTCTCTACAAACGATTAAAATTATCATAAAAATAAAACTGCTGTTTATTAAAACAGCAGTTTTATTTATTAACATGTTAATACACGTGATGCAAAATATCAACATTATCTAACGATTACTACCTGACGCCTTCGCCACCTTAAGTTTGTTAATAGAGATGTTTCCTGAATAAAAAAATATGATTCTGTTTAGTAATATAGTGTGTTTATATCGATAATCTAACAGACGGTTTAACAGACGGTTAGATTATCGAAAAATATTGGATACGTGTTTATTGTTTTATCAAATTAATAAAAATGAACGAAAATAAAACGTGTTAAAATCATGAGTATGAGCTTGTGACGTCACTTTCTGGTAAAAAATGTACCAAACTGTGACGTCACACTACTTTTTGAAGTACTGTATCGTCTTCATTTTTGGTTTACGTGAAAAAAGAAAAAAAATATGTGTTAAATTTTTTTTTTGCGTTTCTGTTTGGTAATATCTGACAGAATAATATTTTTTTTTTCAACTACCCTATTGTTAGACCGGAATAAGAAGCATCAAATACAGGTGGTGTGGACAGGTCTCCACTGACTGATAGGGTGAATTCAGTATATAGATAAATTCCCGTCGGGGCTGAGGGTTGATCGAAAGAGATAAATAAATAAATAAATAAATAAATATCCTTGGACATTTCACACAACGCCATCTAGTCCCAAGCTAAGCAACCTAATGCTTGTGTTATGGTAACGAGATGGCTGATAAACTACTTATATACATTTTTTTTTTTTGTATATACATACATATTATAGATAGAAAAACACCCAGACTCGGAACAAATACTTGTAGGTCGTACAAATATTTGTTCCGTGCGGGAATCGAACCCGCGACATGCTGCGCAGCAGTCAATCGCTCAACCACTGCGCCAACCGTGTCGTCAAAATTCGAAAGAGATACCGTGACCTCGACACAAAACTATAGATAAATTAAAAATAAATAAAATAAAATAAATTTAATTAAGGTAACTTGATCCATAAAGTGCAGTTAAAATAAAATTAACATTGAAGTAAGTTAACAAATAATTTAATTTACGTAAATGAGCAGCTCGTGGCTTAATAATATCTGCCACCCGGGTCAACTTGCCTAGGTTGGTCTGTGGATGGGTGACCGCCCATTACATACCGAGTTTCCTCCGTGCCTCGGAAAGCACGTTAAGCTGTTGGTCTCGGCTGTCATATATAGATCTTTGGCAGTCGTTACAGGTAGTCAGTGACCTGAAAGTCTGGCAACCAGTCTTATCAAAGGTTATCGTATTACCCAGTATGAACTGGGTTGTGGAGGTCTGATAGGCGTAAAAGTACCCTTAACGCAAACGAAAGGCACTTGTTCTCCCAACCACTGCGATAATTTTTTTTGTTCAAGGCCATGCCTGGGAACCCCTTAGTTACGGAGATATTAGGGGTCACAAGTCCGAATTTTTCACAGCTGTTTTTTGTAAATACTAGTTTTTCAGGTTATAACTTTACCTAAATAACCTCCATGATCCGTTTACTATTCAAATCATCCACTAGCACAATGTTTTAGGACTGCTACTTTGAGTTTTACCGTAAAATATGATTTTTCACCTCTAAAAAAATAGTACATAGTTTCCCAGCAAAAATATTTGCGTAGTGGTACCTACTTAGTTTGATGTACAGAATGCTTGGTTGACGGGCTGTGTGAAAAGTTAATTTACACCCTGTATGATTTAGAATAAGGGGCTGAATGGACACTGTCAGTTAGCCGTGTTTGTGGTGTGCCAAACATCAACCAAATCCATTCAACTGTTTTGTCGTGATTGAGTAACAAGCATAGGTACAATTTTCACATTAATCAAATTTTAAAATTAGCAATTATCATGTTCTTGTTTACCATTTATTTACGTTGATAGTAAAATATTGAGTATCATTGGCTCGTGAGGGTTAACGCAACTATGAGGTCGAAGAGGCCTCCTTATCTCGGGAAGATAACCCTTACACCGTTCTCAGAGGTCTTTTGAACAATAAGCTTTTTATAATGAACGTGTAATTTAGGTGATAATTACGAATGATCTTCGTAATGAATTTATTTTACGAGGAAAGAAATGGCCATTACAATAATGAAATTATTGCATGATTTGGATTAGCTGTAGGAGATACAGAAGATACATACAGCGCAGACAAAAAAAAAAAAAAAAAAATATTAGGTCATTCTTCATGGTCAGGAAAATAATGATTGACTGAAAACTGCTTTTTAGATGTAGCTTTTTTTATCTAATATATTGATCAAAATATTTAAATAAGTTACTTACCGTTTTGTCTGAATTTAGGTACTTTTTTTTTTGCTGGTGAAAAATCATCATATAACCCCTTCCGCTCTTGGGCAGAGCGAAAGGGAGTAATAATAGAATAATAATAATTTACATTACTCAATTTTCATTACACTTCAAAAAGCCGCTATTTTAAACACCTGCAGAATAGTGAGGAAGTTCATGCAGATTGACGAAAATGAAATATTTCACAACACGCACACACACACGCTACGCTGACTTTGGCTAAGGCCCGTTAGCGAAGCTTAAACTAGCCAACGAGCTATGAAACAGAACATGTTTTCCCTAAATAATAATAATTGTTTATTGATCAAGAAGGTACAGATGGTGCGAAAAAGAACTAAAACTAGTTACAGCAAGATAGTTTTACAAGTTTATGAACTATATTATATGATAGAACGAAATGAAGTACATGGTACATCTGTTGACAATATACTTGTCAGACTTCTACTGACTAAAAACCACCCAAGTTTCTTCTTAGCCCTTTATGTCGAGGCCCTTACGGGCCCCTCCCGGGCATTTCATTTTCAGAACGACAAGCAAAAAATGACCACCAACCCACAGAAAAAAACGTTTCCTCTGTTAAAAATCTCACACCATACTAATAATCCACCATCTTTGTTCCAGAAAGGACTCCATACCCTTCATCAAGAATGGAGTATCAGCCACCATCACGAAGACCCCTTTCCCCAACAAAAAGGCCGGTAAAGAAGGGAGGGGCACCGCTCTTAGGCAGGTGATGGCATCCTTCATTGCCAACCTTGGTACCATCAATACGGGCATGGCTTTCGGCTTCTCTGCCACGTCACTGCCTCAGCTGAAGGATTCTTCTTCCAAAATACCTATCACGGATAATGAAGCTAGTTGGATTGGTATGTATATGGTTTTTACTGTCTTGATTGTTATTGGATACGATAGTTGAGTGAAAAACCTTGATTTTGTAAAGGAACATCTAATAGGAGATGTTAACGAAAAAATCTAATTAGTCCGTCATATAGATTACCAAAAAATATTCGACACGTATTTTTTCTTTTTTTACGAAATCAAACAATGAATATTCTAAGACATTAGTATGACATTTTTTCGCGGTCAGTGACGTCACCAGCAAATCTTTTACGCATTTTACATTCGTAATTTTTTATTGATTTCGTAAAACAAAAAATATTTATCCAATATTTTTGATAATCTAACAGACGGATTAATTAGAATCACATTTTTTAAAGTTAGTAAACATCCCCATTTGTTCAACCCTAAAGCCCCGTTTTCACTCACAGTGAGTGACACCTAAATAATGTGCTTAAAAATGATTGTACAAATGAACTCTTCGTCAGTACCAAGAGTTAATTTGTGACCACATTGGCTGAGTATTTAAAATCGTCGTCGTAAAAGTATAAAATAAGAAATGGTTTGAAAACGACTCCAAGTTGTCTATAGAAGCCTTTTGGTTTACATAAGCTTTTTTTCGCTCAAAATGTGTAAGTACACATTAAAAATACGATCTTTGATAAGACACTTCGCGCAAAAATTTTCCGCATTCACTCTCTTTAGGCAAAATCGTCAGAAAAATGTCTGAAGATGACTGATTAACGCAAAACTAAGCTAAATCAGTAATCAGGAAGCGTTATTACGCACTTAGATGTTAGATAATTAGTTACTTTAGTTACTCTTATCTCTCATACATGTACATCGACTGTAATCTAGAGATTATACTTGTAAACACTACAAGATAAATTACCATAGACGAGTCAGCCAGTACCCAGCATTACCTGACCCCTCGTATAAAGAAGAAAATTGAGAAGAGGTGTCAAATCATACTGGGCACAGACTACATAGGCAAGCATGTTATGTTTTGCATAATAATGTGTAGTTGAGTTATTTCTGAAGTATTAGGCTTTATGAAGGTATGTATTATTACTAGAAGGGAAAATTGTCTTCCTATTATTCAACACAGCATACACAACTAAGCCTTGAATATACAAAGAGATTTGTGGCTAATCCCTTAACATACACCTTCTTTGGCAATGAAATGAGCCGGATTTTTGAAATGGTATGGTTTAGCAGTTTTATAAGGCAAAAAGACAGTTTTTTTTATCTTCACGACTATTAATACCTATCATTTGTCGGTCCAGGATCAATTTTATCTATGAAGGGAGAGAAGATAATATCCCTTTTTCAACTTTGAGAAATCCCTTATTACATAATTTCCCTAAGTAGTTTTTATAGGCCTGGATAATAATGAATAATCACATTCAAAGTGTTCTGTTTTCTTGATCCATTTTCATTGATTTGATGTAAGTGTTTATGTAGCCGTCGTCAATTCAATACCTACATGTTGCCTTCCGCCATTGTACACTTTAACAAACTTAACTGTGCAGGCGGGACAACACAGAACTAAAATAAATGAACGATGCATATTTTGTTGACAAGCAGCGCCACCAGGAACTGCATACATTACATAGGTTGTAAACGTACCCTTCACGAACCCGTATATCAAGCATTTTGACATATCAAACTGAGAAACCCTATGCAAAAATTATTTTTGGCAAACTTCTTTTTTTTTTGGGGGTGAAAATTCGCGTTTTACAGTTAAACCTAAACAGTTTTAGCGTCGTCGGTGTCCCGTCCACCCTGTACAGTACCTTTACCTACAAGACAAAAACCTTACATGTACCATTAAATTGTTCCAGCCAGTCTTAGCGCGGCCGGTACGCCAATAGGATGCATCGTCAGCGGGTACCTGATGGACCACATCGGACGCCGGAAGACGCTCATCATCACAGAAATACCTCTCATACTCGGATGGCTTATAGTCGCTTTTGCGGAGAATGTTCCTATGCTTTATGTTGGTAAGTATTTTAAAACAGATCCTTGCAAATCTCCAAACAAAAAATATCCTTATTTTATAAATCGAAATCAAAATTCATTTATTCAAACTAGCCTGATAATCAGCACTTTTCGAACGTCAAAATTTACTTTACTTTTACTTATTTACAAGAGACAGTCCCCCAAAACGCCCACCCTTCGACACTTCCTAGTGTTTTAGCTGGAAAGAAGGTCTGTTAGGTTGGTTAGAAGAACCAGACTCGATACAATAGTAAGGTGCAAGTTAATGACTGCAGACACACATTTTAAACAATTTTTTTTTTTAAAAGACAACATATCAGTAAACTAATCTTGGAGAAAGAACTTAAAACATTGTCTTGTGTTTAACTCAGCGACCAACTATTCTTATCATTTAAGTATAGGAGCTGGAGCCACACACAATGGTAGATGTAAATTTCGCCACGGAAAATATAATAATATCTATGGCCAATCTTTGAATTATTAAAGGATACACCAAACCGCACTAAGCCCGCGTGTGGTGGTTCACACATTTTCAGAGACTAGTACAGTGTGTACCCCAGCAGTGGGAATATTATCTACAAATGCTGTTAATGATTACAGGTAGGTTGATGATCGGTTTCGGTTCGGGCATGGTGGGAGCTCCTGCCAGGGTCTACACTTGCGAGGTCTCACAACCACATCTCAGAGGAATGCTGGGTGCTCTCGCGTCTGTTGGAGTATCTACTGGTGTCCTTATACAGGTATGCTGGTATTAGCTCGATAGCAACCTTCTCAGGTTAAACACTTTGAAAACCAATTACATAATTATGCTTCTCTATTTATAAAAAAATCACAACATTATAAAGTACACTCGATAACCATAATTGCGCTTGTCCCTTATTAATTAAAAAAGTTTCTGAAACATACTGTTTATATCTAAGGTTTTGAATTAATTATATTGTTGTGGAAGAGCGGAGTCTCAGGCATTACTTACTTAAAGGGGCTCCAATCACCAACTAATGTAAAACCTTTTGTTTAAAAAATAAAGAATTTATATTTGTATTTGTATAAGAGTAAATTATGTTTGGTAATGGTACTAACAACTTGCATACAGGATATTTTGTGTACACCGTTAATACTTTACATTATTCAGATTCAAAAAATTTTTTTTTCGGCATCGTGATGGATGGACTGTGTAAAGTAAAGGATAACATAGCTAAAAAGGAGATGGCTGATGCCGATGACGATTAATAGAGATGAAAGGCAGTAGAAGTCATGCTGCGCCAACCCCAAATAAATTGGTATAAGGGGAGGAGTATTATGAATCAGTTTATATAAATTGGTACGAGTACGAAAGCTGTCGACTAATCGATTGAGTAAGGTGTGTTATGCACTTGCTGGGGTCTGATACATACCCATCTAGATATTATATGTGTGAACAGGGGTGCCCCTGATATGCGACGCGAAGGTTACTAGACTCACGCACTTTTTACACGGCGCTAACTCACGATGCGGTCATTAAAAAACCATGATAAAAAGTAGGCGAATTTACACGGACGTTCGGAAAGACGTGTGACGACTGCTATTAGTAAAGTTCATGAGTAGCCAATTAGAGTACAAGCCTTCATGATCAGCGTAGAGCTAAAGGAGTGAATCACATGACTTTTCCATGGTTAAGACCACATGATGGAGTATGTTCTTGATGAGTGCGAGTTCATTGTCCTACGGGTCTTATCATAATTTACTTGCCATTTTTATTATTTCAAAAGCTAACGCAAAATTGGAAATTGGCCGTATCATATCCTGGTTAATCTATTTCCAGTTGTGACCATCCATCGCACTATTAGAGAACAGGAACAGAGAGTGCACCTTTGCATGCGATGGTTGATTTCCGCTAAGATTTACATTTTTTTTGCCGTCAATCGACAGCCCTGCCAACTTTTTGCCTTGGCACCTTGTCAACCAATTCTTGCATATTATTTGGCAACATTACGTGAATCATAATTATCATAAATTGGGAATAAATTTGTAACATAACTTTTTAATTAAATTTTAATGTAAAGACACCTTAAACATATTTTTAAATATGAATTAGATAGTAAGGCGCCAAAACGCAAACAACTTCGATGTGCTTATGAATAATCTAAATAATAAATTGCATGCGTTTTTAAAGAACAATAACATATTCATTAGGCATAGAATGGGCACTTGCAGTCACGCAAACCCAATTTGCTTGTCCTATTGTTGACAAATTCATTTATTATTGCATGTTTTTTTCAACATAGAGGTAAGCAGACTGGTTTCAAAATACTATGTGGTTTGGCAAAATAGGATTTTCTCACCATTAGTTCACCTACGTAACATAGCCCCCGAAGGGTTAGGCTGAGCAGTACCTTACACTACTCCTTAAAAACTATTGGGGCGGCTTTTCGTCTTACCGAATGCAACTGAATGCCAGTATTTTACATGGAACTGGTACTACCTTTTACTATTAGGTACTTGGAGTAATGAGTGTTGTTTTATTTTTTGGAATATTTTTGTACACTTAGAACCACACTTATAAGCACATTAGATCTAACCTTATAAAATGGCAACCGCGTAATGGAATTTTTCAGCTCGAAAACGAGTTTTCCTAATCTGTCAACCACGATTTTCACAACTAACTATTAATAATGTTCAATAAACTTGTATTACGCTTATCAATATGACAAAATGTTGCCAATTCAATCTAGTATTCTTGGGGCAAAATTGCAAGTTCATATTGATACTATCAATCATTGTACATCTCACGTAGGTTAGTCAGTCACGCTTGTCACCCGGGTAACTAAGTGTCATAATTGAAATGTTGGTTCTTTAAAATTAGACCTTGTCACCTTGGGGTAAACATGGGTAAACTTCACGTGGTTCCTGCGTATACGTAAGGAACACTATTGATTGATAGTTGATTATCATGATTGATGTGGCTTTAATCTATTCTATTACCTACATGGAAGGGGGCATGTCTGTGCGATTAATTTTCCTATCAAAAGGTTATTTTTCTTTCTATTCTGTGATTTTTATTAACTAACGAGAATGAGAAAAGATAGCTTATGAGATTGCAAGTGTAGAAAAATAAATATGATGATTGAATATTGAAAAGATTTTTTTGTTGATTGATTGTTTGAGGATTGATTGTTGATTTTTCGTTGGTTTCTTAATGGATTGGTTGATCGGGGGTTGTTGACGTTGTCGATTCATTGCTGCTACTACACACATGCTTAGCTCTATAAGATCGGATAGCCGAGTGGCGAAAAATATATTCAATTTTTTCTTCCGGCCGCGGCGTATGAGGTCAACCCGAGCATATATTTATTTATTTATTTAAACTTTATGCACAATAGTGATACATAGGCGGACTTAATGCCACAAGGCATTCTCTACCAGTCAACCTTAGGGTCAAACAAGACAACATTGTGGTAGGCTACAAACTAACTAGAAAAAAAAAACAGTATCAATTAAAATATATATGTATATACTTATATTAATACTAATACACATATAAAAATAACATAAACTAATAAATATTGCAAGAAATACCAAAATAAAACATAACTGGTAATTACCATGACTAACTTGTAAAATAGCTATTTGGTCTGATTTAAGTAGTGGGAACGTACTTTCCTTATAAAAGTGAATTTGCTTTCAGCTTTATTAATTCCCAGGGGTAGCGTGTTCCAGAGTTTTATAGATGAGATAGTGTAAGAATTTGACAAAAAACAGGTGCGGTGTGAAGGAATTTGGAGAATAAGATATATGCGTACGCTAATCCCATCCAAGTCCTCAAAGGACTGGAACATGTTTAATTGAAATACATTTTGTTATTAATGGAAGTGACATTTGGATAATAGGCCCCACATCGCCAGTAGCAATATTTCAGCCAGAGCTGGCTAGCGTAGTACCGAATTTAAAGAGAATAAGAGGCCAGCTTATACTGGTTTAGTTACCATTACCGTGCACTTACTACCTACACATATTAAGAAGAGCAAGGTATACAATATCATCATCATATTAATGTTCCCACTGCTGGGACACAAGCCTACCACACGGGCCCAGTGTGGATTGGTAGATGTCTCAAGTCTTCGAATTTTTAGAGTTTATGACATGCTGGTTTAATCATGATGTTTTCCTTCACGGTTTTTGAGTGCAGTGGTGATGAAATAAATTACACTGAGTAATGCGCCTGCCTGGGTTCGAACCCACGACTTGCTGTTCGTAAGTCAGCGCCGCTTCTGGGCCCAAATATACGCTTCTTTAATTGCACACAATAAAATACCTGTTTCCTTTACTTGCAGTACGTGATAGGAAGTTTTACATCATGGAACATCCTGGCAGGCATCAGCGCAACGATACCGATCCTCTCATTCCTGGGGATGCTATTCCTCCCAGAGACTCCCAACTATCTCCTGCAGCAGGACCAGAGGGTCAGGGCTGAGACTTCGCTGGCGAAGCTGAGAGGATCCACGTGCGACTTAAATGATGAGATTCAAAAGATGATTGCGTTTAAAGAGAAGAATCACGTGGAACCGTGAGTAGATATTTTTAATTTTTGCGAAGCTTGAGGTAATGGGTTTGATAAGAAACAAGTCTTGCAAAGTGTAACTGATTGTTTAAAAGGATTCTATCAGGATTTTTGTTTCGATGGTCTGGTTGTCGCAATAGGAATGTTTACTGACGTCGGACAAAATTGTTTTTGGGTTTTTCTAACAGGAATATCATGTAGCGTCACGGAGTCAGGTTTGTGTCCATTTGATGGCAATAGACCCGTCCCTATAACTGAAACATGAAACTTAAACATAATTGATAAAATGGGAATGTCTACGTATTATAGGTAAGCCTCTTATAGCGCGATGCTAATTTCGATCTTCAATTAAATGATATTTTAAGGTTGGAAATTAGGTATAGGAACACTATTTTTCTTTAATAACCCCTCCCACTCTGGGCAGAGCGAAAGGGAGTGTCAGACTTCTATTGACGGCTACGGGATGTTGTAAGAGATATCGCGGCTTTGACATACAAGGCTAAGTAGGAACATGGGTGGTTTTAATCAGTAGAAGTCTGACACTCCCTTTCGCTCTGCCTAAGAGCGGGAGGGGGTTATTTGATGATTTCCCACCCCCCAAAAAAAAAGACTTCTATTGACTAAATTCTATGTATTTAGTCAAAACTGCCAAAATCATTACCCTTCCTTTTCGCTTTGCCGTAGTTGGGTAAAAACTACCCATGTTCCTTCTTAGCCTTTTGAGTCGAGGCCGTGGTATCTCTTTCAAAAAATCCGTAGCCCCAACAGGCTTAGGAATACACTCTAAAACAGTACTTTATATAACTATTAATTAAATTCTGTGCCAATGTTTAAACATCGTGTAACGTTAAATGCTAATTAAATTATTTACTACAAACACAACATAATAATCTAGGATTCTAGGGTAAACAAAGCCATATTAAGTCAAACAATTTGCACTCATTAACTCTTTGTTTTTCATATTTCTCCTTATAAGTGTATTCGGAGTAGATTACTTACCTATATGTAGTATTAGCACAATAGTCTACGTAGTGTTTACAAACAAGTAATACGGTAATGTCAAATATTTATTCATTGGATTAATCAGTGCGATTACCACTGTATCAATCAAGAAATGAGTTTTATGCAAAGGGATGTTTACTGACTTAAGAAAATATGATTCTAATTATCGTCCGTCGGTTAGATTATCGAAAAATATTGGATACGTTTTTTGTTACAAATCAATAAAAATTCAGGAAGATAAAACGCGTCAAATATTTGAGTGGGGGGGGGGGGGTTGTGACGTCACTGACCGCTAAAGAATGTCATACTAATGTCTCAGAAATTGACGTCTCACGAGTTTTTAAAGCACTGTATCGTCCTCATTGTTTGTTTACGTGAAAAAAGAAATAATACGTGCCCAATTATTTTTTGGAAATCTATCTGACGGACTAATTCGATCTTTTTTGTTAACTACCAACCTTATTCATGTGACGTAGAAGAAATTCCTAGTGAACGGCTAACTTTAAAAAAAAACAATACTAGTAAGAAATATTGTAACAAGTCAAAACGCCTGAAATTCTAAATTAGCTTCAAAATTTTCTTACCAATATTGCTAACTCCCTTTTATTTTGATGAATGGGTAACCATCAAATGGCTCTATCGCTCTCATCTATCGCTCTGGGCGGAGCGCAAGGGAGTGTCAGACTTCTACTGTCTAAAAACCACCCATGTTCCTTCTTAGCTCTTTGTGTTCCGGGGCCGCAGAATCTCTTTCGATCAACCTGCAATCCCGGAAGTTTCTAATGTACGGAACTCAACGAAGAATGCTGCTTGTTCAAGAGTATTTCCCATTACACTATTAATTTGTAACATTTTACTCACAATGTGAATAGATAACTAAAATTTTAAGTTAATAGAGAGTCACGATCTAAACTCATTTGTCTGATTTAGGTAAAGACTGCAAACGCGACGATATTCATGATAAACAAGTGTATATGAATAGTCAATACGACGATATAAATATGAATATATATTTGCGTCTTGTTGTGTTCTTACTTCCTTGTTTTTTAAGTCTTAATAAACCCGCGTGAGCTCCTGGCTAAATAATAACGTACACTCAGATCAAGGGTTAAGCTTGCTGCCCGTTGGGGCTACGGGAGCCCGTCGGGGCTGCGGGAGCCCGGCGGGGCTGTGGGAACCCGTTGGGGCTGCGGGATGTTGTCAGACATACCGCGGCCTCGACATAAAGGGGCTAAGAAAGAACCCTTATTTTTATTGTTTTGTAATACTCTACCAGTGCTGTCCTTTTTGACCCAAAGGTTGACTGGTAGAGAATGCTTTGTGGCTTTAAGTCCGCCTATGTACCACTCTTGTACATGAAGTTTAAATAATAAATAAATAAACATGGGTGGTTTTTAGTCAGTAGAGGTTTGACACTCCCTTTCGCTCTGCCCAAGAGCGGGAGGGGTTATTTGATGATCCCCCCCCCCCCTCCCCCCAAAAAGAAGCTAAAAAAGCTTTCAGCTTGCAAGTTAACCCGTTGGTTCTTCAACAACTTGTTCATTTTTGACATTAGGGTAGTTGACAAAAAAAATATAATTATTCCGTCTGATAGATTGCGAAAAAATATTAGACACATATTTTTTCTTTTTTCACATTCTTAACATAAAATGAATTATTAATTTAATTATTTAACAAAAAATGAAGACGATAAAGTGCTTTGAAAACTCGTGTGACGTCACATCGCACTGCATTTTTTACCACGTAGTGACGTCAAAAGCCCCCTCATTCATCTTTGACGCGTTTTATCTTATTCAATTTTGATTAATTTGATAAAACAAAAAAACACTTTTCAATTTTTTTCGAAAATCTAACTGACGGACTAAACTGAATCATATTTTTTTTAATCAGGAAACATCCCTATCGTAACAGGAGGTCAGTGGACCGAAAGTCTGTCAACATGTCTTACCTTGGGAACCCCCTTTGGGGTATCATATACCCAGTACTAACTGGTTTGTGGAGGTCGGATAGGCAGTCGCTCCATTTAAAATACCGGTGTTTAGTGGTTATGATAAAGTTTGTTTGAGTTTTGGAATGAATTGCCATAGCTAATAAACAGCGTGTCAGACAGCCTCGTTTGTTAATGGTCGTAAGCGCGACTACTGAGCAACAGGGCCTAGGTCCGATCTCCAGGCCTGGGAAAGTGTGATTGTGGCTTTTCATCAGGAACTTCTCAGGTAATGCGTCTGGATTTATGTCTGATAGATAGTAATAAGCTCGCTCCTATTACTTGGCACTTAAACACAACTGGCAAATATTGACTGTACCCAAACTACAGACAGCTTTTTTTTTTTTAATTGGGACAAGCCCGCCACACTATTCCCAAACCACTGTAACTGACAGCTGTTAATAAAAGTTCGTTACTAATCACAGTTATCATTATAATTTCAGGTTGCATGGTTTCCGTGAAACGATCAAAGCTCTGCTGTCACCGTCCACTCTGAAACCGTTCACCATTCTGGCTGTGTACTTTTTCGTCTACCAATGGTGTGGTGTCAACACCATCACCTTCTACGCCATTGAAGTTTTTGAAGTACGTATGCATCACAGATCTACCTAAATAGCACAAACACCTATCCCTTTTTCGGAAAGCACATGACTCCTCCCGCTCTGGGCTTAGCGGAAGAGAGTGTCAGTCTTGTACTGACTAAAACCACCCATTTTCCTTTGTGGTCCGGGGCCGCAGTACCTCTTTCGAACAACCCGCAGCCCCCACAGGTTTCTAACAAAATCCTTATTTTTAACGTCACTTGGTTTCAGGCATCTGGCGCGGCTCTTGACAAGAACTACTTGGCAATAACTATGGGTATTGTACGAGTTATATTCACCGTAATCGGCTGTGTGCTATGTCGGAGGTGTGGCAGAAGAATACTCACCTTTATATCTGGTAAGTACTTACTTATTAAAAGTCTGAGCAAAGAAATAAGACAGGAAACGGGGTATGTAACAAGTATTACATATCAAGTTTCCTCTCTGCCTCGGAGAGTACGTTATGCCGATGGTCCCAGCTGTGTATCTTTGGCAATCGTGACAGGTTGACGTTGTGTCACATTACCCAGTACAGTTAGTACGGGGTTATGAGAGTCAGATAAGCAGTCGCTCCATGTGAAATTGTGGTACTTAGCTGCATCCGGTTAGACTGGAAGCTGACCCTAACATAGGTGATAAAAGGCTTGGTAGATGATATAACTATTTATCCTGTAGTAGGATATTTCACCAAAAAAATCTAATTAGTCCGTCTGTTAGATTATCGAAAAATATTGGATGCGTGTTTTTTTGTTTTAACAAATTAATAAAAATTGATGAAAATAAAAGATCAAAGTGTCAAAGATCCCCGCTTTTGACGTCACTTTGTGGGAAAAACGTACTAACCTAGTGACGTCACACGACTTGACACGACTTTTCGAAGCACTGTATCGTCTTCATCTTTTGTTTACGTGAAAAAAGAAAAAATACGTGTCCATTATTTTTTGGAAATCTATCTGACGGAGTAATTAGATTGTTTTGGTGACCCTATTGGTTGTGTAGGAAAACTTAAAGTTAATAACTAAATCATAAACATAACTGCTTTTTTTCACGACCGTTGTCTGCCCGGCATGGAGTTGGGTTAGCGCAGCAAAGCTATTCTGGTTGATAGATTGCGTTTGAAGCACTAAGGAGGCATGATGCATGTTCCCAGCGCAGCCATCGCTAGGCCAGGCACAAAGTTAATTAGGACAGCTGCTAATGCACTAGTTGATGAAGCCAGAACTAAGCACCGTGCATGCCATTCAAAATCCTACTGTTTCTGGGTCTCTTTGGCTGCACAGGCATAACATTAGGCCGACCAGTCGTAAACGTGACAGATAAGAGAAGAAAAAAAAAAAAAGAAAATATGCAAAAGAGCCGTAACGGTTCAGTAAACATATATTTTTCAAATCCTATCCTACTAATATTATAAATACTGAAGTTTGTGAGGATGGATTGATGATGTTACTCTTTTATGCAAATATTATTTTAAACGGATTTTGATGAAATTTAGACTGCAAATAATTAATATTGTATAACCTGGATTAACACAAATGATTCTTTTTCAGCTCGGTAGTATGTTCCCGTCGGGCAAAGAACTCTACGCGGGCAAATCCGCGTCTATAAGCTAGTATTTTATATAACCTTCTTATAACCCTTGTGATTTTCTTTACCCAGCTCTCGGCTGCGGCATCACAATGATAATCCTGGCGGTATACATGTACTTCGTGAAGTTCTGGAAGGACAACGATCTTCCTATACAGCACTCCTGGATCCCTATCGTCAGCATCTTCATCTTCGTGATCGCCTGCACTCTGGGCTATCTCATCGTACCCTGGGTCATGATTGGAGAAGTTTATCCGACACAGGTTAATATTGCCTACCTACTTTTTTGTGGTGGTTGGGAAATCATCAAGTGACTCCTCACGCTAAAGGAAGGGAGTGTCTGATTTCCATGCCATCAGGACAAAATTGAAGTCAAGTCAAGACTAGACTGGACTGGATACTAACTTTATTCTTTTGTCCAGGTGCGTGGTATTGTGGGTGGTATGACAACGTGTGTGGCTCACATGTCCGTCTTCTCCGTGGTGAAAACCTTCCCTTTCCTGAAGACGCAACTCAACGACTACGGTGTGTTCGGGATGTACGGGACCATGTCTATATGTGGTAAGTTTTTTCTTTTCTTTGAACAGACGCCAGCATATCAAGCTATTCGAATCTATGAGATTTTCCCAATCAACCTTAAATCTAATGCTTAAGCGATAAAGTTGAAAACCTATTAAATAAATCTGACAGATTGAAATAGTTTAAAGTATAAGTTCACTGCAGTAATTCATTTTTAGTAATAAATGGTGACTGCAGCTAATCCAATATTTTAGATTAGCTGCAGTTTTAGGGTGTCAGAAGTGTATATATGGTTTAATCAAGAACACGGCATTCGCACTGGGTGTCACTGAGGTCTATAATCCCCCATTTCACTAGATTAAGCTAGTAGCCCTGCTTGGCCCCGAAAACCTATTAAAAATATATCTAGTTATTTTAAATAACTAAAATGATAAAATGAAAGTCTATTAAAAAAAGTACTCTACTATAAAGTGAGATTTTTGGCAGTTGTAGCATCTTTGTTCTCAAAACCGCAGACCAATTTTAATGATTATTTTTCGTAAGTGATTTTAATGTTAAACTGTTTATGTTTTTCTGTTACAGCAATAGCATTCTTCTACTTCTTCCTCCCTGAAACGAAAGGGAAGTCTCTACAAGAGATAGAAGATTACTTCAGCGGCAGAACAAAATCTTTGACTAGACGCAACACATTGACGCCAGCGTGAAATAGATGATAGCGATGAAGTTGTGATTGATATGATATGATGTGATGTGATGTGATGTGATGCGATGTGATGTGATGCGATGTGATGTGATGTGTAAATGCAGAGTTTTCGCATAAATTGACAAGCTCAATTGTAAAATATTGTACCTGCGTACAAAGACCAATCAAGTTTCTCTTAATCAGTATATTATGAGTGTCTCTCTTTAAATCGAAAATCATTACAAAGTGAGGCCATTTTATATTCGAAATGTATAGCTAGATGGGTTTGCTTGTGTACCCTAATAATCTTTTTGAAATCACTCTAGTCGACACGGGAGAAGAATTAAGCGGGTGGTTGTGTGCAGTGGAATTAATGTATTGTCTTTGAGTCCACTATAACAAGATAAAAATAACGATATTATGAGCCCTTTTCTGATATTATTTTTTGGTTACAATCTGCATAGTTCAAAGATTTGTTCATTTGAACAAAATTTTCAGGGAGCTCTTCTATTTATACGAAATAATGCGTTTTCTATAAGTGTCATATTTTAAGATAATCGTTTGTACATAATATATATACCTATTACTATATAGTTCAGCAAAGCTGATAAATATTTGATATTATATAACAATAATAAACTAAATCAGAAAGTGGTTTTAAACAAATATTTTTATTGTAAGTACAGTATTAAGTCATTGAACTTGTAAATAAATAAATAAATTGAATGAAATTACTACACTGTAAAAAACTTTTCATAATAAATTGAACCAATTATAATGTAAGAAATACCAAATATCTACGATTGTCTAATTATGTAAACTTAAAGATACTGAGAAACTGAGTGCCTTTGATTGTGAGGCATTTTATTTACTTAATATTGTATGAACGCTGAGCGTGTGTGGTTGGTTCCTATTTTGCAACTGTTAAGACTCTTTTTCACATGCCCTATTTATCTGGCAAGGTTACTGTTGCAATATGACTCGAGCAGAATGTCATAGTATTCATATATTCTGAGTTTCTTGACTATTCTAGAGGTATAGTTAACGTAATATCTGTCATCATCTTGTAAAGTCGAAGTACAGACGTCTGCACATCTAGCTAGTACCTACAATCCGTCAAAATTCAATAATCGATTTTTGAATTTATCGCTAAAACATTAAGTTCAAGGTTGATTGAGGATATCTGACAGTTTCGGGTAACTTATTGTGCTGGGGTCTGTACCTTTACATTTGCGATTAGCTCAGGTTTTGAAATATGGCCTGCTCGTGTCTGTAAGTCCCGATTTAGTCCGAAGCATATTTTTAGGAATTATCATTACTTTTCGGTCATTAATGTGGATGCTGGAACATCTTCATTGATCATTATTTTATCCTATGAATCTTGCCTATAAAAACTAGCCTATTGGTCTCCTTGAATAAAAAAAGTGCAAAGGTTAGGAGAATGCTATTGATTATAAATAAAAAGAACAATATTGTAAAAAGATCATTCACACTGAAAACGGGACATTAACCATGTTTATTGTTTGTTACGCGTTCCTGATATTTTGGCGCTGTTACAAGCACCACGATCACGGATAAACTCAGTTTTAATGTTAATGTCAGTTTAAAAAGTGTAAAAGGGTTTTAACAAATGTTGTATGTGATGTGATGTGATGAGATATTAAACAACTGTGTGTGGCGTGATGTGATGAGATATTGTTGTATATTTTGTGAAAGTATTATACTGTAGTTTGTGTTAAGATTAGTCTGAATAATTCTATTTTTGTAGATATTATACCTACGGATAAATGTGCCATTTTATAAATGTTTGAGTCACAAAAATGTGGTCACAATGAAATTATGTTATGGAAAACACACAACACTTATAGGTAACAAAAAAAACGAGGAGACCACAGAATTCTTGCCTCAAATATACAGGAGGTGGTTTTTATATTCTACAAGTCTACAAAAATATCCAAAACGTGTTGTTGTATTTTACAATTGAATAATTAAATAAAACGTAAAATAAAGTTACCATTTTTCTCTGTCTTCAGCATACAATGCATTTTATTTATTGTTTAATTTATTATAATATATAATGAAATAGTGAAGCATTTTGTGATAGTGTTTTAGAATAGTAATAGTTTACCTGCAAATGTTGAACATATCTGATTTATTGAAAATAAAGAAAATATTTCATGCATTGTCGTTTTGTTTACCCGCATAGCAGCTGTTCACAAACAATCGAATCGAATATGTCGTAGGTATATCTATCTCGCTCGCTCTAGTTATGCCAAAAAAAGATGGACATAGTACTACATATTCGATTCAGTCTCGATTCAATTGTTTATAAATAGCTATGCTGCAGTCCAAATCATTTACTTGATTCTTAAACAGCAGTAATTGCAATAAGCGAATGAATTAAACCCCTACTGGAGTCACAACTCACAATTTGTCGTTCGATACCTACAATTCAAGACGTAAAAATGTCATCTTCTAGACATAACATAACATTAAGCAAGTTGTTCTCGAAAGATTAGGCAGAAGTTACCAAAAAATACACCCACGTTTCATCCCATGTAACGGGGCGATCCTATCACCATCAACGGGGCACCAATAGGGATGTTTACTGAGTAAAAAAAATGTGATTCTAATTAGTCCGTCTGTTAGATTATCGAAAAATATTGGATACGTATTTTTTGTTTTATCAAATCAATAAAAATTGACGAAGATAAAACGCGTCAAAGATTTGAGTGGGGGTTTCTGACGTCACTGACCGGTAAAAAATGCCATACTAATTCTTAGAATATGACGTCACACGAGTTTTCAAAGCACTGTATTGTCTTCATTGTTTGTTTAAGTGAAAAAAGAAAAAGTACATGTTAAATATTTTTTGGAAATCTTTAAGACGGACTAATTAGAAAAGCTACTGAAAAAATCCTGATAGAAAAACCCAATAACACTTTGCCTGACCGTGGAATGGAACCAGGACCTCATGCAGAGCAGTCACTCTTGCGACCAGCAGACCAACAAATGGTCAGGTGAATTAATTTTAGGCAAAGGTATTTAAAATTAATTGTAGGTTCATCATCATCAGCCTATAATGTTCCCACTGCTGGGACTCAGGGTTCCTGTCTGTGAGAGAGAATGGTCTATAATCCAGCACGTGTGCCCAGTGCGAGTTAGTGGACCACATGGGGTCACATATTATCTTCGAATTATTTGATTCCTCACTATGTTTGCCTTCACCGTTGTGAGAGCAGTGGTCATGAAATACACACATCAACACGGTCTAGGGATATTTTAAAAAAAGCGAATTACTATCAATGTTTTAATTATTTATATGACATGTATATAATTATTTAAAAGATACGTTATTTAATATTCTACCATTTTTTAATAATGGTTAAGGTACTTCGATTAAAATTTCAGGATTTTATGGAAAAAAAATGAAGCATAGACGGAAACCGTATATGAATTAACTTTTAATTTGTGAGTAAAAACTGAAAAAAAATAGAAAAATCATTTAATTTGTGTTTATAAACTTGAAGTTAGTAGTCTGAGAAAGCGCCCATGATGTTCATAACACGTCGGCAACGATTCGGCATGCTCAGAACAAGGTTGTCAATGTCTTGCTGCGGAATATTGTCCCATGTCCCTCTGAGGTGCGCAAAAAGTTGATCTTCTGTAGCCAGATTTTCAGGAACTTCCTTCAGAGCTCTTCTTTGCAGCATATCCCACGCATGCTCAATGGGATTTAGATCTGGCGATTGAGCAGGTCAGTCTAAGGCCCTAACATTGTGTGTATGTAACCAAGCTGCTACCGTTCACGCCGTGTGAGCCCGGGCATTGTCGTGCATACGCAGGAAATCTTGCCCCATTTGTGTTCTGTGGGGCAAGATTACGGGCCCCAGCACCTGTTGGACGTATCGTTCTGCCGTCATATTACCCCGCACCCAAACGAGATCCTTCCGTCCTCCAAGACGAATTCCTGCCCAAACCATAATTGTTCCTCCTTGGTATGGGTGAACTTCCTGAGGGTTCTGAAGACGGCTCCATCGTCCAGGAACTCGCCAAAAACGTGTCCTTCGTGAATCTGGATGGAAGCCGAACCTGGATTCATCCGTGAACAGCACATTGGAGCATTGCTCACGGCCCCAGTCCACGTGGTTCCGAACCCATTCTAATCGTCGTCCACGATTGCCTCTCCGTAAAGGTGGAACCCGGAGTGGTCTACGAGAGCGTAGATTGCTTTCATGCAGTCGCCTTCTTACAGTTTGGTCCTCACTCTCACTCACTCGCACTTGGTGTTCCACTCGCAGCCTTTGGACCAATTGAGTCGCCGTTGCATTTGGTTGAGCACGCGCAGTAATTTGCAAAAATCGGTCTTGTCTGGGGGTAGTGATGCGACTTGGCCCCCGGTGCCTATCCGCTACTTCACCTGTGGTACGATAGCGTGTCCACAATCTTGAAATTACATTTTGGTGGGTCCCTATGGCCTCAGCAACATTACGCTGAACAGACCCAGCTTCCAGCATTCCCACAGCTCGTAACATCTCCGCCCTCGTCAAATGTTGGAGTTGCATGGCTACAATACCTCAATTTTAACTTTATCTTTTGTTTAAAAATGAAAAAAAACTGTAAATAAACGTAACTCGTATTGTTTTCTAAATTTCGCACAAATGAAAATTCCCTCTTCTACACATCAAGACATTTTTATGCCGCCGAAACAAAAGAATTTTCAAAAATTTGAATTTGGAATTAGTCTGAGATAAATTACAAACAAATCGGAGTTTATAAGATTCCAATGCGGCCAGTACTTTTCGAGTTATTTAATTGAGTATGAAATATCCTTAGACCGTGTTGATGTGTGTAAATTACGCAAAGTAATGCGCCTACCTGGGTTCGAACTCACCCACGACTTACTGTTCGTAAGTCGGGGCAGGAGCAGCGCAGCGGTGGCCCAGCGGTGGGCCACCACTGAGCTGCTTTCTCAAATTTTAGGTTGGCTATCATTAATGTAAGGTGAAAACAAATCGGGAAACTCGATTTGTTTTATAGTAACATAGTACAAGTTACATCGTTACCGGAACTGATAACAGCCATTGAAGAGTTCAGTCTGCAATGTGTGTTTATTCAACAAAGTCATGAAATTGGTCCTGCTGCTGTGTTTTCTCACAGTACTGTGCGTGACGGTCAAAGGTTTGTTTAAAACTAAATAAAAACGATCGTTCATATTATGAGAGAGAGAGAGAGATATTTCCTATGTTTTACATTATCACGGATTTATTACTATTATTAATTTACAATGTACACTAGAATTCTAGATTGTTAGTGTGTAATTTAATGTTATGGGACTATTAAAACATTGATTATTATTATAAAAAAAAATGTATTGGTCTGGGTATTTGTGTATGTGAGTTTTAAATGTAACAAACAGGAGAAATTTCAAGTGTAGGGCAAAGATTAATATTTTTTTAGTTTTTTTATAAATTAGCCTATTTTGTCCCACGGCTGGGCAAAAATCTCCCCATTTTTTATTATTGATTTGGAGGCAGTACTGTACAGCGCTGTCGCGCTAGTGCTTACATTTATTTTCTCATATGAATATTTTGAAGTCAGGGCATCAGCCCGCCATCCGCGTCAGTGATATTGACCTTGTCTATACGGCCAAGTCAGTGTTTGGTCAAACTCAAAAAAACTTAAACTCAAAGTATATAAACTAATTCTTTCTTACTTTATTAAAAAAAAAAACATTGCCCCACACTAGGAATTTCTCCTATATCGTGGGTGCGTTCACAAACATTTACACTCACATACACAAATACCCAGACCCGAAACAACTAGCTTTAGGCCATACGCCATACGTTAGAGTGTCAAAAGGCATAATAACTTGTGATAGTACTGTAATGGCCCATTCCATAGCGAAGATCTTCATGGAGAAGAATGGACAAGTAAGCCAATGGTTAGTCACACCGTCACACGCACTGGTTCGTAGGGTGAGACGTCGCGTCGTTAAAGAAATGAAAATGCTGCGAAAATCAAACGTCATCTATTAGTTTTCTTCTTCAAACTTGTTTTTTTTGTGACTCTTATTAAAGGCAGATTATGGAACATTTTCTCAACAAATATTCAATCGGACTAAATCAGAATGTTGATCGTCTGTTAGATTATCGAAAAATATTGGATACGTATTTTTTCATTTTATCAAATAAATAAAATTGACGACGATAAAACGCGTCATAGATTTGAGTGAAGGTTTGTGACGTCACTGACCGGTAAAAAATGCCATACTAATGTCTTAGAATATGACGTCACACGAGTTTTCAAAACACTGTATCGTCTTCATTGTTTGTTTACGTGAAAAAAGAAAAAATATGTGTCCAATATTTTTTAATTTTTTTTTTGCCCACTTACTTCAGTGGCACGTGTGTACATCGTGAATAATAACCACAACTACTGACAGCATGTAAACACTAAACTTAATCAGTAATCAGTGGTGGCGCCGATTACTGATTTGTTATTGATCCTATAAAAATCTGGCTTTATACCCGACAGGTATACAGAAAACGAAATTCGCTGACGGCGTGGAGTTTGACAAACTTTCTCGGTCGACCCTTCTTAAAGTCCTCACAGCTTGTCAAGAGAATATTTACAAGGCGGCGAAGCGGAAGAAAATGATGCCAGTTTTTACTGCTAAGTTCGGCAACAACCCTCTCATTAGACCGTTAATCTATCCAAATATCTTCCATAGAAAGAAAACAGTAGCTACTCCACATTAATATACTAGGTGTACAATGATATGCAAGCTGTAACATAATAAACGTACAACCTCTCGTGCGCTGCCTCAAGCAACCTTTGTCCTTCGAAGTTCTGACTACGTGAATTAGCAACTATATTAATGCATGATGAATGATGGATGTAGTGTATTATTTTCAAATTCAGTAAAATGTACGTAGTGAATGTTTTAAATATAGAACCAGCATCTAGGGAGTTTTTAAGTGAACTTGTGTATTTTCACAGAAAAGTTTAAACATGAATAATTTGATGAAGATTTTGTGGTCACGTGATCTACCTCTTTACCGTTTAGCCACGAAGTACACGTTCAAGAGTGCCCACGAGCTACACGCGTTTTGCGACCGCGAAAGCAGAGAAACCAAAAAGAAATATTTAGAATATATCCGAAACCTAGATAAAGTTTCTTGTCCCAGAGGGCGAGCCACCTTCCACCAACCTGCCACAAACCACGGTTTCGGACAAAAACATTGGAGGAAATCGAATACCTTCAGAAAGCCAGTCAAATCGTTCATTTCGTCAATAGGATTGTGAGGTAATCGCTAAGAACTTTTTTAATTAAATAAAAATGTGAAGCAGAAGCTGTTGAGACAGGAGTAGTTTTATTTGAATCCCGATGGAGCTATACATACTGGTATATGTCGTGGATTGATGGCGCCATGGTGCAACCGACAGCACCGTCTAGTAATTCGATTTGGAACTAAATAAATGTTTACCGGAAACGCAAGCGCGCCCTACCGCTTCGACACGATCGTCGGTAGAGGGGATGCTGCGAGGACTGGCGAAAGGACGGAGTGTTCGCTCACTTGAACTCCGACAGTCTCGGCAGACGCTCAGTAGTACCAACGCACGTGTTTGTTTCTTGTAAAAGTAAAACCGTGATGGCCTATTTAAATAAAGTGATTTGATTTAAATTCTGTTTCGCTCGAGTACCCACAACAGTGCCCACATCTAACTAAAACTATGTCGGATCACAAAAAAGACCCGATGCTTTGCATCTCGGCCACCCATGATGCGACATATATATATCCAGCATGCAACAGAAAGGGTGTAGTCATCATAATAGTATTAGCGGTAATATCAACATGGCCAATTTTTAATTTCCTCGATAATAATGCCCTAAAGAGTATTTGATTAATTGGTTCAGTATGATGATCAGTAGGTCACTGAAGTATGACTATAGGTACCCCTTTCTTTTATACGCAGTATAGTGGCCCAAAAATTTAAAAGCTACTTTCCTATTAAGTTAAAAAATAAAGTTATGGACTCGTGGCTGATCCCATGTTTAACATACCCGTGCCAAACCTGGAAGTTTACTATCAGAACAAAAAATAAAATAACTACATGCCAACGGGGAATGGAGCGTAGTATGTTGAACATAAAAAAGTGCAAAAAATAAGACATACAGATAGATCAAAAATAAAAACCACTGATATCCTTAACCATGCACAGAAGTTAAAATGGAAGTGGGCCGGGTATGTAGCGCGACTTAAAGACAACAGATGGACCAAAACTGTCACATCATGGAACGGAACATTGGGTAAACTTCAAAAAAGTAGACCCTATGCGCGCTGGGAGGACGACATCAGAAAATTAGCTGGACCAGAATGGAAACAGATAGCTCAAGACCGCGAGAAATGCCTTCACCCGAAAGGGGTTCCTAAGAAAATAGCAATCTACAAATAAAGTACAGCTACTACCAGTGAAATAAACTAAAAACTAACCAAACTAAAAATAAATATAAGAGTGTAACCATGTGCAAAAATCGTATTTAATTTTATATAAAAAAATTATATAAAAATTAAATACGATTTTGTACTTGTAAGAAAATTGTAATATTCTGAAATAAAAGGCTTTTTTATTTTTTTATTTATTAAGAGGCCCAAAAGCTCGTTGGGTCAACAATATTGTCAGGAGCGCGGGAATTAAGCGAATGTATGAGCGACGCACACATCAGAAAGGAGTGGCAGACAAAGGTCCAAAAGCCTATACCCAACAGTGGGTGATTCAGGGCTGAAATGATGATGATAGAGGCCCGTAATTGCTCAAGATTGGCTCAAAATCTATCTAAATGTGAAATTGGAGAAGGCTTTGTTCAGCAGTTGTTCAGGCTGATGATGATTATGCGCACAGCTAATTAGGAGGTTACCTACCTACACAAAAGGGCACTTGATATCCCGAGTAACGTGTTTGTAATAAAGGGAAACTACTGTTACCGTTTCTGTTTTCGAAGAGTCATGAAAAATCCGAACAATTTGCAAGATGTTCCATGTTCGTCGTAGACCACGTACGAAAATGGTCAAGTTGCAAAGAGGACATAAGGATCGTAGCAGGTAGTTTATACCTGCTTACAGGAAACCTATGTTGATAAAATGATGGGGGATATATTTACTTCGAGTTACAAGGTAAAATTAATTCAAGACAATTTGTGTAGCATAATGGGACTATGGCGATGGTGTTAGTTTTAGATATCGTCTGTTGGTACGTTGGTACGGTGCGCTAAATAAAGTTCGCATTTCGAATGGTTGAGGTCAAACCATTGCAACGGTTTTGTGGGGCTTAGCTTATAAGTTACTTACCTTTTTGGAATAAAGTTAAATAAAATAAAAATAAGTCAAGATAAATTAGCTCACTACATATTATAAAACAAAGTCCTCCGCTGTGTCTGTCTGTTTGCGACAATTTCAAAAACTACTGTACCAATTTTTACGCAGTTTTCACCAATGGATAGTGTTCTCGAGAAAGGAACCAGAGTATAATTTGGTCAGTACGTGGTGGGTGAAGCCGCGGGCATGAGCTAGTTAATTGATAAATTGGTGTTTGTTAACACACAAAAAAAGTCCTCATTTTATTTGCACTTTTCACGATGAAATTATGCAAAAACTACGGCTGCTCTCACACTAAACAGACACTGATTGACAAAGGATTACATAAATATTATTAATATATATTTAATATTTATAAATTTTGTCCATCTGAACAGACTTGGCGACACTATAATTCCACCTTATTAATAGACAATTCTTCGCTCCTTCTTTACAGATTCTGCACTCAAGATGATCACACGTATCTACTCTTTGATATGCCAGTTCTGTCATTAATGACAAAACATGGTGTTGGTATTCACACAATTAGCATTCCGAGTTGTTTTATAAATGATAACAGAATATAGTTATCTGTTTGGATATCTGTAGGTAAAATTACGGTGCACTGCTTAAGCGATAAAGTGCAAATAACTATGATTGATGGTCAAACGGGATTTAGCGAAATAGTGTTGACACCTACCACAAATTGATTCGACAAGACTTGAAGATGAATAAACTTAGTAAAGTCTTTTGTGACCAAGAACCGCAACTTGATCCTGGTTTTTTAACGAAAACATCTCAGATCCAGCTTTTTTATGGCATTTGGGTGAACATGGTACAGTTGGCTATTGGATTCGCCTTTGGTTTCGCTTCGATTGCGATACCGAAGCTATCGAGACCCGACTCTGAAATAAAAATCACAGTGGTTGACTCCTTTTGGATCGGTGAGTAGAGTAGAAACCCTTGTTAGCTCGTAGCTTGAACTTCTTATATATTTTGTAATATATTTAAGCAAAAAAAACTCTTTTTTGGATTAAGTAGTAAATTGTAGAAGGTAATTTATCAAGTAAAAAGTTGGTTTGTAGCAACAAGCCCGCCTATTTTTTTTGCACGGAACCCTAAGATGAAAGTAGCTTAATAGTTTCAATTACTCCCTATAACATCAGCAATTGGTCACTAATATTCCTGTCAAAATCAGTCCTGATGTTTCGGAGAGTAGCTGGAACAAACAGACTGAGTTAAATAAAATAAAAAATATTAAAATAATCGTACTTTTCATTTAGTAAAAAGCTGTAATTTTGAAATTAAAAACAAACACTTAGGTATTACTTGTTAAGATTGATATGATTTCTAAAACCTTATTCTTTTATTTTTATTTGACGTTCCAGTCAGTTCGGTACCATTAATGATCCCTGTTGGATGTGTGATCAGTGGCTTCATGATGGACTCAGCTGGGCGTCGCCACACGCTGATCTGCTGTCAGGTACCCATGTTCGTTGGATGCCTTAACACTGCCCTAGCCAAAACTGCAATTGATATTATTATTGGTTTGTATCAGTTTTAGTTTTTAGGCTTTTGTTCACAATATTTTTTGGAGTCGAAAATTGTGTTTGAAGTACTATGGTGAATTGCATTCGATGCGGCGCTAAAACCGGCGGCTTGTTCTCGTAACGTCATTTACCTACGTTACGAGAACAAGCCGCCATTATATAAGTTTGGCCATGTGTGCTCTTATGTTTTTTTGGCAGTCTCAGAGTGTGTGTTGACTAGGAGAGACGAAATTCACGGCGTATGTCATCATAATCTTTCCGGGTAGACCTCTAAACTTGCGGACTTGCGTACCTATGGCCCCACTGTGCCCGCCGTGCCGGCTAGAAGCCGAGTCAACAGACGAGTTCTGACTGAATCACTAGATTTCTGAAGTAAAGATCGCAGTTGTTGAATTTTTTAAAATTATTTTCCTTTGATTTATTTCGTTAAAATTTTCATAAACTTTAATTATAAGTAAGTATTCTTTAAAACAAACAATTTAAAAACATTCGAAAAAGTAAAAAGAGTCACTGTCCAAGCTACCTGCGATCAGGGATCCAGAGAAAGGATACTCTCAACTATACGAGCCGCGTCCAAAAAACCGCTTTCAAAAGAAATGGAGTCCTTGATCTAGCTGCCTAACGAAATCCTCTTCAGGTATTGGTCGAGGTTCTTGGCAATTACCTTTGCCTTACGTTACCTTGGCCTGTGCGAATTAGTGAGGTAATTAAAACGTTTTATAATATAGCAGTTAAAATTTTATTTATAGCGAGAGCCATAACGGGGGTTGGATGTGGCATGGCCATGGCACCCTCGAGAGCTTACGGTACTGAAATAGCGTTGCCAAACATGCGCGGAGTGATTGGGGCGCTTCCTAGCCTGGCTATATCTTTAGGAATAACTATTACGGTATTGTAAAATTTATTTTATCGCAACCATAATGTGGAAGGTGTTTATTTGATACAAATGCATTTCTCCTTGCTGCTCAACTCAATTGAGTCCTTAGACGAATTTGGTCCCGCATCTAGTGCAGGACTTGCCTCGATGTGGATACAGCTTTTATCCGAATTACAGAAGCCATGTTCACTAGAAATACAAGTTAAGGTTTAGAACCATCAAATTATCAGGAAATAGATGAACTACTTTAAGGGTAGGTATGTGCACTCGCTGCCCGGGGTAAGTGAGGACTAGTCGATGCGGAACCTCACGCTTAAAACTCACGCTGCGTTCATTAGTATAACACTTCTTACCTTCAATCGTATTTGCGTGGCCATCTAAGGCGTTAAGTTTCATTCAGTTGTACGTATTTCAGGCTACTCTCGGCAAATTCTTATCATGGCAACACGTGTGCTACTTCTGCTGCGGGTTTACATTTCTAAACTTATGTTCATTTATTGTGTTACCTGAAACGCCATACTTCGTTTTGCAAACTGGAACTGAGTCGGAAGCACAGGCGAACCTAGCGCTGTTCAGGGCAAAGAATTATAACATTAAAAAAGAAATGGCTCAGCTCAAAGATTTTAAAGAGGAAAACAACCTTAGTAAGTAGGTTGTATTTTGTAATGACTTATTTAATATTTCCTTAACTGCTATGTCACTGGGTTAAGGGGCTGGCTTCTGTAACAGGTTGTCTGCGGTAGGATAAATAGTCTGGTATCTGGTATCCATAACACTGTTCTACCATTATTTTCATGTGTTTTTTACAGAAATTTATAGAATCTTGAACAGGGATAAAAACATTTGTTCGTTACCTTGACTATCAAAGTCTAGAAACCGAAATGTTCAAACATGACGCCGTCGCCGTATTATGTCAATATACTAAAGTTAATTTTCTTCTAGTTTTCGTTAGCCGGAGTTATACGTCATAAATTATATCTTGTATTAGAGATACGTGATAATCCGGATATATAAAAAATCAAAGAAAATAACATGAATGTCTTCAATAAACATATAAGCTTCCGCTTTTGTCGTAATTGGGTTTCAGCTTCAAATTTTATTGTTTCGACACCTAGAGACAGAGTTTCTATTGGAAACGCAGCCTTAACAAAGTCTAAAGATTATGAATATACAATACAAACAACTTAAAGTAATGTGTCTTTGGCAGTTTATTCGATGGGAAGCGTCGACTCATTCCATAATTTTTTTTTTTCTTGCACAGGTTATCGTTGAGGGACACTTTGGGACTGTTATTAAGCAAAGCGTCGTGTAAACCGTTCACATTGATGATGATTTACGAGTTAATCACACAAGCTGCCGGCGTTTCTATCCTTTTGTTCTGGACTATAGATCTGTTGCAGGTAAATAACTTACTTTTATTTTTGTGACAAACACTTAAACGGTTTTTCCGCAATTTGAATCACAGTTGGCGCAGTGGCTGAGCGATTGGCTGCTGCGCTACGTGTTGCGGGTTCGATTCCTGTACGGAATAAACATTAGTATGTTCGGTAGTTGTCTTGGGTCAGGGTTTTTGTGTATGTGAGTTTTAATGTTTGTAAACCCACCAACGATACAGGAGAAATTCCAAAAACGTGGTGAAATGATTCAACCTAAAAACAACATTTAAGTACAATTCCGAAGGTGAGATTTCAGTCACCTTCGGAATTGTACTTACATGTTTTTTTTTTGTTTTAATCATTTCTTTCACTCACTCACCGAAACTATAAGTCTGAACTTCTCAAACTGAAGTTACACCAGTAAACATTGATTCGCAATTTAATTACTCGAGAACGACTTCTTTCGCATGCGAATGCATCTAAGGTAATTGCAACTGGTAGACTTACTAAGTAATAAATAGAACATCGATCGTAGTATCTTTGAAATAGTTCAAACACCACTTCAACACTTTATATAATTTAATATTATTTTGATTAGACATCACGTAAAGTATAGAGATTATGTCATTTGTATCTAAAGTAAACAATAAGAGACCCGAAATTGATCCCTGAAGAACCCTGGACGTGACATAAATTTCAGATTGATAACCATTAGAGCTCTGTCAACAAGGTTTGTTACCTAAGATATTAACTGACACAGCAGATTTCCGCGAATACTATTATCACTTTTTTTTTGTAATTGTAATTCTTGCACCAACCTAGTCAAAAGCTTTATTCAAGTCTGTGTATACACACCACCAGTTTGTAAACGGCATGTAACTCGATGAAAACTCTTTCGGTCGCTTTTGAAATTGTGCTTGCGAGTTTCTTTGATATCAGCAGGTAATGGCATCAAATCAATGAATCAGTGAAATGTGTGGCTTTGAATTTGTTAATATTTTACAACACACGACACATACTTTTAACCTTAGTTAATAACGGCATAAATTAACTATCTTTTTTGTTTTTAAGAAAACAAAATTATCATTTGATGTGGAAACTGGTAAAATTCTGATTGGTGTGACTAGAATAGTTTCGGGGATAACCACTTCAATACTCCTCTACAGATTTGGCCGAAGGCCTTTGGCTTTGATTTCAGGTTATAATTTTAAATATTATAAGGTATTCTAGTTTTTGTAGCCAAGCATAAATCCAGTGTCAGTAGTGTAGTATTTATTATACAGGGTGTCCAAGAACCTGGCGTCCAACTGGATTCCCACGATGCCCCAAGTTCTAACAGTACTCAGAAAAATATTTTAAAAAATCCACCCCATGTACTTACAGAATTATACTGATTTCAAAAAAAAAGGGGAAATGAGCACCCTGTGACATACTTTTGAATGCTGTGACTGCTAATGCTGATAATTTCGATATTTCTTGGAGGTTTTGTAATCTAGGGTATTGCTGTGTCTAAATAGAATGTAAAAATAATGTACTTATTGTACCATTTTAAAATAAAATATTATTTTAACTAAAGGTGATATGGAAAACTATTGAATTTCGCAACTTTGACCGACTGTAGTGTAAAAAAAATGTACCAAAATAGTATGGCAAGTGACGTCAAATTTTGACGCGTTTATTCCTCTTTTTAAAAAGGTATAATACTTACACATTAATTTGAAAAAAAAAAATTTTGATAATATTTTTACTCAACAACCCAATTTTTACGAAGTGCCTACCTACTAACGTTAACTGTCGGACCCTTTCTTATCTTAGAAACTGTTATGTTACTACTATTATTTACTTCGGTTCCAAGAGTGAGCAAGAAGGAAATACACACAGGTAGATGGGTTCCCAGTAGAATAAAAGCAAAGAATGTTAGTTTAAAGATATTTTATTACAATAAATGTTCAAAATGTTGACCACCCGCGGCAATACAAGCTCTCACTCTCCTTAAAAAGGACCGCTTTATGTTTCGCGAGTAACTTTTTTGACGTATCACCTGCACTGCTTGTGTTATCTTCTCACGAAGGTCAGCGATGTCATTAATGGGCTTCGCATAAACGAGCTCCTTCATAGTTCCCCAGAAAAAAAAATCCAGCGGATTTAAGTCAGGTGAGCGGGCTGGCCACGGGATTGTTCCTGATCGCCCAATCCACCTGTTCGGGTATTGCTCGTCCAAAAACTCTCTAACGGATACGCGAAAATGTGCTGGACAGCCGTCGTGTTGGAACCACATATCTGGTGGGGTCTCTTCTAGTAAGTTTGGCAAATCATTTTGAAGAAAATTTAAATATGATTCGCCAGTCAAATTCTCGGGCATCTCAAATGGACCAATAATATTCCCACAGAGAATACCGGTCCACATGTTCACTTTGAACCGGTACTGGGATCTATCTTCTCGCATCAAGTGCGGATTTTCCACATGCCACTCGTGCAAGTTGTGTAGGTTCATGTAGCCATCCTTCTTAAATGTTGATTCATCTGACCACAAAATTTTGTCGATAAAGTTTTCGTCTTCTCGATGTTTTTGCAGGATTGTTTCACAAAACGCGACTCGGCTCGGATAGTCTCGAGGTAAAAGACTTTGCACTCGCTGTACGTGGTACGGATGATATTCTTCTTTTTGGAGAATACTGTGTGCTGTGCTCTTCGGTATCCCCGTATCAGCTTCTATTCCTCGCACAGAGATGCTTGGATTTGCCGACACCGCCTCTAAAACTTCATCGCGTATGAAGTCATTTACGGGTCGTCCTTCACCAGCTACTTGATTGGGGAACCGCCCGTCACATAGTGATCTGTGCACATTAATGAAAACTCGATGGTCGGGATATCGCGTAGCCCTCGGATACCTTTCTCTGTAAAGTCTCGCTGCAGCTCGTCCATTACCTCTACATTCTCCATAAATGTAGTGCATATTTGCGTATTCTTGCGGAGTGTAGGTCGCCATGGTAGCACACACAAAACACAAACTGTCCAAACACAGGCAAAGGTCGTCGTAAAGAGTTCGTTTCAAAGTCCAGAGCACAAAGAGTAATCGAGTCCAATAAACAAAGCTTTAAATCGTAGTACGTGATCAATGGTAACAATAAGAGAGAGGTGCGTAGTAACGGCAGGAGGCAGTGACGCGTACTGACCGTACTGTTATCCTAAATAGCACGATCCCAGATAGCGTCACTATCTATCTCACTCGCACCTCTAACCTTTTTCTCCCTCACTCTTACCTGAATAATGGGGTACCATAAAGAAGAACCAGCAAATCGCAAAGATAGTTTCTGTCTTGCTCCCTCCTGTTGTAATAACGAATCACTATGGTGAGATGCATGCACATACCGTCCCTTACGGTCTAACCTGTTTTTTGAGAGGCCTGTTGTTATTTTTATGAGCATACAATAGTAATTCTTTAGAGGTTAGATTCAATTCGTCGTAAATTTTTCTTTCTAAGAATTCTGTAAGACATCGTAAAAATTGGGTTGTTGAGTAAAAATATTATCAAATTTTTTTTTTTTCAAATTAATGTGTAAGTATTATACCTTTTTAAAAAGAGGAATAAACGCGTCAAAATTTGACGTCACTTGCCATACTATTTTGGTACATTTTTTTTACACTACAGTCGGTCAAAGTTGCGAAATTCAATAGTTTTCCATATCACCTTTAGTTAAAATAATATTTTATTTTAAAATGGTACAATAAGTACATTATTTTTACATTCTATTTAGACACAGCAATACCCTAGATTACAAAACCTCCAAGAAATATCGAAATTATCAGCATTAGCAGTCACAGCATTCAAAAGTATGTCACAGGGTGCTCATTTCCCCTTTTTTTTTGAAATCAGTATAATTCTGTAAGTACATGGGGTGGATTTTTTAAAATATTTTTCTGAGTACTGTTAGAACTTGGGGCATCGTGGGAATCCAGTTGGACGCCAGGTTCTTGGACACCCTGTATAAAGACTAACTTGTTACAATGAAGGGATCGGCTGCAATGGTTGGTCGTCAGTTTGAGTAACAGACCAAATTTAAAAAGAAGAATAAAGTGAAATTATTCATATTATAAAATCTAACTCTTTCATGTGATTTTTCAGCCATCGGAGTGACTATCGTCTGTTGCACATTTGGATTGACCCTAATGGCTAACATAAAACCAAGTGTGTCACCTCAAATATTTTTAATGACATACGTGGTTTTTGCTAGCTTAGGGTACTACACCTTACCATTCCTAATGGCTTTTGAATTATATCCGTTACAAGTAAGTCATAGCTTTGATTAAAATACAGTGCGCATCATTGATTGGCCTGTTGGTCTAGTGGTTAGTGACCCTAACTGCTATGCCGGAGGTCGTGGGTTCGATTCCCACCCAGGATAAATGTTTGTGTGATGAGCACGATCATTTGTTCTGTGTCTGGGTGTAATTTATCTATAATATGTATGTATTTAGAAATATATAAGTATGTTTATCAGTTGTCTAGTACCCATAACACAAGCTCTGCTTAGCTTAGGACTAGATGGCGTTGTGTGATAGTTGTGGAATATTATTATTATTATTAATTATTTTAGCAAAAATCCACTTTGATATTGAGAATAAAAATGGAAAAGCAAGGCCAGGCAAACCATGGTAAAGCCCTTTAAGAAACCAGTCGTGTATATTTGTGTCTTCAAACTGTGTTGAATGAATACAGACGACTAACTCGTCTGTATTCATTCAACGTTAGGTTTTACTTTTACTCCCTTTAGATTGGTCAAAGTTTAATTTAAAGGGAGTAAAAGTGGAGAACCAATGTTTTATCTTAATTGCTTCACAGTCTGTGCAATTGTGCCGGTGTTGGTCGACCTCGCAAATAGCGAAACCATTTAAACTTTTTACCGCGCGTTAAAGCCACGTCGGTTTGGCCATTTGCAGAAGTTTTATTGCCTAAATACACTACAGCCTTTTCTACTGTGGTTCCTTGCAACTTATGTACAGTAACAGCCCAACTTAAAATAATCAGAAACATTGTTCTTCCAATGTTGCCATACCCTCAACAAAGGAATTCAACCATTTTGATCTTTACAACTCAATGCCGGCAAGCCAATGGACTCGTCATCAAATTTAATGAATATTGTTCTAGGAAGTTCGCATTAACTAGTTAGTCCTTCAGACATCTTTTTACATTGCGATATATTTTAGGACTAACTGTTACCAGCGACTCCGCCCGCTGCAACTCTAAAATTATCCCACGGTAGGATAAAATTGGAATAAAAACTATCCTTTGTGTTAATCCAGGTTATAAATTATCTGTGTACCAAATTTTATCCAAATGCGTAAGTAGTTTTTGCGTGAAGAAGTAACAAACATACATGCTCACACACTCACAAACTTTTGGCTTTATAATATTAGTGTGATATGTTTAAAATAGATAGAGGTACAAATATTCTATACCGGGATTTTTTTTTTATTTTTAATTTAAATCTTATGTTGGAGGATTATAATGGACACATGCCTTTAGAAAATGTATGGACTTTGGACAAAAAGGAAAGGATGGAAATTCGTCAAAACTATTAAGAGTAGAATTAGAAATTTTATTTAGTGGTCGAACATGGGCTTTCTGCCACAATGAAGGGAAAACACTTACTGGCGACTGATGTTATCACATCCCGCGGCTTTAGATTTAATGGACAGGGATATCTTTTTGATATCTGCAGACCCAATCAAAATGGTTGCAAATAGGGTCTCGTTTACTAACCAAGGTCAGTGGGGTCAGCCTAGATGCTTCTGGCTGATTTGACATAAGAACGGCTAAACAACACTGTTATATTAAAAGTCAGTTAGAAGACAAATTGTAGACGTAATTGCCTGACGAAGAAAAAAATGCGAATGCGAATAAAATTAATAATATAAAATGAATAAAATTATTTGAGTAGGGCATGATGTCAAAGGGAGCTTTTTGGACACGATTTGTTTTTATATTTAAATTTCAGGTTCGGGGGTTACTCGGCGGTGCAACAATTTCCATAACTTCCCTCATGATGTTCGTCAGTACTAAGATGGAACCATTTATGTTGGATAGTCTAGGCGTGTCCAATACGTTTATAACATTTGGTTTATTTTCATTTATAGGTAAGCATGTATTGTACGTGAGTTTGTTTCTTGAAAATCATAATTATAATTACCTGGCTTGTGCCCGTGACTGAATATCATTAAAATTATAAAACTGTCAAGCCTGGTAAACAGGGTGCAAAGTATGTTTATGCACATAGTAACGGAAGATGTAAAACATGATCTGGATCTAGGGAGGGGGCGCAATCAGTTAGGGTGAATATGTAGCCGAGCAGGTAACCTCGATGTACCGCCGCAATTAAAATAGTCCTTTTTCAGGCATACTGCACATCACTTTACTTGGCAGCCCTGTGGTTCACATATACCTAAAAGGTTTATAATGGTCTGCATCCATGAAATAATAAAGGTGTTATTCTGATAAATATAAACAACTTTTCGTCAAAGTACGTTCAGTAGTCTAAGTAACATACATCCAGCCTCATAAACATTCACATTAGATTAGTACAGTGAGATAAGATTAGCAAGCGTCGTGTAACTTTTGTTCACTAATTTACAGGTTGCGTATTCATATTTTTCTGGTTGCCAGAAACAAAAGACTTGACATTGCAAGAAATAGAGGAATACTACAAAGAAGTACGACCTACACTATCGTCCCAAAGACGCATTAAGCGGTCAATGTCACTATTAACAGAACTTAGTAGAGGCGGCAGGCAATCTTTAACCAACGAGAAATTAGAAAGGATTAATCGTCAAAGTACTTCCAAACTCAAACATGCTCAAATAGAGGCGCAGAAAAAGTTGGCAGAGCTTATAGGAAAAGAGATAGAAGATCAACTAAAATTATCAACAAGTAGTACAGATGTTAGAGGTATTCAAGAAAGAGAAAAGCGAACAAATCGAGGAATTCTAAAATCAACGGAATCTAAAAAATCAACCCTCGGAGTAATTTTCGAAAAAGATGAAAAAAAGAAAGAAAACGACACTTCCTTTTTTTCATCTTTATTTTCTTCTAAAAATGAAAAGAGTGACGAGGAGACTCCTCAAGATAAAAAGGGAACACATCGAGATAGTGTAAAATCAACAGAATCTAAACAAGCAACCCTTGGAGTAAATATCGAAAAAGATGAGAAAAAGAAAGATAAGGACACTTCCTTTTCTTCTAAACATGGAGAGACTGACGAGGAAACCCCTAAAGATAAAGAAAGTGACGAGGACATTTCTAAAGATGAAGATCAACCAAGTACGAGTAAGAAAAATACTCGATAGGAACATGTCAGTTTTTCCTGCGAGTCTCTTGTCGAACAAGATCTCATTGCCGCCTACTCAACGGAAGATCCAAACGAATATAGTGGATTGTCTATATAATTTGGGACGAGAAACGATTACTGAATAGGGTTCCTTCAATATGTTCCTCGTTTTTATTTGTTTTTCAGGCAGTAGGAACTACTAACACCACTCTCTAAGTTGTGTGTTGACTAACCAAATGGACATTTTCTGAAATAAAACAAATTTACTTTTTGATATATTTATATTACTGCTCAAAGGGTCAATAATAACGGGGCTGCGGGATGTTGTAAGAGATACCGCGGCCTTGACATTTAGGGGTAAGAAGGAACATGGGTGGTTTTTAGTCAGTACAAGTCTGACACGCTCTCGCTCTGCCCAAAAGCGGGAGGGGTTATTTGATGATTTTCCACCCCACAAAATAAAGAGGGTCAATAATATAAAAAAGATACACGCAGTTTTTTATGGATTTAGTTACACGTTAGCCACAGCTTGAACAACTTTCTCGAAAATATTAATGCCTGTCATAAAGATATCTATATGTATTTTCTCGTCGTGGGCGTGCAGTAGCATCGGTGAGTCCATGAGTGGAGAGAAGCTGATCCCAGGTATACCTTGAAGACGAACGTATCGTATGTCGGTTGCGCCTGGACAGATCACACAGCGTATTGAGAAGCCCCTGAGGAAAAAAACTTGGACGTAAATATATGAAGTAACTAGCGGACGTCACGCGGTTTCACCCGCGTAGTTCCCGTTCAAATACGTGGATAAAAAGTAGCCTATGTCACCCGGGGATAGTGTAGCTTCCCAACGGTGAAAGAATTTTTCAAATCGGTCTTGTAGTTTCGGAGCCTATTCGTTACAAACAAACAAACAAATCTTTCCTCTTATAATATTAGTGTAGTAGTATTTCGAATACCTAATACTTGTGCGTAGTTATTTCTACTGACTGGTGCCTCGTTGGTGTAGTGGTCGCAAGTTTGAGGTCTTTGGTTCGATTCTCACAATACCTGACACGGTGTCTGGCTTTGTGCCCGGTTGATGGCAATAAGCTATTTATGTTTGTCCATGGGACACACATAAATAAGTGACGAAATACGAGTGTACGATTAGGTACGCCTCTAGTTGATGATGTAAAATGTATGAAACAACTGCATTACTAGCCTATATGCTAGACTAGTCTTTGCATTCCCACTACTGGGGCACAGGCCTCCGTGTTGTGAGCCGTGATCCACCACGTGGGCTAAGTGGGCTTATAATATATTATAAGATGTCATATTTGCGGTAAAAAAGTTTTGGTACAACCAAGAGAAGGTTTTACTTAAATCTTCCTTAAAATAATGAAACTGAATGCAATCATTCGTCTTGGCTTTTGACGAGGTCTGGATTTGTGCCCAGTTGATGGCAATAGGCTCGCCCCTATTACATAAAACCTAAAAATACCTGGCAAAATGTTAGCGTACTATTAGGTACACCTCTGTCCAACCTTTCGGGGATACAGGCGTGATGTTTACGTGCTTTTTGGCAATGAATTTCTTGAAATCCAACTTACATGTCATCGACAACTTTCTTCATGACGGTCCAGAATGGTACGCTGCCGTCTATTTTGGTGTTCCTAGCTGGTGGATTCTTGACAAAATACTCGAAAGTTACTCCTTCACCCGCTTCCTCGCACCATCTCAATATCTACAGATATTCAAACATTCAATTCAATTCAATTATTGCATCAAATCTGTGCTTTGGAGTATTAAATTTAGAGGAAAGCTTTTGTCGCCACGGGTGGCGCAGTGGCTCAAGCAATGGACTGCTGCGCTGCGTGTCGCGGGTTCGATTCCCGCACGGAACAAATATATGTATGACCTACAGATAGTTGTTCCGGGTCCGGGTATTTGTGTATGTGAGTTTAAATGTTTGTGAACGCACCCACGATACAGGAGAAATTCCTAGTGTGGGGCAACGTTTTAAAAAAAAAAAAAAAAATACAGGAAAGCTTTTGAAAAAACTCATCTATCCAATAAAAACTCTTACTGCCGCACTCAAAGAGTTTTAATAATTTGTAGATCTGACTCTTCCCGTGACCAGACAGCTGGCCTATTTTTTGATTCAAGACAACATAGTTATCGAACGTGGCAAAGCTGTTATGCTTCTAGGCACGTTTCCTATTGGCAGTAATGTGGACGAAATTTTTAACACAAACGTAATTCCTCTACTTTGTATTTAAATAAAATTAAGATACAATTAGATATACGGACAAATTAATATGCCTACTCACCATTTTCTCAAACTCATCGTGGTCCACATCGGGGCAAATTCTTATGTCAAATGATACTGATAGCGTCTCAGGTAACACATTAATTTGGACTCCACCCTAGAATAGATAAGATCAATATTACTATAAATTATAATATATATCCGTGATAAATGTGTGAAGAGGCTGTTCGGGTTCATGGCCCAGATAATTATCAGCAATAACATGCATAAGGTGTGATGGCACTATGCTAGCGAAGGAGGTAGCGAAACGTGAACAGGGCAGAACCTCACGTCCCAGCTGCCGCGGGAGGCGCTCCGGGCGTCGGGGGGCACGTGACAGCTTCCGGCCACCGTTGACGTGGGTCTGTGGACGGTGAGTGATGGGCTAGCTCGCCGTCCGTCCGTCTTAAGACGACGACAGGTCGTATTGACGGCGCGTTCGTGTTCCACGCGCGCCTTAGAGAGATGTCAGCAACATGGAAGTGGCCCGCAAGGGCCAACGCCCGTCGGGGCTGCGGGTTGTTCGAAACAGATACCGCGTTTCGAACGTACCGCCTCGGCACAAGGGCTAAGAAGGAACATGGGTGGTTTTTAGTCAGTAGAAGTCTAACACACCCGCACCGCACCGCACCGCCCAGAGCGGGTGGAGTCATTTGAAAATTTTCAAAATTACAACCCTCCAAAACAAAAAGGGATGATGGGACTGTCTTAAGTATTATAATAGTCCCAAAAATGTGAGTGTTTGCAGAGATGGATATAACTGGATATGAAAGGGTTGCAAACTTTCATTTCATCTCATAATATTACATTTACACGCAGATAATGTCAATGAAGTAAAAGTTTACCGATATTTGTGTTAAGTTGATGCTTGTAACATGCCCGCACCAGCGATCCCCTGCGGCCTTCTTCTTCTCCTCAGCACGAAGGGTCATAAACTTATCGATTATGTAATGTAACTGTAAACAGAAAATGATCATTAGGGAATCAATGTTGGGTCACTTCCGTTGTAAATGGTTATGAGAGTTGGGCAACACTAAAGAACCATGGATGGCCTCAGTGAAAGATGATATGGTGAGAAAAATGGTCCAACGAAGCCATGGGTGGTCACCCATTCACGGTCCAACCTAGGCAAACGCGGCTTTACCTAAAGATCGAACCGAGCTGCTGTTATCATTTAGACATGAGTTGAAAACTATCTACTACATATTTTTTAAGGCAGGACATGTCTGTCGCATGCCGAACGACCTGTGGGCCCGTAAAGATCATGGCAGGATTGGTGCCCTGATCGCCCTGCCGTGGCAGGCCACGAAGGAGATGGCGGGACGAACTGGATGTCTTTCTTGAGAATTGGATAGAAGTTGCACGAAATCGTGATCGTTTGAAGGAATGGAGGGAGGCTTTTGCCATGCATTTTTGCAGAATTGAGCAACAAACATATGCAAGCTTTCATATATATAATATTAGTTGGATGTTTCCTCTATGCCAGATTAATAATTATTGATTACTGACCTTTTCACCAGCAGTACTTTTCTGCTGGAGCAGGGAGCCATGTCCGGGTTCGCCTCTACACGTTACAATGATTTCTGGAATACAAAAACAAAGTTCTAATCATCATCAGATACTGATGTTCCATTCTTTTACCAATTTTTTTCCGTTACCATCGAGTAGGGCATTAAAATGAAGGGTTTTAAAAGGATATTAAAAAAATATGTAACACTTATATGTTTAAAAGAAATTTAATGTGACAAATCCTATAAACAAACACAACAGTTAAATCATCTGCGAAGAATTTTAAGCCAAGGAAAGAACAATCACAAAAGAAAAAAGAAAGTTGTTAAAAACTAAAAACCCGACTCAAAAAACTGAAAAGAAAAAAACAAGCACATTTTAAATTAAACAAAACTTAGAAGCAGGCGGGGTTCTAAGTTTTGTTTAATTTAAAATGTGCTTGTTTTTTTCTTTTCAGTTTTTCAGTCGGGTTTTCTAGTTTTATTACTACTTTTTTACTGTAAGAGAAAAAGAACAGAGTGCTACAGTGTGCGCACACATTTGTATACTACACTATCTTCCAGACTGATATAGCTAATCTCCGCTAAGATTGGCTGCCGTGACCGGAAACGATCAGGAACACTAATTTTAATACAATATCGCACACGCAGTAACCAAACGTACCCTTTGATGGTGCAAAAACCTTGCTCTATGTAACACCTACTTTCATGTCATAATTGCTACATTCATTGCATATCTTTCAAATTACAGATTTGTAGTACACAAAGTTACCTAAATTAGTTGCATCAGCAGGAACTTTGTCTAGTTCATACGACAGTTTTTAACCGTTACCCCACAGACGTTATCTCATATAATTATATGAATATTTCACACACTACAGCCATTAAAATGGACACATACCCATTAAAATACTGATTGTCATCTAGGAAAAAGCTAACGCGACGAATTGGGCAACATTCTCCTTTTGATGTTGTTTCAAAAGATAGGTTTCTTTCGATTAAATGTGGTAGTTCCACAAGCTGCTTCTTATGCCCGTGACTCACTAATTTACTGTGAATATCTTGGAAGTCAGTACTAGTGGCAGCGGTGGGTGGTGGTAGATAATAAAGGGTGTAAAAGCACTACAATATTTTTTTGTCCTCCAGTAGTTTGTAGTCCAGTAACGAACATATTGGGGGTCAAAGTTCCAAATTTTTCACAGCTGTTCGTTTTAATACTAGTTTACAGGTAAGCTAACTTTACTATAATTACCTCCATGACCCGTTTACTATTCAAAGCATCATCCACTAGCACAATGTTTTAAGAGTGCTACATTAAGTTTTTCCGTATATAATTTTTTACCCAAAAAAAAGACGTTTCCCATAAATAATTTTTGCGTAGGGGTACTTAGTTTGATGTACATAATGCTTTGTTGATGGTTTCGTGAAGGGTTCTACTAACTAACGGCACTATCTTATTTTATCAATTTCCACAAAAAAATTGAGATATGTTTACCAAAAACTATCTGGTGCTGAAGAAATATCTCAGCTAGGTAGGAATTTTTTGTGAACTTTAGAATAGGTATTCTATATAGTCTAGTCGCAGGAATACTCTACTCACGTCTCGATGTTCTTTCTCCATAAAACGCTATGATCTCTGTAGGATGCGGGTTGGGCGCACTCTCGTCTAACGCGAAACCAAGGTTCAGCTGCTTAAACTCGGGTGACTCTGAAAATGCACCCATACCGTCTACGCCACCGATTTCTTCGTCTACAAAGATAAGACATATTTATATTAATGGATTTTCTATTTGAAAACCTGTGGCGCCTGTTACAGGAAAATTGAATGAAACTCGTTCATCCCGGTCCATACATGCAATGTAGAGGGATATAAGGCATGAGACTATAAAGAGGATGGATTTTAATGTTGATGGATGGAGTCGATGGCCACAAAAATTATGGATGGATTGTATATGGATGGAATGATATGAAAGAAGAGGACCTAAATGAAGCCGTGACGTTAAACAGAAGAGAATTGAAGAATAAAACAGACCGTACAGACCCCATATAGATGAGATGATGTGATGTGATGTGATGTGTGTGTGATGTGTGTGTGTGTGTGTGTGTGTGATGATGTTGGGATGAGGGCAGGAAGATGATGATTAGGAATTTGAAAACCTGATCAATTAATGATCACTTTTCGTGAATGTATTTAAACCATTGCAGCATTGTAAGCTGGTTGCAAAAAAACCATCATAAGCTAACAATTTTAAGAGCAAGAGTCACACCAATGTGAATTTGCGCTCCATACAAGCAGTTTAAGGGTTCCCTACGTTACTTCGAAACACTATTCTGCGAAATCGTTTCACCTAAAACTATACACCGAAGCCTTTATACTGCGACGTTACGTTTGGTCTATGCCTTTTTTGTTCGATGTTTCTTTACACCGAAAACCTAAAACCTTACATCGACTTCTGTTTCGTTTCACCAACGTTTGTTTGTATTTTGTAACGTTACTTCGAAAATATTATAAAACACAATAATACCTTCTCATTGGCTTGGACTTTTTTTTTTAGCAAATATTAAGATCTTTTATGACAGCCGGGACCAACAGCTCAACGTGCTATCTGAGGCACCGAGAAAACTCGGTATGTAACGGGTGGTCACCCATCCACAGACCAACCTAGGCAAGCGCGGCTTAACCTAAAGATCGACCCCGAGTGGCAGTTATTAACACCAATGCTTAAAAAAATCTCCAAGCCAAAAATACGGTATTATTGTATTGGCTAAATATTTTCGAAGCAACGTTACATAGAACAAACAAACGTTGGTGAAACGAAACAAAAGTCGATGTAAGGTTTTCGGTGTAAAAAAACATCGAACAATAACGGCATAGACCAAACATAACCTCGCAGTATGAAGGTTTCGGTGTATAGTTTTAGATGAAACAACTTTCGCAGAATAGTGCTTCGAAGTAACCTAAGGAACCCGTTTGCCAAGCATTGTTGGGCAAACTGCTTCAGTTAGGCGTCATTGTCCCAGCAGTGGGAACGTTAAGACTCATTATGCTTAAGCTAAATACTAACCAGGTACAAAAGATATATGAACTGTCCTCTTAAGCCTGACTCCAGCTTCTTTCAATCGTCTGATAGCTTCTAGGTGCATCATGCCTATGCTCTTCATGTCTTGAGTGCCTCTCGCATAGATATACCCATCATCTGTCAAGACTGCGTCGAATGGAGGGTAGGTCCATTTTTCCTGGAATTAGGAGGGTAAAATGTATTACCTATTTTTATTATGATTAAATTCAAATTGTTTATTGCAATCCATAATGTACATTAACAGGTGTTAAGGAAATTAATTCTAGACACAATTATGGACCCTGTCGGGCACAGCAAATTTTATAATTCGTTCGTGGTCGTCATCACCGAGGCAGGCCTAAGAAGCTCTGGCGATTTGGATTCGTTCCTGACTGGTTGGCCAGAGAAAGCAAAACATCGGTAGGGTTGGAAAAGAATGAGGGAGATCTTTGCCCAGCAGTGGGACATAAAAGCCTAGATAAAAAAAAGTTCGTGGGCAATAACTAAGTAGTCTCATACTACAAATCCTATTTAACCTTCTTTTTATTTATTATTCCTGAATAAAATATGCTACCTACATTTTATTAATTAAACAAATAGAACAAAAATAGTATTTATACATTTTCTTTTACTGTCTTTTAAATCTTTTCTTTGTTGTTTTTGATATTTTACTCACCTATATTTTTAAATAGTGAAAAGTAAAGCAATTTTTGGTGCATGTGTGAATGGCATCGTCGCGTTGTTCTAAAATACCGACTTAAAAGCGGGTTTTTTTACTGATATTTGGGTTCGTTCCAAAAGATTTGTGTGTTTCTAATGTAATAATATTAAACTTGTTGATACGATATCTCGATGTTTCAACATGCCGCCACATAATTATGACGATATGTCAGAGCAGGCTTAAATAATGATGATTTACAATGTCAATGGGCAGTATTGTTGCTAACAGGCTGACATCTGAGTGTAAACCTGTAAGAAAGCAGTGTCTACGGCTATATGATACAGAAGCTACTACACTACTGAATATCCTCGAAATTGTTTTAGTTACGAGTAAAATACGGACAAAAAAAAATTAAATTATCTTGAGAGTGCCATATAAAGGAATTGTAAACATAGTATTTACTTAGGTACTGATATGATTCGTCTCCACCTTGAAAGTATATCTGTTCCGATAACAGAATAATAATTGTTTACAAGCTAATGACATGAGGATTACTTTGAGGTGATAAAGCACAATAGTAACAAAGATATTCAAATGTTTAAAGCGATAGACAGGACAACACGAAGAAAATCATAATCTAACACTTGTTACCACTTAGTAACAAGTCGTTACGCTAGTATCATACACCTGCTTGTCAGGAAGCATACATAAAGTGTCAAAATCAAAAATGTTCGGGACCTACATTCTTTTTTTTAGACAGAACGCCACACTATTGCCAAACCACTGTAACTCCTGTAAGCCAGAATCATTAGTCCCGAACACCAGAAAAGCGCCAAGATAATGATGCTCGACGAAGTCCCAGAGAAACGATTAAACTGTCTTGGATCCCGCAACGAAGTTACTCAGAAAAGAATAGCGGAGGTGTATGAAAAACAACAGAACACGGCCAATAGGCATATAGGGACGTATACACTTTTTGTGCCTAGCACCACGGATATTATTGTCATTAATATTACTAGGTCCAAAGTTGTGAGCTGTTGATTCATTCCAATAATACAACAAAGATGCTTGAACGCACGGAAATTAATTTGTTCTAGTTATCTACATTCTTGTATGAGAATATTCTGCTCTGTCTTTTAAACATCTTTGAGCAGTAACCATATACCTACCTATCGCAGATGTTCTTTATGTAAAAACCCATTCGAGTTATCTGTGTCGTATCGACTACCTGATTCTCATGGAAAACAAGGGGTGAATGCACGAATTGCTCAACGAATGACAATACAATTTCTTTATGTGCAATCAGTGCAATCACTGCAAGCACATTCAGACAATTTGGGTCTATATTTCTCGCTCTGATCGGTTCCGTTCTATTCCAATTTGTCAGTTCTGTTAATTAATGCATTACCCCTAAGTCTGGACTAACAACAGCTGAGAAATTCACCACTACCCTTAAAAATAAAATACAAATACTTAAAACTCTTACCTCATTTACAGGAACAACGTCCATATGTGAGTTTAAAAGTATAGAAGGTAGTTCTGGCTGTAGACCCTCCCATGTTATCACCACCACTGGCTTCTTGGGCACGAACTCTTTGACGAAAACAGGGAGATCGAGAAGGCTTGCTTGCTTCTTCAAGAATTTCACACAGCCTCCTGCAGAAAAAGTAAATTCATTAGTTAAAGGTTATATTATGCGTCGCCTTTCAGTTTACCCGAATGCAGCTGAACACTTGTATTTTACATGGATCGGCAGTTGTTGCATGTTTTTGCTATTTGTATTTCACGTCTTGAAATGGAAGAGCGGACCTCCTAACACAGGCATTATCTGCCTAAAAGGAGGGTCCAATCACAAAATTTTGTATAGGTAGACCTAAACTTATTTTACCAATAAATTATTTTTATTTTTTTCAAAAAACTGGGTAAAACGAAATCCCTTGGTAAGACTGGTTGTTAGAATTTATACAAATGACAGCCGGGACCAACGGCTTAATGTGTTTTCCGAGGCAAGGAGGTAACTCGGGATGTAATGGATGATCACCCATCCACGGACCGACCTAGGTAAGCACGGCTTAACCTGAAAATCGACCCAAGCGGCTGATATTATTAAGCTACGAGCTTCTCCTCAGTTATAGGTTCTAGTAGGTATATGGATAGGAAATTAGGAATATTGTTGCTCGTGTAGTCGTATTATTGTTCTTTCTTTTGCGAAAAGTAGCCATGTTCTTCTCAGGTCCCTAGCTATCTATTAACCTTCGTATCGATCGATTCAGTGATTTTGCTTGAAACAAGTAAAGCATTTTTTTAAAGAAGAGTTTAAATATGTGACGTAATTTTTTTCCGGATTTTCCCCTGCAAACAGTTTTATGCATAATATCCGCCATCTTTGGGAGTCCGCATATTGGATTTAGAAGACGTCACGACCATGCAAATTATATTGTCATCCAAACTAAACGTGTATGCAACATTTCAACTCAATCGGTTGGGGAAAGCGGGCTTAAAATTCAATTGCAATATTTGACCCAAGCAAACAAAGCCAGACGGGTAGAGTTGCTTTCGCAATTATTTATTGAGACAACTATATTTGATGAGACAAGCCCGCGACACTACTCTCAAACCACTGTAACTTTCTGAAATCCAGAATCAACAGTGGTGACCACCAGAAAAGCGGCGAGACAATGAAGCTTGACGAAGTCCCAGAGAAATAATTATGATTTCAATATCTTGAATCCCGCAACGAAATTAATCAGAAAAGAATAACGGAGGAGCGCTTTTTATTTCCTACTACTTCATTTCTTTTATAACATTAGCTAGTATGAGTTGAATTGTCGGAACAATAGCTTATATATTAAAATTACGATCAGAATCAGAATACAAAGTTTCATGACCATTTTCCCCATTAATTGGGTAAACATAAATAACAATTCTATGAGGAAATTAGTTAGCTATAGAATATATAGTAGTGCCCCACTACATTCTTCCTATACTCCACTGAAGGATCCGGTGGATTGTCTTCCACCACCAAAGTTACCTATAATTATATTTTACTCACGTTTACCATGGTAATTAATTTTCTAAGAATTATCGATTTAAAAATTGACGCAAGTTCTTCTGCTGAGCATGGAGTTTATGGTTAGATTCCCAGGTAAAGTAGTGTCTTACCTGGGAGTGTCATACATGGGATTGAAAAATACGGCTCTTTTAACCCGACTGCGGCGAAGCCCAAAAGGAGGGTTATTATAATTTGAACGGTAAGGTAAAGGTAAATGATGATTGCAATATTTTTTCCTTTATCTACGTTGATGATGTTGTTATTATTATAGCACTACTTGTATACGTGGAATCAAGAATTTGGGTGGAGTGTGCGACTTAAACTTTTCATACTTTAGTTTCAGAAATCGGGGGCAAACACTGCGTCAAAAGAATCAGCTTAGGTAAGCCAATGAGTTAAGGAAAATGATCACTCTGATGTCAAATAAAGTTGATGACTTCAAACAACATTTATTTTGTTAATATGTATTGTATTCAATGATTACATTACTCTATATAAGTTTATCCTGTAAAACTCACCATAATCAACATCAGGATGGACGCTTGGAATTCTCAGATACTCCCGAAACCTTTGTACAGCTTCATCGTTCTCCCATTTTGAACTCATCGCGACTGTTCTATGTTTAAATGCACTTTTTTAATGAGACTCAGGACGCGTGTTATTCTTCCCGTTTATAAATTGATACTAAGTGAACGATTTCGCAAATTGTGTCTTATCTACGCTAATGTTTGTCTCCCGTAATGTTTGTTTTCGCTTTTTATTTGCTGTATTTATCTCCACTGATAGGTAACAACCAGATAAATAGAACTAGTATAAAATAATACAAATATTACTAAGCTACTGCACAATGTTGGAGATTATTTATTTATTACGTAAATATTATGAAAACTACGAGTATCTATACGTAAGTACCGACCTACAAAATGAAACCCAACGAATATAGACACGTTATACCTACGAATTAATTAGTATTTTATTAGTGACTAGCTTCTGCCCGTGGCTTTGCTCGCGTGGAGGTTCAAAACTAGGTATACAACGGGACCGGGATTTTATTACTGAGACAATAAATATTTATAATAGGGATGTTTTCCGACTAAAAAAAATAGATTTTGTGTCCAGTACAGTATAGTTAGATTATCAAAAAATATTGGATACGTGTGGTTTTGGTTTTATCAAATTAATAAAAATTGACGAAGATAAGAGATGTCAAAGATAATGAATGTGGGGTTTTAATAGTCACCCAAATACCTACCCTATTATGTCCTAACATAACGAATTAGATGTTTAAATGAATAATGTTTTAATTCGTCAGTCAGATAACTTTAAAAAAAAATTGACATGATTATAAGTATTTTTTCTGGATTAGGTCCAGGATATGGTTAAACCGTGTGCCAAGCTTCTAAATTCGTCCAGTCCTACATAATTTAAGAGATTATGAGAGAGATCTTACTGTCTGTCGCATTTATAATAATATGTTATTATTATTTTGATATTTATAATATTTTAGATTATTTATATAGTAAGATTTTCAGCGTAGCGAACGTCTTTATGATTTTTAAATCAAATTATTATTTACCTTACACGGTTACTACATGAATGTCTAACTACTACAACAGTAGGTAAGCGTCAACATGAATAAATGTATAGTAACATTAATATTAGCAAACATGTCGAGTTCGTTTCCCCAGTTAGTCTTACGACCTACCTCAAAGAACATTCTAGTATTATAGAAGCAGTCTGAACATATACCGGTGCTCTACAATTTATATCACTTATGTGTGAATATGAATGGTAAATCACTTACAATTCTATGCAGTTTGCTTATGGTATCTTGTAGATCGTCTGAGGAATGTATGCAGAAGTATCATGTTTATTGCACCTTGGAGTTTGAACTAACAAACTTATTTTATTAACAAATATTTTCAGTGATATAGGTACTCAATCTTTGATTACATAATCAAAGTTAATTATTGATATTATTCGCTGGATTTCAGCACTTAGGGGCCTACGTTTGTTTTTGCGAGTAGCTCGTGGCTAAAAGAATAACAGTCGCTCGGGTCGATCTCCAAGTTCAACCGCGCTTAAACTTACTTTACTTACCGTTGGTGTGTTTTGTATGAGTTATCATCACCCATACCGATTTTCCTCTGTGGCTCTAAAACTATATTAAGACGTTGATTCCGGCTTTTATTTTAGATCTTTGACAATCATCACAGGTAGTCATTGGCCAAAAAAGTTTGACAAACAATCTAACCAAGGAAAACATATTACCCAGTACTAACTGGGTAGTGGAGGTCAAATAGGCAGTCGCTCCATGTAAAATATTGGTTTTCAGATCGTAATACGGGGATAAAAATAAAAATATTTGTTAATCCAAAGCAATGCTTATTATGGCCAAAAGTTACTAAAGAAACATTTTCAGAATATGTTTTGTTATGAAGGATGTTTACTGACTTAAAAAAATGTGATTCTAATTTGTCCATCAGTTAGATTATCGAAAAATATTGGATACGTATTTTTTGTTTTATCAAATCAATAAAAATTGACGAAGATAAAAGATAAAAGGTAGGTGACGTCAAAGGTAGGTAATGTCTTAGAGTATCGGTCACACGAGTTTTCAAAGCACTGTATCGTCTTCATTTTTTGCTTAAGTGAAAAAAGAAAAAAATATGTGTGCAATATTTTTTGGTTAACTAACCAATTAGATTTTTTTTTTTGTTAACATCCCTATTGGTATGCAATCATGCCATGGCATCTGACAAAGGAGAATGTATTAAAAAGAAAAATGTTGCGCCGACTCCTAGTAAAATGGACTAAGAATTTATAAATTAGGTCTTTGAATTATTTTTTTTGTATTTTATTTTTGAAATGACCATGTAACTTTCATAACACTTTCACAAGTTTTTATTTTTCGCATTTATTTAAAAGTTATATCAAATTCAAAATAAGTTTTTGAATCCAGTCCCGAAAACATGCCGACGGTTCCCGAATAAACCCGAGCGCGTGTGACGCCACATTAATACATTCTTCATATAAACAGGTGCTGCAGTGTTTTGTTTCCGGATATTTTTAGTCATTGTACTAGCGTAAAATTTTAATTAGTTTAACATTATGACGTCACAAAAAAACGTGGTGCGTTCGAAGTCATGTGGTTCTTTTTAACAAAATTAATTGGAGAACTATTCAGTAAAAATAAAACTTAAGAGTTTATCGCATGGATTTTTTACATAATTTGTGTTCAAGTTTTAAAATACAAAGTAAAAATCGTTTTTTTTATTTCAAAACTCCACATTTTTGGTTATGATTACTTATCCTGAAAATGATAATACCAACACGTGAGATCGATATCTTAAAGCCGATAACGACGAAGTGAATGATGGTGATCGCGAGTTTAACGGTATGGGCAGAATGCCAGGTAGGTTGTGCCAATATGAATAAGTTGGCAACATTTATCACATTTCGAGGAAAATAACGAGCCTGGGAAAGGGAAACAACTTTCTTTATCTACACTAAAATTATAAAGAGGAAAGATTTGTTTGTTTGTTTGTAACGAATAGGCTCCGAAATAACTAAACTGATTTGAAAAATTCTTCACCGTTGGGAAGCTACACTATCCACGGGTGACATAGGCTACTTTTTATCCCTGAATTCCCACAGGAACGGGAACTACGCGGGTGGAACCGCGTGACGTCCGCTAGTTATTGATAAGTTGCTTAAAGATACTCCACGTGTGATGGTTATGCGATCAAGTGAGATTATACTGTTAATTGGCTATGTCTTAAAGTTAAAAATTTCTTTATGACTAGCCCTAGCCCTAGCTAGGCTAAATAGCCGTATTATGCCAAAAAAGGAAAATATAAAAAATGTGTGGTTTCTAAAACAACCATTTTTTTTCAACTGTCCCAGACATCTCCAGTTTTTATGGAAAGTTATCCAAAGCGAGGCCACTACTGGAAATATACTTAATGGTTGATGTGTCGCCGCACAACGTACTTTTGTATATAAAAACTTAGATAATACATAAAAAATAAAGCTATAAATTAGATACAGCGAATTACATTAAAATACCATCTCAGACATTAATCTGCATGGTCTTCATGACTGTATGTATTATACCTTATTGTAAACCCAAACGATTTTAAAAGATAAAAGAGATACCTAACCTTTGGAGTTTCTTGCCGGTTCGTCTCCTTAGGAATCGACCAATGCACCGAACCGTGCCCCTTTTTAACGACGTTTTAAAAGTGCCCATGTAGGCCTATATGAAATAAAAATATTTTGATTTTGATTGATTTTTTGATATCTACCGACGGATTCTCGCCACAGTGTGCTTGTGAGTGACACGTGTGTTCAGAATTTTGGCTGTTTTATTGTAATATTGCGTTTATTGTGACTTGTTATTGTGTTTGTTTTTGTGTTGTTTTGTTGTCACCTGATAACAGGTTTGTTTTGTGTTTGTTTTAAAGATATCGTTTATCATTATTCAATATGAATATAGATAAAAATAAACCTCCTGACCCTCCTCATAATATCCCTACTACCCCTTTGTCTGGTTTTTCTTCCAACCCGTTAAGCCAGTTTGCTGATGTCGTTTGTAGCCTTGAGTCCCAAATCCTTCCATCCCAGTCTACTCGTAAACGCCCCGGTAATGAAGATGATGTATCCAATCGTCCTAACAAACAACCAAGAACTCATGTAGGCCGTGTGAGGTACTCAGTTTTAGATAAAGGTCCATTTATTGTCCATGTTTCCCGTCAAGAAGCACAACCTAATGCTGGAACTACTCTACATCCCGTTACATTTGGACGTTTCTTGGCAAACAATAACATAGCCAACATCACTGCAGTTAAGCGAGTTGGTAGAAACCGCGTTTCCGTTGAGTTTGCATCCCCTCAGGATGCAAATGCTTTTTTATCAAACAGTGTTTTAGGCACAAACTTATTTGAGGCAGTTATTCCTTCATTTAATATAACCCGTATGGGGGTTGTAAGTGGCATCCCAACCGACTTCTCAGAAGAAGACGTCTTGTCTTATTTAAAGGTCCCAGAAGGCTGTGGTCCAATTCTTAAAGTAAGACGTTTTAACAGAAAAGTTACAAAAGATGGTTTAACTGAGTACAGGCCCACAGAAACTTGTGTCATCACATTTGATGGCCAAGTTTTACCAAAAAGAATTTTCTGTTTTTACACTTCCTTAATTGTAGAACAATATATCTACCCCACCATTCAGTGCCGCAAGTGTTGCAGATTTGGTCACGTAGAATCCCTGTGTCGTTCCAAACCCCGTTGCAGTAAGTGTGGCAATGATCACCCCGGTGATGGTTGCAGCATTGCTGAGACCGAGGCTTTCTGTGTGTTGTGCTCTGGAAGCCACTTTGCAAATAGCAGGGCCTGTCCGGAGTACAGCAGGCAGAAGACCATTAAATCAATTATGGCTGAGAAAGTAATGTCTTATTCAGAAGCAAGTAAAACTGTTCCTATTTCTACTCGCAGTTATGCAGACACTGCAAAAATACAGACTCAGTCATACCGCAAAACTGTGTTTCTTAAGCCAAGGACCCATGCTTCCCTCTCTCCATCCTATGATAAAACAGCTCATCAGCAGCTCACTAACACTCCCCAATCTTCACAGCCTAATGGTTGTGGTCTTAACCACCAACTCACAGAATCTCCTGAAAACTTGTCTTCAATCATTGAACTTCTTAGTAAACTTCTGTTAACTTTAATGTCTTCATCCAATAAAACTCAATTACCGTCCAACGTTGCTACTTCACTTATTAACTCACTTTCATCTTATAATAATGGCTAGGTTGGTGTTCCTTCAATGGAATGTGAGGAGCGTGTGGCATAAGAAGCACGAGCTCACATTCCTTTTGAACAAATACAAACCTTTAGCTTGTTCCCTCGCTGAGACTTGGCTAGTCCCGAGTCTTAGTTTCCGTTTACCCTTTTTTAATATTCTCAGATGCGACCGATCTGATGGCTATGGCGGGTCGGCTCTCTGCGTGAACAATAGGGTTTCACTTGCGACTATATCTTTGCCTTCTCTAGGTGATGATATTAGCATTGTGGCTGGTAGGGTAGAGGGTATAACTCTCTTATCTATTTATATTGCTCACCCTCATCTAAGTTTGCTTCCAATTTTGAAACACTCGTTGGAAAACATAGAAGGCCCTGTACTTGTTATGGGAGACTTCAACTGCCATCACTTTAGGTGGGGTTCTGAACGCTGCGACTCTTTTGGGGAAGGTTTAGTTGAAATCTTAGATGAACTTAACCTCTGTATTTTAAACAATGGTTGCCCAACCCGTAGGTCTCTTCCTGGACAGCATAAGAGCTGCGTTGATCTTACCTTTTGCACATTGGATATCGCGGCGTCGTGTCATTGGGATTGCTCCAGTTTGACACATGGTAGTGACCACTATCCAATTATAATATCTTTGGCTGAAAAAACTTACTTAGAAAAATCGAGTCCTCCACTCTTGAGGCATAATTTGTCTAATCCTGATTGGACAAAGTATTCATCATTATTGGAGGACAAAATTGATTCACTTCCAAATTTAGTTTTCCCTGATTTTGATTCTCTTAGTCCCCTCCATGTGTCAAATTGTTATGAAAATTTTAAGTCTGCCATAATAGCTAGTGCAGATTCATGTTTTCCTATTAAAAACTCAGCCCGTGGTCAAATCCCTCCTCCACCTTGGTGGGATCAGGATTGTACAACAGCAATTAGGGAAAGGGATGATGCTGAGAAGGTGTACAATGGGGCGATGGTTAGCGATAATCTAATAGCTTTTAACAGGGCCCTCGCTAAATCTAAAAGACTGCTGCGAAGGAAGAAACGTGCTGGTTGGGCTGACTTTTGCGGTTCTTTGTCCCCCTCTACTCCTTTATCAGTTGTTTGGAAAAAGATCAACCGTTTCAGATCTGGATGTTCCCCTTCAATTTCTTCTCCCATCTCTCGAGACACTGCTGAGCGATTCTTTGATAAACTGGCCCCTCCATATGTACCAACAGAAGCAGAACATCATCAGCCGTCTCTTACTTGTTCAGGTAACCCTTTTGAAGCACCATTTTCGATGCAGGAGCTCAACTCAGTTCTGAAACATGTGCATGACACTGCTCCTGGTATAGATGGTATAGTCTATTCTTTTATATCACACGCAGGTCATAGAGCCCAAAAATATTTTTTGGACATTTTAAATTTTTGCTACACCAACGGCTGGGTCCCCGATCAGTGGAAAACTCAAATAATTATCCCTATTTTAAAACCTGGCAAGCACGCTGATGATCCGAATAGCTTCAGACCTATCGCTTTGTCATCTGTCCTTGCAAAAATATTAGAACACCTCATTAAGAACAGATTAGAATTTATTGTAGAATCCAGGGACTTACTTCCTAAGTCTCAATATGGTTTTAGAAAGGGACTCAGCACCATGGATAGTGTTGGTGTTTTGGTTACAGATATCCGCTCATCATTTTCAAAAAATGAATCCGTAGTCGCTGCATTTTTAGACATCTCCTCTGCCTATGATAATGTCCTTCTTCCCATTCTCAGGCAAAAATTGCAACAGCTGAGAATACCGGAGAGAATGGTACAGTGCATTTGTAGTTTGCTTATGTCTCGATCTTTGGTTTTGAGAGTTCCAGGTGAAGAATTTGGCGTCAGAGTGTCTTGGAAGGGCCTTCCACAAGGCTCTGTTCTTAGTCCATTACTGTATAATTTATACACAGCTGATATTGGTACATGCCTCAATAATGATTGCCAAATACTGCAATATGCTGACGACTTGGCTTTATATGTTGCTAATAGTTCTGTGAGCAACGCTGCGTCATCTCTCTGTGTGTCCCTGGACTCTCTAAACCAATGGCTAAATCTCCACGGCCTGAGTTTGTCTGCCTCCAAGAGTGCTGTAGTTGTGTTCTCTCGCAGGAGGCTGATCCCACAAGTTTCAGTGGGTATTCAAGGGCATTGTATACCGGTTTCTTCAAAAGTAAAATTTTTAGGCGTTTTTTTGGATTCTAAATTGAGTGGGTTACATCATTTAAATTATTTAGTTAGTAGATGCGAGAGAACTATCCCAATTTTAAAAGTGCTCGCTGGTGTCTGGTGGGGTGCGCACCCATTCACAATGAAATTGGTATACAATGCCTTAATCCGGAGCGTTTTGGACTACGGATCTTTTCTACTAATACCCTGCAACAAAGGTGCTTTGGCAAGGCTGGACAAAATTCAGGCTAAGTGTCTTCGGATCATATCGGGCTGTATGAAGTCCTCACCAATTAACGCGTTGCAGGTAGAGTGCGCAGAACCACCATTGGCTTTGAGAAGGCAATATCTAGCATCGAGATTTTGGGCTAGAGTAATCACCAAATCGTCCCACCCTCTTGTACAAAGGGTGGTGGACTTGGATATTGCATGCCAAAGTACCAATTACTGGAATCATAAAGAAGTCCCTTTATTTTTAAATTCTTTCCGTTGCTATAAAAATTTAGATTCTCCTATCATTCAGTTTCCGAAACTTCCTATTTTCAGTTTTGATTATGAAATTATATGTTTTAAGCCAGACATTTTCTATAATATTGGTATATCGAAAACGTCTCCTTCAGCGGACTCTATTTTCAATGCGGCGGTTGATGAGCGATGGCATAATTTTGATAAATTTTTCACCGACGCCTCTAAATTGAATGATTCAAGTTGCACTGGAGCTGCGGTATACTACCAGAACTCCAAAATTGTTTTAAAATTCAAATGTCCTGTACAATCATCAGTCTTTACGGGTGAGTGTGTGGCTATATTGGAGGCGTGCCTATTTATAGAGTCTCATAACATACAATTTGGTGTCATCTTTACTGATTCGCTTAGTTGCTTGCAAGCTTTGGAACAGAATCCTTTTAAGAGCAAACTTCACAGTCCTGTCCTGCTCCAAATTAAAAAGTCTCTTTCCTCTTGTGCCAAGAATCACAAAACCGTTCACTTGGTTTGGATTCCAAGCCATTGTGGTATTAGAGGAAACGAATATGTTGATTCTCTCGCTAAGGATGCTGTTACGTCCCAAGATGTTGATCTTAAATATTTCCAATGTCAGGGCTACGATTTGCTGGGCCTTCCAAAAAAGAGCTTGCTAACCTCGTGGCAGATGCAGTGGCAAAATTCAAGTAAACGGAAAGGTGCTTTCTATCACGCTATACAGCCTAATGTTACTCCCAAGCCTTGGTTTTATCCTTATAAAAAAATATCAAAAAAAGTGATATCTATTATTTGTCGTCTCCGTATAGGCCATTGTTGTTCTCCGGTTTTTCTACACAAAATCCGGGTCAGAGATACATCGCTCTGCGAATGTGGGTTGGATGAAGGTACTTTGGAGCACATTTTTTTTAATTGCTCCAATAATAACCCAGCCCATGACTTGTATAGTCATCTCCCTAAATTAAAGATCCCTGTCCCAACTAACTTTCCATCTTTACTAACACATTCTTCCCCAAAGCTCTTTCAGGCTTTGATGTTTTTTATCCGAGTAAATGATATCAAATTATGATTGTTTTAGTGTGGTTGTGGTGTGTCATTCAATGTCATATAAATATTTATCATTATATCTAACAATATTTTATCTGTTTGTTTCAGTGTACTAACACCCGTCAACAAGTCTCACATTAAATTCAATTAATTATCAACAAATTCATATTGGATTTAGCTTCTTGTCCCATTTACTAGGGTTTTCTTTTTGTTGCACGTTTTCTCATAACACTTTGACATTGGCAGAATTGTCGACATCGGCACCATTGCCATAAAGAATAATAGAATAGAATAGATATCTACCGACGCCTAGACAAAAGTTATTAATAATTTATGCTCACGTGAAATAGTGCAGTCCAAAACACTAAAGGCGCAGAAACCAAGATTATGTACCTAGTTGTTTTTAATAACAGTAGATAAGTAAAGATATTTTTTATTAAATTTAAAATAACGTTCGGTCAACAAGTCTATGATCAAAATTGCCGAAACAAAGATTAAAAATAAAACGGCACCGAACACACGCAATGCGTACCTGCCAGGCATTGAAAAAAACAAAACAGGTTTTTTTTCAAGAAGCGGTAAATTACAGGCTTCTTATATAACATCCATTATGTTACGCAAATAATCTCACTTAATCAATTTTACTCTCATATTAAGATTACTGTAAACTAATAATAAGAGTTACAATGATTACGGTACTATTTAATTAATTTTATTAACAACCGTTTCTTGCTTGATAATAATTATCTGATCTAATGGTCACATTATTGACCCTATAAAACGGCATACCCTAATACTTTCATTGATAATTTTTTTTTAATGGGGTTAATAGACTTTTTGTCAAATAGTCTTTAACTTTCTTCAATTTCGGAGGAGAGGTACCTAACTACCTATAAAGAAAAAAAAATCTAAAAAGTAAATTTTTAAATCAGTCGTTAATTATTTCCACACCATGATATATATTTTTTTACAAAATCAATTATAAGTTGGGCATTGCTTTATGAAGCTATAAGCTATTATTATCAGCTTGAATGAAACGGAACGCAAGCAGATATCGGCGCGAAACCCTCCTACGCGGGCCTTTCAAAAATCGTCACATTCGCGAGTTGTTACGTTCCATACCGCGACCGGCCGCGCACCTTTCGCCGCACGCCGTAAACACTGGTTAAAATAAAACATTTTGAATTTCGAACGAAGAGACAAGCTCGTATTTTGAATACTTTTTTTAAAAGCAACATTTTTGGCCGCTGTTACATTTAAATATTTTTCTTTGTAAAAAGAAATAAGTGTTTGTGCAAAAATGGTTCGCAAAATCGGTGGACTCCTGTGTTGCCTCTGCGTTTTCAGCATTTCATTAAGTGATAGCGCTATATCAGCAGATTCTGTAAGTACTTTTCCAAAATTATTAACAATAATTAAAAGTGTATTGTAATTATTTACAATAAGTATAATAAGTAAGACAGTACGATTATTAGTGTATGTTGGTCGTCCATTGACAGTTTAATATAGACTGCAATGGATGTTCTATCAATGAATTAATCAATTGGAAGTCTAATGTAACTACGTAGGTACATGAAATCGTTTATTGTGTACTTATGTACCTACTTACAAGAATTAAGTGTTATTATTGATTGCCTGTAATTAATCTAATTATAGGAAACAAATGCAGGAAATTAGCTTAATAATTGCATTGCAATTTGATTTACGTATAGACTTTGAATTATGAGTTTACTTTCGATTGATTTAATGTACTTAAGTATTTTATAATAAGTCTTTTGTGTGGTTTTTAAAATGCATTCGAATCTAATTAGGTGTACCTAACATTCTACTCTGATAGGATAATTATCAAAACGAGTCATCTTGTTCTATGGGTCTAGTCACTAGACCCATAGAACAAGATTACTCCTTTCCACAAGCTAGGATATCGATAATGGGATAGCACTAGACTCTAGTGATATCCCATTACTGACACCCTAGTTAGTCCAAGCGTCAAAACTTCAGTTTCAGTACATTATTAAAATTTGCATTAATGCGATTTAAAAGGTAGATATCAAAAACTGCATCAGAGAGGTATGCAAGCACCCTCTTAAAAAACCTAACATGTACCTATTAACTGCGGTACTCAGAGATATTTAATGATTACTTAAGCAGTCACTCAGTAAAGGTTTGACATACTTTTGTATGACAAAACTGTCAAAACCTTTATTAAGTGATGGCCTAAGTAATCATTAAAGCCCTCTGAGTGGAGCAGTAAGTCTTAGAAAAGGACCTGCTGTTTATTCTTTTTAATTGCTTTCTAATTAGCATGATAATGACAATGAAAGTTTTAATACGTCTCCAAATAAAATATTAATCCTTTTATACATCACATGACCTTAGCTTGGCACATTTATTATAAAGCTGCTCTAGTTAGGTACTAGGGCGGCCTTGAGTATTGAATGTAACTTGTCATTCTAGTTGACGGTATTATTACAAGGCACATTATGATATTATCTATAGGATTTTTTTTAAATATAATTCCTACATAGTTTTTTCGTTTTTTTCTTGTTGATTATGGATCCACTTTTGGTGACTGCCTGACCTTTATTTTTTCTTCTGATTGATTATCCACAAAGATATATATATGTACCTATAACATATTATTAATCACTCATCTGATTTATTCCTTTTCCCAACTTAGTTGAGGTTGGCTTCCAACCTAATCGGATACAGTTGACGACTAGTATTTTACACGGATTTACTGCCTATCTGACCTCCACAACACAGTTAGTACCGGGTAAAACCTACGAAATCCTTTGGTAAGACTTACGGATTATGCACTAACTAAATGTAATAACGAATAACTGTCAATGATCTGCAATGGGATTTGAATTTGGCGTTAAATACCCCGTTGTATTTAACGCCAAATTCAAATATATTATGTGGAGTTGAAAAGGAGCTGGTCATCTAATCCATCTAGATTGAAGGGCGCTCATCACGGTAATAGGGTAGTTAAAAAAAATCTAATTAGCCCGTCAGGTAGATTTCCAAAAAATATTCGACACGTATTTTTTCTTTTTTCACGTAAACAAACAATGAAAACGATACAGTGCTTTGAAAACTCGTGTGAAGTCATTTTCTAAGACATTAGTATGACATTTTTTACTGGTAAGTGGCGACACAAACCCCCACTCAAATCTTTGACGTGTTTTATGTTCGTCAATTTTTATTGATTTAATAATACAAAAAATACGCATCCAATATTTTTATATAATCTAACAGAGGGACTAATTAGAATCACGTTTTTTTAGTCAGTAAACATTCCTATTGCAAAGACACAGTGATTCATACACCATTCTTATTCAAAGACACACAGGTACTAAAACATACCTAGCATAAATCTTGAAAGGGTTAGACCTGATTAGTTTTACAATTAAGCTCCTTTAAAGGGCCTATACAACATTGTAAACATATAAATTAATATTCCACAATGTCCGATTAACCACTACTTACCGATAGAATAAAAAAATGGAACATAATTTGTATGAAATGATCAATAAGTTAATGGGAACTTAATTGTAGGTGTTAAAACAGGCTCTTTTTTTGGCGGGTGGAAAATCATCAAATAACCCTTCCCGCTCTTGGACAGAGCGAAAGGGAGTGTCAGACTTCTACTGACTAAAAACCGCCCATGTTCTTATATGTCGAGGCCGCAGTAACTTGTGAACAACCCGCAGCCCCGACGGGTTAGAACAGGCCCTTGAACATGAAACAGTAAGTAACCGGCTTCAAATACATAACTATACATATATGCGATTCATACAATGAAATAAATTTCACTTACAGTTGTATAGTTCGGTCTCAAAAGGCAGTTCAAAAACAAAAAAGTTTACAGTTCGTGACATAAGTGTTTTTCTTTGAGACGAGAAAATATGTATTCAAACAATGGTACTTACCTATTGCCTACTAAACGTTGAATCAGATATTAATATTATTCATGAATTCAAAGACCCGTTTAATTAACAATGAAACTGAAGGAAACACACGTAAAGCCACTTGTATGCAAACGTTACCAATAGCAGGTGTCGTCAACAATTGGTGCGTGCGAATGAAGCAAGGTGAAAGTGCTCAGTCAACGCACTCAGCGTTATGGCATATGCTAATTATGGCTGCCATTCCGAAAGCAATGCAATTAGAAACGTAGGTAATGAGTTAAGCAGCATCTATGCCAGAGTTACTTTTTGTGGAGAAACGTTTGAAATAGTTCTCGTACTTCATTGTGTCGATGTTTCTTTTAGATTAGCTTCGATCAGACTCTGCCCCTTTAAAGCCGTTACTAGTGGCTTCAGACAGATTCAGGTGTAGGTGGATTTGCACAAAGAACTGCACAGTAGGCACAGTAGGTGTGACATTGTTTCTGGGGTTACACAGTCACTGTGTACTTTTTAGATTACCTCGGACGAAATTGTACGTCAAGCAGGAAAATTGACTTCGTAATCAGTTCAGAAATTTTCAAGCCTAGGTAGTTTATAGCCCGCTTGAAGCTCTTCGGCAGCCTCAATTTATAGTCAAATGGAGGATATTTGAGAGGCCACACTGAACAACAAATGAGAGCAAAAGCGGCAAAAGTCATATAGTTACTTAGTATTTCGTATTTTAAAATGTTGCTCTACAAAAAATTAATTGTGTGTATGGATGCACCTTGAAAAAGGAAATATTCTAAAGAAACAATAGATATCTTTGTAGATACCATTGTAAGAAAGTAATGGAGTTTGATATGCTTTCACAAAGAAACGGATTAACCGGTTACGATAATTTCGGCAATGGTTGCATTTTAACTTTCTTGGTTACGGTCGGTTAGTAAAAACACGCTTCAGTAATTTACGAAACGGCATATAAAGTGCAATGTTATTGAAAACAATAACATTATATTTTTAGTTTTGTAATTAGCTGATTTAATCAGTCTCATACTAGACATTTCAAACTAAATGAGGTATTATAATGTCTGCTACTTCATACGGTTTTATCATCGAAATAGCAACATCATTTATGAAGTTTACGAAATTGTGCAGACTGGTTTTTGATACGATACACTTCACTGCATTTCGTAAACTAATAAAAGTTACATTTAGACCCAATAAAATTATATTGGCAAGTGATTTCGAATACCAATAAGAGCATTCACTTCCCGTTAGTGTTGCAAGAATGAAGGATTTTTTAATTTTAAAACGATGGACCGCTTATAATTTGACTTATGCATACCAATAAATCATTTCCAAAGAGGTTTTATACTTACCATAATCAGAACATAATATGTGTTTGCATGTTTGTGTATAAATTCTGTGTATAAATTAATACTTAAAGGAAAATGACATAACTTGCTGAAGGCCTGTATCGCAATAAATTTACTTAACTATGTGTCAAAGATTCTAGCACACATTACTGCGAGATAACTCTATTTAAACGGATTGAGAGATTTCCCTTTATGCAGTTCGACTTACGATTATATAACAATGTTGCTCCAAAGCCGGCTGTGGCCTCCTTATAGCCGTGGTAAATGGTAGACCACGCTAAACAAGCTAATAATCAATTACTTTACACCATAACCTAAGTAACTTGTTACAAATATTATTACATCAAGAAGTGCCAAAACAGATAAAAATATCTATATCTAAGATATTCTTTTAGTAAACTGCCTTTCATAAGTGTAATTTGGAGTTTCCTAAATAAATATCTTGACAAATGTATGTCAAGTTCTGGCGGGAAACTATACCTTTTACGTTACGCAAATTCAACATCTTCAGGCTAGGAACTTAATCATCATCATCTTCCTGCTCCTATCCCATTTTATTTGGGGTCGGCGCAAAACGTTTTCTTTCTACATTCTTCATCAGACGTCACGGGTGAATTTACTCATTTCTCTTTCATAACATTAATAATGGAGCTCTATTCTAATACTTAAAAATACAATATATTTTATATTTGCTAGAGAAAAATTTATAAGCATTTCTGCATACATAAATTTATCATTCCCTTTACATTCATATCTTCTTGATTTTCAACAAAGGTTTAACACCTCTGATAAAACAAGACGACTGTCGAGAATGTAATGCCGTTTTATTTCCATTGAAAATTATTTCCAGGTTATTAATAAAATATTTTATTAAAGGAAACGTTTGTATGATTATGGTGCTTGATGTAAATATGTATAAGACCTGGGTTAGAATTGTTCAAACGTATCTTTTTCGATGATAATTTACTTTCTTTATTGAGTTTTAGTCACTACAGCCTGAAAATTTCTATCCTATAACGTCAAGTTAACAGTGAACAAAATAAAGCGTTAATTCATAGTCATAATAAGGGTACGTAATTTGTATGAAGCGTGGCCGGCGTAGCTTTCGCCATTTCATTCAATTTAAATAATATTGCCTATATTCAGTAGCTACTAAAAAGTATTTTGGAGGAAAATCTTCCAAAGCGTCACATTTTAGTGGTATCAGTAAAAGAGTTGTACTTACTTACTTATGGCTTACCTATAACTCGGAAATGCATCTGCTTTTACTCTATGTTTGTCATAGGGTACATACTGGTTTTATCCCTCTTAAGGTCAAATAGTTTGAATTTATACATTTAAAAATGGGTACCATTAGTATAATGCTGCTCCATTTTACAGATCTGAATTGAATATCGGTACCTACCTATTTTTAAGAAATAATCAGAAAATCGTCCAATAAATTAAAAGGATTGGAATCATTCATAAAACAATAATAACAAATTGGCTAAGACACCGTTAATCGATTAAAACACCGTCTTTATGTCAGTCAAGATGTTTCATGGTGATTGGTAAAATTACCAAATTATACAAATGGTATTTCTAGATGGCCCATTTCTAAGATGATTCTGATTAAGAGCTGGATATACACCACTGACATTTCACCCTCCCGTATGGTTTTATTGGGCGCCGGAGGGGTAGTAGCTGAACGCGATTTGAGAGTAGCGATTACGTAAAAACACCCATATAAATAATTAAGAAAGTTATTGGCAAAAATAAGCTGAAGGTCCCCTCGGCATGACTTTATAAATAATATATTATATTGATTGCAATAAAAAGATCCTATGATTGATAGTTTAGGAGAAAAATTGTAGTAGTTACAAAAACAGTGGCTACGTTGCTGGCTGCGGGTTGTTCACAAGTTACTGCGGCCTCGACATATAAGAACATGGGCGGTTTTTAGTCAGTAGAAGTCTGACACTCCCTTTCTCTCTGCCCAAGAGCGGAAGGGGGTTATTTGATGATTTTCCACCCGCCAAAAAAAAGGCTACTTTGCATATTTATTTAAAAGGTTTAAATTTTTTTTTTAAACGAAGAGGACATGCTCTAGATTGTGTAAATTAATATGTATTTTTTTAAAATAAATCTAGTCATGGTTGCGAAAAAAAAGGTTCAAATGATAATATAATATAAGAAAGGCCAATTAACGTAAATCGACGCCTTATAATAAGCCAGACCTAAGTTGATCCTTCGTGTTAAATAGATTAGTTTAGAAGAGAAATAAAATTGAACTAGACACTGATGATCCTGATTCATCATCACCGTTCTCTTGCCTTTATCCCAATTCATTTGAATACAACGCAGCATATCTTCTACTTCCATACTTCTCTGTTACTTGGCATCTCATCAAATCAATCGATTAATCAAAAGTAATTTATTCAAATTAGGCTGATAATCAGGACTTTTCGAACGTCAAAAAAAATACTTTACTTATTTACAAGAGACAGTCCCCCAAAACGCCCACCCTTCGACACTTACTAGAAGTGGCGGAACAAACTCCCCAGCAACACATCTGTCAGTTAGGTTAAAAGAACCGGACTTGATACAATAGTAAGGTGTAAGTTAAATTAATATTTACTACAGACACAAATCAATAATAAAAAAATACATAACATGAAACATCTCCTTTCTAGCTATATTCACCTTTACACAGCCCATCTATGGTTTCTTGGCTAATGATCCTAGATATTGTCACAACAAAACTGTTAGCCTAGTGATAAATCTTCTCAAAATCAACAAATCTGTTTGCTGTTATGTATCAGTAGGTTCACGTATCGATCAACTACAAACTAATCAAAACAAATAAGGTACCCCTGTACTGAAAAGGTTGTCGATGTGTAGGGCCAATCAACTGTCATAGCAGGGAATGGTGATGGCTATAAAAAATATGTAGGTAAGTAGTATGAATGGAAATGTAGGCTAGAATAAAAGTAGAACGTCTAGATTAAACAGAGGTAAGCTAAAGTTCCAGCTCTTGATTTCATCATCACAGTACGTCTCTTTTTTACACTGACGGAATTTTATATTTTTAAACTGATATGGTTTAAACACCTATCAGCCAGTTGCTACGAGTCAGGATATTTCGGAGCTCATGCATGCAGATAACATGATCATGATCTGTGACTGAATTTAAATATTAGCCACCCTTTTTCTCACTTACATTAAAGATTTATTTAGTCCTGTTTTCATCAATATTTACTGCTTCATCGACAGTTTTGTTCATAAAACAACTTGATCACCTGGCATTTTTTTAATCTAGTGAAACTAATATCAAAACTTCTACCGAATCTTATTCAAATACTGTAGGTACATAATTAGTTAAGGTCTTGCAAGTCCGTCATTGCAGCCCACACAATGCCTTATAAAGCGAGCAGATAGTCTACGTAGCGAGGCCGCACCCACTCGGGCCGAGGTGACTGATTCACATACGCCTTTTGTTAGAGAATTTATACCAAAATTTTATCTTGCTAGAGATAATTCTTCAAATATTCTCATACATTATTTCTGACTGCGTCCATTAAATTCTTCAAGATCAAAATATTTCTGTATCAAATTGTTGTCTATAAATTATTTTTTGTTGTTTTGTTATAAAATTGGTATAGTTAATAATCTAATACTGAAACTTTAGTATCGAAACTTTAAGATATTTAACGGAAATCGGGGGAATTTCATCATCATCATTCTCAATTCTCATGCACTGATCCCAAATCGTTTAAGGTCGGCGCAACATGTCACCTTCTTTCATACTTCTTTAGAGGAATATTACTTCTAAGACCCGAATACAGTTCAATAATATCGAAAATATAGTTACCTACTCTGTCCCTCTGGCTGAACTTACGTTTTTCATGCAAAAATGGCTGAACGGGCATAATATAAGAAACTTGACTGACACACAGGTTGACCAAAAATCCGTCATACGTTCTCACGGGATCATAATAATATTTTAATTACATATGAACACACACACAGGCAAGCGCTATTGATCAATAAGTTCAACCACAATCAAGTCAGCCTTATTTCGCCTTGAATAAGCCAGTAGAAGCAAACGATCTTACTTAACACTGCACTATCGGCCGTCACGGATAATGTTGCAAGAGACAATGTTTCGATCATGCACGTTGCACACAGTAACTGCATGATGCGATGAGGACAGCATACTTAATGTATTTCAAATATCCTGTAGAATTTGTGAAACTGAAAATATCTTCGATAAACAGTATCGAAATCAATACTACTCGTATCATCATCATCTGCCTAGCCTTTTCCCAACTATGTTGGGGTCGGCTTCCAGTCTAACCGCAGCTGAATACCAGTATTTAACATGGAGTGACTGCCTATCTGACCTCCACAGCCCAGCTAATACTGGGTAAATTATGAAGTGGTAATTAATTGTTATGGGTAATGAATAGCTATACCATACTTAATATTATTGTAAAGGTGTTTGTTTGGTCGAACGCGCTATTTTCAGGGACAGGGAAGTCGGCAAAAGCTAGTCTAAGAATAATCATCCAGTGAGTCAGGGGTGCTCAGTACAGTTACGAATAATAATATGTTACCACTTGGCAAAGTTCAAACGCGAATATCTCGTGAAATAATGATTGCAACTTTGAGATATGACCTGGTTTGTGATAATGTGGGTTCCAGAATATTAGTTTCGTTACGTAACATGAAAATGAAATCAATACAGTAGGCGAAAATTGCTTCTAAATGTTGTTAAGTGTATACATATTGGTGCTGCTGACTGTACCTACAAGGTGTAAATTAACCCTACACGCAGCCGTTAACCAAGCATTCTGTACATCAAACTAAGTACCCCTACGCAAACATTTTTGCTGGGAAACGAGTTTTTTTTTGGGATCAAAAATAACATTATTTTACGGTAAAACTCAATGCAGCACTCTTAAAACATTGTGCTAGTAGATGATTTGAATTGTAAACGGGTTATGGAGCTAATTTAGGTAAAATTATATCCTGATAAACTAGTATTTACAAAAACAGCTGTGAAGAATTTGGAACTTTGACCCTTAGTATCTCCGTAACTAGGGGGCTCCCAGGTTTGGTCTAGCACAAAAAAAATATCGCTGTGGTGGGGAGAACAAGTGCCCTTCGTTTGCGTTTTGCGTTAAGGGTACTTTTACACCCTATATAGATGAAAGTTTTTTTTTTTTTTTTTTTTTGAATCAGTGAATACTTATTTACAACTTAGTTTAGGGTAATCATTTTATCATCATTATTGCAGTCTTAAGACAACTACGACAAACATGGAATGCGATGAAGGAACGTTAAGCACTTAATAATGATAATGTCTTATTATTTAACATACCTAACATCACGCCAGTAATCACCGGGTTAGACAGAGGTGTACCCATTAGTACACCAACATTTCGCGAGTTATGTTGAAGCCCCGTGTAATAGGGGGCGGAGCCTATTACCGTCAACCGGACACAAATCCAGACTCCTTGGCTGCCACTGAGAAATGCCTTATAGAAATTGCCAATAGCAGTTTGCTCGATCTGGCAATCGACCCAAGACCTTATGCACCCCGTCGGGGCAGCGGGTTAGATATCACGGCCTCGGCACAAGGGCTAAGAAGGAACATGGTTGGTTTTTAGTCAGTAGAAGTCTGACACTCCTTTCCGCTCTTCCTAGAGCGGGAGGGGTTATTTGATGATTTCCAACCCCCCCAAAAAAAAGGACCTCGTGCACAGCATTCGCGCTTGTGACCACAAGACCTACGACGCAGTCCTGTCTAGTCCAGTCTTATTATTTAATTTTTATGTCTCTGTTGCATAAAACTTTGCACACAAAACAATAATAAAATAAACACTATCATAAATATTCAAATTCTATTCTCAAATCAATAAAAAGATCAGTTTTATAATACCATTTGCAGCGATGTTCCGCCAGTTACATAAGCAGTCGGTCAGGTTGGAGTTGCGCTGGCTCCGCCAATTGGTCTCAAGTTGAACCGTGGAGCTAAACCTATTGGCTAAGACTAAGTGTCTAGTCTCTTGCATCAGCACACTGCCTAGCTGAGTTACGGAATTGGGTAATGAGGACACAGGACTGATATGGGTATACTAGATGGTTAATTAATTCAGGTGTCAATGTGTTAATTGTGAAGGTGGTTGACAGTTTCTTTGACATGATACTTAATTATATGAAGGCTGATATGTGTGTGTTACCCAACGCTGTTGCAAAGGGTAAAATGTTCTGTTTCTGGAGACAGGCAGATTTTCTCCGGATATGTATTTTAATCGACTTCAAACAGGAGGAGGTTCTCAATTCGTCAGATTTTTTTTCATTTTTTTTTTATGTATGTTTCCAGATTACTCGGAGATGACTGGACCGATTGAGATTTTTTTTATTGTTTGATAGGGTATACCTCCCAGGTGTTCCCATGATCATCAAGTCAGATTCGATGATGGAATCCTGTAGAAATAGAGAGAACTTTTTAAATTTTATAGGCACAAGTGATTTGAGTAGTTTTTGGGAAAGTACTTTCTTTCCTTTTGTTTCTTTTTCATTTCAATTTGGTGAAGTTTTGATGATGAACTTCAGAGATAGGCCACGGAACTCCTCAATAAATGATGGCAAACTAATGGACTGGGATTTCTGAAATCTCATGTATGTCTATTGTTTACACATTACAAAGAGAAAAATATATTTTTTTAACTAAAAGTAAACCCAACAACAACAACAATTTTTTTGTGTTTTATTTCTTTGTTAAAAAGTTTTAATTTTGCCAGAAATGGGGTGGCTATTGAAATACGAGCAGTAGCAGTAGGGAACATTTAACACGCTGTCATGATACCAGATAATTTTGAGATTAGGATAGGAGAATGTTAATGACGATTTATTTTAACACGTATGGTAAAATAGTCAAATATTATGTTATAAAAGCTCTCAATAAGGAATATCGTTTCCCGTTTTTGGAACATTTTTCATTTATCCTCCACTCCTGTTGGTTATAGCGTGATGTTATATAGCCTAAAACCTTCCTCGATAAATGGACTATCCAACACAAAAAGAATTTTTCAATTCCAACCAGTAGATCCTGAGATCTTAGCGTTCAAACAAACAAACAAACAAACTCTTCAGCTTTATAATATTACGAGTAGTATAGATATAGAATAGTATAGATGAAGTAATGCTATCTTCGAACAATGAGGTTACATGGTTCAAAAATGCTGTTAGTGGTGCTCAATGGCTCGTGTCAGACAATGTGTAACCTTTGTCCCCAATTTTATGGCAACTGGCAAAACACGGGTTCTGAATAAGCCTTCGACTTCGCCCGCGTAGTCTGGTTTTCGTGTTAACGCCTATGACACTCACAAATAATAAAGTTTTCTACTGGAAGAGGAACCGCCTTTTTTTTGGGGTGGGAAATCATCAAATAACCCCTCCCGCTCTTAAGCAGAGCGAAAGGGAGTGTCAGACTTCTACTGACTAAAAACCACCCATGTTCCTTCTTAGCCCTTTATGTCAAGACCGCGGTATCTCTTACAATATCCCGCAGCCTCGACGGGCGTCGGCCCTTGCAGGCCCCTTCATTTTGCTGACATCTCTTTGAGGCGCGCGTGGAACACGAACGCGCCGTCGACACGGCCTGTCGTCGTCATCGGACGGCGACTAGCCCATCACTCACCGTCCACAGGTCCGCGTAGAGGAACCCCTTACAACTTCACAAACTTTACTTCTTTATAATATTAAATAGGATAAATTAAATATACACAGGGCGATACATCAAGCTATAGATTTACACAGTATTACATTTGTCCTCGCTGTTATAGATTTCCAAACAATGAGAGATTCGATTAGAATGAACTAGTTTTATTAGCTTGATTGTTTGACGTGCTTATAAATACCAAGTAGGAAAATTAGCATCTGTATGAACTCAATCATGCAAATCACAAGTTCATGTTTCCAGCTCGCGTGAAAAGATAATTACACATTAATTAAGTTTTCCCTCGATTCCCGGATTCCTATTAAAACTTTCCACCGGTTGCACATTATAGCAATTTAGCTAACTACACCCGTTATTTGTGAGCATAAAACCTCATAAACCTAGTGAAATGACAACTTTCTACTGCCTGTCTTATAAGGGCAGAGTTAGATTAAACCAGTACCTAATCATCAGTGTCTTATGATTTCACGTCGTCATTTTCGCCTACAGGTGTCTGACATCTTATTTGGTATTGTTGATGGTCATACAATAATGGTTTATTTTATTATGTTTGGCTCGGTGAGGTCATGTGTTCATATTAACATTATCTTGGTAGAGCTAAGGGGGTTCTTTACTCTTGTATGATTTAGGGCTTCTGCTTGTCTAACAAAGCCTTATTGAGAGGGGTTGTGGTCCAGTGGTAAAGACGACGACTTACAAGTAAGAGGTTGTAAGTTTGAACGTGGGCAACTGCGTTAATTTGTGTATTTTTCCTTGACTGTACACAATACTGTGATAGCCGACTATATTGTGACATTTACAAACCTGCAACGTGACCGTATAATGGATTAAAGTCCGGTCTTTCTCATAAAGGCGAGGACTGTGTACCAGCTATGGGAACATTGTAGGCTTTATTATTAGCTAACAAGACTTTGTCTATTTTTAATTGAATTTTTAGAGGACACATTACATATCTACATCTGAGATTTTAATCAAATTCTTTACAAACCATAGTCACATTTCTCACAAAATCCATTAAAGATCTGTATCCATTCATAACCGCATTCTCACGCAGCACAATGTTCTAATGTTCACTATGTGTTCGCAACAAATTATGACCTATGATGTAAATATTTATGAAACTGACAACGTCCTAGACTGTACCTTCACTAACAGCAATATTTATAACCATTTCAAAATATCTCATTTGTTTACTAATCTAATTTTAACTATACTCTTACTTTATGGAGTAACTTCTCTAGAGCGTAAGGTTACGAAAAGATTTTTGCAATACCAGCGACATTTCTTTCGAAATTACTATGAGTTATGGATTTTTCAACTAGCTTTGGTAATACTTCCATATCTGCTATTACTTCGGACAAGGTCAACTGTGTTCATATTCTTTGGGGGCGGACAGGAACTCAGACTCAAGTTTTAAAAATAAATTGGAAATAAAAATTGATAGTTAGCAAACATTTCGAATATTTGGTCTTATAAATCTTTTTTTATTCTTTGGAATCAATTTTTAATACAATTTCCCCATGTCTAACGCTTCTTCCTCTGACTATAAAATACTTTGACTACTCTGACTATTATTTCTAAGCATAGATTTAATTGCATTATATTAATCCGTTCGTTATTTACCTTTTCCTTGTTCAGATTTTTTCTATCCACTGTTCATAGTGATGTGCTAGATTCTAATTGACTATTTGGTTTGATTTTATTATATTAGCTAAACACTTGACGATTAAATTGGCAGAAAGTAAACTACTTAACGCTCGATTAACTGTCTATCGATTAGATCAATCAGTCGAATATTGCTCGTATTTTAATGTGGTGATCCTAAATTTTATCATTACTAATAGCTGTTTGTTCAATAAGTAACAAACTATACGCACCAGTAGTTGCTAAGTGACATTGATACCTTCCACAGTGTGACGAAGGTATTATATTGTATACTCACTAACTCGACACTGAAGATTCCACTCTAATAATTTCTGAATGTCAAAGCAAATGCTACTCATTATAATGTTTTACATTACTCTTAAATGATACCAGATTTCTCGTAACTGCAACTGATAAAAACCTACGATAACAAATGAATTCCGAATCAATACGTAGAATTAGGATCTTTTTGCTTTGATTGGGATCTTCAAATTCCGGTTTGCATATTGCCTTTTAGCGCTAATGAACTTTACAGTCACAATGGCTTACGTAAAGACCGAACTGTTTTGCTGGATGCCCTGAACCGTTGTTACTTAGGGTTGAAATGGACACCATATTTATCTCTCTGCTTTCTCGACTTAGGACGGTCACCTAACATAAGCTTTTCATTTACGCACTTTCTCGTTTCACCACACAACCATCATTGTGTACTATATCAATAAAAACATTTAAGAATGACAGAACGGACTTTGGAAATATATTCATACAAAACTTTTATCCCCAACATTTTTGATTTTGACACTACGATTTTACATTACTATTTTTTCGCTACCTGACACCCTTGTCAGCAAGTTGATTTGTCTAGTATCTTAAGCCCCTGCTTATGATACTAGACAATTCGACTTGTTACTAAGTAGTTACTATAATAGTATTGGATTACGATTCCCTTCGGCTTGTCCCGTCTATCTATATTTCTTTATTCTATCGTAAATATTTGATTATTTTGCATTTTATTTTCGATGAAAAATCTACGACTTGACTCAAAACGGTTTAAGTTAGAAAAGGTTAGAAACACGATGCCTAAATCTCCCACGTCTCCAAACTTGTGCACCCACATAGAAGTCCTTGACACACCACCGCTAAACAAACGGTCACTCAATATCCGATTAGCAAAATCTATTGTCTTTAGATTGTTTAACAATGGATAAAAGCTCAAATTGTTTCGTTACTTTTTGGCACAAGCAATGACCATGTCGAATCTACCGTATCAGATCCTAAAATGTTTCACCTAGCAGGATTTTGTTCTACAATAGAAACTTAGATTGCCAGGAGTTTAAACTTTACGAAGACTGACATTTTTCACATTAATTTTTGAATGCTCAGCTTCATCATGCTTTCTACAAATGAAAATGTGAAAGTGCACCAAAACCATTTCAAGAATTTCTTTGTTTTAACTTTATACGTAGATGATCTTCACGCATTTGAGTCCGTTTGATTGTTTTAATGCAATTAACTGTAGTTACTGTTAGTTACGATGGTCATTCTTTTTGGTTTCAAATTCTTTGATTACTATTAGGTGTTTTTTCGTAAAAAGATGTAGGTACATAATGACCCCAATTTATTTAGGTCGCCCCATCGTCGATCTCATCTCTGTCCTAAGGACAAAAGTGTGGTCAAGAGTAGGTATTCCCATTTAACTTTTTTTTAATGTCTGTTTCTCAAACTGATCATTTAAGTCATCATAAGTTCATAACATTGAACATTTTATAAAATCAATTAGTCATAAAACTTAAACAGATCAAAGAGGACGTAGCGTTATTAATGAAACAAAAAATTAATGACGCCTACGCATTTTCCATCGTACCACTTGAGCGTGCATAGAAACAATCGAGGAACAAAGATTTTCTGCCACAATTGTTGTAGCAAGTGAAAGTGGAGAGTTCCCATGCCTACGCATTTGTCAACACAGAACACACCATAGACACTATAGTATTAAAGTTTACTGCAACAGTTAACAATATTATCTGGTTGTCTATTCATGTCAGACCTAACGTAACATGTCGTAAAGTTGGGTCGTCTTAGTATTGCCAACTTTAGTTGGTTTCCATGTGTTATGTATGACGTTTTGTAGCATCCGTGTACATTTTTGTGTTAAATTTTATCGTCTGCAATGCAATATATTATACCTTGTAACTTAGTCGCTCCGATGTTACTTTCTTCCTAGTTATTTACAAGTTGAGTGGAAAGTATTTATAAATGATATCGATATAGATTAACAGATTTGGAAAAGTTTTCTAGGCAAGGTTTTCTATCAAGAATTTCCCAGTAACTGCCACGGAGTCTAGATTTGTGCCCAGATGAAGGCATGAGACTCACCCCCATCATTTCGTCCTCCTGATTGTTTTCGGTCACGGTGGCCAATCATTGACATCAAATTATGGTGCACAAGTGTACGCGCTGGCAGGCACGGGTGCACTCTGTTCCTTTTTTCTCAAAGCCCGATGGAACGGCAATCTGACACGACCGGAGAGAAATGACTCAATGTGTCTACTTCCAAACTCTGAGCTGCCACTAAATAATTTATAATGGAAAGCAAAAGCACCTAGCACCCCCTATTACACAGGAATTGACCCTCCTAGGATTACATGCGAGATGTTATGTATATTTATAATTTTTTTTTAGTCCAATAGACAATAGAAATCGAGTTTAATAATGCAAGTTTTGATTATCTTTTTAATAACTTTTTAACGAAGACGTGACATTTTAAGACATAACGAGTTTATTAGATTAAATGAATCCGACCTCTAGTTTTTGGATATCTCTAATTTTAGTTAGGTATTGTATCTCGGCATGAAATAATAAAGCAGAAACTTACAGTCACGGCACGTTTCTAAACAATATAATATCTCTTCAGGTTATTTAGAATTTTAGTTTTATTAGAAATATATATATATTAAATATTGATATTTTAAAGTAGAATCAGAATGTTTTACAGACCACCAAAACTTTATTTATAAAGCTTCAACCAAAGCAATCGGTCGCGTAAGTACGCAAACATCGTGTTCATATTTCAACTTCATCACCTCGCTTCTCCCATGTTTCGCTCAGTCGCTTTACTTCCATTTTCCTCTGTCAACCGTTAGGCTATCATTTACTCCAGTATCTTTCACGTCATTCCTCACACAACCCATCCATCTTTTCCTTGGTCTTCCTATCCCTCTCCCTTCATCAACATCACTGTTTTGGCCACATGCGATTTGTCTCTTCTCTTCATGTGTCCATACCAAGACAGTCGATTCCCTTTCAACTTTTCTGTATTGTATTTCGAATTTTAGTTAAAAAGTTTAGTTTTTCTGTGTACTGAATCTTTTTTATTTTTATTTCTAGGAATCAAGATGCCCACCGCACACCGCACCGCAGAAGATTGAACGAGTCATAACCCTATGCCAGGATGAAATTAAACTCTCCATACTAAGAGGTAAGACATATAATTAATTGCTATATTATGTAGATTTATACTGCCTACACAGCATTACCTTATTCTATCATCAATCTAATCACTACTTAATATTATAAAGAGGTATTTTTTGTAAGTTTCAATCGTGTGTAGCGGACATATAAAGTATGAAAATTACAAAAGACTGTAATCCTCTAAAAAAGTTGTGAAAAGGCAGATGGATGTAGGTCATTGTAGGTCTATGGTAATCGTATTTATATCTAGAAAAAACGCAAGCAAGCAAGCGACAACCTGCAAGAATAAAACACTTCCATGATAGCTAGAAGAATAGCCATCAATTTACGTGCATTCAATTCACGAAAGACGATATTTACACGCACGATTAATAAATCGAGGTCTTTGTTCATACTACACTTTACAATAGAGCAATCATGTTTAATGCTCTTTTGGAATCAAAAGTTTTTTTCTCACAATTTAAAGGAACCTTGTACATGCACATTGCACTCGTAACAACATATTTAAAGCCTTAACGTAATTCGAGTGAAGGGGAAGATCGGTGATTGTAATACCAATGTCTGAATAGCTGTGTACTACGTATGTATAAGATCTCGCCTTTGATCTTTTGTTTTTATGTGGAACGAACGTTATATCGATGTTATGGAGTGCATCATCTCTCATCTTCCTGTCCTTATTCCAAGTCATTTGGGGTCGGCGCAACACGTTTTTTAGGGTTCCGTAGTCAATATGGAACCCTTACGGCCTTATTAAAAAAGTGGTTAAACCTGGGTTTAATGATAGGACTTGGTTTGTCTTACATGTCTCATTTCGATAATATTCAAAAGAAAGTGATGCGAGATAAACCAAGTCTAAGTTAAAACCAGGTTTGACCACTTTTATAATAAGGCCGTTATAGTTTCGCAATGTCCGTCTGTCTGTCTGTCCATCCGCACTATATCTCAGAGACTCTTAGTAACAGAAAGCTGTAATTTGGTTAAATGAGTTATACCTACAAAGTGCTAAAGTAAAATATATTTTTTTTCGGGTACCTGGAGGTACACATTAAAGTGGGGATGATTTTTTTTTCTCGCAAAGTCGATTGTGTGAACGTAAAAAAATTTTTGTTAGACTCAAGTGTGCCAACCTAAACCACCCTATACGAGTTGTGTTTGGGCGTTTGAAAAAAATCATAGTAGTGGCATATCTAACGAAAATAAAAAGAAAACTATCACAGCTAAGTAGGCTTTACAAGTTTACGAGTAATAGTCGACCGACTTATAAAATGTACTTGTTTGAAATATTTTCCTATACAACTCGTAATGTATGAGCGCAGATCGCCTAACTGCAAATGTAGGTTTGTTTTATTTTTACAAAAAAAAACATCTTTCAGAGGCAGGTAGGCAGGGTGGTTAATCAGTTTAGTAAGTTCACATATTTTGATGAGCAACTACGGAACCCTACATTGTGCGTGCAATTTTGGAGTACAATAAAGTATACGTATATTCCACTGAATTCTGAATTCTAGCGGATTATTGGAAAGACTATCGGAAAACTGGCAATACATGTTGGGCAGTGGAATACTTGGGGTTAGAGGTTTATTGTGCATCTACACTAATCTAAAGCCCAATAAGACAACTCATTTAATCTAACCGAAACGTAGTTTGGTCATTTAGTACCAAGCAAAAATTACAAGTTTACGGTTTTAGAGTGACAGAGTTAAAAAAAATATCATCGAAAGTTGTGTCATGCCATGTATAAGTTACGTCAATCATTCATTATTAACATTCACATCAAATAAACATCAATCATTCATGCTTCCTTCACTTCCAAGCCCCGTTGTATCGCACTAGTACACTAGTATCAAAACTCGATCAGTCGCGGTCACGCGTTGTCAAGGTCAGCGCATGGCGCAGTGAAAGTAAACGCTCACCATACGTAACGAGGCGTTGGTACCTACTCGACTTTATACGACTGGTTACGTATAAAATTGATATTAGTGTTTAACAGCTCTTATTTTAGATGCGTAAACAAAGAGTTTTAAACTCCTCAGATAAAATGTTCTGCGTTGCTATCCGGATAAGGATGCAACGCTCACGATCATTGTAATACCCGCTCTGTATAAGGTTTTAACATACAGCAAGTTTAATATGTTTCAAAATTAAGATGGTCTTTGTTGTTCCTTGTAATACTGAGAAGAGATCCATAATTTTAAAGTCTAAACAGTAAACTTATGAATCTTACAAGATGAAATTCTTTCCAGCCTATTATATATTAGATGGTAGCTGCTCTACATTCCTACCCGATTAAGATGTAGATCACGTACATATTCAGAGATGCAACAAGACAGAAAGACATTATTTTTAAAAAAGAACTTTCTAGTTGCATGCTGTATTCAGTAGCTATTCGAATGCTCTTTTGTGCAAGTTAGTACGCTCGTGGACTGCTAATGATTCGTTTCAATTAGCTTTTACAGCTGAGCTAGTCGTACATTCTATTGTTACGTGACCTCGCCTTGGTCTTAGAATTTCAGTGTCTGCACTTACGTTTTTTGTTACTTTAGTGTGTTGTATTTGGTGAACTAGACAAGAGGTGGGTTGAAAATTTGTCACATTTTCAAATTTCTAGCAGTCCTTCTTTTTGAGTAGGCCCGAAATTTAGCGACGAGTTTCTTCTTTGTTGGTTCTGCATTTTTTATTCTACAATTCAATATTTAAACATTATTATCATTGACCCATTTGGCCTACCCTAAATAATATGGGACAAGTGCAAGAAAATGATGATTTATATTTGACATTAAAAAAGTAGAAGAATTTCAATATGATTACATTTTAATAATAATGACTACGGAACTAAAAATCATTCGTTGATCAATTTAATGAAACGATTATTTGCTTTTGATCTACATTTTGATGAACCAATACATAAAATTACCATTAAGATTTGCTACAGAATAGATCAAATTAAATTCGTTCACAAGTGACCTTATCATAAATTATCGGATACGTTGTAAAGGCTACATTTTCAAGATCGAATTATAATGCAGGTACAAGGAACTGTTTTACTGAAAGCCTTGATATTTATCTCTGTACAGTATTATTATGAAGAGACTTAGGCACGTTGATTTATCATTCATCAGTCTATTATTTTAGGTATCTACCTGCCTAAAATGATAGGTACAGAGCTTCCCGTATTTACGGATACAGAAACTGATAGTTTTTAGCTAGTATTGAAATTTAAATGTTTTTTTTTTTAAATACGGAACCTTTCAACTATTTGAAAGGACTAAACTTAGAAAAAAATATTTAGTATATCCACGTACCTAAAAAAAATCAAAGAATGGAATTTTGGGCTTAAATATAAAAATGGCGTTGCTAATTAAATTGCTGTAATTAGGTGTTAATTACAGCAATTTAATCATCTTATCGTATCTTTACATTATCATCGTCATGGATCATTTTGTTTGATATACTGATCTGGGAAAATAATGCACTCTACTAGTTTTGCGGTTTATTGAATTGGTCACTCACGGGTCTGTAATAATCCTAAAAACCTGACGCCTAAATTACCTACACTTCAACTTCTTAAGCCACACGACCTTTATTCCTGCTTCAACCAATGAAGCCTGAACACCACCAATACTTAATGCCAAGCCATTGTTTTATACAAACTAAGTAAATCAGAGCGTATAACCTTTAGAAATGAGGTAGACTTGCGACAACCGACGGTATATGGTTGAAATCTGCAAGACCCACACACATGAAGTGTCCTCGATGCATATTGACAAGTTAATAAGTAAGTTGGTACAGCGATGTGGAAAAACTGAGAAAATTAAGTAGGTAAATAGTGCTATGAAGAAAGAACCTTCTCTGTTGAGGTTAGGATTGCAGTGAGTAGTCAAATGTTAGTAAAACATTTTTCAATTATGCAGAATTCATGGAACTTAAATCATGCGGTGGTAGGCGGATATCGTGACATAAACCTTTATCATAGATTCAGCACATGATTCTAGACCCAAAATATAAGGAACATCTGCTTTTTATCGATTAAAAAGGGTTCCTGCAGGGCTATTGCGTATCTTTTAAATGACAGTGGCTAACCTATAGTGCCTTTCAATTACTGTCAAATGGTTCCATTTTGTACTAAACCATAACCAATTTGACAGTTAATCCATAGACAATATGATAGCCACTGTGATTTAAAAGATACGCAATAGCCCTGCTGAGGATGGTGGACATCCCAGAAAGTGGTCGCGCATCATGAAAGCTAGTTCAAGATGGTGGAGGAGAAGAGTACCTGGAGGCATAAGTGGGAGACCTTTACCGCTGGGCAAAGGTCTCCCTCTTATGAGTCCAGGTAATGAAGTAGCTTATCGCAGCATAATTATGTATTTAGCTACATTATAAACGTCGGTGTGCATTGACCACTGGTGTTAATAATGATATTAGCATCACAATAAAAATACCGTGTTCCGACCGACATCATTATAACAATAGAAATGGTCGCCATGGTACTGTGGTGTTAAAACAATAAAATACAATGTTCTATTTTGCAAAAATATGATCCACTGAACTGTCCGGACTGCAATAAAAAAATTGAATCTACTCACTTTGAGTCTGAGCATTTTGGTAAACTTTTTTAATGTCGTGTGTTTTTACAAAAAAATAATTATTTGATTTTTAAATAAGATCTTTAGATGACTAGCATTTAACGTGCGTTCAAATTACGAGACACGGAGGATATCATAAGGAAAGAAACCTTATACATCTACGTCAAAACATTTCAAAATACGTATTTCAGATATTATTTTTTTCCAATATTATTTCTGCTTCTACCATTTACGTAAACTGCGTAGGTACGTCATCAGCCACTAATAAGGAAGGTTGAATCCCGTAACTGTATTACCTGAGATCATTTTCTGACTCACACCACCGTTCTGAGCGAGAAATAGCCTTACCTTGCAAATAAACGCTAGTTTTATGACATATTGTCTGCATACGACGTGTCTTTGAAAACAGCTGAACTAATATTGAGTGGCTTTGAGATGAATAGTTTTCAAGAACATCAATTGTTCAGGTTGAGGTAATTGAGTCATTAGCGAACAGAGACATGTAAATTGGTCTATCTACTAATGATAGACAGGACATGGTGAACTAAATTGTAATCTACTTGCAAACAACTGGTAGCTGTCAGTGTAAGAGTGAACGGAACATATATAGCTAATTTGTTGAAAATGTAGGCCTTGGCCTAATTTATTAATTATTAGGTGCTTTTAGATGACTCCAAGAGAAGAAATACAAGGTTTTACTTTTAAAAACTTTTAGATGGAGTAACTTTCCGTTGAACTCACAGCTTGACATTTGGCAAGCAAAAAGTTGTAATAATTAATAAATTTTCGTCTAATTTTGCTTTACATTTCTTTCATTTAATTTCTTCTGATATATTCATATCTCTACTGCTTTCATTTCCTTGTAAGCAAACAATATCTATTTTATCTGATACATAACCTGACAGTCAGACATTTCCTGTTTCACATAGATTTATATATATTTTGACGTAATATGTTGGCCATCCAAATCGCAGTTTGAATAAGAGTTTTATTCGAATAATTATATCCTAATCTCAGCAGGAAATCAGTGTTTATAGTGTTGACATTTTAATTTTAGATCAATTGCCCAACAAATGTATTATCTATCAGCGGATGCTGTAAATAATTAATTTCGAAATCATATGAATATTCAATACATAATACATACGAAACTGTAATGTCGCAAGTTTTCGTGAACTGAATCTGAGGTCAAATACAAGTACAACATCACATGCTTATATTGACCACCAAATATGGTGCGATGGCCGTCCGGTCACTTCGAAAGGGCTTTACACACTAAACTTAGCGTCGTCCGCTCGATAGTATTTATTTATTTATTTATTTAACTATTTATGTACACACAGTAGACAACACAGGAAAATTATAAAATATAACATTAGAGTACAAAGGTACTGCTTAGTAAGTATTGATCGGTTTCGGTTTCTGCCCAAAAATCTAGTTTGGGTCACCGTTTCAGTTAAGTCCCATGTCATAGAGGGCTATTGCATCAACTGAGCCCTAGCCTCCGTGTCTGGTTCTTGATGGAAAAACCTATCAACAAATTGCCCGATCCAGGAATCGAAGCCAACACCTCATGCTCAGCAGTCGCGATTACGACCACTAGTGGCACTGCTTCGTTTGTAACAACGAGGCAGTCAAACAAAGACTTATGCACAGCGACAAGTTGTTGAAGCCGCCGATACATTCGTCGCCGGCTTTGATGTGTAGAGCCCATTACAGGAGTTACGGCATAAGTGACATTTTCGCATAACTTCGCGTTATTAGCGTATAATTAGCTTGTGTAATACACCCTTAATATTGTGTTATTAACATTTCCCAAAAGTCTCGGTCAGTTTGTGAAGAAAAGAATGCCGTAAAAGAATTTAAACGGTGTTTTTCTTTTTCTTAATTTTGTCATCAGCAGCTTATATAACGTTTAATTTTAGTAAGAGGAAAACGGTTAATATAACGTCATTTCTTCTTTCGTTAATTAATCTGTTCGTAAAGGTATATCCCGACCCGAAATGAATTGGAAAAAGGGCAAGAGAATTAGGTCGTATGATGAATTCCTTCGTAATCAAACTCAAACTCAAAGCATTTATTTCAATTAAACCTTTATAGGCACTTTTGAATGTCAGAAGAACAATTCATAAAAACAAATCTACGAGTGCAATACGTCATTCCGAAAGCCACCACGCCGAATCACACGCCGCCGAATGCCAGCAACAACGAGCACCGCGAGCACGAAAGCACGCAACGACGCACACCGCTACAACGAATGCACGAGACCCCGAATCACGGAACAACGAATGCAATGCACAACCGTCGCCCCGCAACCCGGAGCCCCGCGCACCCGCCGCCACGGCACACGCCACCGCACGCCCCCGCATCCGCAGCACTCGTCGCCGCAAACATCCGGCGCCGCGCAACTCGACGCAGTAACCCCCGGAACGACGCATTGCACTCTAAAGCTACAGTCACAGACACAAAGCATAATAACTTGTGAAAGTACTGTAGTTGCCCATTCCCTAGCGTAGATCTCTATGGAGAAGAAAGGGCAAGAAACTCCATGGACACTCTTTTCAATCAGAATATTATTACAAAATCTTGGTACATTACATCATTCATGTTGAGATGGTATATTATGTGAGAACTATGTAGCAAGACGTGCAAGTTAAGAGCGTCCAGAGTATAATAATAATAATAATAAATAAAAATAAATAAATAAACCATGGCAACTAAGAGATGACCAGTCTCCACTGACAGCGCCCGTTCACGAACATGACGCCTGGATCAGCACCATTCAACTCAACCATTTTGAAGGGAATTTAATGATCCGACACATGCGCCACCATCAGCGAGACATTTAATCTTCACCACGACTCTTTAAAAGCATTTTTCATAACAAGAAAAAAAAACATTTATATTTAAATACATGCGAATATTTACATAATATGTATATTATGCTTGACCTTCGTCTACTTACATATAATTAATTTTAAAATTGCATACGTCCATGTATTCTGTATTTGTTCACGTTTTTGGGAGAGCGAATATTCCGTTCAGCCTTAGTTTTTTAACAGCCCCGAATGTCTATCACGATTATGATCTGCCTGACTAAACGTCCGCTTAACCATTTACAATATTTAGTAGCCTTGTATGCCCCAGTACTGGGCAAACGCCGGGACCATATACTTTCAGGTATACTCTTCTCCTGCACAATCACGAATGCTGCTTTGTGATATTCGTCCAACCCATCTCACTGCCTCATTCTAGGCCTGATTCGGCGGATGCCGTCCATCCTCAGACACCCATATATGTATTGAAACTTATAAATATTCTAGCGTACAATATTCTAAAATGACTTCAAAAAATGCTGGCTTTATTGGTTTCAAAAGTTTAATATACTCTTCAATGACCAAAATCCACAAAAAAAAAACACATAGATCCTGTGATAACACAACTGAGTAACAAACCCTTATACAAACAACATTCTAAACCGTTGCAATGCGTGAGCAACTGACCCATATACTCATTGCGTCACTTTGCATAAAATAATTAACATTTCTTATTTTTTCTTGTTTTGGTGACTTTTTTTCTTTCAAAAGTTAAATACCTTCTCAATTTCATCCACAAAACAATTTATGCAAATGCAAAGATCCTTTGATAACTCAACTGAGTAACTAGCCCATAAACAGACAACATTCTAAACCGTCGCTATGCGTGAGCAACTGACCCATATAGCCATTGCGTCACGTTGCATAAGCAACAGACTTGCAGTTGCAGGTTGCTGCACCGCAGGACATGCGATGTGCACTCGACTGTACCTGAATTGTGCATTTGCGAAACTGTGCAATTGTTGGGTAGAGACGGCTGTGTTAATTGGGTGTTACTCCTCACTTATTAGAGAGTTGATAGTGCAATCATTTCTGGGCGTCGTGTATCTTGTATGATTCAATTTCGTGATAACATATCTACTCAACTTATTGTAAAACTAAACGAGTGTAAAAGCGGTATTGCCCCGCCAACTACAGGGCTCTTGATATCCTACCTGTCCTGTTATTGCACAACACAGATGAACCCTACTGAACTTGCCAAACTAGTCGTAAAAACTAGCTGATTAGTCCTAACGAAAAAAAAGAGAACATAAAAAACAAAACTCATTTATTCAAACTAGGCTGATAATCAGCACTTTTCGAACGTCAAAATTTACTTTACTTATTTACAAGAGACTGTCCCCCAAAACGCCCACCCTTCGACACTTACTAGTGTTATAACTGGAAAGAAGAAGTGGCGAAACAAACTCCCCAGCAACACACCTGTCTGTTAGGTAAGGTTAGAAAAACCAGAGTCGATACAATTTAGTAAGGTGCAAGTTAATGAATACAGACAAATCAATAATTAAAGTATGTAATAATAAAAAAAAAAACATAAAAAAGACATGGAATATTAGTAAACAAATCTTGGAGAAAGAACATAAATAACAAACATTGTCTTGTGTTCAACTCAGCGACCAACTATTCTTATCATTTAAGTAGTCGTTAAAGTCGACGGCACGGTTGGTGCAGTGGCTGAGCGATTGGACTGCTGCGCTGCGTGCCGCGGGTTCGATCCCCGCACGGAACAAATATTTGTATGACCTACAGATAGTTGTTTCGGGTCTGGGTATTTGTGCATGTGAGTTTAAATGTTTGTGCACGCACCCACAATACAGGATAAATTCCAGTGGGGCAACTTTAAAAAAAAATGGAATAGTAGGTACGATTAAGCTTTTAAACAAAGATTAGATTTTACTTTGACTTTAAACGCATTAAATGGCAAGTCTAGAAAAGGAGATGGCAGTTTGAAATAAAATGTTATACCGAGTTCGACGAATGACCTATGAAGTTGGCGAAGCCGGTGATAATTTGCACAACCATTTTCTTCTTTTACTGCGGTAATCAGAGATGCCGTCACTTAGTAATGATTTGACTTACTTTTGTATGACAAAACTAACATTTACTAAGTGATGGCCCAAGTAATCACTAAAGCTCTCTGAGTGCGGCAGTTAGTGTCACTGTGATAAATGAACGACATTCGTTTACCAAATTGGGCAAGGAATAATTGATTCTTTCATCATCAAATTCACAGTAACAGTGACATTAGGCTCTCTTTTATTACGTAGGACTCAATCATAACTAACATATTTAGCACACCTTTGTCTAACCCAACACTGCATTTGCATTACTATAATATGTTTAGTCTCGTGTCATCCACAACACATGACGAAAAACCAACTTCAGCATACTCTTTGAAATGGTGTATTAAAACCTGTATGACACTGGTGAACGCCACAACTCCACAAGACTTACAAAATCTACACAGGTGGTGGTTATTTACCAACCACAGGTAAAGCGATAGCAAATCTTATGTGGCATTATGTAAGAAAGGCATATCATTTTGTAGGTCTTTATGCATAAGTCTGTTACCACATGTCCTGATGCTCTATTGCATTTACGGCCTTTAAACTACGTGGTCATAATGTCACCACTTTGTAAGGCTATACAGTGGTGCTATTTAGACTTTGGGTAGTGGTCACTAGAAGATCTAGGGCAATCCAAACAAGCAAGATTTGCCAACGATAAATTCGTCAGATTTGATTTTTTTTTTATTTGATTTTTGATTTGATTTCTTTGGGTATCACGTCTGTAAAAAGGGTAGGTTAGGTAGAGGTAGGTATACCCATATTTCGCCATTTATGTTTAATTATGTCCCAAATAATGGAGGGCAAGCCTATTTTCATCAACCAGGCATAAAACAAGAATCCGTGGCTACTTAGACATTCCTGATGCAAAATCCCCATAGTAATTTGAAATGCGCCGTTTATTTGTTCAAAACTATCTATAGTATACAAATTAAACCACACTAAACGAGTAAATAGCGTGCTATTAGGACAACATTTCAGCAGAATTATCATTTTACGAGGCATACTAAGATTTGCTAAAAAAACTTTACCGCGAAAAAATTACGCCTTCCAGGTAAAGTATCAAGAATTCATGATATTTTTAAACACAGATTAAAAAGATTTTTATTTGCTAAAATTGTTAGTAAATGCTGGTAGTAATATTCCAGTTCGAAAATGACCTGAGAAAACATTACTTGTATTTCCAGAATAAGTTCTTTAAATGTTGGTAAATAATTATATAGAAATTATGAGAAGACCCAAGATTTTTTAAATTATAAAGCAACATTTAAGAGGCATTATTTTATGTTCGAAAGAAGCAAAATTAATTAAAATTGGTTCATGAAGAGCTCTTATATCTCCTCTCTGACTCTGAATCGAGAGAAGTCGTCATCTATCGATATGTTAATTGGTAGTTAAGCACCTATATTTCCCAAAACTCCACAAATTATGTTTTACTCATCATCATCATCAGCCTATAATGTTCCCACTGCAGGGACACAAACCTCCTCTCTAGAAGAGGGATGGGCTTATAATCTATAGACAGCGCGCGTTGGTCACATGTATTAGAATGTTTTGGTTCTAAGACATTCCGGTTTGCTTACGATGTTTTCCTTCACCGTTGTTGAGGGCAGCGGTGATGAAATAAATTACACAAAGTAATAAGCCTGCCTAGGTTCGAACCCACGACTTACTACTAGTAAGTCGTAGCCGCCAGCTCTGGGCAACCGCTGTTCTATGTTTTACTGAGTTTGTTCTTTTAACCTTATTTTCAACAAATAATTTCTCGCGGTTTATCTATCTTTTATGACCACCGACCACATCAAATGGTATTAAAACTGGACTGAACAGATTCATTTGTTGTAATCACCCGTTTTACTAACTTCGTTCTACATATTTTTAATTAGCAGTTGACCCTAAAGATTTACGATAGGCATAACAACTATGATGTGCTTCAATAACTGGTTTGCACGCGTTAAATTGCACTAAATTATAGGATTGCGCACTGAATTTACGCAAAACACTAGCTATTAGATAAGCAATATGGTCTTCATTACCCTGTTATTAGTTTCCTTAGGATGCAGGATCCCATCGTATTTTTTAAATTAACTTAAGTTATTAATTTAGTGTAGTTAGCCCTGTTTTATGTTATTATATTTGTCCATGTGTTTCGTATTATATATGTATCTCAAGGCAAACCACTTAAATTGTTGTTGATAGAAAAATAATTGTGTTCACTTAGCAACAAAACAAAATGGAAAAAATACACGCGCGTTTAAAACTAGGTAAGTACCTACTTGTACTCAAACTACAAATTAATAATGTAAATTTTACAATATTAATCAATATTCATTAATAATTTAGTAATACCACCTTACTTTTACCTTGTACTATTTTGTGTCAACATTACTCAAAGGTTAGTAAAAGCCTACGGCTATGACTTCACCGGACAATCAAATTCAAAATCTTGTCAGAAACAGTGGCAAAAACTGCAGTTTTTAAAACAAGTTACCGTTATGAAGGAAGCTCAGAGTACTTGAGTTTCCTTCAATTTGCAGGATATTGTAACACACATAATTGTCCAATCATACATATAAATACATACGGAGGCCAATTACCTACTGTCTGATCAGTATGCTCACACAATCTATTAATTTTATTTGTCCGGTACTGCTACTGGAAAGCTTGTATTTGATTGCTTGCTCTGAGATCGGATATGGTGTACCCGATTAAATTTCCCATGAGTACTTTATAAACGAAGAACTTCCACACAATCGAGAACAATGTTCATTACTGAATGAACGAAGAACTTCCATACAATCGAGAACAATGTTCATTACTGAATGATTCCATTAGTCAATGGAATCATTCAGTAATGAACATTGCCTATGAGTCAAACATGAACTTTCATAGGATTCCCTGAACTTCGCTTACCACATCCATCCAGCACATTATCAAAAAGCGATTAATGGAAAAACATACTACAACACCATCCAATCAAAACTTTATTAATATCCATCAGCACTGATGGTGAACAATGGTAAATAGCAGACTATGCAGTTTTAGGTCAATATTTCCATGTTCTCAATAACAGCCTGGGATCCAGATCTGTGCTCGGTTGATGGCAATAGGCATAAATATTGTTAGCCTCCCTTCTCTCCTTCTCGCAATCTAGTGCGATTGTAGACCAATCCCTTGAGAAGTCCAGCTCCCGCAATCTCCTACTGGGCCCGACGCGTTGACGTTTCCTCCGACATGCGGCAGATGTGACACTTTAACCTAGCAACTATAAGGCCAGTATCAGCTATTTCGGGTTTTAAAGTGAGCTCTTCTTCAGCCTTTATTTATGTTAACCAAAGTAACCAGCAACAGGAACGCAAGTATGTGAGGATAACAGAAAACAGACCACCGCAGAGATCACTGACTTGTTAACTATGCTAGATTACTCAATCTAAGTACTTTTCACTAACACAGCTATAAGAACTGCATGTAATACCCAGTTTCCCTTACGAGCTTTTAATTAGGTATTAAAGTTAACGACTGCAGTGACTGCAGTGACTGACTCTGTGATAGATTGCTGGTCGATTACTTTGCTCGCTTTACTTAATGTGAAACATTATTCTTATACGCGCGATTACTTTTTCTAGTGAATGATCTTTGGGGGTACGTAGGTATATGGTAAGATTCTGCAGTCATAAAATAATCTTTAATACGCCCACAAACAGTAATTATCTGTTCAGTGATATCCTTAATGTGACAAAAAAGGGCATCAAACATCACCTCATTACTGTCAGCTGGAAATGTGACCAAGAGACTGGCGAGGTTCCCACGTTGTACGGCGACTTCTAGCCAAGGAAATAGATAGCCCTTGGGTCACGGGAAGCGACAACTTGGCTATGAACACTCGGTCCCAACGGCCCCATAATTTCAACCCCAAACTACTTTTACTTACTTTTAAAATTATTTTATTATATCGGTTGCAATTGCCTAATCATCCATAAACTATCAATGAATCCACCTAGAAACCACGCCATATCTCCGAATCCAGAACCATCTCAGTACCTACCTACTGGCATGCCTATTGAAAGTGAACGTTGGTTAAGTTGCGACTGGATCGTGACCCGCCTGGCCTACATACTACAGCACTACTAAATAAATACTAACGCAACACTATTTACGCGTTTCTACGGTTTTAGTGACGCGTCTCTTCCTTATGAAGCAAGATGTGCTTAAAACTTTTGATCTTTTGTAGCTGGACAAAACGCCCGTAAGTTTGTCACCCAGTCTTACCACAGGCTATCTTATTACCTAGTACTAACTTGGTTATGGAAGTCAGCTGATAGGCAGTCACTTTAAGTCATATTCACCTGCACACTGAAAGTTTACATGCAGACAATTTTCCTTAATTATATATTGTTAAAAAAAAATCTTCTTCTGGGCACTTTCGGAACTGGGCTAGGAGGTAAAACTAGTGTTTTGTTTTCGGATTCCAATTTCATTGACAAAACATGCCATAAACCATAGGAAAACAAACACAACACTTTTAATTCTGCGAAACGATCAAGTATTGCATGAAATTATAGTATACTACTTAGATACCAAACCGGCTTGAGATTAAAGCAATTAAGGTCGCCATGGTAACTCGCTAATTTTATATAAACGAGTGCATAACCGCATTCATCTTGGTGTGAGCACAAGTGCATTATGTATGGAGAAATCAGAGGTACTGATGATGTCCTTTAGTTTCTGCCTACCCTGTTGGAAAAGGCGCGAGATATAAGTAAAGACGCTTGTGCGACTTTTGTAAACTTAGTTGAAATCTGCAAGAAAATTGACAGCTATGTGAAATGTAAATTTGCTTACAGTTTTGAGACATTTTACAGCATGTATGAGAAATAGTGGGGATAACGGCGAATGAATAATAAGTTTTTATCTTCCCTTGGGATAATTTTCGAGTTGCAGCGGGTGAAGCCGCTGGCAACAGCTAGTTAATTTATAATAATTTAAGAAAATTATTTCTATATTACTTACTACAAGATAGCATTTCACTCCATGAAGTTTTGACAGTTACCTAATCAAAAATGTCTTTTTCATTTATTTCTTTCCTGGCTAATAGTTCCTCTATCTCTATTTCCAGAGGCGCTGGACGTGATCAAAGAAGAACACACGATGCCGGCACAGAGGCGGCGTGACAAGAGAGAAGTACCCTTCACACATGACGAGAAGAGAATCGCTGGGGTGAGTTGATTCTACTCCTTTTATAATGTAGTACTGCAGTGAAACAGTCCGTCTACGACTCATCATTTTGCCTAGCTTTTTCCCAACTATGTTGGGTCGGCTTCCAGTCCCATCTAACATGCTGGTATAAATACCAGCAAAATATAAATGGAGCGAACACCTACCTGACCCGCACAATCCAGTTCCTAACAAGGTAATACAATGTTCCCTAGAAAGACACCTAAGAAAACTTAACTTTTAATTATGTAGCCAGTGCCACTCGCGCCATCAAGACGAATCTAACGACGTTTATTTCATTCAAATCGCTTCATCCGTTTATGAGTTATGAAGGAACAAAGAAACGGACATACATACATACACGCCAAACACATAACCCTCCTTTTGGGCTTCGCCGCAGTCGGGTAAAAAAACAGACTGGTGTTTTTTTACATTTGGCACACATTTAGCACCTGCCTTTTACCAATCTTATTGAACTGAATTGTAAAGTACTGACTACACCAAAAGTCCTTTACAGTTATTGCACTTAAAATGAAAACACAAGTAAGATAAGGTGCACATAATCAGATTATCGACACTTTATCCTTTTACAAGCCTTATAATATAACCTGTTATTGTGGGTGCCCAAAATACACTCTTATAAGATTGTATTTTAGCCACTTTAATAGGGTAGCTTACAAAAAAAACTAATTAGTCCGTGTTATAGATTACCAAAAAATATTGGACACGTATTTTTTCTTTTTTCATGTAAACAAACAAAGAAGACGATTCAGTGCTTTGAAAACTCGTCTGACGTCATTCTCTTAGACATTAGGTATGACATTTTTCACCAACTCCTACTCAAATCTTTGATGTTTTTTATTGATTTGATAAAACAAAAAATACGTATCCAATATTTTTCGATAATCTAACAGACGGACTAATTGGAATCAATTTTTTTTAAGTCAGTAAACATCCCTATTTCCTCAATTTGGGTTTATCTGACTTCATCTTTTCCCATAAGTCTAAAGTTCTGCTCTTATCCCAACTTATTTGTGGTCGCAGCATGTCTTCTTCTTCCATAACTTCTACATTACTGCTCATCTTAGCAGTCACCTCCAGTTCTCTCAGACCATAACTAATGAAACATTACTTGTATTGGTTCCAGTGCCTGTTGCAGTGCGTCTACCGGAAAGTGAAAGCCGTAAGTATTAACCCAGTGATCCATTCCAACCATATATTTTATCTAAGTAACTGCTAACTCGTTTGCACCGATTAAACTGATAAATTGTAGGGCTGTCATCGGAACGCAAACGGAAAGTTTAGAATGTTTGAAAGAGTTGGTTTAGAAGCTCCTTCCGTGCCCGAAGGAAAATCAAGGGGATCGTATTACTAAGACTTCAGGGCCCGTATGTTCTTCTGTCTGTGGGGCTGAATTTGTATTCAGCATAATTATTATGTATCTAATAATAGTAATAAAATATATTTCTGTAGCCGCTAACAAATCAAAATATTAAAGGAATCTCGCGCGGAACCCATGGATTCATGCGCGAGACCGTCTCGCACATGGCCGGTTTTTTTAACTTCCTGCTTTCCCTCCACTTGCAAGGTGTAACTAAAAAAAACTGAAAAAATCTTGACGTTAATCTTTATGTATCATATCATAAACAACTTTTACTATGAGACCAAACCTGAAATCGCGGACAAAAAACAGCTACTCCATACATTTATGTTTATGTTTCAAGCCAAGTTCGGCGACAAATATGGACAGGGTTTTTCAATGTCTTTATATGCTTTATTATAATGTGGATTTTCTCAAATAAAAATGAATAAACATTGCAAGTGCCATCCCTGATTGTCATCGACCCTATTCGGTTTTTGTGGAGCAAAGAATGCTGAACTTTCTGTCACATCGAAGTAAGAAGCAGTTTTTATTTGGTTCGATATTGAGTGAAAAATCATATTGTTCGTCGTGGATGCTGGGTTCATGAGATAGCGCTTCACACTTTTTTATCTTTATGAAAATTATATTACGCTAATATTGATGTGACAGAGAATTTGTGTGAAGCTATAAGATCTCAAAACTTTGCATTCTGGTCCTAAAATAAATGCGAAATCGACGTAAAGCTTTATAAATTAAGCATAATTGCTTCATTTAAAATGATTATTGGTCGTTACATACTCTTTAAATTACTGGCGTTTATGTTCAAGTGAACTTTTGGCCAGTAGGTAAGTCATTTAAAAACAAACAACATTGTGAAACGCACGAACATGCCCATTCCGACCTCATCGGAGCAATTACACGTATGGCCGCATGTGAAACGCAACAAAATCAAGAAGAATAAATTAAAAAATATTATGAAAATCTCCGCATAATGTTACGCGGGTATTCCACACACCGTATATACCGAGGTCAACCCTACTCGAAACTAAAAATAAAATAACTTTAAATCGAGTTTTAATGCTTTATAGTTCTGTCACGAACTGATTGCTCCAATTTGTTAACTATAAAACATGAGGGTAAAGTCGTAAATCTGAAAAAGAAAAATTCGTTGCTTATTTATTATACTTGAAATCCTTTGAGCAGGAATATTGCGGTCATAAAAGATCTTCGGTATACGCTGTAATTTGTACTTTATTTGTGTTATATTAAAAAAGCGGTATTGAATTTAATAGTCTGGGGGTCGTGCCTATCCGTTTGTGCTCGTCTACTCTTTTTCTAAATAAATTTCTTTTGTATGAAATATTTTATTGCAAGAATTACACCAGTTAGGATCGTACGATAAAATCTTGAACGACTTGCAAAGAATTGGTTTCAATAAATGTTATTTTTATCCTCACAGTCATAATCGTAATTTTATTACTTAAGTGAGCTAGGTTTTTTCTGGGATGGTTTTCGAATTCGGCTTTATGAGATAAACTCTGAAAAAGAAATAAATCTGTAAATCGTTCTTCGAAGAAGACAGTATTTGTGCAACTGCGGAGAATATATCCATTTTAGTTAGTTTTATTCTAAAGTGTTATTTGATCTGAGCTACTCGTTGAATGTTTAGTATTTTTATATTACTGCCACCACATGAAAAGAAACAGACTTTAATAAAAGCTTTATAAAAGAATTAAAACTTAAAAAGGGTTGGACTTACAGAAGTAATACTGTCTAAGAGTATATCCACATTTAGCCAATAGGGTAGTTAACAAAAAACATCTAATTAATCCGTCATAGTATAGATTACCAAAAAATATTGAACACTTATTTTTTCTTTTTTCACGTAAACAAACAATGAAGACAATACAGTGCTTTGAAAATTCGTGTGACGTCATACTCTAAGACATTAGTATGTCATTTTTTAGCGGTCAGTGACGTCACCAACCCCCACTCAAATCTTTGACGCATTTTATCTTCGTAATTTTTTATTGATTTGATAAAACAAAAAATACGTATCCAATATTTTTCGATTATCTAACAAACGGACTAATTAGAATCACGTTTTTTGAAGTCAGTAAACATCCCTATTAATTGTAACCTATTCAAGGCTGTAGGAGGTGACACGAGATTCTTCCAATTAAGGTTATCCATCAGATACTTCTCAGTAATCGTCATGGAGTTTTGATTTTTGCCTGATTGATGGCGATATTGCGCTGGAAGGCACGCACTTGTTGGACCGATGACCCGGTGAAGGTTGCGGGGATCCGCTGCGAGATGCAAGTGACTGGTCAATATGGTGACACTCTAGGGCATCCAGCAGTGGACCTCTTTCGGCTAAAATAATGACGATGATGGTAATAGCCAGAACTTGCACAATTTCTAGGGACTTGCTAAATATGGGTGATATTATGAGAATTATGATTATGAGTATTATTTTCTTTTCCAGGTGGACGGCTACGGATTCCCAACGCTGGAAGGTCTGGTGGGGCTGTACTCTGACGGCGTGAACGAACGCGGCTACTTCATGGCAGTGCTGGAAGCCTCTCGCGAGTGTCTCATGAAGAACCACGACCTGTTCTCCAGAACTGTGCCTATGGGTGAGTTCTCTGTGCTATTACTTCTTCTGTCTCGTCGAATACCGAAGAATACTTCATCATCATTATCAACAGCCTATTAATGTTCCCACTGCTGGGACACAGACCTCCACTCTTTGAGAGGGAATGGGCTATAATCTACTATAGGCTTAGTGCGGATTTTTAGATGACACAAGTCTTCGAATTTTTAGTTCTAGGACATGCCGGTTTCCTCAGGACGTTTTCCTTCACCGTTTTGGAGAACAGTGGTGATGAAATAAATTATACAAAGTAATGCGCCTGCTTGTTCGAACCGACTTACTGTTCGTAAGTCAGGGCCGCCACCACTGGGCCACTACTGCTCTAGAAGAATACTCACGAGGATAATATAATGAAAGAATTTGTCATGCGATCAGAAAAATAGGGAAGCTCCGTTGGCTCTGAGCGTATCATTACTCACGATTACACGACAACTGAAAGTATTATATCACAAGGAAAGCTGTCGCTTGGCGATCCTCAAGACATGTAACAAGTGACTTACCATGGTAGGTGTGGCATAAGTTAATAGTAGAAGGATATAAAGATAGCCTATAAAGGTTTAAGATGAAATCATGGGGTAAGGTTCATAATTATGAAACTGTTCCTATGGAGCTAGAGAAAATGGTATTGCTTTTTCAAAACTCTCTTTTTCAAAATTGATGTTGATGATGATGATTTCGATGATGAGTCTAAACCGTGTAGGTGGTAGGTATGAGGAGGACGAAGAAAGGATTAATTTTCTAACAATCTGAAAACTTTAATAATATTTTTTTCTGTTTCCAGACAACGGCCGCAATTGTGACATATCGTTCGACATATTCGAGTGTATTTCGGACCGCATCGGTGAATACTGCGGAACCTCTGGCTTGTAACCTTAATGCAGTTCATTGATGCACCAACACACTGCCTTCCTTATAACGTCCTAATAAAACTGTCGATGTATGTTTAACTATTGAAATTAACCATTCGAAAATACTAATCAAAATTATTTAATTTGTGGCATGTTAAAAGATTATTTGGACTTTGTCGGGCACTACCGTGCACCCATCCAGATTGCAATAATTCAAGTTCCTCAGTTTTGTTTTGATCCATTGGACTTTGTTTTGCCAAAAGAGCAAACCCGCTCTCTTAAATTAGTATATTACGCCCAGATATATCTAGAAAACTTGTGTCTACTTGTAGCTTAAGCATTTTATAATGAACGTGGCTTCTGTCGCAGGAAACTTATTTGTTAAATATAAATAACAACATTCCAACTCAAGAAATATAATTTGAGACATAAAACGTAATGGGCTGCGGGTTGTTCCCAAGTTTCCGCGACCTCGACATAAAGGGCTAAGAAGGAACATGGGTGGTTTTTAGTCAGTAGAAGGCTGACACTCCCTTTCGCTATGCCCAAGAGCGGGATGATTTGATGATTTTCAACCCGCCAAAAAAAAAACAAAGATGAAACGTAGTCGTTTTTGTAAAGTACCTTAGTTGTACGGTAATAGTGCTTTCATAAGAATCGTGAGCTGTGGGCAAACCCATTCACCATTATAAATCTGTCATATTATTATTACTATTCACATCCGAAATGAGTCTGCACACACGAAGATTTAAAACTAAATAGTGAGGACTATTCAAAATATGGGTTAATTCAAGCTATGAATGATGATGATGCTTAAAACCATTTATGTACTTCGAAATTTGAAAAAAAATATGTGGGTTCATTTTGGCAGAACTAAGTTCCATTTCTCTTGAAACTCGAATCTAAAAAATAACGTATTTTTTCTTGCTATTTTTACCATTTTATCTTTTTTTATCTGAAATCCTTCATAAGTTACCAACACGAAACAAACCACTAGAATTAAGATACATGTACATAGATTGTAATTAACTAAACTAAAATGTGATGCTCAATAATTTTAGTTGTAAGGTAGCTCCACAGACTTCCCGTGAAAAATTGTAAAAAGATGCAGCTCTACGAATTTTTGTAGCCCATTTCACTTCTTTGGACAGACATTATCCAACAGATTAGTAGCAAAGTATGAATTGGGCTTGTATTCAGAAGTGGTGAAGTAGGCTTCAGATTTATAAGTTTTAAAATTGACATTAAAATTGAAAACGGGACATTTATCATGTTATATGTTCTGTTTATCTTGCGTTTCTGATATTTCGGGACTGTTGACAAACACCATGATAACGGATAAACTGAAGTTGATGCGGGTAACGTGGTGTTTAGAAATCGGTCCCCGGTCTACCCTCTTTCTTGTTGTTTTTTTTTGCGCTCGGTACCGCACCGTTACCACTGTCACTCTCTGGTACTTTTTCGGCAGAAAACATGAAAAATATCCCGTTTTCAATGTTAATGATAATAATAGGCTTCAGTTTCGGCAATCGTAAGCTTGTCAACTATATTTCATATTTAAGACTTATATTGGTTAATATATTTCAATGTTTATGCCAACGCTACTATGTGTACTGTTACTCCTGAAATTAGCTGATCCTTAACGAACTGATAGATTTAACATAGCTTTAAGATTTATGTAATAAAGTTCTGTATATATCTACTGCCTGTTTTTTTATTTATATTTCCCTGATGTATAAACGTACCTATACTTTTCTAGTGGATGTAGTAAGCACGGCTGCTGAGCATGAGTCTTTAGTTCGATTACCAGGTCAGACCAGTACTATTGGGGTTTTAATCAGGAATTTCTAAGTAACAGTTAAGTAGTTTGTGAACGCACCCACGACACGATACAGGAGAAATTCCAACGTTGGCAAGGTTTTTTTTAAAAAAAAAAACAAAGAAAGAAAAAGTTTGGATTTGTGCCTAGTTGATGGCAATAGGCTCGCTCCCTATTACATAGGACTTCAAAATAACTGCCTAAAATTTAGGTGTATGTATATTTGGTACTATGTATTGCCAGGGGCTCCACCCGCTATAACTCGAAAATTATCCCACGGAAAGATAAAATCGGGATAAAAACTACTCTATGTGTTAATCCAGATTACAGACTATCTGTATACCAAATCCGTTTAGTAGTTTTTGCGAGAAAGAGTTTACAATCACCCATTCATACTTACTATTAAAAGGATACCTCTTCTAGATTACATTCATGTCTAAACAATTTTTAAAATTTTGTGGTCTATTACTATTCATAACATTGTCTGATAATCTTTATTATCGAAAATCGTGTAGCTGTAAAAGTTGAAAGTACTAAATCAACAACCGAATATTTTTATTCTCTTCTACATTGAAATACCAAAATGCAAAATGAGAGTTGGAAGACACAGACACAGCGAGGGAAATAAATCGAAAGAAATTAATATTAATTAATTATAATTAATATTAATTAATTATCATCATAGGAGGATTTAAAAAAAGGCTAGGCTTAATCTCTCAATCTAGTTTAAAAAATATGAGCCATTGAATGACTCAAACTGCCGCACTCAGAGAGCTTTAATGAAAACTTAGGCCATCATTATGCAATGGTTTTGACAGTTCTGTCATACAAATATATGTCAAACCTTTACTAAGTGATGGCTTAAGTAATCATTAAATATCTCTGAGTACGGCAGAAACACTGTTAACTAAACAAGATACGAATGATGGCTAACGAAACACTCGTGATAAACAAACTGCCGTATACTCAGAGATATTTAATGATTATTTAAGCCGTCACTTAGTAAAGGTTTGACATACTTGTGTATGACAAAACTGTCAAAACCTTTACTAAGTGATGGCCTAAGTAATCATTAAAGCTCTCTGAGTGCGGCAGTAAATGCTATGTTTCATCTCAAAGGCGCCTTATTTTACCCACTTGCAAACATGATAACTAGGCTCAGAAGAACTTGTAAGTTATTCTCTAGCCTGCTCTATAATTATTTTTAGTTATATTAAAAATAGTTTAGATACATTACCTATTTGGAAAGGAAACGCAGAATTTTTTTTAGGAAGCGTGTTGAGAGAAAAAGATACAATAAATACAAAATTATAATTATAATTATTAGCAAAGAGTTCCTTTTCCAATTCGGTACTTAGTTATCGCATAGATAGTATAATTTCTCTGCCAACAAGGATGATACTTGATGTTTAAAATGACGTTGTAATTACTAATGTCTATCCATTCCATGTGTTTTCTAAACCCTCTACTTTAGAACTACCTGTTTCCTTAATATTCGCCTGTTTAAAATCTGTTAGCAGATTGCAGTCTGTAGCACCGATCATTAACCAATCGTGGTTTTGCTAGCAAATGTTGGCAGGCAAATAAAGAATACAACCATAATTATAAACGTCCCCATACTATTTTATTGGTGGCACTATTGGTGCAGTATCTCAAGCAGTTGACTGCTACGCTACGTGTCGCGGGATTGATCCCCGCACGGAGCAAATATTTAGTATACCTACAGATACTTGAGGCTTGTGTACATAAACAGTTCTCCAATTTCATCCACAAAAACTCCCTCATCAGTCCATTTCAATCCGGGTTTAGGCCCGGGCATAGTACAGTTTCAGCTCTCCTTAAAGTGACTGACGATATAAGGCGGGGAATGGAAGACACCAAAGTTACGGTTTTGGTGTTGATCGATTTCTCAAATGCTTTTAATACCGTCAGTCACGATGTCCTGTTATCCATCCTCTCCTATCGCATGGTCTCTCCCGAGGCCCTGGCATGGTTTTCTTCCTATCTTCGGGGGCGTCAACAATCAGTTCTTGCTGGAGACTCCAGCTCCAGCTGGTGTGATCTAGAAACCGGCGTCCCTCAAGGCGGCATTTTATCCCCACTTTTGTTTTCTATCTTTATAGATCTTATAACTGCCGAGTTTCAGTGTGCGTATCATCTTTACGCTGACGACTTACAGCTTTACTGTCGGGCGGGTGTTGACGGCTTATCTGGTGCGATTGAGGAGCTGAACCGGGATTTGCGTGCCGTCAAGGGCTGGTCTGATCGTTTCGGGGTGGCGGTTAACCCTGCCAAATGTCAGGCCATCATTGTTGGGAGCCCCCATAGCTTAAGGAGGCTAAATGGCTTAACGGTGCCACCGGTTACCTTTGACGGCGCGGTGATCCCGTATAGCTCTGATGTCAAGGATCTGGGTTTGCATGTTGACACCTGTCTTGACTGGCGTAAACAGGTCGCGATTGTGAGCAAGAAAGTCACCGGAACGTTGCGGTCTCTCTACCGGTTGAAAAATGTACTCCCAGCTCACATCAAGGCAATGCTTGTACAGTCCCTAATCTTCCCCAATATTGACTATGGTGATATGTGCTACTATGACCTGAATGCAGATCTCCTCAATAAACTTGACCGACTTCTAAATAACTGCATTCGATTCGTCTTCAATCTTCGCAAGTACGATCATGTGTCTGAACAGCGATCGCTATTAAAGTGGTTACCTATCCGAGAGCGCAGAGCTTTGAGGGCTTTGACAACCCTGTTTGCTATTCTTCACAAGCCCACTTCCCCTTCTTACCTCACTTCCCTTTGCCAATATTTATGCACTGCTCACAGCAAGACTCTTCGCTCCGCTAATAATCGTCTTCTACGTTGTCCTTCTCATCGCTCTGGCTTTATAAAATCGTCCTTCTTTGTCCAGGCGGTCTTCCTCTGGAATGAACTCCCTCATGAGATCAGGACAGTAAACGGTCAGTTCACTTTCAAAATGAAAGCTCGCGAGCACATTCGCAAGAAGTTGGCAGCTTCGTCTCACAACTAAGTTGTTAAAGTTTTTCTTGTTATCTTTCGAAATTTTAAATATTTTATGTATATATGTATGTATGTATTTATTTTTATAAGTTAGGTATATATATTTTCTAACTTTTGTTTCTGTTAAGCACCTACTGTGTAATGTCTCTGCATCACCCTAAGGTAGACTGGTAGAAAATGCCCAAGGCATTAAGTCCGCCTTTGTACGGTTTCATTACTTGTGCATAAAGTTTTAATAAATAAATAAATAAATAATACTTGTTTCGAGTCTGGGTATTTGTGTATGCGAGTTTAAATGTTTGGAAACGCACCAACGATACAGGAGAAATTACTAGTGTGGGACAACGTTAAAAAAAATATTCACAGCTTACACTCTATTATCAATAATTCCAAAATTATAATAATAAAAACAATTATCGGCATTTGTGTTCCTTCCACAATTTAACCCGTCTCCGAAAGCAATAGTGAACAGGCATCTTCTGGGCACGCTCATTCCATCGTAGACCTCACCCATTACTTTTCATCAGGTGTGATCGAAATGTTCAACAGAGATATCGCGGACCCGGACACAAGAAGGAACATGGGTGGCTTTAGTCAGTAAAAGTCTGACACTCTTTCTCTTTTTCGCTCGGCTCAGAGCGGGAGAAGTCATTATTTTGATGATTGATTTCCAACTTTCCAAAAAAAAGGCGTAGTCTATGTACCTAGAGAGAAGGCTCATTTTTCAATAAAAACACTTTAAGTCTAACAAAACATTGTGACATCTAAGACAATTTAGGCAGAATAGTATGTAATAAAAAAAAAGTAGTTAAAAAACTAAAAAACCCGACTGAAAAAACTGAAAATCAAAAAACAAGCCAATTTTAAATTAAACAAAACTTGGAAGCAGGGGGGTCAGTGACACTCGCGTCATCAAGACGAATCTAGCGACGTATATTTTATTAAAATCCCTTCATCCGTTTAAGAGTTATGAGGGAACAAAGAAACGGACATACATACATACACGCCAAACACATAACCCTCCTTTTGGGCTTCGCCGCAGTCGGGTAAAAAGGAATCAATAATTATTTTCAACCACTCCACAGTAAAAATGTTGTGTTTTCAGGAAAAAATCAACATTTTCAAGATAAGGTCATCACTTCCTATCTCATAAATCTCATCTTACTAACTTCCTTCCTATTTGTGTTTAGAAAAAAATTCTGCACAAGAACCGACAGTTTGGATAAATATTCTTTCATGAGTAACGCCTATCATAATAATTTGTATCATTATTTAGATTTAAAAGCTTTTCGTCTCTATATCTACAATCTACATTTTGAAATGGGTAACTACAGAACTTTCAAAACTTGTTATACCTTGTAACTTTGAACTTCGTTGTTCTTTTTTGACATTCAAAAGTGCCTTGAATGATCTAATTGAAATAAATGCTTTGAGTTAGAGTTTGAGCAATCGTTGTAGCGATGATCATTATGATGGCAAACTGTTCAGTAGATATAAATCAGATAATGTGATGAGGATGTAAGTAGTTAAGTACTGAAGGTAACACATTAAGTTTTACGTAACTAGTATATCACCTTTAATTCGAATTAAGATAATATTTCAAAACAAGCCACTAATAACCATAATTTGACTCCCACGACTTTTTGTTTCCTGATTCAATAAAATTTGACTTTATCAGTTAAGAAATATCTATTGCGTGCTAAAATATAAATTATTGTTAGGCGAAGACTGTTCAGATCGTGAGAGATCTAAGAAACTACGGCCAATTAGTTTGTGTCTAGTCTGAGACAATGACAGCCGATTGCTAATACTTGTTGTTCAAAGGGATAATAGTCAGCCCCTCAAATGATATGCCTTACTTTCTTGATATTGTTGGAGTCGGCTTTCAGTTGAATCATTAACATATAACGATAAACAGAACTATCTGGCCCAACTTACCTCTTAGTAAGACAACATCAACTCAACAAACCTTAAACATACATAATTATTCATTCAAAATTTCAATAACGTCTAAAGTAAAGACTAAAGTTCCTGATCATTGAATCCATGTCGAGGGTCCTACCTACTTATATCAAACGTCTGACGTAAATAAAAACAAAATGAAATGCGCTATGGCATTTTATCTGTAGGTACCTAAATAATTATCTAGTTCTAGCGTTTTACAGTTTGCAGATTACAAACTGTCTGACTGATTCTCAACTATCCGACTTGTTCCTTTATAAAAAACCTTCCGCAGATATCAAGATGGTGTCCGGTAATACTACGTCATCTTCGAAAGCGTTTTCGTACAGAATCCTTCAGAATTGTAGCTATAAGTTGGGTTATTTTGGCAATCTGACTAATTAACTTTACCTACTGGTCAACTTTCAACCATTTTTTTTTTTTGTTGAAAAAACGTTGCCCCACAATAAGAAAATTTCTCCTGTATCGTGGGTGCGTTCACAAACATTTAAACTCACATACACAAATACCCAAACCCGGGACAACTATTTGTAGGTCATACAAATATTTTGTTCCGTGCGGGAATCGAACCTGCGACACGCAGCGCAGCAGTCCATTGCTTGAGCAACTGCGCCAACCGTGCCGTCATCATTATGATTCTTCTACTCTTATCCTAATTGTTTGTGGTCGACGCAACATGTGTCTTCTTCTCTCATACTTCACTATTACTTATCATCTTATCAATCACATAACATTCAGTATTCACACAGTCCATCCATCGTTTTTTTTGTTCTTCCTCTACTCTTATAGCCATCCACATTCATACTTGCATTAACGTTTCTCTTACTACGTGTTTCTCATTTCCCCACATCGCATGTCGATACCACGATAACCAATTACTGATACTGGTCAACTTTCAATGAAACCTTACGCATACTTTACCAATTTACACCGTTTACACGATATATGGCTGCTGGCAGATTCAAAGTACCCAGAGTCACCAATTACTTTGGTGACAGAACACTAAACAAGAGAATACCATACCTACTGAACAGTCTGCCGGCAGACTTAGAGAGCGAAACAAACACAATTAGATTTAGACGGAAATTGAAAATATATTATTCAGAAATGTTTTAAGTTTTATTTATATAAGTTTAAATAATTATTAGATTAAGGTACATTTAAGTATCTCATCATGATAAGAGACTCATCGACCCCACTGTCAAACCATTGCAACGGTTTTGTGGGGATTAGCTTATAAGTTACGTACCTTTCTGGAATAAAGATAATTAAATAATAAATTCTAGATTAGCTCATAGAATATTTTAACCGCTGATAACCGGCTACAATGTTCCTCAAATCCCAGACAACATGCAACTCCTTTCAAACGACACGAACACCAACACTTTATACAATATACATAGGAAAAACCTACATTTATGATAATTAAACAAACGCAAAAGGTGAACCTTATCACGCTTGTACAATTGAATTTTGTATTTAAGCAGAATCGTATTTAGTAGTTAAGGTCGTGGGACATACGGACAGACACAATGACTGATAGTGATCATCAATTTTACTCAAGCTTTGTGTTTCACGAGGCATTATGACTAGGAAACGTATACTATTATGTATGCTGATTGAGTACGTAACACTTCAAACAGGAATTTGTTTTATTTATGAGTGTGAGGGAAGAATATGTCTTGATGATTATTTTGGAGGTTGGCTAATTAACGGAGCCGAAGCTTCTAGCAAAAAAAACACATCAAGTTCTTTATTATTATTTTTATTATAAGCCCTATGTTTTCCAACTGATGTGCTAAGGCCTCCCTTCTCTATGTCCACTTTTCGCGAAAAAGTGTGATTCTAGACCAAGTCTTTGAAAAAGAGTCTAGCTTATCCCGCCATCTCCTTCTGGGCCTCTCATGTTATTGTGTCCACTGAGTGGTTATTTTTGCCCATAACGTTTCCGACATGCAACAGATTTGACCAGCCCAATTCCATTTCATCCTAGCAACTGTAAGGCCAGCATCAGCTTTTTCGCTTATAACCTTGTTGATAAGATGTTCCATCAGTTTCAAATATTGAATGAAAAATTCATGTAGGTATTATTTATTTTTTTGGTGTGAAAAATCCCGCGTTTAAGATAGCTTGCTATAAAACGCTCTATATAAAAAATTGTGGCTGCTTGCAATGATACCGCGACCTCTGTGCAGTTAAAAATAGAGTCGTCATTCTCTTGCCTTTATTCCAATTTATTTGTGGTCGGCGCAGCGTGTCTTTTTCTTCTCCGTTACTCGTCATCTTATCAGATACCGCCTTTTCCTTTACAGTCCATCCATCGTTTCATTGGTGTTCCTCTAAGTCATAAGTCATTTATTCATTTATTTAACATAGGTAAAATAATTGTGGTTTATGTGGCAATAATGAGTGCGCTATATTATGCCATAGAGCGTACAAATGGTTTTAGGTATATAAAAAAAAATAGTAGTTAAATTAATTAATCCTGAACACTAGAAAACAATTATAAAGAATGACATAATACAAATTAATTTATTATAATACCACTATAGATCAACGTCGCCAAAAGACAAGTACTGAAATCATATAATAATAATAAGCAAAGCTAATGTCAATGCACCATACTAATGTCAATACACAAAAAATTATGTTAATACACAATACTAATGTCAATCAGCAAAACTAATGTCAATACACAATACTAATTTCAATCTAAACAAATGTCAATATTCAAATTATTTCAAATCTACATTCGTACAAATTTTCAGTTACAGGCGCCACTTTCTGATTGTGCTGTGATTGAAAAGTTTAAAGAGGACGAAATCTTTAATTTCGTCCTCTGTGAAGTCGTGTCGTTGAAGGTCCCAAGGTACACACGCCAAGTACAGGCAGGCACCTTTATCGCGCATGTACACATAAGGTTTAATCCATCAAGTACGAAATGTTAACATTTTAAATTTAAGTGAATTATGCACCTTTATTGTTTTTTTGGCGGTTGGAAAATCATCAAATAACCCCTCCCGCTCTTGAGCAGAGCGAAAGGGAGTGTCAGACTTCTACTGACTAAAAACCACCCATGTTCCTTCTTAGCCCTATATGCTGAGGCGGCGGTAACTTGTGTACAACCCGCAGCATTATGCACCTCAATCGTATTAATCTCTTACTAACGTACACAATGCATAAAAATCACGTGGAAACATACAATCTCATTACAGAAACACTTATTTTTTACAGCTATGTGAACAGGATCCTGCATATCAGTGCTATCTTTTGCGGAAGTTATGTTAAAGAACATTTTGTTTGTGTTTATCACGCAAAGGAAGTCGATGTTCAGCTGAGTGCGTATTACAAGCATACACGAATACAGCCTGCAATAGGTCTTCATTTCGGAATAATAAAATTTTCATCATAATAACGATACTTACCTAATGCGATATTAGTGAATCACTGACTGAATAAACACAAGGATCTTATAGTCTGCCAAACAAAATAGCTTTACTGGTACTGCTGATGATATTTACTGTATTGGCATTAGCTCAAATTAGGGAGCCGTAGTGGCCCAGAGGTTGCGGCCCCGATTTACGTAATAATGTTCCCACTGCTCTCAAAATGGTGAGGGAAATCATCGTGAGGAAACCGTGATATCCACCAATTATATCTCATCATATTGATTATATCTCATCCCTCTCCTAGAGAGGACGCCTCAGTCCCTGCAGTGGGAACATTATAGGCTGATGATGAAAGTAGAGAGAAGAAATTAGAAAGGGAAGCGTTTATATAAGCAGTAAAACGACACCGGCTAAATTTAATAAAATAGTTATGTACTGTTTTGAGCATTATATCGATGATAATGGTATGGTTACAAAAAACAGTAACAACCTAACGAGTCCTACACAAGTTTTTTTAAAAACAGAGCATCAATTTAAACACTAACCCGCTTTCAACAAAACCACACGGTTTTCAACAAAATTTCACAACATGATTGAATATGGGCTAAGGAGGACGGAGGTCGTAGGGCACAATGGCCGTATTTGAAGGGCATCTCGCATCTTCACGCTGGGCGGGCACCGGCGCCCGTGCAGTCGTCAAAACGAATTCTTAAATGAGGCGGGTACTTAAACGAATATGTGGTTGATGTATCTATGCACATACACATGCACATGCGCAGGTACATACCTGCAATCATGTAGGTATTATGACGAATAGAATACATAGGACATACGACGAATGTTACTGAAAAAAAAACAATGTAAAATTAGTCGCCAAATGGGTTGAAAAAAAATAAAGATGAATTTATTTTGCCACTGACATGCTTGAGGAAGATTGAAATAGAACAAAGTTTTGAAATTAAGACCATAACAACACTTATATTATATAATTACACAATAATATACACTTATTACAAGAATATACATATACAACTCTGGGGGGACGTGATATTAGGTGTTACACTTTCCTAAGTCACGTATCACACTTCGATTACAGAGACAGAGGACCAAAAGAAAAATTAGAAGCAAGGTAAGGTTAGGAATTCTAGGCTAAGAAGCAGAAGTTAAACTACAAGTCACTTTTAAAGGATTATAAAAAAAATATTAAAGAATTTGGTAAGTTCACACAGAACAAATATTTGGAACAAAAAATAAGAATATAAACTTGAATGGAAATCTGATAGCGTTAATTAACTAAGAATATTAGGGACTCGACAGGTTTTCAATATACAAGATTTTCTTGCGACGTTGATCGACTACCAAGAAAATTCAGGTCAAAAGGTTATACCAACGAATTTCAATATCAGGTACAATACAGAACCACCGAAGCGTTCAGCAGTTGGTTTAACATTGAATGGGGGGTAGGTAAGACGGTAGGATGTTGCCAAACCTCTCCGAATATGATGCTGATACATTAGTGATAACTTCTACCATTGCTTCTGCTACCATTGTGCGAAGCCACGCATTGTTTCCGTTAAGTACAAGAAGCTGAATATTATAATTGAGCTGAATATACGTATAATTAATTTATCTCTGATTGCGTCCGGTTAGGTGAGAAGATGAACTAGCTATCTTTAAATCTTGCTGGTTTTTCCAGGCTTGATAATGATCAGATAAGTATCATCATATTTTGCCTAGCCTTTGCCTAAATAATAATAACATTTTGTAAAGAATATTTAAAAATCTAGTAACTTTGTATGAAAATAAATACAGGAAATTTAAAAAGAAAGAAAAAAGAAAGAAGATAGTTTATTTTCTCCCCACAAGTTACTTAATGCTAGGGTTACAATGGAGCACGAACACGGAATTAACTTTATGCGAGACTGGTGCTTGACATAGGTCTCTAAAAAACCTGTATTACAAGTCACCAGGACCCTCCCACAGCCATCTGCTGTGACTACTTTAATTAAAATGGTTTTGCATAGTTAGAAGAGTGCAGGAAGTTACGTTAAAAACACATGAATTTTACATGGAGCGACTGCCTGTCAGACCTTATAACAATCCAGTTGGTAATGCGATAAGCTTTGATATAACTGGGTGTCAGACTTTTGGGACCTGTAACGCCTTTCGAAGATGTACTAAATGACCTAACAACCAATACTCGTAATAATGATGTAGGTATGTTTTCAGAAATGTTTTTCTTATTTTCATAGTGTACATGATATTATACTAGTTTCACTAAAGATAGCAGAAATCGCAGATGACGTTTGCACAGGAGTGAGACAGAACCAAAAAAAGGACCAAACTTAACACATTTTATCTGATTGCATTTACGAATAAAAAATATGCTTTAATTTTGTATAATATCCTGGTTGACTTTGTAACTCTTACAGTGTAATTCGGCTGGTCAACTAACCATCAAAGCTTCCACCTTAATTATCGTAACTGACCAGCAAATCGCTATTGTGCTGCTACCTATCATTATAAATCTTCGGAGCAAGCCAAACTTATATATCGCACAAAACAATACTACGGGTGGAAGGACACATGCAAATGCGCCACAAAGGACCAGTGTAACCTGAGCTGTGTTATTAAAAGTAGTTGGAACAATTAGGTGTAGCTTGTGAGGTCAAGTTAGATGTTCGCTTCACAAGTCAGCGAGTACAATTCGACACTATAATCCGAGATGATCGCACCGGAACGAGCATCGGAGAGACTGTTTTCGTTGTATTATGACGGTTTGCCGTTCAATTATGATATTTTTTATTACTACTGGAAGCATCAATTATTATATTACTAATCACATTTTTTTCAGTTTTTCCTAATAATCAGAATGTCGAGAAAATGGTAGTCAATGGTTCGGTTATTCCTAATACCACTGCTTTTACACAAATTAAAAATAAATACTACTTAAAATTAAGTAAATCAAATAATTTTTAACAGATCATAAAATCCAACTGTGATAGTAATGCATACATACCTACACATCTTATACACACATCGTGAAATGTGAATTTATACATGATGCACTTGAGTAATTACTAGAGGTCACAGACTTTTATTAGTGTAATAGTTTCATCAAAATACTTCCTAAGCAATGCGTCTCATCCGGCATCCCGTGGAACCATGCAACCACTCCTAACAAAGGTCTCTCATCAGAATTAGACATTTATTACAGCATTGTGCTACATCCACAAGGCTCGTCGGACAGGGAAGTGAAACAAACGCCGGACGCTAATATTAATTAAGTCGATAATGAATAGAGTCCATTGGCGATGGTCCCAGAGTGCGTCCTTGAGGTACGCGCTAAAATTGACGCTTCAGGGTAAAAAGAATTGAAGGAAGTATGACTTTAAGTTATTAATGGTTATTGTTAAGGTCAAAGATGAATTATAAAAAATTCATTGCATATACGAATGATTCGTTTCTCACCAAAATGTTGCGTGTTGACAACATCAAAAGCTTTGCAATAGTTCAGATTAAACAAAATCATAATCTATTAATGTCTGACAGGCAATTTGTATGTGAATCTCGCTGAGTACAGTATCATAATAAAACAAATGCATACATAGGTGACTGTATTGTTTCTGTAGGCGTCTTTAATTAACTAAATGTTAATAATGCTCATTGTTAGCATACGTTGAGTTATTGTCTGAATGAATGCCAGTCTGTAAGAGCATTTAAAGCTTGAGAACTTTAGTCATTCTAGCAGTTATTCTGGATACGCATAATGTTGGTGCATTAGGTATTTATCATCTGCCAATTCTATAGAGAAATTTTATTTTTCTCATCGACAAGTAAATTAGTAGTAATTAATTAAATAGTCATTTTAAGTGTGACAATGTTTTCAAGTGTAGATAGAACTTGATGGTTAAGTAAGAAATTTTTAATAAGCATAGATTTAAAAAAAAAGTTTCTTTCTTGTTGAGGTCTTCCAATGCGTATTTATTATTCCCCTTCAAGCGACACTTAATCAAAAAAAAAATACCGTATGTGGTTAATTACTTTTTATTGATTGCTAACTAAGCAACCCTACATGTCCGTAAAACCCTAAAAAAAAGATCTGAATGCAAAAAACTTATCTCAAAACGCGTCCTCTACATTCCGCCTCCGGAAGCAAATAGCCTGTTAGCCAGACGATGCCCATTCTACTCACATATCCATATTTACAATAGAATTATTAAAAGCTGCAACATTCAAGACTTGAACAACTTTTCATGCAAAAAAGCTTTAGTACCATGGTTAGCCAACCTATCGTATGAAGAGACGATTTATTTTAAGTTAACTAAACTAAAACAAAAATATAATATTTACACAAATACAAACACCCACACATGCATACACATACACACACAAACACACGCGCGCGCGCACACACATAATCATTCATACTCATACGTACTGTCATACGTTAGTAAGTTACGAGTAGACTACTTTAGAATTATAAAAAATATTACTTTACTTTTTTACTTTTGTACCATTCTTAAATGCATAATTTATGTTTTTGTTCCTAGACAAAAGTATCTATTTCTAAAGTTAACGCAACTCTGGCCCCCAAGATACAGGCACAGCCTAGTTTGGGGACCTCTGTTTTGTAACCATGCTGAAATATAACTTTTTACATTTATTATTGATGATAAGTTAGATTAAGGATTTATTTGTAATAAAGATTTAATAAAAAATATTATTATTATTATTTATAAACCCTTAACCTATTTTAATGTAATTAATTATCGGTCAAAAGCCATCGTTCTACTTAATTGGCCTTGAACAACAGGGAGAACAAACCCATTTTACTGCTGGGTACGATTCGAATAAAATGTCGAGGGAGTTAATCTACCGTGCTTATTGACGAACGACCACTTATCAAACTTATTACTAAGAATATATGGGTGAAAAGAGGTCGATTTATTTCCTAAAGTAAATAATAAGTAATTAAGTACATCTTTTCCCTAAAATAAACAAGATATTTGTTTATGTATACTATGCACAATAGTGATACATAGGCGGACTTAATGCCACAAAGCATTCTCTACCAGTCAACCCATATTCTGATTCAGGTTATCTAGTGTCGACCTAAATCTAGTCTAGACAAAAGATAACTCTTTATTAAGTTTTTGTTTCAGCTGCATCGGGGCTAGTTACAGAGTTTAATAGCCTATTATATGAATTCATATTACACGAATTATCAAATCATTAGTGCATTGTCTAGTTTGTATAGTTTCATGGTCTGAATGACTTTAGACTGATACTGGATTCAGTTTTTGAACTTACTGGTAATTTTTTATCCCACGAGCCTCCCAGTAAATAATGCCCTAATTTGCAATTTATTACTACGTAATTTATACGTTATGGTCGTATTTTTGCAGGGTCAACTAAACATAATTTCTTTTATTCTCTGTAGTCAAGTTTCTAAGAAACTGATTCTGCAATAGGATATCTCTTTTTATGTTGTGTCTTATAGCATGGTATTGGATGTATTGTCTGTAATGTTGCTATAACTAGTGGTAAATAAATAAATAAATCTCCATTTTGAAAGAACTATAAAAGCTAGATCCCTTTAGTATTTTTGTTTGTGATTTAGATTAATTTACAGTACCTAAAAGATCGCACAAAGAAAAAATCAAATCTAGTGAAACCATACATATATCCATAATTTTGGAGTATTCACCTCATTCTTACCCGGACTTAGTTATTTTATCTTCTTAGAATCTTCATTATGTATTTAGTGCCTAACATAATGTCTGAGCCTTTATGCCGTCCATAGGCCTCTGCAAGCAAGTGATAATTAAACAAGATTTACAAAACTGCAATGGGAAATAACGTCTAAGCACCATATAATTTAAAGTTCACACAATCTGCCTGTGTTTCTTATCTTGTGGTCTCTAAAGACGCGTTATTAATTTCTGAGCACATAATTACTACCATTTGGGTAGAGCATTATAATGATCGTAAACGATTTGTTCCTGGTTTCTGCTAGAGGATATGGCCCCTGACTGTATCTCTCGCAGTTGCATCTTGGTTAGGTTGTGTCGCAGTGAAAGATATGCTATGGAGGAAATATACGGAGTGCTCGTTTTATCCGTATGTCGTTTTTTTTAATAGTTTTAAATCAATAAACAATGTTGATTGTTTAATAGGAAAAAGCGATGTTTTGTATTACAATTTTCAAGAAATAAAATAAACACTGCAATATAAATCTTGCAGTGGTTTTTTAACTACAATCGTTAACAAAAAAAAAGTAAGCAGCTTTTTTTTGTACTTGTGATCTTAAAGATAGAAGTAACACGATAGTTAATTTATTATTTGCTAAAACTTTGTAGAGCAACCTATTAAGTACATACTCCTGAGACAAAGGCCTCTCTCTATGCCAGGGATCAAGCTTTAGTTCATTACGCGGGCCAAGGAACTACATGAAACGATTTCCTGTTAAAATCAATTAAAGGGACATTTAAGGGGAAAACAAGATATCAAAGCATCATCAGCTGCCTAGGTTATTTCCAACCATGTAGGGGTCGGCTTCCAGTCTAGCCAGATACAGCTGAATACTGTAGGACTGAGTAATACACCCCTTGATAAGACTGGTAACCTGTAACGATTATCGAAGAACTACAAATGACAGCTGGGGCCAACAGCTAAACGTGCTTTACAAGACACGGGGGATATTTCACCAAAGCGCTAAGCTATAATTTCCAGCTTCAACTACAACACTTGCCTAATATTAATAACAATGACGTCCGGCCGTTTTCACGCGGTTTGCCTCCGCTGGACGCTCATTTTAACCGCCATATAAAAGAGAAGCCATGTTTTTTACCTCCACAGTTACCCCGAATTTGAACGAAACAACATACAGTGTGTGATGCAATAGTAAAGTAAAGTCTTAGTAATCAGTGAAAATGTATTGGACTTATAAAAGTGTGTTTCTAGTGTGTTTTTGTGCGGGAGTAAGGACTCAAGTAATTCCTGGGAAAGCGAGGGCTAGTGATGGAGATTACAACAATGTGAATCCTGATGGATCTTTCGATTTCGGGTAATTATTCGCGTTTATTGATTGATTCTTACTTAATTTTTGGGAACTTCGAAAAAATTAATTTGATTTGCAAGTTCGGTTGCAGTTCCAGTTTCCATTCACGTTAAGTTAGTTTAAAAAGTATTGATTAAGCTTTTATTATTTTTACTTTCATTTATTAAGTTAGTTCTTCAAAAATTTAGTTTTATGAAACATGTGATTATTAGAATATGGTAGTAATAAAAATAATTTTAATTTAAATATGAAGAAAATTACATCTGAAAAAAAAAGTTGAGGTGATTTTTTGTCTAAGCTTTCCAAATATAAAGCCATTTAACTAATAACATTTCAGTTGGCTGCTGGCTGCTTGTTAGCAGTTTACTATAATTTACGAGTTTACTAACCCGTAAATTATGGTTTGAGTTAAGCTTGTATCCGACTGAGCTTGATCAAAATAAAGAAAAGCTTACAATTCTCTTCACTTTCTTACTTTCAAACATCTCATCAGTTCATCACACAGGTATACTAGGATTATTAACCACTTATAGGACAAAAAATATAAAAAACAAAACGAAATTATCTACTAATTTACATCCAAGGATTCCCAAACGGTCTATTGTCAGCCAGCATTTAGGTAGTTTTTTTAGAGACATTAGCTTTATCGCCATACCGCATACAAAAGGTGTGTTTTAAGGCCGTTGCAATTCAATGATATCTGATCTTAGGTACGCCAACAAGGACCGAGGAGCCAGCTATCATTTGGCACATGCCAACACTAATGGCGTTGTAGGAGGACGGTTTGGAGCTAAGGACCCGGCTACAGATACTGTGAAGGAGACTGTCTATACTGCGGGTCCTAGAGGGTGAGTTTATTATTCTAATTTTTGGAACATCACATTTGGTTTTTGGCAAAAGAATTAGGATTAGGATTGCCATTCAGCTTGGCAATGTTGCCAGTCTTTTGGGCACGTTTACGGATGATGTGGAAGAGTACTTACACACCTAAACGTCCTGTTATTTATTTAGTTAATTTGTTTATTTTACCTGAATTAGTCTCCATTTTTCGAAATATTTGGAATGTGTGATTATTAGATATTGTAAGAAAGTAGTGTAAGTAACTAAAAGCAACGATTAAAACGAGGCAAACGAAAGAGCTGTCCAGGTTGCTATGTACTGGTCGGAACAAAGAGTTGTCGAATCGAAAGCAGAAGAAGAAGCACAGATTTTTGTGGAACATTTAAAGAGTGAAAAATATTTCTAAGTTTCGACGTTTACTTAATCTAGTTAAAGTTAAACGGAAAGTAGAACGGAATAATAGAATAAAAGAATCAAAATAATTCTGCTAAATTAAGATAGAAGACCAGAAACAGAAAAAAAAGCGGGACAGCGACAATCCGATCAACACTATCATTTTTTCTTTAGCTAATAATTTACGTTCTTGTTTTATTATTTACTAACTCTATAGATCACGTTGTCTGAAAAATAAATAAATTATTATTATAACAATGCTTACAATTTTATCTTGAAGAGGTTTATATTGATTAAGATTTATTTTACTGTATTAATAAATAGATCCGAGTAATCATCACAGATGAGTGAAAATTCTAACTTTAAGTAGCAAAATTATTGCGATTAAAATCTTCTTTCATTGATTAATAAACCAATTTTAATTATACCTTTTAAAGACGTATTTTTCTCCGCCGTAACACTTTCTTAAACACAGATTCCGCGCGAAAGGACCAAATGTGCACAGAAACATGGACTTAGACCAAAGACCCCGGGGGAACATCGGTAATAAAGATGACCCCTACTTCGACCCCAGTGAAGACCCCAGCTACTCGTTCAAGATAGACACACGGACTTACACAAAGAATGAGAATGCTGACAGCAGAGGGGATGTTACGGGTAAGTTAATCATAAATTGTCATGATCATTTCCCAAGCCTTTTCTCAACTATATTAGGGTCGGTTTAAGGTCTAACCGTATACGGCTAAACACTAGTATTTTACATGGAGCGACTGCCTATCTGATCCCCAAAGTCTCACGATGGAAGATGGGAGAGATGGTGGAATCAGCCCTTGGAGCTCCTGCGCACACTCTCCGAAGTGTACTTCGGTGTAGTCTGTAGAAAACCAACAGACATGCGAGTTTGTGCCCAGGCAGTGTGTTTGGTCCAGGCTATGTAGCTTGGCAACCAGCTCGAGACTGCCAGTATCTTGTACAGTCGCACTCTGGAAAATAGGCGCCAGATTAAACGGACTCATTTTGGCTTTCCTAGGCACGGAGGATACTCGGTATGTGGTCACTCATCCACAGACTAACCTGGGCAAACGCGGCTTAACCTGAAAATTGATTCAAACGGCTGCTATTATCTAGATACGAACTCTTACTAAATTCTCCTCCGTTAGTAAATTTATTTATTTTATTTTATTTATTTATAACAACCTTACCTACACTATCATTACAGATCTATGATCCAATGCGACAGAGTGGCCTTACTAACTGAATCTTAAATCTACACCTTATACCTAGTTAAAATAAAAAAAAAGAGAATAAATCTTAATCTAAATAACTTATTACATATAGTGTAACTTTGAAAAAAAAAATGATATACCTGGTCCACACAATTTAAATGTGTTTTGTAGAACTTTATACGCCGCCGTGCAGTACTAGTACCGGGACGAAGTACTATAATATCTGTGACCGGGACAATATAAATTTGCTGTGAATATTTTTTTATCAACGTGGTGTAAGCGGATCTTAGACAAAACTTCTTAAAAAAAATCCTGAGAAAAGATTTTTTTTAGGGTAAATATCACCGTTGCATGCAGATGAGTTAAGTACATTTTTTTTTTTTTTAAACATTGACTCCTACCGCAACATACGTAACACACTAATTACACTCTTTTTTGGGCAGTCGTTTAACATTGTTCATGGAGGTATTTACATTAAAGTTTTACCTGACAAACATTTATTGGAGAGGTTGCCAAGTGTGGTCCAGGACCCAAAAGTTATCGAAATGGCGGGAAGAAAAAGACCCTTGCGGTTTCGTGAAGGGTATATTTTATACCCATTCTTTATTATTAACTAGCGACTTGCCTCTTACTCTTTTGATAAAACAGAGATTTTTAACAGACTTCCAAAAAAGAGGAGTTTCTCAATTCGTCTGCATGTTTTTTTTTTCTATCTGTGATATCTCTGTCATTGAAGAACCGATTTTTAGAATTATTTTTGTAAATGGAAGAGTATACTCCCGAGGTGGTCCCATTGTCATCAAGTGAGGATCTGATGATGGAGTCCTAGGGAAATCGAAGGCAACCCTTAAATTATATAAGTAGGCACTTGTTACGATTTCCATATATTTTCTAAAGCGTTCATGTCTAATAATCAAAATCTCATGTGGATGCGCTGATGATGGAAGGTACCACTCCTCAACGGTTAGGAGTTGAAAGAAACTTCTTTCAAAATTATACGTAGGTTTCAGGTTACTATGTTAACCTGACCATAATGTTGGCATTACAGAGAAATATAGGGCAACCCTCAAATTTTATATTTTGTAAAGCTTTTCATGTATTCGCACCTAGCAGTCATCATTTCATTTTGATGAGCTGATGATGGACGGTACAACTCCTTAACGGTTAGGAGTTCGACGATAATTCTGTATTCTGTCTGTGTGTTCTGTGTGTTTCTGTGTGTGTGTGTTTCTGTGTGTGTCTGTGTGTGTTTGTGTGTGTGTGTTGTGTTGTGTTATGGGGACGTAAATATCGTTGTATTCTTTCAGGTTATCCAGGTGAGCTAATTAGGTAATACTCCTGAACAGTTAGGAGTTGAAAGCAATAATAAGGGAATCTTGAAGGTTTTGGGTTAGGTTTCTTAGTTGAAAGTTAAATGCATAGTAAATATTTGTATATGATATTACAACTAAAAATGGAAAAATAAAAACCTTTTTCCAAAAAAAACCGACTTCAAAAACACAAAAAGTGAAAAACGCATAAACACAAAAAAGTGAAAAATAAGCTTCAGATGAAAAATCTGCTTTTGAAGTCGGTGGTAAAAAAACTAAATCATTCAAAAACACGAACAAAGTGAAAAAATAACTTCTAAAGAAAAATCAGCTTCTGAAGTCGGTGGTTTGTTTGTATGATTTAGTTTTTTTTTACCTCAGAAGCTGATTTAATTAAAGCTAAGCTGATAAGCTGATTGAGCTGTTTGTTTTTTGGGTATCATTTAAGCTATCGCCAATTTAATAAGTATTGTGTTTCTTAAGTTTTTTTTTTTTTTTTTTTTTTTTTTTTTTTTTATTTTAACAACAAAGGTACATGAGTGGGTTTAATACAAATCATCTGCCAAACTGCAGGACAGTTTGTCGGCAAAATAGTAGGTTTGTCATCAAAACGTAGTCTCCAAACAGTATAAAATCAATTCCACAATAAATCACCTAAAATCATGGAGATATAGGCTCTAGTAGCAAATAAATGTTTTTGTATGTATTATAATAGTTTTGTCCTAATAAGTATATAAGCAAACTAATTTAAAGGTATCATAATAATATATTATGTCACCAGAAATTTTCATTAAGTTTCAAAAAAACTTAACTTTCCGTCAGCAGGTCGAAGGAGCCCCGCTGCACGGGGCTCCTATTTCTGTCTGCAGGGATTAAAGGAACCTAACTAACCGAACCTCGGGGTGACCTTGACGTCGACCCTCTAGGGTTAGGGTTTCTGTCAGCATTATTTGGTGACAGATCTACCATTCTGGGCACAAAACTATTGTTTATGTAATAAAACTATTATTATAAGAACGAAGTTTATATTCATCTAATGCACTACCTTTTTGTTGCTCTTATTTTACACATAATTATATTAACATTAATTTGATAATTCATTTCTGGAAATACTTTTTGTTTATCTGAGAACGAAAATATTTAGTGGTGATATTTCTATACATAGGTGATACAACTTGGTGACAAGAAATATAGTCCCCTTGTTTTTTTAAGCTGATTTTTAGCTGATTAATTTATTCAGTCCCTACTCAAAAGTCTTTGATGTTTTAAATAAATAGATTGTTACTATGAGGGCAGAGTAGTCTACTATACGATAGGCAGCTAAACGAAAATTTACTCACCAGGTCACTACTCCTTCGTCGATGACGTGGGTGAGCGTCACGAGGTCTCCTACATAGCTGGTAGGGACACCGGCTTCCACGTGTCTTCTGCAGTTCCTGACAACCCCAGCATCATCGGTTCGCCATTCCACAGAGTGCCCCTTGTCAGGGGGGAGACTAAGGCCAGGGGGAGGACTGCTGTACAGAGGGGGAGGGATGGGTCTTATAGGTATGGTGTTTTTTCTTCTAAATTAGTTACTAGCCGGTTGGGTAAGTGAAATAAAATAGAATCTATGAGGTTATTGAAAAAAAATGTAGCAGATTTTCTTTCATACTCTAAGTAGAATATACTTATTGTACCTACTAGTTTTTACCCGACTGCGGCGAAGCCCAAAAGGAGGGTTATGTGTTTAACGTGTAGGTATGTATGTATGTCCTTTTCTTTGTTCCCTCATAACTCTTGAACGGATGGAGGGATTTGAATGAAATATACGTCGTTATACATAAACAAAAAACATAAATAATTACATTAAAAATAAAAAAGAAAGACAATTGCGGATTTTAGGGGCCATTACGCAGAATTCAATTCCATCGAGTAGGGTATCAAAATAAAGGGTTTTTATGTTCAAGCGAAATTCAAAGTGACAAATCCTATGAACAAATACAAAAGTTAAATGATTTGCGAAGAATTTTACGCGACCAAGGAAAGAACAAACACAAAATAACTAAAAAGTCGGAAATAAAAAAAAGTAGTTAAAAAACTAAAAAACCCCACAAAAAAAACTGAAAAGCAAACAACAAGCACATTTTAAATTAAACAAAACTCAACGCAAGCAGGCGGGGTGGGCTTCCTTTGAACATGAAAGAAATGAAATGAAAATAGAATGGACCCCGCCTGCTTCCAAGTTTTGTTTAATTTAAAATGTGCTTGGTGTAAAATCTGAAAAGCAAACAACAATGTTTGCTTTTCAGTTTTTTCAGTCGGGTTTTTTAGTTTTTAACTACTTTTTTTCTTTAATGGAAAAAGTAATAATCAAAATAAGTTTCTTGGATTAGTTTATGAATATGATGCGAGAGAATAGTATAATGCTTTTGGAAAATAAAAGTGAAGCTGATTTGACTGCACTACTTATACCCACGAAATGGACATTATTTTATATACATTATCTACTGTTCATAAAATTTCTTGCACAGGTTTATATCAGCGGGTCCCGACCAGAGGAGGACAGAGAGCAGTGACTCACATGGCAACGTCAGGGGATCATACACTTTCTTGGATGACAAGGGTGTTCAGAGGTATGTGGTATCGCAAACAGCTTTAGAAGATCAGGGTTAACTAGAGTGGAGGACAAGTGAGGAAACTTACAACTGTGTTGCACCATAAAAGAGATGGCGCTATTGAGCCTGGGTTAATTTCGGGTCGTGGTGTCTCCAAACGATTGTCAGAAACAGAAATGATTTTAACAACTTTTAGCCAAAACTTGTAGGGTGGCCGCGCACAAGTCGTACCGATGCCCTTGTGAAACCGGCACGAATACTTTATATTTCAGAAGCACAGAGTTCGATGTAGCGTCACTTGAGGGAGGCAATAGTGGACGTATCGGATGATGGTGTAATTGTTCGGGACATCGTCCATTGGCTAAACATATTTCATAATCAATTTTCTTCTCTTTATCCTCAATAGGACAGTAAACTACATAGCAGGTCCCGGCATCGGCTACCGCATAGTGAAGAACAGCAACGACCCCTACATTCCGCCCTTCTTCCCAACGATCCCCAGTCAGTACGACCCTGAGTTTGTCAATGCTGGCTCTAAATATGGCGCAGGAAGTCCACCCGCCGGGGCTGCTGCTGATGATGTTTTCAAAGGTACAGTGCTATATTTATTATTTTTTACTTCTTAAGTGCTCAAAAGGAGAATAATGCGTAAGTACATGGATTGGTTATACCCTACTTAATGGAACAACACATTTTTCAACACTATTTAATTTTCCGGCAACTACTCGTAAGTCTGGCCGGTTCTAAGCTATTTCAGAGACGTGCAGAATATAAGCGTCCAGACAATCACTCACATTTTCAATACCACTCAGATACATTCATTCGAAACGTTTCATATCTGATGCTCTTAGCAACATAGATCGCTCCAAGTTAATAAAACCCTCCATTGCAGGACCAGATGGTACCGCAGCGTCAGGTCACGTAAAACCTCCTCCATTCTCACCCAGCGAATCTGACAGACCTAGCAACAGTGTCCCAGCGTCAGGACCGGAACCCCCAGATGCTAGTCCTGCCGACGGTAGTGAACCCCAGTACAACCCTCCTCCAAGCTTCCCTCAAAACGCAGGCTCAGATGATACGACCTTCATCGACGAAGACCAATCACCAACCGGACCATTCGGACCCCCTCCACAGTCGACGAAAGGACCAGGTGATGAATAGCACCGGCAATGATTAATGTTAGTGATCTTGTTTATTATAAATTTACCGCTTGAAACACAGCTTTCTAAAATTATCCGGCTCGAAGGACCAACATAATGTTTGAAGTCGGTCCTTCGGGACTGGGTAGTTGGAGAAGTTAGTAGTTCGAGTGGTTGCAACGAGCTTTTTGGACAAAACTTTTTACGGAATTTTCAACTTGGCAGGTTGGCTTGTAACTTGAAAATTCTGTTAAAACTTTTGATTATTGGTTACCAACAATCTGACTTGCGATTTTTTAAAGAAAGTACAAAACATGATTTGTTTAAAAGAAATTAACCAAAATCCAAAAAGTCGATCATAATCAGGTGTCACAAGATCACGATTCAATCCGCTTGCGCCGCCTGAAGATGCACTCGAATATTATTTATTATATTTGCTTGAACGCAATAAATATTATTCACAACCAATTTGGTTTTTATTACACCAACACCTTACGGCACGCAGCACATACAGCACATCTCGTTATACTAAACAAGGGAATTTGAACTCATTAAACAATTGCAGGCAAACCGGGCCGACCATCGAGCAAACCGTATAGGCCGGCGAAGAAACCGTATGTGCCACTAAAACCTTTCCAGACACCAAAACCTTACGAGACACCAAAGCCTTTCGAGACACCAAAACCATTCCAGACACCAAATGACATAAGCGACGAAGTTGTAGATGAAGTTATACACGATAATCAAAACACACCAGAGTTTGCTATAGGATTCAATTTAAACCATAATAAGCCCGGTACTACGATCATTAGGAATTTAGGAAGAGATTACTTTGGGGTCCCTCCAGGGGTGTCAGTAAGGGCCCATGTTCAAAGCATTGATTTGTACCCGTTTGGTTCTAAGCCAATAACTCCTGCTGAAGCGCTAGAACACGATCAAACGTAATTTTTCTAATTTTAAACGGTTTCGCTACATCGAAGTATTATTTTAAAACTGTAAGGATTGTAATTTAAGAAATAAAGAATTCTATTATTTGTGTCGTGTTTGATTTCAAACATCTTGGTGCTTTAGGGCGATAAGTGCTATTTAAAACCTGGCCATATGTGCTAGTGAACGTGATACCAATTTTAAAAACATTAAATCTTTTTAAGAATAATCATCAGGATTCAAATAGTTTGGAATTAAATTCTTCTTCAGAACTATTACACAATACATCAGGGTTTTTGCATATAAACTTTTTAAACTGCATATAAATAAAAAACATCCAAAATAATTTTTAAAAAATTTATTCGAACAACACGACTGTAATAACAAAATGCAAAATAGTAACTGTTACAAGGAGTCGGGTTGTATGTGTGTGTGTGTGCGTGACCTCATCATTCCATGCCCTACTCCCGTAGCCACCCCTAATGTCATAACGATAGGAAATATTATGCAAAAAGGTGTAACAAAGATAACAAGAATAGAATATCATTGGAAGGGTTAAATTTGGCAATCTCAAGTAGTGAAATAGTAACAGGAAAGTTTGGTGTTAAAATTAATTTAGACTTAATAGATATATTTATTTTTTTATAATTAAGTACCTAACTACTCGATTGTGAAATTGATCAAACAATGTCTAATATATTTTTCCTTAATAATTTCAAAAATGTTTAATATTGGTTACAGTTCGCTAGGATATTCAAATAAATTTTATATTAATGTGTAAATATTGTAAGACTTCTTTAATAAATAAATTTAGACGTACGTATAATTTAAATAAACTATTTTTAAACATAATTTGTGTCTATTAACTTAATTAAATGTGTGCGATATTATACACGGCCAACAATTTTATTAACCCTTACCTGCTTAATATACTCATATGAGGAGAGATTCCTCACATGAGTACGATAAGTGAACGGGCTAAAAGACAATGTACAAGTCCTTTCTTACACCCCACTTCACCATCAGAATTTTAAAATAACTAACTATGACTCTACAACAGACGATTTCTTACTATATTCTTTTATCAGAACTAGAAGAGTTTTAGAATTTTGTGAAATTATTAGAACATTTCACATATGTATTCGAACAATACAGACTCGAAACTTAGATATTGATACACATGTAAGTAAAGGTTATTTGGTACTACAGTAAATAAACTTCAATTAACAGAAGCTTTGCTCCTTAACCTTATTTCTAGGGATGTATATAAAAATCTATTTATATAGATAGAAAAACATTAAATAGAAAAAGACTATAAAAGGCAAATAAGCAAATCACGAGAAGAAGCCGTTATTGAGCGAATAATTTTATGTGCGTGCTTAAGATTAGATACAAGGGCTATATACAAAGAATTTTAGACCGAACTCTCAAGGCCTTAAAAGTCACAATATCTTTCAATGCATTCCTTACCATACCCGACAACAGGAAAAGCACTTTTTAGTACATTGTTGATTTAACCAGAGACAATGTTACTCCTCGAAGAATTTTTCTCTCCTAATTTATTTATATTCAGTTATTTATGATGAGTTAGATGATAAACATTCTACAGATGAAACATTAGACCGTAAGGTGCAAAGCTACTGAATCAGAAACCTACCTTTACGATGTTCATGTATTTGAGACTTATGTTAGTCTCTAATACATAATTGGGCCCAAGGCTTTAAAATGTATTCTATTGGCTAAACTTGGTCAAATATTTTCATCCGTAGAAGTACACACAACGCTAAACTTACGATATATTGTGTTATTTCTATCTTTATCACTTGATTCTAGTGTTAGAAGAGACAGATGAAGAAACTTTTATCTCACAGCTGAGTGATCAAAGTTGTCATTGTTATTATAACACTTCTTACATAGCTTATGCTAACCTGTAGATTCAGATCTGGTATTTTGGATTGTTTACGAAAGGGGTATCGACACAATTTAATCGAATACATGCGCATTTAAGCTTCTCATTTGAATAAAATCATTTGCGGAAAATGCGGCTCTGGAACACAAAGGGCTAAGAAGGTACATGGGTACATGTGCCATGGGTAGGTGGGTGGGTGGGTTTTAGTCAGTAAAAGTCTGGCACTCCCTTCCGCTCTGCCCAGAGCAGGAGGAGTAATTTTATGATTTCCCATCCTCAAAAAACAGTGATTATTTTGCGGACGAGAGCGGTATTGCATCCTGATTCAATCCAATTGCCTGGATCAATTTCGGAATTGAAACTAAATATTTTGCTTTACATTTATAGTCATGGATTTAGGCAAAGTAACGCCTGATTCCAAAACTGATCAAATTCCCATTAAATACCTCTCGATTAAATTGTGCGATACACAAATCATGAGTAATTTCACTTTTTACTTCGATGTACTATTACGTATGTTAACGATTACTTTATTTACTCGTCTAATGTATTCAATATATTAAATGGTACTAAAAGTTACTATGGACTGAATAATGCTTGTTACACATTAAATTCACAGCCAATATTTTAACCTACCGCAATTACTATTTTTATTTAATTAGCAAATATGTTGCAAATTATGAATCTCAAGCTACTCGTATATTTTATATTTGTAACGAATAAGCTAGGGTATACAAGCTTGAATTGTTTTTATAAGTAACTGGATTCGGAATAAAACAAATAGATTCTGCTTGATAAAAAATGCATAACGTACCCAATTTTGTGTTTAATCCAGTAATATAAATTAAGCGGACGCCTTGAAAGAATATACCAACTAATTGAATAAGTTCCAACCCATATACACTATGTAATAGTATGATTCATCTTTTTCTCATTTGAGTATACACTCAAATCTTGTCCTCATTTGAGTATACTCATAATAAGAGCTTGAGTACTTTTTTAATGAGGTCGTTTTTGCTCTTATTTTCACAACTAATTGGCAAGAACACAAACATATTGAAGCTCGAATTATAAATAGTCTCTTTCTAAAATTCTACCCACAAGTAAAAAAAAAGCTCCGCAAACGTATTTTCAGACAATTATGAGGGAAAATTATTAGTACTTCATGGACATGTTAGCCACTAAATACAAGGCATATTCAATAAATTTTAATTAAAACAATTGGCAATACTATGCAATCAAACTAACAAGCCTCTGATCACTAACTAAATAAACCATTTGTGCTATTTTTATAGGCTTATAAACTTAAAAAAAATATTTTAAAAGCACAAAACAAAGAATTTTATACATTCAAGTAATGTACAAAGGGTTATATAAAAGAAAATTGTAACACCAGCAAAGTTTAATACTAGCTTAAATTCCAAAAGCATATTTAAAATAATACTTAAGAGAGAAATTAATAATGGTATTACTAAATTCTTTCCGACCTAATTTTATTTCGTTGTAACATAAATATTTGTGAATTACAGAGTTTTAAATACTGTAAAGAAAACAAAAATACTAAAATGTTTGAGTTTCGACTATTGCTTTTCTAACAAAATATTTCACTCATACTTGGGTGTTTTACTGGGCAATCAACGTCAACCCAATATGTTCTAATTGCTTTAAATGGAGTGCTTCTTGTTAAAAGAACATTTGTAAAAGACTAGATTCTGTAAAACTATGTTACAAAATAAACACCATAGTTACACACCGAAGTTAGAAATTTGCATATCTAATTTATTGGCACTTGTTAGTTATTGCACATTCTCAAACAGAAACGCTAAAATATATATATCTTATTACTTAAAAATTAATATTATTTAAATTAGGAAACCATTTTCTGAGCATATTATAAACTAGTAAAACACAAACGTATAATTAACTAAGTATTATAAATACCTTTAAGCAAGAAAAATACAATTATTTTTGTTGTTTATGTATATTTTACTAAAGTCGAAATTAAGGCAAGAGAGAATATTTTTACTTTGGTTTTTAGGGACGAACAACTGTGTTTATGGACTTTTTAATATACTAAATTACAAACGTGTAAGTCCGGTGAAAATGAATCAACAACTGTTTCAGTACGACTTTACAACTTTACTTACAAAAAACTAATGCTCGTGTGTGAATGTCAGTGCGTTGATAACTAACATTTTAATAATTACAGTGAAAAAAAAAATTGGTTAAATATGGTATCAACAACATTTTTATTTTAAGATACACTTTCTTTAAAAAAACACAACAAAACATGTACACAAACAAACATGTACTCGAAGGACAACATTTTCAGAATAACTTAAATCAAACGACCTTCAAACAAGCGTAGTTCTGCCAAAATGTACCAACCCACATCAAAATTGCACTCATTTTCACTAATTAAGATAATTTAGGACAGTAAAAACGGTGAGTAGTTTAGATGTTTATGAGACTGAGTTAACTGAATAAATGGCAACAGATCACGTTTTACTTTTTGAATAGTCTGACATATTCAACTGGATTAAAAGAGAGAATTAAAAGGAGATTGTGGTTTATCTAATTCTGGCAGAAACTACAACAATAAACTTATTTGAAAGACAACGTACCCCATCATACACGAGCAAGCAAGTTACAATATTATCAACAAGCATTATATATTATTATCCCTATACAACCGTTATACTGCGTTTTACCGTTTGGTTCCAAAACGCAGGAGGTTGAGCCAATATTACGTAATTTTCATCTTCTTGCTGGTTTCCTCCAGCATATCCTTGATTTTGGTGAGAGGAGAACGCTTGCTATCTCCTCCCTTTCCGATGGGAGGCGGGAGATGGATATGAAGCGGATCGCGCAGACGGCCCAGATCTTTTTCTAATTTTGCTATCTGTAATGGAAAAGAGTTTTTGTTTAGTGGTAGATATAATAGCTTTTTAATCAAATTACTTTTATACGTCAATTTACGTGATATGAGGACATGAAATCGAAATGCACATTCTCCTCAGACGAGGACAGTCTCAAATGAGGACATCCATAAATGGGGAAGTTTTCAAGAGTTTTTTTATTTTTTGAAAAAACGTTTCCCCACACTAGGAATTTCTCCTGTATCGTGGGTGCATTCACAAACATTTAAACTCACACACACAAATACCCAGACCCGGAACAACTATCTGTAGGTCATACATATATTTGTTCCGTGCGGGAATCGAACCCGCGACACGCAGCGCAGCAGTCCATTGCTTGAGCCACTGCGCCAACCGTGCCGTCGATTATTAGTCGAGTATTAGGTTTATTATGGGGTAAACAATGTCTCCCATAGTCTGATACTCGTGGTCAAAGTGCTTTTATTGATGCTATCTTATAATTAATTTATAAATCGCGTAAAAAAACGCCAACAAATAATAATTTTACACGGCAATGCTGGAAGAAAATCTGTCAGAGTTCCATAAAAAATAATCTTTAGAGGCAACGTTAAGACCGAAGTATAGTAATTCAGATGAAAAGCTAATTAAGGTCGAGCTCACCTCATCCTTCAGAGTATTATATTGGTTGATGTCGAGTCCGATCTTTTTCGCCTTTTTGTGCAGAGTCAACAGGTGCTGTCTATCCTTCACATCCGGTAACACGTACTCCTGAAAAGTTAAAAGAAAGATGGTTTAGTATTCTAATCAGTAAGACTTAACAACTATTGATTGGAGCCTCCTTTTAAGTAAATAATAAGTATTAAGAAGCTTGGCTCTTCCATATGCTTTCCTAAAATAAGATTTTATGGAAGTTAAAACTGAAATTGCTGTCACAATCATTTTTTCCTATCTTGTTCTGTTTCCTCTCTTGGCCAAATGCCTCCCTTCATTCTTTCAATTTCTGGCGATCTAGTTAGTTTCTTAGAATTCCATCCAGCCATCTGTGCAGTCACACAATCATCATCCCAGTGCGCGTTGGTGGGTTTACATCCCACCAACGCGCACTGGGACGGTCTACTTCAACCTAGTCACAAAAAGGAGCTTTGATTCTCAGCTACGAAAACTATGTAGGCTCAACATGGTTTGCAGTTAACATAATGTAATACGCAGGTTTTCTTTACAAGGCTTGCGTTGGGCTGCGAATAGTTTGATGTAAAGCAATGACGCTGGTTTAGGCAACTTTGAAGAGATCTAGAAGCTGGGAGGGAATTCAACGGACTAGCGGTTCGCACAATAAATATGAAAAATTACCCCTAAACCTATTCTGGTCCGTAAAACAAGGGCCGTTGTAACAACCAGCCGTTCTTGTTGCAAATAACGGCTGGGTATAAGACTGATGTTAACCATTTATAACAAACTAGCTGATGCCCGCGGCTTCGCCCACGTGGCAAATTATATACCAAAAGCTTCCTCGAGAACCACCATTGGTGAAAACAGCATGAAAATCGGTGCAGTCGTTTTTGAGCTTATCGCGAACAGACAGACAGATAGACGCGGCGGAGGACTTTGTTTTATTTATAATATGTAGTGATAAACCGAATTCGTAAATAATATTAGGTATAAAAAAAATAACCTCACCTGTTTAGTCAAAACGAAGTAAGCATAGGTAGCCATCGCGGTGCCGTAGGTCACAAAGTAGGTGACAGGCTCCATGATGTCCCAGGAATACTCCCACCAGGTCAGGCGGGCCAGCACACCGAACTGTACGCCCATCAGACCTAGACCCACCCATGTGAGAGCTGAGGTACGGCGGCTGGTCTCCATTTCGAGACTCAGGCGTTTCTGGAAAGTGATGAAAGTGTTTGTGAGCATTTCGTCAAAAAAAGAGATTACATAACATAACAGCACGCCTGTAATCTCCGAAGAGGTTTGGTAGAGGTGTATTTAATAGTACAACCATATTTCGCCAGTTGTTTAAGTCGCACGTGAAAGGAGGCGAGCCTATTGTAATTAACTGGGCACAAATCCAGACTGCTACTAACAGACGGCTGCTACTAAGAAATTTCTAATGGAAAAACCCAATAACACTTTTCGCGAACCGGGAATTGAACTCAGGACCTTATGCACAGCAGTCACGCTTGCAACCACAAGACCAACAAGGCAGATTATTAAATTATACATGGATTAGTATATACGTACGTATTACTCTACCATAACTGAAAGTCAAATTCAAAGTCAAAGTTCTTACTTTAATGGTATATTAATAATCTATCTAGCTGATAGAACTGATACTGTTAGCCTGTATCACCCAACTGTTGGGCAAAGGCTTCTCCACTTCTAATTAATTAATTTCAGGAGTTTAGCAAAAATTTTACAAAGTCAGACTTCTAAAGCAGCTTACCTCTTCCATCGGCTGCAGCTCAGTGGACAGCTTCTCAAGCTGCGCTTTAAGCTCCCTTTCCTTCCTTATCTGATGCTCTCGCACGTTCAGCGCTTCATACAGCTGGTTCACTAAGTTCCGTACGTCGCTGAGTCGCGTCACCTCCTCTTGACTCAGCCGCTCCTGGAAGCAAAAAGAAAATGTTGAATGTTAATATGGAATTTAAGAAGTCTATTAATGTCCCACTGCAGGGCAAATGCAAGACACCTTTGCTCAAGGCAGGTGGTCAAGTGGGGCTACCTCAAAGGAACAGCAGCGGGGTATGGTTGTGGAGTTGATTCGCAACCTATGCTTCAACTGATATATTATACTCTCTTTTAGTAAGGTGTGAGAAGTGCCTGACGCCCCGACGACTTGGTTATGTAAGCCATGAAAAAAATACCGCCGTAAGCCCATTGTCGCCTTGGCGGATAAGCCGCGAGACCACGCGCCAATATTCTCCAACCTCGAAATCTCGTTCGCGCATATCCTCGTTATTTATGTGATTTCTGTGCGCTAACACCGACGATGCCGTGAATGTCGCAAACTTTTGTGCTTATAAATTACCTAAATGCTAGCGCGCCAATAACCCGCGAAATACATGCCACAGATTAATTGATTTTAATCACAGATAGTTAATTTCCATTTTGGTATTTTACTAAGGTGAAATAGTTCTTAGGAATAAAACTACTAAACACGGACGTCAAAATCCGATACAATAATATCTCTTTCTTTTCTTTAACGTAACATAACATCACGAATATGATACCTGAAGGGAGAGTCAGAGATGTACCTCGCCAGTTATGTTTTAGGTCCCAAGTAATAACCTAGAGGGGGAGCAATGACGTCTCTTATTTTTCTTTTACATCCTCACATAAGGACAAATAATGAACCAATATATAAGAACCAAAATGTATCACTTGACTGCGTAAACAAGCCTCGAAAACAACATAAACACAATAAAAAAAGTAAATAATTTAATGAATCTTACGGTTACGAGCTTACTAAGGAAAATCTATTGCGTTTCAAAGGGAAACCTTTGTTTATAGGTAAGTAAGTACCTATTTCTAAGGAGGAGTGGTGAGGTACAGTCAGCAGAAAAAATATGTATACACTTAGATACGTTTAGAAATAATTTTCGCCCACAGTATTAATTTCACTTTCGTTTTGCGTAAGTGACGTTGACGTTGAAGACTTTTTTTAAGTTGTGTTTTTGTCAAGTGGTTTAGGCGTTTGCCCCGGTGCACCCGGTGATCGTGGGTTTAATTCCCACATTCGGAAACATACTTTGTAAAGTTGTTTCCTGTTTGGCTAGGACATTGCAGGCTTGATTCACGTGATTGTCTCATAAAAAGATGATTCTGTGCTTCGGAAGGTACGTATGAGCCGGTGGTCCCGGCCGCCAAATGGCGGTCGTTAAACCATGTCAGAGCTGTCAGAGACCCTTGGGGCAGTTTAGAAACTCTGACACTAGGGTGTGTGGGACCTTACTGCCCACACCATAAGAAGAAGATGAAGAAGTGGGATACTAATATTTTGGAACCCATATTATCTCAAAGTTGCAATCGTTAGGTATTTCACGAGAAAATCGCGTTTGAACTATGAAAAGTATTAACAAATTATTTCTGGTGACTGTACAGTAAACAATATTGTTTGGTAACAGGGAATGTCTCATGTATTATGGAGAGATGACGGTGGATTAACAGGAACATGCGTTGGAGGATGGGTTTAAACGAGTTTCTGGTGTTCTATGAGGGTAAGTCTGTTATTATTGTTCTTATCGATTGTCTCGTGGTCTGGGTAAAGTGTGTTTTAATTTAGCATAGCGACACGGATTTTTGTTTTCTGTTTATAAATTAAATACGCCTTCTCTTGACCTTGATCTTGTCCGAAGACAGCTCTTGGAACCCAAAGAAAAAACTCGGGACTTCAATAGATTGGGGTCATATGAATTTGGGAACACCGACGCAGGCGGGAAATTCAACTGCTTGGCTATGCGCATTATGAAAGATGTAACAGAGCGCTTAGTGAGAATATCTGGAACATCGGAAATGTATAGAACAAATTATATGGTTATAACATGCACTAAGTGTGAACTCTTAATGGAAGAAGGGAAATGGTGCAATGAGTTTGTAAAGTTCTTGAGCACACTCACTAAAGTAAAGTCCACCAAAGAAATATAAGCTCAATACGCCGCCGAATAATATCGAATTAGGAGAACTCAAAAATGTACTACACTTGTACTCCACTACCTCTTACGAGTTGTATAGTGTATAAATAGATTGTATCTAAAATATGGTCTATATTTTCAGTACGCTATGAAGTTAAACTTTTTGTGTTTTCATGAAAAGCTGGTTTAAAGCTAGCGTAGAAAATATAATGGTATACACATTATCGCGGAACGTAGGACCAATTTCTACTGTCATTTTCACGATAACAGAGCCAGATTGATGAAAAATATTTGTCATCAAATAGCTCAAAATGTACCATCAAATAAAAAAAATTACTCTTATTTTTTATATGTCGTTTCTATATTTTTCGGTCCGACTTTTTTCAGACAAGGTGGATTAAAAGCGCTTTGTTCAGAACTGAAATCAATGCGGTAGCACTATGTTATCGCAAAAGCGAATCCAATCCAACAGATTGCAGTGAATAGTTGTCAAATAAACCCACTCTGTTTGGCCTCAACCCAATCTGAATTCAAAGGCTGCACTAGTATAGTCCTTTTTAATATGGCATACGTTAAAATGGAGCCGGTATTTCGGCGAATGTCTTATAAATTGTCCTATGGCAGTGTGAAACGAGATAGGGAAAAGGAGTTTGATCATCACTTTTAAATATGAGGCTGTTTCCTATAAGGCCAGGATTTCTTCTGCGCTTTTATTTCTATTTCACGGTACTTCAGAGGTGTCTAACAGCAGCATCTGAAATGGAGTCTAACCGCGGACATGTTTACACAAAAATAAACATAATATCATGGTTGTAATATCCTGATTGAATACGACTAGTTCAGTAAAAACAAATGTGCTCTCCTGTCCGAGCTCGTCGGTGTGAACGGACCCTATAGGAAAATACGAAATCTTTTCACAGAAAGAGTGAGAGGTGTTTCGCCCAACTCAAGTAACAAGGGCACAGCTTGCTTTTTTAACAAAGTCAGTCAGAGAAACGACATAAAAAATATTTAAACTCCATGTACAAGTGTGGCTCATAGCGGAATTAGCAAACATAAGGCTAAATTAAATCCATTTAACTGGGAAATGGCTTTTGTACAGTCAGCATTTAGTAAATGTTAAAAACACGCCTACCAAAATCACCTGTTTACGTCACGATACTGGTACAAATTGATGCTTTGCAAGCACTAAACGTATTATGTACCTACTAATACGTTTAGTGCTTGCACTTAGAACTCAAGTAGGGTCGTCTCGTGGTGGCATTAGCGGTATCACAGAAACCCCAGTAATATTGGAATTATTCATGAACAATCCCTTTACGTACAAATGTAATACTTGATGGATACTCTCATATTCTACGGTAGAGGGCTTTGAAGGGCATCAGAAGGAAAGGTGAGATTAAAAAATCAGGAGGCAGAGAATTTTATGGGTTCCAGAAGAAAATACTTCGACCTTCGCTCCGTGAAAATTTATAGGTGTTACACGCACCATTAAACCCTTTGAGACGATAAAATTTAAATATTTATTCATGGTCTAAGAAATGTGTGGTGGTTTAGCGTTTTAGATGGTAACGGTTTTTTTATTCAATATTCCATAAAAAGAATCAGTTTAGAATAGGCGCTATATAAAACTTATATTAAGATGCTTGCATTTTAAAGAAGGTAAAAATAATGAATATTCAAAAACATTTCTGGCTTTATTTTAAAGAAAAGCCATTGCAATGGAACTAGACTGTTGCAAAGCCGGGAAATGCTGTTTTTAAAAAAGCTTGTCTTGCATTTTCATATATTGCATAGAGCATGGCCCTCTTGAAATCACCGACTAAGCTTGGCTGAATACAATATTGGGTCAAGAAACACCTGCTCTCTAGTAAAAACCTTATTTCGTTTACAGAAAATATCTTCCAAGTTCGTATTTTCAACTAGCTATTGCGCGCGAAATTCGTTCGCGTGAAATATAAACAAATAATTCCTTTTTTTAATCTTATTTTGTAACGAATTTCAAGGATTTTAATAAATTTGCACGGTGTACCCAAATTATTTTTCCAAATTAAGGTGGAACCTCTAAGGTAGCCCGCGAAATTCAATTTTTCGCTCAGGTTATTTGCAATTTGTAGGTCAGTGACAGGTTCTATGTTGATTAAAATATGATTCGCGCACGTAATGCGTATGCATTTATAGAGATACTAGCAGACCTGGCAGACGTCGTCCTGCTCGGACAGCAGCGCCACCTACTGGATCCAATTGTTAATCTAAACCATTGTCTTGAACACACACAAACAATTTCATTAAAATCCGTCCAGCCGTTTAGGAGGAGTTCAGTCACATTCACATGTAGTACAGTAGAATTACATATGTAAAGATAATCATTACAATCATGAAAACAATCCCGTTGAGTTGATTTAACTCCATTGAGTGACAATTTGATTAAAAAGACATTCAAGGAATTTATATGAACAGAGGTTTGTATTGGTGATTTTAGTCATTATTACTCAGTCAAGTCACATTTGTTAGTCTCGAATCCTATTTTATTTAACACTAGCGGACGTCACGCGGTCTCACCCGCGTAGTTCCCGTTGCCGTAGGAATACAGGGATAAAAGGTAGCTTATGCTACTTAGGGTCAATGTAGCTTTCTAATGATGAAAGAATTTTTGAAATCGGCTCAGTAGTTTTGAGTTTATTCATTACAAATATACACACAAAAATACAAATCTTTCCTCTCTACAATAATAGCGTAGATACAACCGGACACTGATGATATTGTAAAAAACGTAAAAACTTTCGAATTTCACGGTGTACCTTGGAGGTTCCACCTTAAAATTAGCCTTCGTTAGAGGTTAGCCGTTAGACAAAAATTATGTAAAAATGTGTTTGCCGTACAATATATTTATTCAGTAAAATGCTGTTATTTTGTATTACAAATAGCGGCTTCAATTTTATTTATTTACATAGATGAAGGTAGATTTGTAAAAGATTTCTATCTCTCTATACTGATATTTTTCAGTTTAAAGTAAATACTTTAAAAGCTCCGTGACATGCATCTTCTGAAAGAATTTAATTTCGTTTCATGAAGCAATTTCATCTCCTTTCCATCAAATAATCCCTAAACGATGTATATAGACGGTTTTAAAATAAACGTGAACTAAACTCGATATCCAATATGTAGTAAAGCTGCACTAGAATTTTAACATCTTTCAAGACGTTTCAAGAACGCATTTGAGACTTGTAAGTACGTAAGATTATTTTATTTACAGTTATCTGTTGTAGGCGCTTGAAAGATTGGAATTAAATAATTATTTTCACGGCGCTCATGCTGGAAACAACTGTAATCTAAAACTTTTTTGCTAATTTAGACACTGCAATTTAACTAAACTTTCGAAATAACAAACCTACGTTTATTCGCGTTCGTATTAAAGATGCTGTTGTTTTAAAATAATCTAGATATAATAATTGTTACGGGCTATGATTTAGAATGCTCAGATATACTTATGTTATTCAGCTTCAAAATGTTTTCCAAAAATAGAAATGCAAATAGTGGCCAGCAAGAATAACAAAATTGATCAGCAAAATACGATATTTTAAGAAACAATTTATTTTCTAGTTTTTTAGTATAACCTCAATAACCTGGTTATCCTTGCATCTTTATAGGTTAAACTCATATTTTACCTTCATGCATCATTAGCTACCAGGAAGAAGCAGAAGTTTTCCTATAAGCACTCGTGCCTACCAAAGTTTTCTTGTAAGTTGATAAGAGGGTCGAAAGGCCCGGCAAGTTCGATCGGCTTTTAATTTACTTTCCTATTTGTACAAATTGCTGAGAACTTGCGTGCTGATACCATCTTGATTTGTTTCAAGGATTAGAGAGTGAAGAAAAAGGAAAAAGTTTGATAGTTTTTGGACGGTTTCACTTTTGAAAGTCTGTTAATTAAAGAAACTGCTGTTATCAAGAATTCGGCACATGATTGGAAATCGACTGCCTCGTTGCCGCGTTGGTCTAGTGGCTGCCAGCGCGACTGTCAAGTATGTGGGTCCTGGGATCGATTCTCGGGTAGGGAAGTTTTATCAGGTTTTATCTGGGATATTTCAGCAGCAACCACAAAGTCTTGATTCGTGGCCAGTTGATGGCGGTGGGATCAACCTCTATTTTATGGGACTTAAACATAACTGCCGAATGTGGGAGATTAAGTACTGGAAAAAAAATAGGGTTAGATAGAGGACTATCTAACCCTATTTTAGGGTTAGATAGAGGACTATCTAACCCTATTTTTCTGCTGCGTGTGTGAAATCATCAAATAACTCCTCCCACTCTTGGGTAGAGCGAAAGGGAGTGTCAGACTTCTACTAACCAAAAACCACTCATGTACCTTCTTAGCCCTTTATGTCGAGGCCTCGGAATCTCTAACAACAACCCGCAGTGACGAAGGTCTCTATCTAACCCTTCAGGGATAACAGGCGTGATTTTATGTTATAATTATAAAGTAAAAAAGTATCCCCGGTATGATTCGATAAATATAGCAGGATCTTTTATTGCTACATTTGCTCACTGAAAGTCATTTATACAAATTGACAGCACGGTTGGTGCAGTGGCTGAGCGATTGGACTGCTGCGCTGCGTGTCGCGGGTTCGATCCCCGCACGGAACAATTATTTGTATGACCTACAGATAGTTGTTCCGGGTCTGGGTATTTGTGTATGTGAGTTTATATGTTTGTGAATGCACCCACGATGCAGGAGACATTCCTAGTGAGAGACTACGTTAAAAAAAAACCCGATTTATTTATTTTTTAAGTCACTTATAAACCCTCAGTGTGCAACAAAACAAAACAATTCAGTCAAGTCGTTCTAAGGATACAAATTTTCCTCCCATAATTATGTCAAGGACGCTAGTAATATACACATTTAAGCCAGGGGAAGGACACCGCCATTTTCCTTAAGACCTCACATTACAATTTCGTGGGAGAGATAATCAGGTGATTGCATATTACTTCCTGTAATCACGCCCTTGTATTACTAATTCTTAACATTTTTTACACTGAAGATCCCTTAAAATACAGGTTGATGTTTGAAGAAAAATTCTTGTTGGTTTACTGGCTTAACAGTCAGGTTTTCGGCAGCCGTTAATACGGGTAATCCGGGTAATCAGAATCTAGAATGTGTATGTCGTATTGCCGGTGGTTTAAGAGGTCAGATAAACAGTCGCTCCTTGTAAAGTAAATGGTATTCAATCGGATCCGGTTAGACCAGAAGCTGACCCTAACAAAGTTGAGAAAAGATTGGGCCGAAGACGATTACAAGCTTAGCGAACTTAAGGGGACAACAGGACACGGTGGAGCACACAGTGGAGGTGTGCCCCGCTTGGGCGGAGCCCCGCCGTGTTCTCGTGGCGGCGATCGGCGGCGGCGACCTCTCGCGCCCGGCCCTGGTGCAAGCCATGGTCCGGGGCGAGGAGGAATGGGACGCCGTCGCCTCCTTCTGCGAAGCAGTGATGCTGGCGAAGGAGGTGGCGGAACGCGAGAGGGAGAGAACCTCTCGTCCCAGCCGCCGCGGGAGGCGCTCCGGGCGTCGGGGGTCCCGCGATGACCTCCGGCCACCGTAGACGCGGGCCTGTGGACGGTGAGTGATGGGCTAACTCGCCGTCCGTCCGTCTCACGACGAAAACAGGCCGTGTCGACGGCGCGTTCGTGTTCCACGCGCGCCTCAAAGAGATGTCAGCAACATGGGAGGGGCCCGAAAGGGCCGACGCCTGTCGGGGCCGCGGGTAGTCCAACGGTTATCGCGGCCTCGACATAGAGGGCGAAGAAGGAACATGGGTGGTTTTTAGTCAGTAGAAGTCTGACACTCCCTTTCGCTCTGCCCAAGAGCGGGAGGGGTTATTCGATGATTTTACACCCACCAAAAAAAAAAAAAAAAAAAAAAAAAAAAAAAAAAAAAAAAAAAAAAAAAGGGGACAACAGGAGCTAAATGCGAGTTTTATAATGCATCAAAGTACATATTACACTGCATTAAATAAAATCAGAAAAATACATGATATTCTTCAGGATATACGCTAGTGACATACCTAGTGTGTTGAAAACATAATACAATTAATTTTACTCGATAGAAAAAAATTGCGTAAAACACCATACTAAAATTCATGTGATCGTTTTTGACAAATAATTGTGCAAGTAATTACGTAATGTGCGGTGTAGTGTTTAATATTTTTAGTCCAATCAATAGTTATTTTTTTTGTAAATCGCATATTCTTATTCCCGAACATAACTTTGTACGGTGATAAAAAGTCGAGCTGGACAGTCCTTACTATTTGAAACGTATAGTTACCCCTACGAAATTACGAGGATGCATTGCGGGGATGCGTATCGCGGTCGCGGGTAGTGACACAAGCTCCACCCACTCGCTCAAGGTCGCTGGCTTTTATTGTCGCCTTAATAAATTCAGTTATATTTCCCTTCAAAATTGAGCTCTTTGTTTTCTTGTCCACTATGTTTTCTATCCTAGTTTTATTCTAAAGTCGGTACCTAACATCTCAAAAAATACGTACACCTGCTTTATGTGAATTAAACGAGAAAAACTCCTTGGTGTCGTCACAAGGAAAAATCTCATCGCAAAAATATGGAAATACCAGATTGTTTCATTTTGCGACAACTCGACATGTTTTCATGTTTCCATATGTTTCATACAAAGGCTTGCGGATTGATTACATGTCAAACGTTATTAAATCTCTGGAGTTTTGATTAAACGCGATATGTTTTGAAGTTTATGATCGGTACCAAAATTGGGGTTGAAAACAGGACAAGATGTGTTGTTGCTCGATTTTCGACGGTCTATTTGTATAAACACGGGAAAAAAGGTTTTTCGGCGTTTAATGCGTGTTTTATTGTTTTTATTATTTGAGGTATTCTACGGATGATTGAGTATGGATATGAATACAGGTTTATGAGCATTTTATTTGTAATATCCTGTTCAACTTAAAAAAAAAATAAGTTTAAAAACTAAAACCCGACTACGAATAAAAACGCAGATTAATAAAACCGCGGTCTTAAAAGTATTAAACAAGAAAAATCGTCTCGTAAGTAGATAATTGTATAGTTATTATAGAGGACAAACGTAGTCGCATGCCAATGATGCCTTCATGGCGATCTCATTGATACAGAAATCAGCTGCTAGTTGTCATTAGCAAGTTGGCATGCGACAACGACTGTCCTCTATAATTAAAAAAAAAAGTCGAGTAAAAACAAAAAAGTCGCTAAATGAGAGTTTGCACATATTGTAAAACAGAAAATTCAACAGTTGTCATCATCATAATGATATAGAAATGTTGCAGACCACCGTAAAAATCATAACCCTTTCTATTGGTTTTGCCATGTCGGGTAAAAAACCACCCCATCCACCCTTATGTTGTAAAGCAAGTTATCTTTTGAATAATCAACCCCAGCTTTAACTATGCAACCGAAACCTCAAACGATATTGAAAACCGACCCCTGCCACTTCGACTAACTCAGTGAAACTCAATGCATATTCTACGACTGCTTAAAATGATCATAATGATTACAAAGTCTGGTCGAATCCAACCCTTCTTGAGAGCAATGCAATGTAAAGAGGCTATCGAGCAACGATCAAGTATTCATGGGGGTTCTAAATAGCGGTTTGGGGTTCTAAGTAGACCCATTGCTATTTATAATTTCTGCGTGTTTTGAAATTGTGATGAATTTTTACTGTGGTTTTTATTTTTAGGATGTCTCTGTATAGGTTTGTTTTTATTTTATTTTAAAAATTAAAGCGCGTCCATTTTACGGGCTAATAAAATTGCTATTGCTTGGTTCAGGTTTTTATGGTATGTCTTTTCGCGATTGTTTTGAAATGAGATTGACATAAAACTAGAGAGGGTAGAGTGATTATGTTCAAGTACACAGAATCTTGTGTAATTCCTTTGATATGATTTGCATCATTTAGAAAACCAGCACAAAGCAAGTTGGTCTGGCCTATGAAGGGTCCCGCTAGTAGTATCTCAGAGCCACCTTCAATTTATTTTAATTGATGTTGATAAAGCGGCAACAGGAATACACAATCGGACGGACGGACAGAGGAGGCTTAGGAATATGGTCCCGGTGGGTTTCCTTCAATAACGGAACCACATAAAGCACCCAAGAAAACTTTCATCACCTACGAGTACCAGAAAGCATACATTGTTCAGCTTTAAATGTACGAAAATAAACGAAAAACTCAACGAACAAAGTAATACTGCAAACCACGTAACCTCTAAGCAACACTACACTCTATACGTTTTACGAGTTCCGACTCTTGACTATATAACCGCCAAACTACTCCACACGGGGAGCAGTAAACTAACAAGGAGACGGAGCTACTTAGTTAGGATCAAATATTCAGTCGCAGGTGCAGTACACGTGTAATCACGTGATAACAGAAGTTCTACACGTGTTCACTTGCACTTGGTAGGACGGGATTCAGAATGCATATTACTTTTTCGTAGTAAGCAGGTTTTATTTCAGTAGACTTTGAGATAGTCGCATGGAATGACTTTTGGACTTTTTGAGTAGGACTAAAAACTGTAGTTAATTTTAAACTCTGTAAAGTCTTTGGATTCAGGTAATATTTAGAATTTGTCTAACTGATTCTAAACTTCAAAACTTTATTTTATATACATTACTGACTATTTAACAATTTTACTAGACTGTTTTCAGGCTTTGTCAATGCGAACGAATAAGACGCAACTACCACCAGTGACGGCAGATGCGACAAATAGTTGCAACTAACACCAGTAGGGGCAGATAGGCTGGGGCAGATCGAAATAAATCCTTCTTTTCTGTACATTTCTATCAATCAATCAGGAGGGGAAAAATATAATGGGTGGGAAGCATCATATTTTTGTTCCTCCCGAGCCGTAATAATCATCTTTTATTTCAGTGCACTATGATGGGTGAACTTTCCTATCTCTCATAAAGCTTATTGGAACTTCTGCTGGTATTTCATCACTAAGTCTCTACAGCTTGAGCATCACAATATAGGGTGTCGACAGCACGTCAAATATGAGTGTAATAAGCCGGCAAGCTGACGGCTTTATGAAGTTTTCCATCGAGTTGGTCATGTATTATGTTCATAAAAGGTTTAAATATTAAAAACAACTACGAATATTTTTTGGAAATCTCATAGTGCGTTTTGTTTTATTTATTTTTTCTGTTTGTGATTTAGTATCGTTCAAAATATTGCAGTTTCTTTGAGAACAACAACCCATACACTAGTCAAGAACTCTTTTAAAGCAATTATTGCATAGAGTGTTTCAAGAGGAAGGTTTATGTCTAAATAATTACTCCCGTGCGAAGCCGGGGCGGGTCGCTAATAATACATTATAACAATATGGAAATAACGTATCCAATCGCACACTAGTACCCGATACTTAGAAACCAATAGTATTGAACTACCCCTACAAAGAATACTAATGACCACTTCAACGTAGCTACTCCAAGCAAACAATACACTTCGCGTGACAGAACGATGTTAACGGTCAGGGTATAATTTTTAACGCAATTATTGCTTGTCAACATATATTGTACAGTCGAATAAGCTTGGTATACAGGCAAAGATATTAATCTTTCCGCTACATACAGAACAGACAGAACTTACTGCCTATCTGAACTCCATAACCCAGATAATACTGAGCAATACAATACTCCTCGCTAAGACTGGTTTTCAACCTTTAGGGTTTCCGAATACCCCACGTCAGTCAAATATCTACGAATGACAGCTGGAAGGAGGGCACACAGACACTTCAGTATATTATTTCAGGGACCAGTATTGAGAGTCGCGTCCGAAAAGATTTGACAAAATCTTTAATATGCTTTATCTTTACACTACACTGCATCATAACCTTGCAAGCTTTAGGCATATTCTTGAATCTAGACAGTGTTGAAAAAGAGTCAATACTTTTCTACTCTCTGTCTCTCTCGGGATACTCAGAACATTGATGCTAGTTTCATACTCGTACCTGTATACCTAATAGCTTGTCTGGCCGTACCTACGTGTTGACATGTACACCATAATCGTACATGCCTTTATGTTATTACGTCGTCTATAGAATGAAATGGAATATAGTTTATTATTGGAAAAACGTAAACATAACTTTTACACAATACCTTGACATTTCTACAATGATAGAATATTTCATAATGGTTCGATTGCCAACAATGCTTTCAGGTTCTATTTACGTCATGATTTGATGGTATCTGGGGTGCTACTATTTATTGTGTTGGCCTAATCATAGTCCAGGCGGTTAAATAGTATGTATACTTTCTGGGTTGTGGAAGTCATATAGGCAGTCACTCCATGTAAAATATTGAGTTCCATTCGATGTGACTGGGGTCGACCCCAACCTAGTTGGGATAAAGGCTAGGCTAGATGATGACGAATCGAGCCGAACATTTGTGTGTATGACACGTTCATTGGAAACCCTAGGAAATTAGTAAAGCTACTGCCTTGCGGACGGTCACGTTAAAAGTCTTTAGTAGTTGCACTATCATCAACACGGACGGAATTTTCAAGCTCCGAGAAGAACGAATCTGGCATTTTTATTAGCAGAAGTTTTGCATATTTCCTCATCTATATTCTTTCATAGAAAATTCTACAACAAATAAATATTCAAACGCACATATTTTGTGCTTAACATCCTTACATTATCAGAATTCACATTACTCTTCGTTATCATGCCTTGCGGGGTAGGCCATATTACACTTGGTTACAGAATTACCATACTTTCCAAAAAATATAAAAACTAATAGAAATATGTAGAACATTATTACACTGACGTACTTAATTTATGCCCAGATGATGATGGATAGACATCGTTTACAAGATTGATCGCATACAGAGAAAATTATGTTGAAAGCGTTACGGCACGCCAAAATCGTGTCGATTTGTTGGAAATTGGAGATTTACGTACCTAACAGTTTTGCTGTATGTTTAGGTATGTGATTTATGCTAACGATGATTAATAGCGAGTGTACTTTAAGTATAATTTGAACGTAAAGGTAAAATACAGACTGTCGTTTTGCAATGTCGCCAAATTCAAGGAAGTAACTATACTAATGATTCTCGATCCAAGCAATAATAAAATGGGTAGCGGGATTCGATAAATGTGAACCACCCGTGTTAAAACTTTTTGAAATAAATAAAAACTCCTACAACTTCATCTTCAAAATCAATTTAACCGTGTTCGTGTATTATTTATTTATCAAGCTTTTCCAGAAATGACTCAACAATAACTACATTTCCATAGAATCCAGACGATTCTTCAACAACATTCCGTTCAAATCAGGCTATAAACGCTACGAATCACCCAAAATAAAACCTTACACAGGGCTTACACCCAGAAGCCAAGCTACCGAAATAATGAGCGACAGTAAGCAGCCCCGTAAAAAAGGCTTTCTCTTCAGCTAGCATAGCGTATAGTTTCACTTATGCAATAAAAATATCCCTTTAGGCTCATTTACACTAGGGCGGTATTGCCCGTCGAAAGACGAGAATATACTTGCAAATCTCGTAGGCGAGACTCGCCAAGCGAGAGTGAGGAATTGAGTTAAATTATCGATAAACGAGCAAAAAAAGGAAAAACGACAAAACTCGAACACCGAGACGCTACGTGCTTTTTTCGAACTGTGACTAGAAATCAAGCAACGTGAATATTTTTTTTTTATTTATACGGACTCGTCAGTTCTATTTTTGAGTTTCGGAGCGATTGACGACGCGAGAATTATGATCATGCGAGAATTATACGAATTATTAGGCGAGTGATTATCTGCCTAGCCTTTTCCCAACTGTTGGAGTCGGCTGCCAGCCTAATTCATACATGAAGTGACTGCCTATCTAACCACCACAACCCGGTTAGAACCGGGGAGTACGGTATCTCTTGGTAAGACTGGATGTCAGAGTTGATGGAGCAATTTCATTAGTCGATAGGGCCCGCATGCGGGGTGCGAGAGATTTCAGGAATGCGTGTACACAGAGCCCGCACTCAGGGAACCGTTTATAATTATTATGTATGACTAGCTGTTGCCAGCGGCTTCACCCGCTACAACTGGAAAATTATCCCACGGGAAGATAAAATCGGGATAAAAACTATCCTTGCTGTTAATCCAGATTATAAACTATCTGTGTACCAAATTTTATCCAAATCCGTTCAGCAGTTTTTACGTGAAGAAGTAAGTAACATACACACTGACACTCACAACTCACAAACTTTCGCCTTTATAATATTAGTGTGAAGTGTGATATTAACTCCCCGTATGCTGTATACCAAACCTATTGTTAACGTCCAATGAAATTTGACACTAACTACCCGTCGGGGCTGCGGGTTGTTCTTCACAAGAGATATCGCAGCCTCGACATAAAGGGCTAAGAAGGAACATGGGTGGTTTTTAGTCAGTAGTAGTCTGACATTCCCTTTCGCTCTGCCCAAGAGTTGGGGGTTATTTGATAAAAAGGGACACTGGCTGCCCCTTAACAAACCTTGTGAACCTTATAATTATCTTAAATAATCCTGTACTTCAGGCCAACTACTGCCTCCGTGTAAATAATCCTGCTGCAAAAGGTCCATCACAAGGAACCTCGTTAAATCCAGACACTCATTAACCGACGACCAGGTGAGAATGAAGGGAACTATTAAACTTTCGCGCTGTTGTTGTGGAGTTTATCCTATGACTTTTTAATTTGAGAATTTCATTACTTTTTTTTTGTTTTATTTACCTTACCTGCATTTAAGTTTTCAGATAACAAAATTGGAACGTCTAGGATAAGTAGGTAATTGTCTGCCTCGTTGGTTTTATCATTCTAATTGCGATTGCTGAGCATGAGGTCCTGGGTGCAAGTCCCGGGCCGGGCAAAGTGTTATCGGAATTTTCTCTCTGGAATTTCACAGTAGTAGACAAGAGTCAGTCGAGTTATGAGTGAGCAGTGGTGGCCTAGTGGTGGCGGCCCCGACTTACGAACAGTGAGTTGTGGGTTCGAACCCAGTCAGGCGCATTACTTTGTGTAATTTCTTTCATCACCACTGCTCTAAAAACGGTGAAGGAAAACATCGTGAGGAAACCGGCAGCATGTCTTAGAACCAAAAAAATCGTAGAGATGAGACATCTACCAATCCGCACTGGGCCCATCCCTCTCTCCTAGAGAGGAGGCCTGAGTCCCTGCAGTGGGAACATTATAGGCTGATGAGACATGAGTCAAGATTTTGGCCCGGTTGATGCCAATAGGCTCACCTCTATAACATAGGACTTAAGCATAACTGGCGAATAGGGAATATTTCACCAATAAAAACTAATTAGTCCGTCTGATAGATTATCGAAAAATATTGGATACGTGTTTTTGTTTTATCAAATTAATAAAAAAAAAACGAAAATAAAACGTGTAAGATCATGAGTGGGGTCTTTTGACGTCACTTTGTGGGTAAAAAAGTAGGTACTAACCTTGTGACGTCACACGACTTGACACGACTTTTCGAAGCACTGTATCGTCTTCATCTTTTGTTTACGTGAAAAAGGAAAAAATACGAGGCCTTTATTTTTTTTAATTTATCTGATGGACTAATTAGCCATTTTTCTTATTTTTTTACTTAGGGTATTTCACCAAAAATGTCTAATTAGTCCGTTCCGGCATTAATTTTCAGGGATTACAGGCGTGATGTTGTCTTGTCGATTCAAAAAAAAAAAGTTCGATTAAAAAAAATCTTTCACTCATGGAAAGCCAAACTATTGCCGAGTATCCTGGTACGTGCTTATCACACGAGCGAAGTCGCGGGCCAAAGCTAGTGGGGCCCCAAATGTTGGCATGTTGATGTGCCATCACTCTGCAAGTTGCACTGTAACTCTAATAGTAACTACTTGTTGTTTATGTAAGTTCGTCAAGTTTCAGTGGTAGATACCGCTGCAATGCGGAGTCTTGTTTTTTCCAAGACTGACATAATTGATATTCGTAGTATAATTTGAATGCAGCCAAATATGTCAAGCCAAGTAAACGTTTACTGAAAATTATTTGATTTGTATTTCGCTTAGTAGACTGTAGAATTGTTGCTCTAAACTATTGATTTACTTTATTTTTGGTCCGTAGTTATACATCTTGGTACTAAAAGATTAACTATTGGTACTTATGGAGTTAGCTGACACCCTGGAGTAACACATAAGATAGTTTTTATACCGATTTTATCTTCCCGTGGGATAATTTTCGAGTTGTAGCGGGTGAAGCCGCTGGCAACAGCTAGTCATACATAATAATTAGCTAGTTTCTATAACTATCGACAATGCTTGTTGTTTTGTTTACTCCCAAAAGAAAAGAAAAACAAACTAAACAAATAACAAAACACTTGCAAATAAAATTATAATCCCTGCGAGTACATTCACCGGTAACCAACAAACCTTATTAATCGGTTTGCGGTCATTACCGCTGTTCATTTATTCAGTACTTTGGTTTGCCCAGAAATAAATAAAATGGCCGATTTACTAATGGGAATCTGATATATGAACAATCCGTGTCATTTTGTTATTCAATAAAAAAATGTTCTGTTGTTTGTATGATCTGAGGTTTGTGTGAATATTTTATGAAGTTCAATAATTGTATGTCAATTAGAATCCCGAATTGTTTGATAATAATCGTTGTTTGAATCGAAATTTATATAAAATTCCTTTCATACGAATTAAGAATGTTTCATAAAAATCATTGACAAGTAACCTAACATAACATCACGCCAGTAATCTCAGAACGCTTAGGCAGAGGCATACGTGATAGAACACCCACATTTACGCAAGCTACTGAAAAAACCTGATGGAAAAACCTAATAAAAATGACTGTATTACGTTACTCCGAAGTTCGAAATACCGATGTATGGTATACAGAAAGTTTGTGAGTACGAATTACGTGAGTCAGAATGTACGCTACAACGAAGTACGGTATTCAGAATGTTCGTTACTCCAATGTACGTTACTCCGAAAGTTTGCTACTACGAAGAACTGTATTCAGAATGATCATTATCGCGAAGTACGGATCTCCGAAAGTTTGCTATGACCAATTACTCAATTATAATTGAGAATCTCGAAGAATGTCGAGTACTACTGAGCCTAATTTAAAAGAAATACAGAACTCAGTTCAAGGCTTCTTCGTAGCGTACAGTCTGACTCACGTATGTCGGTATACCGTACATCGGTATTTCGAACTTCGGAGTAACGTAATACAGTCAATAAAAGTTCGCCCGACCTAAGAATCCAACCCAGGACCTCATGCGCAGCAGCCGCGATTGCAACCACTAAACCAACGAGGCAGTCATTCAAAATTTTTTTACGGCATGTCCATAACAAACACCATGTTAGGAGTTTAAAGAGATGTCAGTAACATTCTTCGAAAAAGATAACGCGGTCCCGGACACAAAGGGCTAAGAAGGAACATAGGTGGTTTTTAGTCAGTAGAAGTCTGACACTTCCTTACGCTCCGCCCAGAGCGGTAGGAGATTTTTTTTTTTTTTTTTTAAACTTTGCCCCACACTAGGAATTTCTCCTGTATCGTGGGTGCGTTCACAAACATTTAAACTCACATACACAAATACCCAGACCCGAAACAACTATCTGTAGGCCATACAAATATTTGTTCCGTGCGGGGATCGAACCCGCGACACGTAGTGCAGCAGTCCATTGCCTGAGCCACTGCGCTAACCGTGTCGTTTAATGGTTTCCCACTCTACAAAATAAAAAAGTGTTTGGTAAAACAAATACTTAAGTATAAGTTCACAATCCAAATACATACAGGCCAGGAACAATTAAAATTTCAGCTAATTTGAAGGTAGCCTCACTAATGAGATTACATGCCGTACATAAAGTTCCTCCACACTTGATATTATGAAAGTTTGGAGCTTCAGTAATATGATCTTATAAAGAAAACTATGTCTGTTATGTGATCTTTGTTAGAAACTTTTGTTCTTGGTCATTCAACTTGTGTTTCAACCTTACTTTTGTCTTGTTTTTACCTAATTCCAGTTTATTTAACTGCCGCACTCAGAGAGCTTTAATGATTTCTTAGGCCATCACTTAGTAATGGTTTTGACAGTTTTGTCATACAAGAATGTGTCAAACCTTTACTAAGTGACGGCTTAAGTAATCATTAAATATCTCTGAGTACGGCAGTTAGTGTATAAAAGTTAGGGTCGGTATAAAACTTGGTAATATGACAGCTGGATGGACAAGCTGCTTGCTTACTGTATGTTAGTACCTCAACCACAACGTCAGGAAATCTTCGAGACACAAAACAATCACGAATTTTCGGTGTCTAAGGTTTCAGATCTTCCCGTCGGGGCTGCGGGTTGTCCTGTCGGGGCTGCGGGTTGTTCATAAGTTACCGCAGCCTCGACATATAGGGCTAAGAAGGAACATGGGTGGTCTTTAGTCAGGAGAAGTCTGACGGTGGGGTTATTTGATATTTTCCACCCGCCAAAAAAAAAGGTTTCCTCCTCTACTTTTTTGAATAGCCAGTACTGTCCCACTGCTGGGCAAAGGTCTCCCCCAAATCCTTCCAAGTGCTCTTTTCCTGAGCCACCTCAAACCAACCCTCGTGGTGGACGTCCAGATCGTCTCGCCACCTCTTTATGGGCCGGCTTCGGCGGCGCCGTGCGTCTTTCGGCAACCATCGTGTTGAGGCTTTTGCCCAGCGGTCATCGTGCATGCGGCTGACGTGACCCGCCCAATCCCATTTTAGCCTAGCAGCCTTCTTACCAACGTCCACTATGCCCGTTTAACATTTCTTTTATTTTACTTTAATGGTAGGTGGTTTTTGTTTCAAAAGAGTTACCGAGGTCCTGGAACACCAAGGGCTTTACAAGGAACATAGATGGGTTTTAGTCAGTAGTCAATCTAAAAGGATAAAAAGCTAAATGATCAAAGAATTTTCTTTGAGTATTTTAGAGTATTCGCATACCATTAAAGTCTGATGAAAACATCTCACTAAAATATTACTTAACTGTGGCCAACCGCATACCAATATCTTGCAATTCCCGCCTCGTTTACCCCGATGCTCGTAACTTGTATCAAACTACGCGATGCCATAATATATCGGAGTTAGCAAGGCGGTCGGGGCTGTTCATTAGAATGACAAGGTAAGTACTCAGCTGGGACTTCAGTTAAGATACCATCAGGCCAACCAGCAGGTTTCCTTTGAACACGAGCAATAACAATATTTACACTTTTGTGTTATTACTTTAAGATAAGAGTTATTTCGTAATAGTATAACTTGCTAAATGCTATGTGTAAACGTTACCGGTCGTCGCACGTCGGTTGCAATTGCAATATCTACACGTTCGCTTTTTAGTCGTGAAATGGAATGAAACTTTTTTTAAATAAATGTTTCTTTTTTTTAATTATATTAAAACAATTAAGACTGTCCTCTATAATTTGTCAAATTATCTACTTACTAGAGGATTTTTCTTGTTTAATACTTTTAAGCTTATTTTTTATTATATTCAGGACACAGACTGTTGTCTCTCAATGTCAATAGTGTGTGGAGAGATATGTCAAACGCTGCATTGTTCGCGTACTATTCAGTGTAAGGGTATGTTAAACGGGTAGTAATATCTAACATAGCCTATATGTTTATGCTACTTATGCCAGTAATGGTTGACTGCAACTGTACTTTGTGAGCATTAGTGGGTGTTTTTAACTGATATATATGTGTAGTACGTTAATCATTTACTGATTCTAATCAAATTACATGACACCACATATCGTAATAGAGCAGATAAAAAAAATGCGCAGTCTGGATTTATTTGAAAACACAAAATTTCTCACATGACTTAAATAGGTGTCAGCTTAAAATGTCGCTAGTAGGTTGGAGCACCTGGCTTGCAAACGTAAAGTACTATGGGTCAGAGCCCATTCGTCCCCTAAGATTCGCACCCTGTGCCCACTCGTCCCCTGGAACTTGTGAGGGGCCCATTCGTCCCCTGAAGAATATTTATTTTTATTCATTCTTCTAATATAAGTACATGTATATGTGTATACTGCAGCTTGGTAGTCCTGGTACAGTCGCGCAGAAAAGGCAAATAAAAAATATAGTAATTCGGTAGATATCATGTTTATTTCAAATAAGATTAACACATACAAAATCACAATGTCCTAGAAACTAACAAAATACAACTCTTTTACAAAAATCAGCCTTGATTGACCATCATATAAATCAACATTAAATATAAAATATGCAAAAAAAATAGAACACATATCAACAGTAAATAATCACTTCGTATTTTTTTGTATATTTACCAACTACATACATGCAAAATCATAATAACTTAAATCTAAAAAAATATAACAGTACAAACAAAAATACTAAAATCACAGTAATTATTGAAGACTAGATAAATCAACATATATTTTTTTTGTATATTAGCCAACTACATGCAAAATCGTAATAACTTAAATCTAACAAACTATAACTACAATAACAAAAAATGACTAAAATCACAATAATTATTGAAGATTAAACAAATCAACATTATTTTAGTATAAAACTAATCTTATATTTGTTTTTTTCATTTTAAATTAATAATATATGCATAGCTTTTCCATGCAGTGGCCTAGTGAAATCTGATTTTCAAAAAATTGGCTAGTTATGCGATTTATTCTCGCTTCATTTTCAATTGCCTTTGAAAAATAAAATAGATCAGGTGATCTATTTTATTTTTTGATAAATTCGCTTCTTTATGTAGAGTGTCCAAACATTGCAAAATATTTGGTTTATTTCTACCATTAATTTTACGATTAATTTTGGAATGCCAACTTTCTACAAGGTTAGTCGTCCGATGACGTTGTCTTTATTTAATATAAGTTGTTATTATAGTTTTTAACAGATATGTAAAACATTTATCTTCGTATACTATATTCAAACAAGAGTTTTAAGATGTATTCACAGCACATCTATGTCAAATCGTATGTCCCTTTTTTTTTTTTTTTTTTTTTTTTTGGTGGGTGTAAAATCATCGAATAACCCCTCCCGCTCTTGGGCAGAGCGAAAGGGAGTGTCAGACTTCTACTGACTAAAAACCACCCATGTTCCTTCTTCGCCCTCTATGTCGAGGCCGCGATAACCAGAGGACTACCCGCGGCCCCGACAGACGTCGGCCCTTTCGGGCCCCTCCCATGTTGCTGACATCTCTTTGAGGCGCGCGTGGAACACGAACGCGCCGTCGACACGGCCTGTTTTCGTCGTGAGACGGACGGACGGCGAGTTAGCCCATCACTCACCGTCCACAGGCCCGCGTCTACGGTGGCCGGAGGTCATCGCGGGACCCCCGACGCCCGGAGCGCCTCCCGCGGCGGCTGGGACGAGAGGTTCTCTCCCTCTCGCGTTCCGCCACCTCCTTCGCCAGCATCACTGCTTCGCAGAAGGAGGCGACGGCGTCCCATTCCTCCTCGCCCCGGACCATGGCTTGCACCAGGGCCGGGCGCGAGAGGTCGCCGCCGCCGATCGCCGCTACGAGAACACGGCGGGGCTCCGCCCAAGCGGGGCACACCTCCACTGTGTGCTCCACCGTGTCCTCCGGCCGATCCTCGCAATGGTGGCATCCGGGCGTTTCCTCCCGCCTGATTCGGTGCAGATACCTCCCGAAACAACCGTGTCCGGTGAGGACCTGCGTCAGACGGAAGGTGAGGGCGCCGTGGCGCCTCTCAAGCCACTCCTCAAAGAGGGGACTTACCGCCACTATCGTGGCGTGCCCTGCACGGGGTTGCGACAGTCGCTGTCTCCATGCCGCCATGAGATCGCACCGGAGGTCTGTCCGCCGCGCAGCAATTTGCCGCGGCAGCGGAGTGACCCCCCGGCGCAGCGCCTCCGCGCGCCATTGATGCAGGCGCGCGAGGACTATCGCCTCCAGATCCCACGGCGGCAATCCGGCAAGGAGGTTCGCCGCTTCGCGGGAGATCGTGCGGTACCCCCGTACCGTCCTCACGGCCATGACCCTTTGGGGCACGTTCAGGTAGTGGGCGGCCCGCTTCCTCAAAGCAGGCGCCCACACCGGCGCCCCGTAAAGGGCCATGGACCGCACGATCCCCGCGTAGAGCCTCCGGCAGGAGGCGTTTGGCCCCCCCAGATTGGGCAAGAGCCACCTAAAGGCAGCCCCGGCCCGCTCCAGTCTGGGAGCCAAACGTCGGAAGTGCTCCACGAAGTTCCACCGGCTGTCGAGGACGAGTCCTAGGTACTTCAAAGTACACTCGACGCCGATGGGAACCCCTCCCACCATTAACTGGGATCCCGACGGAAATCGTATGTCCCTTGCTTTCCAAACATCCAAACGAATTAATGCAAAATAAATCAAAGCAACATATTATCAAAACATGCTGTTTTTATAAATGATGGTGTGATTGAATCGATTAATAAACAAACTATTTATCTACTCTATATAGATATGAAAATCTCTGAAAAAGTAGAAAAAGTAATATTTTATCATACAAAATAGAAAATTATGTGAGTGCATACACAGTAGCATACTAAAAATCTATGTTTTACCTTAAAATAAAATAAAGTATTTAATAGTAACTATTAAAAAGTAGCAGCAGTTGAATTTTTTTTTCTGTGTCATCGTTCCAATTATATACATGTAAGTCTTTTGAAATAGGGATGTATAGGTAAATAGTAGAACTTACGTATTTTTCCTTCACGTACATGCACTGATCACTTCACTCACTAATTAAATTTAATAAGTAATCCTACAGGATACGCTAGTGAGTAAACTTTCACTCGAGACAGTATAGTACTTACCAATTTTAAACACCTTATCTATTATTTGTAACCCGTCTTTTTAACAAGCCATTCGTAGTGAGACAATTTTACATCGTAAATCATGACGGATTATCATTCATCGTAGCTCTTTTTTGAATGATCTGCTATGATTTATTAAATTAATTCCGGTAATAAACTGTTCACAAGTGTACCTACTATGTTAACCGTTTCTTATGTAAAATATAGCTAATTTTATCTCAGGGGACCAATAGGCACCTGAATAGGTGCCGAATCTTTAACTTATATTGTATATATATTAGAGGGGACGAATGGGTACCTTAAAAATAATATTTTTTATTAAAATATTAATTGGTCCCCTACCAGGAGACCAATGGGCACCTATATAGGGGCCGAATCTACAACTTTTATGCTGGGGGACGAATTTTAGGGGACGAATGGGCTCTGACCCAGTACTATTTGGTTTATTTTAGAAACCTACCTAATCTATGTTATCTGAAATAAATAAATAATTATTATTGACTTAAATTACAAGGAATCTCTCGAAAATCAGACTAGAAAATCAGCGTATGAAGTTCCCACTATTGGGTCACAAGCCTCCTCTTTATGAGAGTTACTTGGTTGTAGCTGTAAATTAAGCTTACTAAAGGTTGGTGGGTAATACAGTGAACCGATTCATTAGTGTCGAAGGTAATTAGGTAGTAAATCAGAGTATGTGTTGAGCAACATCTGGGAATACAAGGCACGAGGTAAGTAACCGAACTAGTTAATATTGAGGCTTTGCCAAGTGTTGGTTTATTGGGAAGAGAGTTTCTTGCGAACATTCCGTGCACGCCAGGTTGCGCTATTCATTTTAGAGGAACGATTTGTGGAGGAAGTTTTCTTCATTATTGTTCCATTTAAAATTGATTTCTAAAAACTTATCGTTTAATTGTAGGCTTATGATGGTATATACAAATTTTGTCAGATAAACCGTAAGTACCCGCAATGGTATTTTCCATAGACGAAAAGGAAATGTTTACATCAAACCAACCATCTAGTTAGGTAACCAATTTTGGAACAAGATTTTCAAAAATCCGCATTATTAGAATAATAAAGTGATCTCTTGTAATTTTTTAAGCTTCTTACTCAAACTGACCTTTTTTTGAAGTAAGATTTTGAATTAATGAACTTAAGATTCTTATTTAGTAGATTATGGCGACAAGATCTGAGAGCTGGGACACAGTTCTCAAAAATACTTTTTCTATTCGTAAATTTTTGTCATAAGACCACTCTAACTAAAACGCTCTAAAACTTTATAGCCGTATCTTGACACGTAACTGAAATACATGCATACATGTGTTAGACCTACTGAATATTTGTAGACGTCAAGTTTGAAAGCATACTTATAGTTTTATGTGACCTCAAAATTCGAGTAAACATACTAAGGAGCGATATAATACGATCGTATGTACCCCAAGGGAAGCATATGAGGTAGCCAGAACAACATAGCCTGTTTAGATTATATCTTACGTTTGGGGCAAGTCAGCTTTGAGAGGGAGTAAGACTTTGACTTAATAGTGATAAGAGTTAATTTTCATACACCAATCGTTTCTAAATTGAAAGAAGGACAACAATTAGGTACACTAAACAATTATACAAAGTAATGGAAAAAGACATTTACATTTGCCTAGCTTAACTATGTTGGGGCCGACTCTAACCGAATGTAGCAGTTATGTAAAAACACATAACCCTCTTTTTGGGTTTCACCGCAGTGGGGAAAAAAATAAACATGAGTTGATTGGTTTATCAACTGCAAAGGAACGATGCACTCTTCTATTCTTGATAAAACATTCGATCCGGCTTACTGCGCTTCAGAATAGTAGACACATATTTTTCTTTTTTCACGTAAACAAAAGATGAAGACGATACAGTGCTTAGAAAAGTCGTGTCAAGTCGTGTGACGTCACAAGGTTAGTAGGACCCACACAGTGACGTCAAAAACCCCCACTCACGATCTTTGACACGTTTTATTTTCGTCTTATAAGATTTAATTGTAAAATACCCTACTATTATAACTATTGTAACATTTTTCAGTACAAGTAAATAGATTCGCTCCTAAAGATATATCAACTGATCATCTACTTAGCCTTTTAATAGCTTTGTGGCGACATTGCCATCTATCGCAACCGATGCGAACTAACAATTGGCAATTCCTGCATCGCACTATCAAAGTTATCCGCCACATTAGCCTATATAGAAAAATCTCGACTGACATCATAATATGTCGGGCAGTTAGCCCCCCAGACACAACACCCGTCTGGTCGGAGGATCCTCCCTTTTCTATGGGGGATGAGGAACTTTACACCCTGTTCTTCATCCCCCCCAAAGCTTTATTCCAACTATTTCGCTGTCGCTTTCCAGTCTTACCCGATGCATAATCTATATCAATACTGACAGATACCTTGAACTGCGTGCTCCTAATACGTTTAGGCATCAAGGCCTACATCCCGGATATAACTAACGATAGCAAAGGACATTAGGGAGGGGCGACTTAACGAGCTTTGGGCCAGTCCAAATATTTGCTCTATGGTTGGTAGAAAATGATGTGTCTAATCAATGCACTGTTGGTAAATAAGCCTGAATTAACTACCGAGTGAGATGAACCAAAGGTCTACAAGTCTGAACCTGAGAACTTTATAAGTTACTTAGTGATACCTACTAAATACGAGTAACTTATAATAGTACGAGTACATTATGATACAAGTGTGTATTGTTGCTGATTACCGCGAAGGCGCCATTGAGACCCAAGCCGCGAGGTGAGGGTCTTAAGAGAGCCGAGGACGGTACACATCAATACACACGTGTATCATACGTTTTTCAACACACATGTGAAGAAAATAATACAAAAATTTTCAACAGTTTACGAGCTGTGATTTTTTTTCGCAATGGCGGGTAAACTTAATCAGTTTTCCTATGCGTGCGCATCTAACAATGGCGATCATTCAAACACTAAAAGTATGAGGTTTCTTTTTTTGGCTTTTAGCGTTTTAGCCACGTACAAAATGGGGAATTCAAAGTTTTCTTTAAAACAGAGAAAACAAAAGTTTTATTCATTAAAAACGTACAACTTGAAATAATCTATTTAAATTCGAAGTTGCATAAAATAAGCATACAATAGGTACATTCATTTATTTGGACATACTATTGAACACGATCTTTTTTGTATCGAAACTTTTTTAAGAACAAAGAAACTCAACCAATAAAAAAACCCATATAACTCACTTGTGAATAATAAATGAAAAAGTCACAGTTTCATTACAGGTGTCATTATGTGCATAATTGCAGTGAAATCAGAGCCATTTGATGAGCAAATGTGTTGAAAAGTTTATTATGTAACTACGCATTTTGACAGAACTCTATTCCTGTTAGGGTCGCATTGCCATCTTCCTCTTTATCGTGTAGTAGCTGTTTCCAGCGGCTTCACCCGCAAAACAACACGAAATTAGGGGAATATATCAAATCCAGGTTGTCAGCTAACTCCATACCAAATTTTATTGAAATCGCTCCAGCCGTTTAGACGTGAAGAAGTAACAAACATACACACTCACAAACTTTCGCCTCTAAAATATTAGTGTGAAGTGTGATTAGTGCCTAACCTGGTGTCAGAATTATGCCGTCCATGGAACTCTGACTTGGCTATACGTGCCGTCGAGAGATATCTCTCAAGCACGCTGGTTTCCTCATAAGATTTTCCTTCACCGAAATAATAGGCACATGAATACGAAAATCAGAAGAGGGTTTTGGGTTCAAACTTGCCAACTTCAAGTGCAAGATAGAAACGATCGTGTTCCTTCACGTTAAGGCCCGGTTTCCAAAAGCGGAGACGAGCAGAGCGGAGAGGAGATAAGCCAAATTCGACTAATCACAGGAAGGGCGAAGGACCAGATGTAAATTTTAACTTATGTGATCGATCGAAGGTCCATTTTCGCAGATCTCTCTCTCGTCTCCGCTCCTCTTCGCTTTAGTGGAAACTCGGCCTCTGGCTCGTTAATTACTCGTCCGGGCTGTGTGGGTTGTTCCAAAGAGATACCGCGGTCTCGGCACAAGGGCTAAGAAGGAACATGGGTGGTATTTAGTCAGTAGAAGTCTGACACTCCCTTCCGCTCTGCCTAGAGCGGGAGGGGGGGTTATTTGATAGTTTCCCACCCCTAAAAAAAAAGGCTTGTTAATGACATTTTCATTTAAAAACTAGGTACGCAGCATACGATTACAAAATAACACTTAATCGTTACCAATTGTTTTACGGAAATTGTTTGAAACGACATAATAGGTTCATAATAGGTTCAGCGAATTGTCCTCGGAACAAAATCATAGTTTATTATTTATACTTAACAAGTTAATCTGAAATAGGTAATCGAAACTTACCTTGAAAAACGTTTAGGTACTCGGAAGAGTCCCTGTCATTGAAAACCCGAGGTTCGTAGTTTAATCAATCAATAGAGATACTAGTATACACGAGGACAAATCAAGCTATGTATAAACCAGTTTATGCAAACCTTTAATTGTTTTGCAAATTTATACAAAGCGAGGCTATCTTATACTGGAAATCTATAGCTAGATGTGTCGCTGTGTGTACTACTTGTACGAGTAAATGGTACAATAACTATCTTGAAAGTCTTTTAAAACGTGCTTTTCATAAGCCCTTGACATTAACCATTGTTGGGTTGAATTAATAGAACCTTGCTTATGGATTTTACCACTGAAGAAAACATTAATCATCCCTTTTGTATATAACCATTACTTTCATATTTCAATAACTTTAGTGAAAATGCTAAAAGAAGTGTTTGTCTGTTACTTTTTCACGCCTTAACGACCGTATGGAATATGATGAAATTCACCACACAGGTAAACCATGAACAATAGGTAAAGACATAGGATACATTATATCCCGGCAGTAAGTTCCCGTAGGATGATACTTGACCTATACTCAGACAAAACCGACACCAAACGCAAATAAGCAAATAGACCAATTATATTTCTAACGCATCTCATAATTCCCCATAAACATGTTTTTTAGGTCTTCAAAAGCTGTCCGGAGCATAATGTTCTCTCCAGCCAAGAGCATGCTCCAAGCCATTCAAACCCCATCCAACTGACGATGACGGCCGGCTTAGTGATGGCTTAACCCGCACATCGAGTCGAGTGTGCAAGGATTAGACGATTATGAGTGGGAGTGAGTTTATGAAATATCGTAGGATATGAGCGAATTTTAATGTAATGGACATTCGTTTCGGTACTCCCTAGAAGAATCTGTATACATATGGACTCTTAAGTATGATTTTAGTTTGTCTATTGGTGTGTCCGTACGAACTTAAATAGCAGAACAAGTTGTGATAAAAGTTGAATAGATGAAGCGATGAAGCTTTGTGCTTTAACTGCTGATGTAACTGCGAGCTCAATTACTCAGTTAAATTAAAAAGTACATAAGCCGTAAAAACATACTCAGCATACTTTACCCTAATTACCAAAAAACTATTTAAAAATCCTGCAGCAACGCACTAAATTGCCCTCCCACCCGGTGTCCAAAACAAATAGAAAGCGGGACAAACCGGGGCACAAAAATGACCAGGCACAATTACAGGGAGGTACTTGAGCAAATTAATTGCACCATTGGGCCCGTGATACGGTAATGAATTATTAACTAATTGGAGTGCATGTTGCATGGAATGCAGGTGACGTGGATGAAATGCCTTTCGTTACGTCGCGCGATGGGTATTGAAGGGGCCCAGGTTGTAAATTATTTTTGTACATAGACAATATTTTAGTATTTTGTTTTGGGAGATTACAAGCCGAATTAACAGTCAATAGGGCTGAACAGGAACGTTCAGTTGGGAAGGTGGACCAGCAATGTTGGTAAGGTGGCACAATCTCTCGATGAGGGCAAAGTTGGAAACTTTGGGGTTGAGGCATACTTTGCCTAGTAGTGGTCATCTTTTGTAAAAAGATCACGATGGTGATGACGAATTGAGCAAAAGTAATAATATGAATTGTAGTGAAAGTATATTATCGACAGAGCTGTCGAGGTTGCTATACAGTGTGATTCTTTATAATGTGCACATATCGAAATGGGGGAATCTATGCTTAATTTTATCGACGGAAAAATTATTAAAAAAAATCTAAATATTTTTTAATATTTTATATGGAATTTTTAAAAATTTTGTCTGCTACTGTGACCCCAGTGTAAACAAAACGGTGTAACTTTTAAACTAAATTATCTATCGCGATGAAACAAACTCCATAATGATTAGAAGCAATTAGGCGTCCTCGTAAAATGAAAATTGTGGAAAAAAACTACCCTTTGATTTTACACCCACCAAAAAAAAAAAACTACCCTCAATTGAAAATAAACACGTTTTTTGATCAAAAAAACTTTTTTTTTTCATAACTTTTTACATAAAATTGTTTCATCGCGATAGATAATTTAGTTTAAAAGTTACACCGTTTTGTTTACATTGAGGTCACAACAGCGGACAACATTTTTGAAAATTCCATAAAAAATATTAAGATTTTTTTAAATATTTTTTCCATCGATAAAATTAAGCATAGATTCCCTCATTTCGATATGTGCACATTATAAAGAATCACACTGTATACTGGTATGACAAAATTAAAGTCATCGATCAGAGGAGAAGAAGTCATTGAATCTTGTTCTTTCTTGTTTTACAAGATTCGATGATTCCTGATGGTCTGTCCTCATGGAGAAAGACCCTCACGTAGTTGTAAATGTAACATAGGTACTTACTATCTAATTTATCTTTTCAAGTAGTTCCAATTACATAAGTCGGTTATTTATCACGGATACGACAAAGGTTTTATGTGCTTACTTTACGACGTGAGAGCGACTGTGGCTTTGTTAGGCCAGATTTATTTGGTCCTCTACCTTTTTGGTATGTGTCAGATGAAAAGAATCGTCGTGGATTAAAAAAGGTCAACAATTCGTACTGTATACGAACTCAATGGGGTCATCCGTCTGTTACTGCTAATTCAGAGGACGAAGCCCTCTTCTCTTTGAGCTCTAAAGACAATGAACGATCATTGTAAACACAATAGTTGCTTAGTAAGAAGGTTTCATTATACATCATTATTTTCTGCCCAGAAGTTACAGTCAGTCAAGCAAACCATTATTTAATATAACAACGACTGTTTTTATCAGCTTCTGACCTTTTTTTTTTTGAGCGGTGGGAAATCATTAAATAACCCCTTCCGCTCTTGGGCAGAGCGAAAGGGAATGTCAGACTTCTACTCACTAAAAACCAGCCATGTTCCTTCTTAGCCTTATATGGCTGCGGGATTTCTTACAATATTCCGCAGGCCCGACGGGCGTCGGCCCTTGCGGGCCCCTTCCTTGTTGATCAGATTCTGACCTTTACAATCAAGTTTCTGGAGAACGCGATACCCCTGGTCGTCAGGCTTTTGGTTTTCTGAACAAAAGTCTAACAAATTAATCAGTTCCCGATTTTGATCCCAAATCTCTTCAGTACAGTAGTGAGTGAACCTAACGGTAAATACAAAAATATTCTCGCAAAATAACAACATAATTAAAAGTTTTATGACTTCGTAACAAACTTAGCACTTCGGACTTGAACTAATTAATCAAAAAAGTGATTAACGACAAGAATGATTGCCAAACTGGATCCTCCGTCATTAATCAAGATTGTTTTTTGTCAAGGACAAATTATTCGTTAATTTTCCGAGGAAAAGCGAACTCTATTATTCTTCTTATATTGGCTTATCAAGATGGCTGCCTACGTCAAATTACTTTGACTTATATTTTCACCTGTTTCTATTTTTATTTGGTAAATAACTTTTTCTTTTACCTTTCATCTTGTATGTTGAAATATTTTATTTCATAAGTAACTTTATTTTCTCCACGCTATTTGAATAGCAACCTATTTTCATTTTTTTGTAGACTTTTGAGAAACAGCTACCTATTTGAAAAGTTAAACATTTTAATGCCAACTTAAAACCTTTTATAAAGATATACCTGACAACACCCATCCGTTCGGAAGATTCTCTCTTTTCTATGAAATATTAAGGAACTTTACATTCTGTTTTTCATAGCTATAAAGTCTTTACACATTTCACTTAGGTAAGTAAAGATTAACGAATCCATGAAACACGGTCAGAATGTCAAACGTCTGTTTACACTAGATTAGATCTTTAACTAATCAGACCACGCCTCAAATGTCCACTATATCCCTTAAACCTCGCACATCCTATTAAATCAGAACTAATCGAACTGATATTCAATAATGGCATCTAAAGTATCGTTCACACGAGCGAAGTTGGCTCGCCGCCAGTTGCCAATTAGACCGTATGACAAACACAAACGTTAGCCTCACAGAATATCAATTAAATTAGGTGTATAAGCTAAGCTTGTGTATGTATTGGGTAAGATATATAGAAAATAGCTGAATAGATATAGCTGTGGCTGCTTTGATGTGGGTAGATGTAGCAGATGCAGTATAACGTATAAGTTAGATTTAAAATTTGGGTATATGTAGCAAACATTATCCGTTTTCACTAACATGAAGTGGCATCGAAATATTGCCCTCTTATTTAACTTATCTTTATCTACTCTGCTTTTTCCCAATTATACTAAAGTCCACTTCCAGTAAACGAAACTGAACACATGTGTTTTACTTGCATTTAGATGTAGGTACCATTAACGAGCCGTAGATTCGAACCTAGCCAGGCGCATTATCTTATGTAATTTGTTTCATCACTACTACTTTCAAAACAGTGAAAGAAAATGTGACATCCACGAACAAGGTCGATTATATAACCTACTCCCTCTCATAGAGAGCGTCTGTGTCCCAGCAGTGGGAACATTATCGGCTGTTCTAAAGGTGCAGAAATGAGATAAACAACTACAGAAAAATTTCGTTTATTTGTGAACACAACAGGTTACATTAACTTCAGCTTTGCCACCCAAAGCTGTAGATTGTCCAAAGTACTATAAAACGTAAGCAGTGATCCTGACCGCAGCACTATAGTCTGGCTTACCACAATCTAGCGCGATTTCCCGAAGAACTGTTTAATATGTAAAGCTGACCGCTTGTTCGGCGCTTGACAAATTTTCAGTTGAGACTGACACACAGTAGTGCACTATGGTTTTCTGGTACGTTATTATACTCAAAGACATTCTAGGATGGATGGGACTGACAACAGGTTGACATGGCAAGAAAGGAGGTATATAATGAGATGAGGAGTAACAGATAAGAATAAAAAAATGAGATATGAGATATTTGAAGACGTCGACTTCTTCGTCACCGCTCAAAGATTTAGGACTCTAATCAACAAAATAATTTTAGAATATTATAATATATAATATTATTTGCTCATTCTTTCTCTCTTTTTCTGTTGTTTGCATGTCTGTTTATGTTAATTTTTAACTACTTTTCTGTTTTTAAAGCTTAGAATAGCGTACTGTTAGATTTAACTTTTAATATGCTGTGGAAAATGTCGTAGGTTTTACATTTATAAACCTTGTGTATTTATAAATTAGTGTAAGATTTTAATGTATAACTGTTTATTTTCCCGAATAAACAAAATAAAATAAAAAATAAAACATGCTGAGATGACCCCCAATTAATTGGGATAAGGGCAAGAGAATTATGTAAGTAATTCTCTAAATAGTAAGCAAGTAATCTGTTTAATTTAAATTTCTTGTCAGGAACACACACTTGTCGGAGGATACAGGAACTGGTGTGTATTTTTAATAGGAAGCTTAAAAACCGGATTTTCTAGTCTAAATTGGCCTTTGGCGAGATTGATTGAGTGGCAGCCGTGATCGAATGGTGAGGTTGACGATAAATGTTTACACTGCTATAAAAGCAACTTTTGACAAATTGAAAAGTGGTACTATCTCGTCGGGGCTGCGGGTTGTTCAGAAATTACCGCGGCCTCGACATATAGGGCGAAGAAGGAACATGGGTGGTTTTTAGTCAGTAGAAGTCTGACACTCCCTTTCACTCTGCCCAAGAGCGGGTGGAGGTTTATTTGAAGATTTTCCACCCGCAAAAAAAAAAAAAATTGTAATACTATCTATAGTGACGCCACCTTTATCAGTTCTTTATGGCGTATTTGGGATACTCTCCAACGATGCCTAACTATAAATCGAAAGTGGATCGAAGTCGAACCTAGAAACAGTAAGCTCGTCCAGTCTAGTTGCTTCGTGGTCGTGGACCTTTTGGCTCCTCTATTTCAGTCAATCAGTATAATTGGTGAATACTGATATTATGACTAAGTGTAATTCTTATGTTCCGGTCAAGGACGAGAGTTACGTTATACGTTGCTTTACGCTTCAAACCTGACTGCTTTGTCCAAGCATAGATATCTTCGCAATTAACCAATAAACATACAGAAACTTGACAACTCTTGTCTGATGAACGGAGTAGAAATGTAAGAAGGTTCCTGTACTTTCTGCAAATTCCAAAGGGAAATAGGCGTGAATTTATGTATGTTCATCATAGCTTTTGCCGGATCTCAAGGTAAGTACTAACCTGAGCAGGAGTCTTGACATAATACTCTGTGTCGTTGATGATGAGGCGGAAGTCAGTCTCGAGCAGCGCCTCGATAGTGTCACTCGCGGCGATGCGCACGCGCTCGTCGGCCGCCAGCGCAGCCGCGCGCTCCACGCCGCGGTCTTCAGCCTTCACCTGAGAATAGATAGCATATTAATGACATGCAATCATGTTGGGTGACAACACAGATGATAAATTGTATGTGGTATAAAAAAATACAGAGGTGCTACGAAGCCTTGGACGTCGACGAGCGTTCGTGAACCACGCGCACCTCAAAGAGATTTCAGCAAAATTGAAGAGGACCCCTGCCATGGCTGTTTCTAAAGAGGTACCACGGCCCTGAAACACAAAGGGCTAAGAAGGAACATGGGTGGTTTTTAGTCAGTCAGAAGTCTGACACGACTTTCTACTCCGCCCAGAGCAGGAGGGATCATTTAATGATTTCCCACCCACAAGAAAAGGGGTCCTACATACATATTCAGGTTGTCATGATTGGAACAGACAGGCAGCGAAATAGATTAGATTCTGCTTCGGAATAAAATATTTACGGTTCGTGTAACATTCGGGACAAAGCTGCTTTGTCCTATACTGACCCGATCCGTAGCTCTACCATGAGTTGTCATAGAAAACTTTCACGCTAACGTTGAACTCGCTAGCGTGCTAACGTGTATCAAATAGATTTCGATAATGCTTGCACCATGAGATTTACGGAGTCTTACGCAGGCGCTAATGTAAGCTCGATAGATTGTGTCGTCTAGCTAACTTCACTCTACTCATGTTTTGTTTCTTTCTTTCCTACTAATAAGAGAAGAGATCGATATATACACAAATAAACCGACAAAATAGAAAAGTTGACGGTTATTGGAGTACATATAGTATTTAGTGGTTTTTGAATTTTTATTCCTTATAATATGTCACTGTCGTGTATTCAATTTGTAATCTTGTTTGTTGACCTTGTGTCACAGAGCAGTAGCTCTACCATGAGTTGTCATAGAAAACTTACTCGCTAACGTTGTACTCGCTAGCGTGCTAACGTATATCAAATAGATTTCGATAATGCTTGCACCATGAGATTTACGGAGTCTTACGCAGGCGCTAATGTAAGCTCGATAGATTGTGTCGTCTAGCTAACTTCACTCTACTCATGTTTTGTTTCTTTCTTTCCTACTAATAAGAGGAGAGATCGATATATACACAAATAAACCGACAAAATAGAAAAGTTGACGGTTATTAGACTACTTATAGTATTTAGTGGTTTTTGAATTTTTATTCCTTATAATATGTCACTGTCGTGTATTCAATTTGTAATCTTGTTTGTTGACCTTGTGTCACAGAGCTGTGTTGTGTTGTTTAACAGTTTACATTAGTAGATTCAAACAGATTATTTAAAATAATGAGGACCCTGTGCCTCAGTTTCAATTGTTGGTATATTCATAAAAGGTATGTTTCAACTTTCTTCAAAATTATTGTGTTTTGTTTAGAGAGAACTGCATGGTACCTTTAGTTCTAATGAAACTCGTTGTGTTGACATCAAATCCATTTTATTATAATAATCATTATTCATACATATGCACAAACCTTTAAAGTATTCTTTAAAGAGTCTATAATGTTTAATAAACTTTCATTCATTTATATTTTGCAATTGGTGTCTAACATGAATTCTCATTACGGAAAATCATTTCTCGAAATTCACGTTATTCACGTCGGTTGTCTTCAAATTCAGCGGCCACTAACATATTTCATACCAAATAAGCTTTGCAGACATTATTTTGACTGCATTAGACTCAAAAACGTACATAATTTTGTTGTAAACATATGTTTCACACGCCAAAATGCTAGTGAGCTACGTAACCACTATAGTAAGCGAATTATTCGATAGGTTCAGTGAAATTAGTGACTCATGGTACCGTTTTGTATGGTGACAGCTGAAAAACGTTAGTAACTATAGAATAGTTTACGTTAGGTTTTTAACCTATCGTCATCATGCTCATGTTACGGATAGTAATTCTTTTCGTGACCGCTAGAGGCGCTGTACGATATTTCATACAAATAATTTACGTAGACGCTTGCGAGATTTGGCTGTGTAAACTCATGGTAGAGGTACTGTAAATGATTCAGTGATGGTAGATGTCAGACGAAGTACAGAAAGCCGAAAATAAGTAAGAAGTAATTGCTTTGGGTCGACTTCATATCATAAATAAATCTAGATCGAGCAAACCTCGTAACAAAAAAACGAGATTCGCTACACACAAAAAACCGTCGTTGCCGCCTGCAAGCACGCCCAGAAAGGTAGAATACCTATATATATAGAATAGGTAGAGACTTCCTATGGCATTACGTCCACCTTTGTGAAAATTAATTAATAAATAAACCAGTAGCCGCAAAAATGTAAACAGGACTTGCTAGCAGCAGGTGCACTGCACATAATTCATGTTAAAGCTCCGGCGCACTGGGAAAATGCTGGATGTAAGTATTTATTTGCCCCTACCCTAGCTGAAGATGAAAATAAAAAAACATTTCAGAGAATGAAAACATCCAACTTTTAGAACCTTTATGATTCAAAATAATTAGGAGTTTTTGAGAAAGACATTAGGTATACCTAGCTATTTATTGAATGATAACGAGAGACTGTAGAAGAAATGTTAGCAGATCTACAGCAAGGTGGGTCGATGACATTCAGAAGATCGCGATCTTGTTCTTACCGAATGACACAAAGGCAGGAGCCCTAAATTCAGCAGTAGCTGAATCAGGCTGCTAATAATGCAATATGTATAGACACCATGCACATCAAGTTTCCCGAAACTGTCAAAAGTTTTCAAATCAACCTTGAACCAAATAATTTAGCGATAAAGTTGAAAATCTATTAAAGATTGACGGATTGTAGTAGCTTTATGTGCTGGATTTGCACAACAAATCACAGATCTATGATAGAGAGTGTTTTTAAACTATACATAAATTCCTTTGGGATTCGCCGCAGTCGGGTAAAAACTGATCTATTGATATCTAACTCAATTAAATCACAAGAAAATCTCGACGAACATCACAAGTCCGCTCATTACTCCAGACGGTCGAAATTGGAAAAAGTAATAAACGTAATTATCGATAGTATCGGCAAGCCGGTGACTTACAAGTTAGTGGTAGTCTATTGATTAGTTGTTAGGGGTTTCGGGGGTCATCGGGGGGGGCCTTTAATTGGTAATCAATCTTACTTTACCCGACCTAGACATTCAGTAACTTATTCTGTTGACGTAGGTCATTGACGCGTCTGTAATAAATATGAATTGGACGAAATTACGCGTGATGCTAATGATGATTGAAATTAATTATTGAGCAAATTGATAACTCACGAAAGTTGACCGTAAATTGAATTCACAACTGTCATCCTTTGGCAATGGGATGTGGCTATAACACACAAATTGGCAACGTGTATAATTATATCAATTTCATTTTGTTTGTATGTAATCCTTTGCCCTCACCCTTATCTAAAATAAAAGTACATGACCTACGTTACCGATTTCGAAGGAAGAAAACAAAAAATCGAAATCGAAATCGGTACAAAACTTGATTGGAAGGATAACATTGAAGAAACTTGTAAGAGAATTAGTAGTTGTTCCTACGCATTGCATAAACTCGCCCCAACCGTAAATACGGATACATTACTTACTGCCTACCATGGACTTGTTGCATCGATCCTTAGATACGGCATTATTTTATGGGGAAACTCTACACATAAAGAGGCTATATTTAGAATGCAAAAACGATGCATAAGAGCTATGTTTGGTCTTAGAATTACAGACAGTTGCAAATCATATTTTATTAAACATCAAATTCTCTCACTTCCTTCCTTGTATATATTGGAAACGGTATTATTCGTCAAAAATAATCCCCAACTGTTTCCGAAGTCTTCAGAAGGTTCCGAAAGAAGTCAACGTGATAATCGTAGATTTCGTTCACATAGTGCTAAAACCGCTCTCATGGGCAAGAGTGTATTCTGCATGGCTCCAAAATTATACAACAAGGTACCAAAGGCATACAAAGATTTGAATATTAATAGATTTAAGAAAAGTATGAAGAAACTTTTAGTAAATAAATGCTACTATAATGTTGCCGACTATTTGAATGATGTAATTTAGACCTTTTTATAAATTTTATTTTCATTATTTTAAATTAGTTTTTGATTATTATATTAATTTGATTTTTGACTATTATATTGATTTAATTTTGACTAGTATATTAATTTGATTTTGACTATTATATTGATTTAATTTTGACTAGTATATTAATTTGATTTTGACTATTATATTGATTCGATTTTGACTATTATATAAATTTAATTTTGATTATTGTTACTAATTATTACTTTATTAATTCCTTTCTTTGTTACTTTTATTAATTTTATATTTGATCATTATTATTATTATTTTTGTTTTTTCTGTGTATTTAACTTTAACTATGTATTTCTATTAATTTATTTCTTCCTATTTTCCAATTATTTAATTTCACGTAACTTTTTAACAAATTTTTGTGTGACGATTATATTATTATTGCATTTGTACGCCTCTATAGGCAAAACATGTTGAAACTATTTTTATTTTTTAGTAATCTCTCCAACGGATGTGAACCTACACGTGTTTTTGACAAATAAATTGAAGTGAATTGAATTGAATTGGTACAGCCGTTTCGGAGGTTAGTCGGATTAAACCAACACTTTGATATAATGTTTATATGCTTCAGTAAAAGCTGTTGTTTTGAAATTAGTAACAGACAGTTCAGTTCCATTTATTTGCATAGATTACTAATGGTATCACAAAAATTGGAAACTAAAATGTCCCCAAACAATCTATAGTTTCGACTAAGTCTCAGGTCGAACATAGACATCCTCGTATGCAAATAAGGGCCACTCAGCAACGAACACAGTGCACAATTGTGTCGTGAGTGGCAGCTAAGAGCCTATTATGTCAGTTTGATGGGCGCTTGTAGCTATCGCGTGTCTATAGGGACCTGTCGTGTTTGGGGAGTCAATAGTAACTGAACATAACGAAACATTTACCCGGTAAAGAAGAGGGAGCCACACTCAATCTCAAAGTTATATTTTAATTGGACCATTAAAGGTACTTTTGAATGGTAGAAAAACAAAGAAATCGAAGATACTGTTACAATCACAAGATATGTTATAATAACTAGTTCTATAGGTAACTGTCTGCTTCTTAGATCAAACAAGTGATTGTGAAACTGAAACAAACAATAGGGGATAGGACTGAGTCAAAAAAATATATTATTCTAATTAGTCCGTCAGTTAGAGTATCGAAAAATATTGGATACTTGATTTTTTTTTAACAAATTAATAAAAATTTACAAAGATTAAACACGTCAAAGATCATGAGTCCCGGTGGTGACGTCATTTGTAGGTAAAAAATGTACTGACATGTGAAGTTTTCGAGGAGTTCATGAGTTTTCGAAGCACTGTATCGTCTTCATTTTTTGTTTAGGTATGTGAAAAAATAAATAATATGTGTTCAATATTTTTTGGAAATCTATCTGATGGACTAATTAGTTTTTTCTCTTCCGATCCCCTATCATTGCAACTCCTTTTTTTATGACAATTTATCTATGGCTGTTTATTGTGTTATTAACACACATTGTTCTTCTTTCGGATTGTGATAGGAGCAATAAGAGTCATCGTTTTAGCCAAGACCAGAGTCTTGGCTAAAACGATGACTACCCACGTCTCAGAAGACGTGGGTAGTCTTCATACATAATATATGTTGGTCAAACAAGGTATAGGTAAAAGTAGTCTGTACCATGAAAACTCAGGCAGCTGAAATTTAGGACCTGTTGAGTGATTGTTAAAAGAAAGCGCTGCAGTGATATTCATAAAAAAAAATCAACCAACATTAAAGCAATTATTTTAATACGGTTGAACTCTTGCTAGCGGGACTTTCATTGATAAATATTTCTGATAGATGCAAAGGAACGGTAAGTACTGCCTCCATCAATCCACCTGTTGAAACTCAGGCTCCGAGAAACATTTGAGGGGGACTGAATACTTTATAAGGTAATAAATTGATTGGTCTTTATTGCTATCAGGAATTGAGTAGGGAAACACTTAAAAGGGTAATTTCAGAGTGAACTGTGGTCTGATAGTCGGATAGATCTTAATATGAACTGTAAGTATGACTTGAAAACTTCAACCACCAAAAACAAAACTTTTTTAACCAAGCCGAGCCACTCACTTTTACCGTAAAAAGTAGTGAGATTCATGTAATACCAAGTCAGTTTATATATTTAATCCCTACTTAAAAACCTTTGATATTTTAAATACCAGATTGACTTGGCCATCGGATCGCATTCGCCAATGTTAAACAGGCCATTGTAATAATCGCCATGGCATTGGCCAATGTGATGCAGTGGCCAAGTCAATCTTGTATTTAAAACATCAAAGGTTTTTAAGCAGGGATTAAATATATAAACTCAGATTAGTGGAAAATTATCTTATTTTTAGGAAGAACCTGTCACACCATTCCCAAACCACTAACCTTCTGGAAGCCAGAATTAACAGACCACCACACAAGCGCCGAGACCATTAACGAGGCAAAAAAATAAACTGTCTCGGATCCCTCAACGATATTCATCAGAAAAGAATAATTTCCACTTCCAAAGGAGCAATCCATGTCTTTACATCAATGAGCTGCAGAAAGCTATTGGGGCTACCCTGTATGCGGCGCATCAGAAACTATATTCTTTTGCGATGTAAAGCTTGAAAGTCATCCACTTGAGTGTCTGTAAACATACCTGTTGCGTTATAAAAGCGTGGCAACCCTATCAACATCCAGAAAGAAAAAAAGAAGAACTCTCACCTGTTCTAGCAGATCGCCGACGGTCTGCGAGACGGGACGGAGTGTGAAGCGACATCTCTCGCGCCGGGACGGCAACGGCACGGTGATCACCGGCAGACCGCGCCGGTATGTTACCGTCACCTCTGAAACAAAATAATGAAACAGTTAACGGGAGGAACAAGAAACACACAATGTGTGCGAAGAAAAGTTGGTTAGAAAAACAGATCTGCAAATCAAAATAATATATTAGTACGCCTCTGTACCCCGCGACCTTCGTTCACGTAAACTATTTAAACAAAAACTTCACTATTTGAATCGGATTTTGTTAACAATATCAAGGGTTTTAATTCTTTTGCACGGGACCCTAATCCCGTTTCTTAAATAAAAGTAGACTTAGTGACTCTTTAGAACGTCAGTTATCTGCCAGGAAAAATAGGTTCACCCGTTTTGGAGATTAGTCGCAACTAATAGATAGACTAAAAAACTAGAGAGACTAAATTTTTATTATGATATACGTATTACTTTGATGTTACAAACAGACACTTCTATTTTGTTATTTGAATAGATTTACCCTGCCCACAATTTTTCTTTTTTTTTATAAAAACGTTGCCCCACACTAGGAATCCTGTATCGTGGGTACGTTCACAAACATTTAATCTTACATACACAAATACCCAGACCCGAAACAACTATCTGTAGGTCATACAAATATTTATTCCGTGCGGGGATCGAACCCGCGACACGCAGCGCAGCAGTCCATTCGCTCAGCAACTGCACCAACCGTGCCGTCAAATTCAAGACTTCTGTCTACAATTTTTCCAGTTTTAAATAGGTAAAGATAAAGTTATCACAAGAAATCGCCTTTCCTCTCTCTTAATACACGAACAGCTTTCCCACAAAACATTTTAATCACGTCTTTCATATCCTGCCGTAACATCCATTGCCTGCTGTTCAAATATCCTCGATTCTACAGCATCTTGTGAGAAGCACCCTCGGGCTTATTGCTGCGTTTGTACGCTGCGCTCAAACGTGTGGTGATGGGAATATCGTGACTGAGGTGTTATGAGGTTGAAGTTAAGTTGTTGAAGGTTTTTATTAAGGCGCTAACAGCACCGAAACTAGTGCAACCCACATCTTATTTCTGTTCCTCTAAAACCACATCAAATTTGAAAAATCCAAAACACTATCATGCTAGTAAATAACCTGTAGTATTTTTAATATCACTTTTCATGATAAATTAAGAGATTATGGATGTTTCACCATTTCAGCCGAAAGACGTCCACTGCTGGACATAGGCCTCCCCTAAGTGTCGCCACATTGACCGGTCCCGTGCGTCTCGCATCCAGCGGGTCCCCGCAACCTTCACCAGGTCATCGGTCTACCTAGTGGGAGGCCTTCCAACGCAACGTCTTCCGGTTCGCGGTCGCCACTCCAGAACTTTACTTTTACACTTTGAACTTTACTTTTGAACTTTTTTTTACTTTATTTTTTTATGTTTACTAAAAAAAAAAGGTGATTCTAATTAATTAGATTATCGAAAAATATTGGATACTTTTTTTTTTGTTTTATCAAATCAATAAATATTGACGAAGATAAAACGCGTCAAAGATTTGAGTGGGGGTAGGTGACGTCACTGACCGCAAAAAAATGTCATACTAATGTCTTAGAATATGACACACGAGTTTTCAAAGCACTGTATCGTCTTTATTGTTTGTATACGTTAAAAAAGAAAAAATACGTGTCCAATATTTTTTGGAAATCTATCTTACGGACTAATTAGTTTCATTTTTTTTTTTGTTAACTACCCTATTACTGATTAAAGATAAAAGTGGCCAATTTTATCAAATCTAAATTTTATGTGATTTTAGAGTAAAAGTAATAAGATGTGGGCACTAGTTTCGGTGCTGTTAGCGCCTTAATCCAATACTTTACTAACCTTCATGGGCTTGAGAAGTAACATTCGATTTTGATGATAAAATACTTTTATTGTAAAACGATATTATTAGCTTCACTATAGAGGCACAGGATGAGCTCTTGGAAGTAATTGGGGAGACCTTTGCCCTGCAGTGGGACAGAACAGGCTAATAAAATAAAATAAAAAAATAAAAAGTTATTGACCCATTTCCTGGTTTTTATCACGCTTGAAAGTAGTATTATTATTTAAAAATACAAGTGTAAAATAACACCCAATTTCGACACTTAAGTCCTATTAAATAGGGGATGAGCCTAATGCCCACAGTTAAAGGTTTACCATAAATAGGTTTTACCAAATTACGGCGCCATTTTACGACTCTTCAAATAAATGAGGTATTGTGTAACTTTTAATGTGTTTTGCTTGTTTTTGTGGCCTTAGTATTACAGTTTAGATGTAATGGAATGTAAACACATTATCTAATTTAATGGGCCATACGGATTTCAGTTGATGTACAGTAGGTAAACATGTCCAACAATTTAATAGCTACCTAATCCATATGGTCACAGTAATTTCTAAACGAAATACAGACTATTCATCATCTGCCATCATCTGCCTAGCCTTTTCCCAACTATATTGGGGTCGGCTTCCAGTCTAACCGGATGCAGCTGAATACCAGTATTTTACATGGAGCGACTGCCTATCTGACCTCCACAACCCAGTTAATACTAGGTAATACGATACCCTTTGGTAAGACTGGATGTCAGACTTTCAGGTCACTGACTACCCGTAACGACTGCCAAAGATCTATATATGGCACCCGGGACCAACAGCTTAACGTGCTTTCCGAGGCACGGAGGAAACTCGGTATGTAATGGGCGGTCACCCATCCACCGATCGACCTAGGCAAGCGCAGCTTAACCTAAAGATCGACCCGAGTGGCAGTTCTTATTAAGCCACGAGCTCCTCCACAAATACAGACTATTATTACAACTTAAAAGGTTTTAACGGATTAAAGCGAACGAACAGAAACTCATTTACACTTGAGTGGATTGAAAGCGGAACTTTTATACGGATCCACTTTCCGAGGCGGTTTCCTGTACAACCTTGGTATTCGTCGGTCGGGAATTTTCAGGGCTCTAATCTGGTTTTCGGGACACCGTTCGGGAATTATTGGGAATTTTGTGCGAAGACTGGTTAGTGGTTTTTTTTTTAGTTGGATTTGGATCGTATTTGAAATAGTTCATCTTAAACTTCGCGTTTAGGAGGCAAAAAACACGTTGTGTCTAAAAGTTTTGTTTATCATTTATATCTAAAATAAATGTTAAGACTAGTTTAACGCAACACTTGTACAGAACTAACCCACTGTGCACACTGTTTTACCATAAAAATCTATTACAAACAAAAACAGTTTTAAAACTAAAACCGACTCTTATAAAATCGCAGACTAATATAACCGCGGTCTTAAAAGTAGAAAATAATTATTAAATTAATTTGAGTAAATAACTTAATACTAATAAGGAAAATTATTATAGAGGACAGCCGTAGTCGCATGCCACTGATACCTGATGCTCCTTCAATTTTCTTCAGTTGCCATTAGTAAAGTGGCGTGCGACTACGCCTCATTTATTAAAATCCATTCAGTAGTTTAGGCGCTATGGTGGAACATACATCCATACATACATACATAAACTGCCAAAATCATTACCCTTCCATTTGGTTTCGCCGTAGTCGGATAAAAGACCAACCTCGTGTCTTTTTAAGTCTTTATAATTAAAAGAAATGACTTACATTATTTTTTCTATAAATAGTCATACTCGTACATACGGTTCCATTGATAATGGTGTCTAAAGTAAATTGTTTCATTATACGCGAACGGACACAACCTGATTGTCGGCACGCTCCACTTACCGTGTACACTTACCCGCGAAAGTGTTAAACGTTGTATGAATATATTAATAACAAATATCGGTGTCGTTTTTTGTTACTTATTACCCGACTACGGCGAAGCCAAAAGCAAGGGTAAGTAATGATTTTGGCAGTCTATGCATGTATTGTTACGAGCTGGGTATGGGATAAATAAAAACACTACCAATTAAACACAGGAAATAACTTTATTACTCACAAAACACTTATACACAATCGCAAATCACTACTGAACACTATCGCACTAGATATCTCTTCGAACCTTTCGATGTCTCGCTTAAAAGTAGACTGCCTCGCTTCGTCCTCTCTCGGTCCTTTTATACCACAAAGACACAAAAGATATTCCAGAAAATTCCCTATTATTCCATAAAGTATCCAGAAAAACATCAACAAAAAAATAAACTTAAAGATATAATAACCAACAACGAAGAAGTTACTTTTCGCCGTAAGTATACGGTCGACATTAAAATGGCAAGTACCGGGCGCGGTATTTATACCTACAGAATGGAAATAGGTTACTAGGTAGTAGAATTCACGCGTCCTTCTCAGTTATTAGCGAGGTTTCTCGAAGATTCTAGATGACCGACGTAACAGTATGTTCCACTATAGCGCCTAAACTACTGAAAAATGAGGTGTAATAGATACGTAAAAATAACCCGGGTAATATAGGCAGTATAAATTTTATAAAAAACAAAGACGGTACCAATTAAATGTCACATAGTAACCTCCAAAAAAAAAATTGAGATAATATTATAATGTTTGGTATCAAGTGAAAAGTCTTGGCGAGCACATTACAAATATGTATATTATATTATAGTTTTAGTCAACATACTACACGTTTCGAATGCGTTCAAACAGTTCTCGCGGTCTAGTCTTGTGGGTTGTTACTTACTCGTATCACGTAAATAACAAACCAACATTAAATAGAATTTGACATCATGAAAGTAATATATTATTACGTATTTATGATTTAAAAAACACAAAAACAAAAGTCTAATAAAAAAAAAATGTTTAAAAACTAAAACCCGACTACGAATAAAATTACAGACTAATAATATAACCGCGGTCATAAAAGTAGAAAATAATTCTTAAATTAATTTAAGTAAATAACTTATTGAGTAAAATTGTTATAGAGGACGGCCGTAGTCGCATGCCACTGATACCTGATGCTCCTTCATGGCGTTCTCAATGATACAGGTGTCAGCTGCTAGTTGCCATTAGCAAAGTAGTCGGGTTTTAGTTTTTAATTATTTTTTTTTATTAGACTCAACTGTTTATTTTTCTATTAACATATGAAGAAGAGAGAGAAAGGGCCGTCGCCTGTCGGGGATGCGGGTTGTTCACAAGTTGCCGTGGCCTCGACATAAAGGACTAAGAAGGAACATCGGTAGATTTTAGTCAGTAGAAGTCTGACACTCCCTTTCGTTCTGCCCAAGAGCGGGATCGGGGTTATTTGATGATTATCCACCCGCCAAAAAAAAGTTTAACAAGAAACTCATTTTATATTAATACGTGTGTATTGAACACCCAAATAACATCAAAATGCTACTCGTAAAATCCCCAAAAATATTCGACAATTAACAAAGACAAAGGAAACTCAACAGTTTTTCAAAAAACATTGTTTAATTACAAGCGGTAATCCAGAGCTTATAAATAACAGTACCATGAATGTCCGAGACTCATAAGTAGTTAAGCTACAGGAACAACAATTAATTATTTCTCTTACACCGCACAATAGGGATTTCTAACCCTTAGCTGCGGAACCAACTGTTGCGTGATTGACGAGTTTAATATTTATGACACATTAATATTTAAACGTTTGTCCCCAATTGCAGGGCATGGAATTTAAACAGGAAGTCTTAAGCAAAGTCGACAAAATCCTTGTCAAACCTCGTCTTAAGTTGAGAACAAAAATTGTTTTCAGTTTCGTCAATTTACAGCGAATGGAAGAGGAAAACAAAACAACAACGTTCCGTTTACGTAAGTAGCGAACAAAAAAAAACAAAAAAGTCTTTATAATCTGACGTTCCGTCAAAACGAATGTAGAATTAATTTGAACGATTCCGCACGCAACTGTACAAAATACTTTGTTAAACTTTCAAGCAGATTAATCGTTAGAAAGAGACGTACGATAATTATTTGTGGTAAATGTCACAAGCGACAGCGAGGAATGTTAATATGTTCGCTCCTAAAGTTTCCGCTAATTATTCCTACTAACTGCTCAGAACATTCACGTAAGCGCATAATTAGTAGAATTAAATTCTGAAGTAACTCATCTGCTAATGTAACTTTGGAATGCGGGAATAATATCTTCTTCTAACTTAGTGAACTTTGGCGCACGTGAATACTTATTAATTAAGTAAATCGGAATATTTAAGGGGAGCAGGTGGATAAAGTCATGTAAACCTACATTACTTTATACACCTGCTCCTTTAAGTATATAACTATGACTTGATTTTTCTTTATCTTACAGGTGATAACGGTTTTAAGATCAAGTGAAAAAAAAACTTAACTGACACAACTCAACTCAAAAACCAGTGACGCTACAAAATTAAAAAACTAGACACTTGGAACTACAATTTTTAGTTTTTTGATTTTTTGTACGACCATATCTCTCGAAGTTACGGCCTGTTGAAAATTACCCTAACATTTGTTTTTTTTTTTTATTTCTTAATTTTTTACAGTAGTGTATACAGTGTTTATACAGTGCCTAATTGGTAACTAAAAATTCAGGCGTTTAGTTTTATCCACAACGTAGTTATAGGAGATCGAAAATGGCCTGAACTGGTTCGAGAAATATGTGCGTGCCATGAAATACGACTTGTAAAGTAAATAATCCCAGAGACTATTATTTTCCACCATAGCATAACAATTTTTTTTTCATCCGCTTCTCTTGTTATAACAATCTTTCATGCGTATTATAATAAACGCCATGATACTGAGACCCCATAAATACGGCCTTAGTAAGCCATAAAGCAGTGACAAGCCCCTAAATAACTTAATAAATTATAAGCTATCCACAGGTGGTCGGTACACGAAGGCCCTTAACTTCTACTTCGCGGTGTATTCACTTATTATCTCAGTCAAAATAACTTAATAGCTGTGTAGCTGTGTTCCTACACAGACCCGCTACTTGAGACTTGACTTTTAACAATGTATGTCTGCTTTTGTTAGCTTGGGTCTTACCTGTTAAGACAAATGTATGTGTTATTGAACAAGTAAATAAATAATATCATTTTTTGATCGCTTACGGCCATATTTTTTTTAGAAACACGTCTTTTTACTAACCATTTTCCAGTGATGGGGTCGACTTCCTGTTTAACCGGATGCAAGTAAATGCCAGTATTTTACATGAAGCGACTATCCGTCTGACCGCCACAACCCAGTGGCATAGGGTATGATGCTGTTCTATTTCTACGATGATACCCCTTGGTAAGACTTTTGAGAGAGATTCTTATTGTTTAGTGCTTTATTTTATTCCAACAACAGAAGATTTAACAAGATTTTGCTATTGCATTAAACACGTTAATCCAATTACGACATTAGCGTAGGATTTAGCTAATAACCTCCTGCTATGATGATTGTAATTAAGATAATATATGTTAGGTCGGTACTCAGTAAATGTATATAGGGAGCGATGTAGGTACTTAAGGACAGTTGGTTGAAATCTTGAAACTATAATGAATCAGTGACAGCTAATAATGACTTCATTTAAACACATAATTATGTCCTACTGATAACGCCACAAATTTTGACTATAAAATTGAACAACTTTATAAAATACAAGAAAAACGTAATAAGCGCTTATAATTATTTTAGGGTTGCCCTCGATAACCCTGGGATCCCATCATCAGATCATAATTTTGTCACCTGTGGAGCACCTCGGGAGTATACTCTTTCAAATACAGAAGTAAACTTCAAAATCGGTCTACAATTGACTGAGATATCGGATATCGGAACATACATAGAAAAAAAAATCATACTGTCGAACAGAGAACCCCCTTTTTTTACCCGACTACGGCGAAGCCAAAAGGAAGGGTAATGATCACATCTATGTTTGAATTCCTTCTAGTCTACCCGCTCCCGCGACCTCCTATACATTGCGCCGCTATATTTAGTATGCGCGTACGCAGCATAAAGCGACGCCCGCACAGTGGGCAGACGTTGTAATTGCCCTGTCACTTTCCTAATTATCATCACGTTGTCCAGCGTTTCTCTCCAATGTTTGATTTATAGATATCACTTTTGCATGCGACGGTACAAATTACTCTTTTTCTTATCTTCGTTTAATTGTTCTAATAAACTTTTGATGAGATTGTACTTTTTTTTCCTTAAATATAATTTATGTATGGAGAAGTATGGAAGAAAAAGACATGTTGCGCCGACCCCAAATAAATTGGGATAAGGGCAGGAGAATGATGATGATGATGATAATTTAAGTATTGTATTATTTATTGGAGTGTAGTAAAGTGTATCAAGACGATAGTCTACTAGTGTGTGTTTCCTGTGCTCACATACGGGAGTTGACGGGACCAATACGTGGTCTCTCACAATAGAAGGCTTCGTCCTTCAGAAGGCTTAGTTACCCAATGGACAATTCCTTGCGTGATCGAATCAGAAATGAAGACATCCGTAAGAGAACCAAGGTTATCGACGTAGTCCGAAGAATTGATGGCTAGAGCAAAAGTTCTGGGTTGGCGACGGCAACCCGTAATACATTGCGTTCGAAGGCCTCCTATTAGGTTGACCGATAACCTGGTAAAGGTTGCAGGAATCTACTAAATGCGAGACGCACGGGACCGGTCAATGTGGCGACACCTAGGGGAAGCCTATGTCCAGCAGTGGATGTCTTACAGCCGAAATGATGATGATGATTATTAAATCTGTGCCAAAGGAGAGAAGGCGACGTCATGAAAGGCTTTAGATGGTGAGACAATTTAGATCACTTTATGAAAGACTGGTCCACGACTGCAGGCTATTATGAGAAGTGATAAGAATGGAGAGAGGACTTTCCCCATCATTGGGACACCATAAAAATAAAAGTGATTAAACCACCAAAAAAAAATGTAAATTATGTTTATAGCATGCAATTCGATAAAGACCAATGTACTTATGTTTGTTTGACAACCTTATTTGTATTTCACCTATAAGTATATTAGATTTTTTTTTTTTTTAATTGCACTTTTATGAAAAATTTCAATTATCGCCAAGGTTTGCTTTGGTCAATCACGCTACAAAATTAAGCATCGTTTTCCATGTTTATAACACTCTTTTGTTTTGTTAAATCTTATTGCCCTTGTCTCATGTTACCAGGGGTTGGCACAACACGTCTTCAGGGTTCCGTACCCGAAGGGTAAACAAAGGGACTCCTATTAGGTACTAAGCCTTTGTCGTCCGTCAGTCTGTCTGGCTGTATCTCATGATCCCTAATATTTAGACAGTTAAAATTTTCACAATAATTAAAAACTATAAAATAAACTTAAAAGAAACTATAAAAGGGCATCGAAATACTGCTCCTCAACGCTGTCAGCCGGTAATGTGCCCAAAAGACTGGCGGCATTGCCACGTTGTATGGCAACGCTTAGCCTCTGGCCAAGATAAAAGTCAGCCCTTGGGTCACGAGAAGCGTCAACTAAGCATTTAGAAATTTCCTTAAAAAGGCTATCAGCACTCGGACCCCACGGATCTAAGGTTTCAACCCCAAACGGCTCGAAAATATAGTTACCACAAAGGTTACTATACAGGGTTATTTCTAAATCATCGTTAACCTTGCAAGACTGTATTACTATCATCATAAACTTTCTATGACTTTTTACAAAACATAATACATTTACCAAAAACAAAAGTTCAAGATTTCCTTGTCCTATCTAACACATTTCAACTCTGTATTTTGCTGTACCTACCTACGCCTGTCGCGCACTGTCGTAACTCGCTTCGCTACGATTACCCCGCCGCGCCGCCCTTACCCCGCTCCCCTCGCTATTGTACTATCGTTTTCTTTTGCTTCGCAGACTTGGTAACATTTAGAGCGTACAATTTAAATATTTTTATTTTTGTAAGTAAATCTGATGAACTAAAATATGATGAATTTTTAAAAGTCATAGAACAAAGTTGTTGATTATGATGTTAGCAACTTAGTCCTGAGAGGTTAACGGTGTTTTACAAATAATCCTGTATTTACGCCGCTTAATAATGTAATAATATATACATAATGTATACATATAACTATGTCTGTTGACGCTATAATAACAAAGGGTTAAATAAAATAATAATTAATGGGGGCTTGTCTACTTCGGAGCTCTGCACGTGCGACTTAAACTGGGCCCCGAGTCTGCTACTCAATAGTGTCAGAATGATTTATCACTAATCTCATAATTGTTGATTTTGACAAGTTTGGTGTTGTCAAAATCAACAATTATGAGATCAATGATAGACCATTCTGACACTATTGAATAGCAGACTCGGGGCCCTGGTCGTACCTGGTCGATATTTTTTTTCTATTCTTCCTGTCACCTGCCATAGTTTCATTTACTCCTTTCTCTTTCATATTACTCCAAATACTATGAATTTAATTCATGTCTTTAATCTCCCACTCCTTCAACATACAATTACATTCACCAGTCAATCACAATACATGCGTAGGTACCTCACCCATCCCCGCGAAATTATCGACACCATTTATCGAGCAGGAATTTATCGATAAAAATTCGTCCCTAACCATTGAGCCAATCAGCAAAGCGATTTGCATTTCATTCATATCCGCGGTGACATAATATCGACACATTTCGATGTGTTCATCCTTTGTTGTCGCCAATGCCTATTGTTAACCTTTGTTCGAATGTTACCTGAATAAAAATATAAACTCATGATTATTTTATTGGATTTCGAACATCGGTTTATTGTTGTGTATGACCTCGTTAATAAAAATACCGAAGAATGGTTCAATTAGGTAATAATAATGTTTTTATTTAATCAAATAATAACATTACGCCAATGACGAAAGCAAACTGTGGCTTATACCTAGACCTACCCCTAATTTAACAGTTTTATTTTGGGCGTTTTTTGAAATTTTATATGGCGGCCTTATACACATAATTCTACAATGAGAAACCATAAATGCTTGTAATCAAGTAAGGCAACGTAAGGAAAGCGACGAAATCAACTTATTCTTACAAAATAATATCGTAAATACGCCTCCATATCTTAAGGGAGACATATCCTGAATATCTTATGTTTAAACATGCATAAATCGACGGTCTCAATATCCTAAACAAACGGGGATTATGCCTCTTTCCAACATATTTGCATATTTTTATGTTGACATTTGAATATTACATGTTTGTGAAAAGATAAAAGTAGATAAAGCAGCCTTTGCGTCTATGTCTTACAAGTTTAATCTAATTTAATAACATCACGCCTGTAATCTCCGAAGGGAGAGGCAATAGGGAGCGAGTCTTTTGCCATCAAACTAGCACAAATCCAGACTTCGTTACTGCTGAGAAATTCCTGGTGGAAAAACCCACTAATCCCACCTTGCCCGACCCAGGAATCGTACTTAAGACTTCGTGCTCTGCCGTCGCGCTTGCGTCGACTAGACCAAAATTATTATTTTGCAAGGACGTTAATGAGGTACAACTACATTTAGTTACACAGTTGACATAAGGCTACATAAGAGCCCGTCGGGGCTGCGGGTTGTACACTAGTCACCGCGGCCTCGACATATAGGGCTAAGAAGGAACGTGGGTGGTTTTTAGTCTTTTAGTCAGTAGAAGTCTGATACTCCCTTTCGCTCTGCCCAAGAGCGGGAGAGGTTATTTGATGATTTCCCACCCCCCAAAAAAAAAGGCTACATAAGAGAATAAAGTAAACTAAGTATATATTTATGACCCTAACATCAGCGAAATTCCCGTACAACAAGAAAAATGGTCTCTTATATATTTCTATATCGCTTTTCGGTTTCTCCCACTTTCCTGATTGTTGCCATTTCGGCGTGTGGTGATGCTGATTGCAGCAATCTGTCATTATTTGTCAGTCTCAACTATGTGACTCTGCGTCTAAAGGGACAAACCATTTGTAAAAGTGTTCCTTTTCACGCACTGCTGTAGAAAGTATGAGAAAGGTTGTTTCAGTCGAAAAAATGTTATGTTACAAAGTTTCTGTGTTCTACTGACAGCTAACTAATTGTTATTAGTTAATGTCACGTTAGGAGACGAATTAAAGAGTTTTGTATGTGATATTACAAACTTTTTAATGCGTCTTTTGCAATTAGGCTGCTTATTATAATTTTAAGCAGTGCTCAATGGTGCTTAACTACTTAAAGCTAATAACTAAAACCAATATAAAGTTATCAGCGCAAATCTATCGGATGAACGGTAGCGAACTTATTAACTCGAGGATTTCTGATCAGATTGTATCAAAACATTTAAATTCAGCCACGAATTTCACCGTAACCAACTAAAACTTTTTCAGTTAGCAATTCGGAAGAACATTACTTTAGCGTGTAATAACTTTGAATTTGTTTTAAAGAAGCATTAAATGTTTGATACTTATTTAGTGATATTTATCATTTAACCCGAGTCTTAAGATGCGATCGCTCATCATCATCATCATCAGCCTATAATTTTCCCATTACAGGGACTCAGGCCTCCTCTCTAGGAGAGGTATGGGCTATAATCCACCACGCGGGCAAAGTGCGAATTCGTAGATGTCAAATGTTTTAGATTTTTTTTGTTCTAAGACATACCGGTTTCCCCATGATGTTTTCCTTCACCGTTTTGAAAGCACCGGTGATGATATAAATTACACACAGTAATGCGCCTGACTGGGTTCGAACCCACGACTTACTGTTCGTAAGTCAGGACTGCTCTTTTATAGGAAACTCTCGATTGGGAGCTTTCTCTATATGCCTCCGTTTAGGAGTTATTGGGGAACAAAGAAACGGACAAATACATACATACATACTTACATACATACATACATAAACGCCAAACACATAACCCTCCTTTTGGGCTTCGCCGCAGTCGGGTAAAAAGAATAGGCTACGATTCCGAAGGCGAAACCGCACCGCAGTGGAAACTCCGCACAATTCCAGAACGCAGCGTAGACCTAAAAGATCGCGGGGAAGACCTGGTTGAGACTTTGAGGCAAAACCTCGGTGAAATCACATTTAGACCCACATATCAGAATTTTCTTGCCTTTCTGTCATTTAGAATTGCAATCTAGTAAATGCGGATGCGTGCGACGGACTTATCGCTCTGACAAATGACGCCTTTTTGTGACAGAATGAGACAGATATACTCGAACACGCTGATCCGTGCATGCAATTTTGATTTCAACCTTATGCGGGTGAAATCAAATTCCATATCATGATGATGACTAACGAAAATCCTCAGCTTAATTCCACAAACTATTACATTCCTAACCAGTAAAATGAAACGGAAATTCGTTATTACCCTGCTACATATTAAATACCAGAAGTAGCAAACTGTATAGAAATGGCAAACGACGTTGAGTACAATAACAACAGGCTTAGGTATATTAAATCGGAAATCAAGCCACAGTTCCTTTAGATCGCGTTTATATTGGGCAAGTAGAAACATCAGTAGAATGCTGTACCTGTTGAAAGCTTAGTTCATAAAGTATGTTAGTTTAAACGATGGACATAATGAAACCCGTAATAGAGCATGCTAATATAATACTATAAAAATATGAACAAATAAAATACTGAAAAATAACCTAAACAGAACCTTAACTTTTCGCAAAAGTCGCGCAATCCTTCCTGCAATCCTGCGCTATTAACAGAAAATGCGGACGAGTCAATGAGTTTTAGGTATAATTTATTTTTAAATACACTTCCTCCAAAACTAGCTTTTATTGCACTACTATTTGGTTCGACATGCAATGTATTTCGCACGCGTGCGTTTTTTTTATTTTTCCGCAACCAAGGGCGGGAAAGTAAATTACCACACATAAGCATACCTTATACTAAGTCCATATCGATCAAAACAGGATTTAAAAAAATCACCACCGACTGTACAGTCGGCGGGGTTTTAGTTAATTTCATTTTTTTAATATTAATTTGTAAACATTGTTTTGTGTTCTTAAGTAAAAACTATTTGATTTTTTTGTTTTTCCTGTGAGGCTGTTTAGTGGTTTCATACCTACATTTGCTTCTTCTTCAATGTGGCGAAATCAAACAGCGGAAACAGCAAATTAAATCATAGTTTCCTTATAATTGATGACAAAAATACTTATGGTTTTATTAGGTGTAAACGCACCCTTAGCTCTCAGTTTCCAAAATAGGATGTATTTTGTGTGTTATTATTTATATTTACTCCGTATTTTAATGAGGTTTGTGTGTAATGTAACAAAGTCGGGAACGTGTAATGAGATTTTTGAAGAAATTTGTGAAGACTGGAACTTTGGCCAGGAACCCAGTTTATTTGGGAAATGAGAATCAATGACGCTATAGAATTTGTTGGTAAAGTTTAATTCGGTCCAAATTAAGTTATTATGGAGGATTACAACAAATAGCATCAAGCCCATATTATTCGAAGGGGTAAGTTCGTCGGGGCTGCGGAATGTTGTAAGAGATACCGCGGCCTCGACATAAAGGGCTAAGAAGGAACATGAGTGGTATTTAGTCAGTAGAAGTCTGACACTCCCTTTCGCTCTGCCTAAGAGCGGAAGGGGTTATTTGATGATTTTCCACCCGAAAAAAAATAACAAATAAAAGGGGTAAGTTAGTAGAGTGGTGGTAGTATATCCTCACTTTTCGTTCGCAAGTTCAATGGAAAATGTGAATGTGAATAAATTGCAAAAACAACCGCAGCGAGTAATAGGCCCATGTTTCCACAAATAAACACATATACTATTGACCATTGACCCTTCGAATATTAAAAGTATGATGATATGTAAGTTGGTTTTTATAAATGTAACATACCACACTTTACAAACGTTGTGGTCTAACTGTACTAAGGTAGTTGAGCTTAGAACCTTCATTTTTCGATTTATTTGCTGTTGTAATAGTACATTATTAACCAAGGGCTGTATGACATGGGCCGCGGGTAGTCCTCTGGTTATCGCGGCCTCGACATAGAGGGCGAAGAAGGAACATGGGTGGTTTTTAGTCAGTAGAAGTCTGACACTCCCTTTCGCTCTGCCCAAGAGCGGGAGGGGTTATTCGATGATTTTACACCCACCAAAAAAAAAAAAAAAAAAAGGGCTGTATGACATCAATTGCATACGAGGTTTTTGGCGCCTGAGCGAAGCGAAGGCGCTAATTAACCCGAGTATGCAATTGATGCTTACGCCCGAGATAAATACTCTGCTTTACATATCGATTGTGAGGTAAGTAAACAACAAGACAGCAGGTTTCAATGAACATTTATTAAGAAGAAAAAAATGTGTATTTAATTAAAATTAATAGTAAAATTATTACAATTTGTAAGAGATATGGTCACGTTCTTTTTAGGTATATTTATAGTTTGAATATGAGTTTGTGATGATAAGACTTGAGTTTGAGTGACTTGAGGTTCTTGCATCGTAAATGGCGGCAGTTGACTGGTACTATTTTCTTCATTAAAAAATGGCTCAGATGATGTGCTTTGACGTGGTGATTTTAAGTTTATATTTTCTGTTATTTTAGAAGTAATTTTGCTTTTGTTTGCCATCGAATCTTCGATATAACCTTCGGCCACTTTGCTGGACTTCCAGCCGCCGTGCCTTTTTAACAGAGTAAGGTTGGCTACCGAATCAGCCAATAGAGTCGCTGATGTTCTGCGAAAGCAATGCCCGGTGTATAACTCTACGTTACTCAGTTTTAAATATGTGGCTATTTGCTTTGGCATGCCTGTAAATTTGTTTTTTCCTATTACTTGTCTGTGGCATTTTCCTTTACTGTAATTAAGAAAAAAACGATTTGTATCCACGTTTTCAGGCCGAAGAGCTTGATATTTTTCAACATAATTTGCAAATTCTTCATGCACAACAAATGACCGGTCAATTTTAGTTTTCGTGTTAGGCAGTTTTATGAGTAGTAATTTGTTATGTTTTTCTACATTTTCTATTGTCAAGTTTGTCAATTCCACGGTTCTGCAGGCTCCCGATATCCCAAAAATTAGAACAACCTGTAAAAAAGACATAAGTTGTATTAAAGGCACCAAATTCGCATAGTATTTTTGTGAAATATTTTGGTAACTTATTAAAAAGGGCAAGTAAATACGTAGGTACCTTTATTGCTAAATAAATTTCATCCGGAGCTTCATTTAAGAATTTCTGTACTTCTTCTGCAGTAAATACCTTCGATTTCTTGCTTTTAAAGCCGTCAGACTGCCTTTTCAAGAAAGCAGTAAGTTTAGAAAAATCTTTCAAATTCACGTCATGTTTTGTCATCATTGTAGATTTTAGCATGGAATAAAAGCACCATAAACTGGAAGGTTGTAGCCTCTTAGATAATTCATCAAAATATGATATAAAAACACTTTCAGAAAGAGATTTCACTTTTTTTTCTGACCGCCATTTCATAAATTCGTCGTATGCCTTTACATATCTTTCTTTCGAGTTCGGCGGTAATATATTTTCGACAACTGCTTTTGCCCTTTCTTTAATAAAATCGGGCGTTAGATCTATGTCTTCGTCACTAGACATGTTTAAAACTTTTGAAAAAGAACTCAAACAAGAAAATTAATTATTTTCGCGATGCTTTCGCGCCTACTAGTAGACTGCCTTTTTTTTTTCACGCACGCAAGCGCGTCAAATCTTGCTGGCCAGTTTGATTTTTAAATCGATTCCATCTAACATACGATGTGGAAACAAATAGTTCCATATTTAAAATAAAATCTTTATAAAATAAATTGTCTAGATTCCGATTCGAGTAATTAATCGATACCGAGAAAAAAAAAATTAACTTTTTAAAAATATTCTTCGTGCAGTATGAGTATGACAGTTCTTTTTTCAAATTCCAAAACCTATGCTGTAATGATAGTCATACAGGGGTGTAAGGGTGTACTTACAGAGCAAGAGATATGTAAAATACTATAATACTGTTACTGAAGGCACTATGAGAGCTACAACAGGCCTCTTTATTTGTCTTAAAGCGAATCTGTCTTAAAATGAACAAGGGTTCTTTTGATCATAAATATGAAATGAAAGACTTAATAAATAGACATAACATCATCAGCTTATAATGTTCCCACTGCTGGGACACAGGCCTCCTCCCTATTAGAGGGGATAAAACAGAATTATTTATCTACTTGCTTATTATGAGCAAAAATATAATAGCTTCATTTATAAACCGTATTTATGTTCAATTAATTTCCTCGGTAACGAAACACAATAAATTAATTATTTATTAATTTTCCAATACACAATCAGTGTTAAGAACAAAAGCGTTGATCAGTATTGTGTGGGGATTATTGCTTCACAATACTGCTGGTATCCATTATTCATGAGCGTGATTATACAGCGATAAAGGACAGGCCACACCAATGTGTGTATTGTTTGAGGAATAATGCAATCGATGTAATAATGCAATGGAGTTTTGGAAATAAAATCTGATTTCTGTAATTAATTGGGGCTGTTATCGCTTTAGTGCTGGTTTAATAAGGGCATGATGTTTCCATTTTCTTATATAATTTATAATCATTTATTTATTTAGACAACTAAGATCCATTGGATTAGTAACAATATTCCTAAAACCTATGTTAGTACTTAAACTAAAGATCCTTGGGTTAGTAACAATATTCTTAACCTATGTTAGTACTTCACTAAAAACACACACAGAGTACAGGTGACTAATGACCACACCAACGGGCTGTCATGCCTCCCGACTATGCCACGGATTCTGTTCAGCAGCAAGGCCACTTTCTTACGCCGTACCGCATTGAAGCAGTGCCTCAGCGAACATAGATGACCATATCATACCGTTGCTCTTACAGTAGGAAGTATTATAATAATAGGCATTAAAAATTTACCTGTCTTAATGTCCTATTTTCTGTAAAACCAACAGGTGGCTTTTTCCTGCAGATAACTTTCCTTAACACATGTAGGGTGCATGTTTTAGCCAGCCAGCTATGGCTGAACGCGGCGGAGGTTTTTATGAAGCGACGCCTATCTGAACTCCCTCCTCTGTGAACCCAGCTAGTTCTGGGTAATATGCTATCTGTTGGTAAGACTGGTTGTCAGACTCTTGGGTCACTGACTACCTGTTACGACTGTCAAAGATTTATAAATGACAGCTGGGACCAACGGCTGGTAGGTACTCATCTGCATTCAGTTAAAATGGAAGCCTTGGGGTAAGCTTCCAGACTATCTTATACTTATACAGGGTGTTAGGTTAAACGAGAGACATATTGAAGGAGGGTATTCAGAATTCGATTCTCGTCCCAAATATGTGAAAAAACTATAACCTTAATTTGTCACATAGTAAAGTATTTCACCAAAAAAATCTAATTAGTCCGTCAGATAGATTTTCAAAAAATAATGGACACGTATTTTTTCTTTATTCACTTAAACTAAAGATGAAGACGATACAGTGCTTCGAAAAGTCGTTTTTTACCCACAAAGTGACGTTACAAAGTCATGATCTTTGACACGTTTTATTTTCGTAAATTTTTATTAATTTGATATAAATAAAAAACACGTATCCAATATTTTTCGATAATCTGACACACGGACTAATTAGATTTTTTTTAGATCTAGATCTTTATTAGACGTTTCTGTTTCGTCATTGTCCTACGCCAGTTTTAAAATATAAAGGGAAAATGGATTATACCTAAAAGTCATTGATCCGCACACATTTTCTGTGATGAACGCAAGGTTGGCGAGACTTTTCTGAAATGTTTGGTATGGTTCTGTCTGTTATTTATCAGTGTTTTTTTTGTTGTTCATTTTATATTAGTATCATGTAAGCATGCCCTATTGCGGATTTCAATATGTCCCTAGTTTTAACTAACATACTGTATAGTGAGGGAGGGAAAAGTGAGATGACACTACTAAATGACTGGTTCAAATTCTTTACAAAAGCTTAAGCCCTATTTAACTGGGCATAAAGCCTACCTTACCCGGATGAAGACCGGTAAGTAATCCGGATCTGTTCTCTTTGACAAACGGACCTTCGTCACTGTACCTCTGTTTATGACATCAATGAACACCCACTTCTTCAGAAGTCACTTTTGGAAAGGAATGAGATGTGAGTAAGGAAAAGTGTCGTGTTATCTAATGAGTTGTAGAATGTTATTAGTGAACTTAATACCATAACAACCGTAAGTGAAATGCGGGTTTTGTACGTGGAGTCGCGAACACTAAACCGTTTTCAATACCATACCTTACCAAAAGTTATAGGCTTTTTATACTATGGAACCCATGCAGTAAATTACGTTTAATAATTATAATACAGATGTTGATGTCCAAAGGATTTTTCAACAAGCATAATTGGCCATTAATTAGTTTACCTTCTTCATCATTATCGTGTGGTTAGTGCCAAACCTGGTGTCAGAATTTTAATACCATGCTGGTTCCCTGTCGGGGCTGCAGGTTGTTCGCAAGACACCGCGGCCTCGACATAAGGGGCTAAGAAGGAACATGGGTGGTTTTTAGTCAGTAGAAGTCTGACACTCCCTTTTGCTCTGCCCCGGAGCGGAAGGGGTTACTTGATGATTTCGCACATCCCAAAAAAAAAGGCGTGCTGGTTCTATTTCGATTGAAATTTGATAAACACGTAACTCATAAATAACTTCGTATGTTTACGTACATTTTATTGCGCCGTTATCACTACTCCAAAAGGACCTTGTCATACCAACAGACCAGTGAATGTTAGTTCATTCATTCACCGTGCGAGGGACGTGCAACTTCATTCCCGGAAACGACCACGGGAATTCAGTTCCCCGTTTCACGGGAATGAAAAATGTCCGGCATTTCATCACGTAAAGGGCCTTTGCCCGGAATGTGCTCAAATTAAAATATGTACTCTGTACGTAAGGATTTATGTATTAACATAAAGATTAATCATACGTTACACTAGATTTCGTGCGTGGTGAGGTAAAAATGAATTATTGCCGACAAACTCATAATTTTCCATTTTCTGTTGATTTGCTTTTTCAGTTAGGGATAGCAGTGTTGTTTTAATAAGTAACTGTGTAAGTTTGTTTCTTGTTCCTATATACGTAAGTATGTCGGATTGTCACGTATAAGAAATAAATACTAAACTTTCTTCAGTACAAAACCTGATTTTATTGAGATATAAAAACACTATTAAAACAGTTTTTCACCTCAGAATTTCTTTTGCGACCGTGACCACAGCGTGACATTTTTTTCCTGAACAAATAATATACTTTATAATAGGTACTCATTAATATAACCTGAGCCAACCCCATTAACACGAAGTTATAATTTAAGGGCTGGTTCGAGTGAAATAGAGCCAATCCCGGTTCGTTCACGGAACATCACTTTTTACCGTTTCTTTTATGTGCTTTGTTGAAGAAACCCGTAAATCTTTAGCCGTTTTATGAAGTATGACTTTCATTTTACAATGAAGGAAAAAATAACTGGGGAAGGTTGGTTTATCAGCCTCAACCTTATCGGTAATATTAATGCAAGGTCTTACTGAAATAAATGTAAACTCGTAAATAAATCAGCTGCTTCATAGGAACACGTGTTGCCTTGTTCTGTCTCCTACTGATATGGAGGGAAGTGGAAGTCATGTTTTTTGTGTGTTTTTTCATTCCGTTATTGCTTTCTGATTAGTTTTTTTTAGTTGCGGAATCCAAAAATTTGTTTCTCTGGGACTTCGTCGAGCTTGATTGTCTCGGCGCTTTACTGGTGGTTTGGCTTTCAGGAGCTGGTTGGCCGTTAATCGCAGAAACTTCGACTAAGAAGCTAAAGATGCTTCAAAAAAGAAAGCTTCGTCAAACAAGCGGGTTTCCGATCAATTTTATCTCTAATCCGTAGCAAGTTCACTAAGGTTAGTGTGAGTAGCTAGAATCTTTGGTGTTTCAAGATTCACTGCCGGTTTATCTGATCTAAGATCGAGTGAATCTGTTTCTCCCAGGCAAGCGTGTCGCACCTCTTCCTTTCCTAGACGTCGTCTTCACTTCATAACAGGCGAGTTGTAGCCAAACGTAAGCCAATATAAGTAAAAAAAAAATCACATAAATAACTCATACTTCTTACGGCTGTCACATCATTGTCAATAATGTTTATGTATTTGGCACTGACATTTATGGTGTGAATGTTCCCACAACTGTCCCAGTAAATAAAGATGTATGTTAACTGCAGTTTTCCAATCGCAGCATACAAGCTGCGACATATAAAGCTACACATTTCCAGTATAACATGGCCTCATTTTGTATAAATTTCCCGTACAATGAGAGATCCGCATAAACTGGTGTTATTTTCCTTGATTAGTCGTCGAGAGATGCACTTAATCATCGCTTCGATGGATCAATCATACTTCAGTTAACGTGTGATTAAAGTAGATTCCATTGTGGAGCTGTTCTTCTGATGGCTCGTTTGAAAGTCGGCCATCAAAATACAGATCAAGATTTTTTTTTTGCGGGATTTACTGGTTGATGCTTTGGTAAAGCCTTACCAAGGAAAACATATTACCCAGCACTAACAGGGTTGTGGAGGTCAGATAGGCAGTCGCTCCATGTAAAATACTGGTATTCAGCTGTATCCGGTTAGACAGGAAGCCGACCTAAAATATTTGGGAAAAGGCAGATGATAAATAGGACAAAATAGGGTAACATTAAATCAAATCATCAAATTAGGGTACAATAAATAGGGTAAAACTGATGGTAAAACTAGGATCACCCAGTAAATCCCGCCATAGGGATGTTTACTGACTAAACATTAAAAAAATAAAACCCGACTACGAATAAAAACGCAGACTAATAAAACCGCGGTCTTAAAAGTATTAAACAAGAAGTAGATAATTTGATAAAATATAGAGGACAGCCGTAGTTGCATGCCACTGATACCTGATGCTTCTTCATGGCGTTCTCATTGACATAGAAGTCAGCTGCTAGTTGCCATTAGCAAGGTGGCATGGGATATCCGTCAGATAGATTTCCAAAAAATATTGGACACGTATTTTTACTTTTTTCACGAAAACAAACAATGAAGACGATACAGTGCTTTGAAAACTCGTGTGACGTCATTTTCTGAGACGTAAGTATGACATTCTTTAGCGGTCAGTGACGTCACAACCCCCCACTCAAATCTTTGACGCGTTTTATCTTTATCATTTTTTATTGATTTGATAAAACAAAAAATACGTATCCAATATTTTTCGATAATCTAACGGACGGACTAATTAGAATCATATTTTATTAAATCAGTAAACATCTCTATTAGCAGAAACGAGAGCAAAACGGCCAGTGACTTGGCCAGTTTCTTGTCTGTCAGTCTGTCTGTTTGTTGCAGCACTTTTACTGGCAAATAGCAGATGTTATAAAGGTCTTTATTTTAGAAAATTGATGTGACAGGGAAGGGAATCGGTAACAAAATCCGATTCAAATAGGAAAGTAACATTTTATGATAACAACAGCTACAAAAAAAATATTTCAGAAACCCATTTTACTATCAATATAATTTGACGGCACGGTTGGCGCAGTTGCTCAAGCAATGGACTGCTGCGCTGCGTGTCGCGGGTTCGATTCCCGCACGGAACAAATATTTTTATGACCTACAGATAGTTGTTTCGGGTCTGGGTATTTGTGTATGCATGTGAATTTAAATGTTTGTGAACTCAAACACAGGAGAAATTCTTAGTGTGGGGCAACGTTTTTAAAAAAACAAAAAAAAAAAATCCTCAACTTACAATTCACAACTATAAATCACAACAGTTTTAATTCCGGAACAAAAGTGCCCATTCATTAACCACCACCCCGCTTCACCGCCCCTGTCATGAGGTTAATCAGTCACCGTGGCAAAGTAAATGGCCATGTGGACAGTCAGCTCTCGGTTCCTTCCGGAGCTCGCGACGTTTCCATCGGGAAAGCACCCGCTCGTGTAATTAGAAGAAACGAGAGCGAAGCGATTTCCGAGGCGGATCGCGCAACAATTAGTAGCCCGTGGAAGGTCGGTGTGACGTGTAAGAGGCGAGCGGGTAATGTATTGGGTGGACATTACATAAACTCACGTATTTTTCAACGGGAATAGGGAAATACCAGAAACCCCACCTACCACGATCATTAAATACTAAGGAGTATTTAATGATCATCGGTGGTGGCGTTTGCCTCGTCCACATTAATAAATCTGGTTACATAGATATTGAGTGTAACAGGTTGAAAGTTATATTTACATTACATACAGTTTTGTCCGTAGCTTACTTCATAATGAGAACTTTTAATAATGTTTTTAAACGTTAAACATATTCTGCAAACAAGCTGTAATAAAAATTAATACTCCCGAGAAAAACGTCAGAAAAGGTACAAAACTTACGCGGCACAGAAAAAAGCTAACTTACGTTTCAATAACAGCCTGTTCTTCCATTCAAGATTTAACAAAAACTAATCATTACTTAAAAAAACAACCGCTCATCACCCACGAACCCGCCATCAGCTTCTAACACAAACTAATTAGCAATAAAGTAGATGTTGCGCGTGCGCTGCGCATGCGACGCTACGCTTCACATTCGCGCCGCGAGCCGCCTGGACCATACGTTGCGGGCTATCGTCAGCACCTCGACACCCTGAACCTTCCTAACCCTCATACCAATCACGCGCGCTTGATATCCTAAGTTGGAATAGTTAGAAAAAAGTTTGGAATACCTCGGAAAATAGGGAATAGTCCAAAATTTGGAATAGTCGGAAAAGTCATCGTCACTGTATCAGTGTGGGGTGTCGTTGGTGGCGTGTGTCATCAGTGACGGTGTGTGTTGTGGAATGGGGTAGAGATGGGGGCTGGACACAGCGCTGAGTGCGAGGGCGGCGCCTACGCAAGTGACCCGCCCGCCCACGATCGGCGCAAGACACATAGTAGGAGGCGGAGGTGAGTTTAGATATAAGTTTTTGTTTGGAGAGTTGGGGACGCAAATCATGTTTGCTATGTCATGTATACAAGGTGTGCAAAAAAATAAACAAACGTTCACGTTTTTTTTCTTGCACAGATTTCATTTGGTACATGTTTTATGTACATATGTTTGGTGTATTAAATACGAATTTAATGTTCATGTCATTTTGACTAAGTACACGATAAGTAGTACTAAATAAGTAGGTACCTACGTGATCAAAAACACAGACAGTTTCTAAAAAAAGTCTCATACACATCATAATATTACTGTTAACCCGTAAAGATTGCACAAAGCAGTTTTAATTGAAGCCGTTCATAATTACGAGCCGTCAAACTAGGCCACACTAGAGATTACCAAGAAAGCTATTTCAGTTGCATTTTTATATCCATCTCGGTAGTTTCTCATAAAAATATCTTCGTAACAACGCGTTCTATAACCACATAAATATTCAAAAAACATGCAAATATCATTGAAGCGTTTAATAGTGGAGCATTTTGCGTTCTCAAGTGTCGTAAAATGTCTATCACGAACACATATGAGCGTGAAAAAATTTTACGCATTCATACTGTCTAAGTCGCTTTTGTAGACTAGATTTAAGATAGGATTATCTTTATTTGACTATACACCTCACCCACTTATTCAAAAGGTTCAGTATTGAAAAGCAAATTTTGCTCACTTAGAATACGGTTTCCACGAGTGTAAAATGGGGTTTGCTAAGTGATTCGGTCTTTAATCATGCTTTCGTAAATATCGGCGGAATGTGAAACGGTGTAGAACTGTCAACTGTAACATGTAAACTTGTAAACAATGCGACCAGTAGAATGTAAACAACGGTTTTGGTTAGAAATAGTGATGTGTATCTGATACTTCGGGTGATCTAGGAGTTTTAGGACGGTGTGTAACGGGTGTAAAAGTATCCTAAACGAAGTCAAAAGGTACTTGTTCTCCTCGCCATTGGGATCATTTTTTTCTTTTGGACCATACCTGGGAACATTCTGGTTACGGAGATATTGGGGGTCAAAGTTCCAACTTCAACACAACTTTTTTTTAAGACAGTTTTTATTGTTGTACCTTTACTTTAAATACCTCCAAGACCCCGTTCTATTCTATGCATCCTGCTGATGAATGTATTGAATAGTATGCATAGGAAACGAAGGTTTATAAATTTAAACTTGTATTTTTAAACAACTTGTGCAAACAATTGAATTCAGACCTTTAATATCTTCATCACACCGGTAGGTCAACGAGGTTCACAACTGGGAAAATTCTAGTTACAGAAAACAGGTTGAAAAAGTAAACCTTTCAGCTTGGTTAAGGGGTCTTTTAACATATTATGATCGATAAACTACCCTCCCATAGCTACGCACGCACTCCCATTTATTCTAACAAACAAGTCAAAGAACTTGAACCCATCAACATGTTCCCAGCATTACAAAAGGAGGGAGATAAATCATCAATAATTATAACCGATTATGATAGGTCAAGGATTGAGTCTGGACTCGGTCTAGACTATCATTAGTGTTGGCATCTAGCCAGGGCGTTGTGCTACAAATACACCGCATAAAAGTGAACCCAAAAGTGTCTAACCAAGAGATCAAAATTGTTTGATAAGTGTTTTAGGTTTGGTACTGCCATTAAAAAAGAAACCTCTAAGTGACGAAGATATAGTTCAAAATTGTTTGGCTAGATTGTCGAGTTGTTGGTGATAAAACATTCTATAGTTGGAATGGTTTCATACATAATAGATTTGAAATTAATGAATATAATATTCTTGGATTTCACTCTTGGGAAGAAAATCGTTTGTATTATAGCTGTTTTTTGTCATGAAGCAGATCATTTAAAAATGCCGGTTATAAATATCGTTTGTAAGAAAAACCTGAAACTGGACTTACTAACTCTTCGTTGCTCAGAGGCCGCAAGTGCGACAGTTGAGCTTGAGGTTCTGGGTTCGAAATCTTGGTATTTTTTCAATAGCAGCCACGGAGGCTGAATTTGTGCCTGATAGCATCACGTTTTGCGCGTACTACTGCCCACCCCTTCGGGAATAACAGGCGTGATGTTATGTAATGTTTATGTGTGTAACTAGTTATTGATGAATTACTATAAAGATCATTTAAAATAATATGTTCATGAATTAGGTATTAATAGCTCCTGTAATTCGAATTACAGGAGCTCATTAATTACTCATTAACCTAATTAATTACTTAAATTCTACTAATTTAGTGATTCCAAAAAGGTTTGTAGCCTATTCAAATACTTACCAGCTTACTAATTTATTTGAATAAGCCATCACGGACTCTTCCCGAAGGCCTGAACCCTTTAACTTCCATATTTACTGAAGGCCCAGCGAATTTAATTACGAATCCAAAAGTGTTTGTAATTTGTCTAAAAAAAACATGTTATTCGCCAACCTGTTTCATAATTTCTAATTGTATTTATTTTTCGGTAATAAGTTATATCATTATAAGTGAAACTAGATCAAAAGACGGCCGGAAGAATTACGAATAAATATATTTTAAAAGTAAATGATATAACAATGTTACTGAACACATTATTAAAAAAAAATATATATATACCTATTATATAACAATGTACCTAAATATAACCGACCGAACAGACCCACAAGAAGACTGCGAAATAAAGTCAAAAGTTAAGTATGGTAGAAAGAAGAAGTAACTGAACTATAATAATAATAAATTTCATTTACTGGCAAAACAAGTAAATTACATGTTCGTGAATCACTGGTGCCTGTGGTAGGTAGTGAAATACCCGTATTACAGGTCACCAGGCTTCCACTCAGAAAGCATTTTAAATTAGGTACCAATTAGCAAATAAATAAATTAAAAAAAAACTAAAATTAAAAATATGAAATAAAAGCAAGAAGTAATATAAGAATTATGGTGTGTAGGTGTGTGTGTGTATGTGAAAGTGTGCGTGTGCTTGCGCGTCTGTGTTAGTGCGTAAGTGTATGTGTAAGTTGGGCCTGTAAGTTGTATGATAATAAACTCTTCTAAGTTATCACAGACATGCTTGTTTATTATTATTAATGATAACAAATACGTCTCATCTGGTTATCAGAGCTGTGAAGGTCGATCTTCACCGGCTCTTAGACCGTTTCCTGTCATACTCGTATCATCATTTACACAGTCTATCCATTGTTTCTTTGGTCTTCCTCTATTCTTACAAGGTTACACTCATACATGCATACTCAAATTACCTCACCACAAAAAAGAACAAGTAATCAAACCGTAAAGCTGAAATAAAAATTAATTATAAAAATAATTAAAAAGTCGAAAGCGTGTCTTAATAGGAAGCGAAGTTCCTCCCAGTTTCCCCTCGAGCTTTTTCATTAATAAGGAAAAAGTATGCAAGCACCAGATTTCGTGAATTTCGCCCCAAGGAACGAAAACAACTTCGTCCTTGGTCTTAAATGCATTCATAACAATTAAAAAGTTAATTTACAGCAATTTTATAACGGTAACTACTTTTCTGTTCTAACTAATAAAGATATTAACTGAAGAAAAATAAGTTTCGTGTAAAATATTTTCGAATTAAGAGGGAAAAAGTACCGCATTATAGCCGAAAAATTTTGCAGTCAAACGGAAGTCCCTCCGAAGTTGGGTGTAAAGCCCCAATTACAGAGCTTCAGAAGTCCGAACGATGCTCAAAATATGATATTTTTTAATGCGACAAACGACACGAATCTCATCGTTCTCAGATAATAAATTGTGAAATATGTTCCTATGAATGCTGTAACTATGGCACTTACATGCACATGTTCCAAGCTGCTAACTTAAAGTTTCGTCATTTAGAGTGAATGCTTCTCTAGATTCCCTTGGTATTTCCTTTATTTTAGTAGACTAATTATTATTGCACCATGAAACACTTTAATGTCGCTTATCTAGCGAAGATGATCATCATATGTTGAGGTCGGCTTTCAGTTTAACAGGATGCAGCTGAGAACCAGAACTTTACATGGAGTGACTGCCTTTCTGAACTGCACGGAACAGTTAGAATTGGGTTATATGAGGTATCATAAAAAAGTCTGACAACCAGTCTTACCAAGAGGTATCTTGGTAAGACTGGTTGTCAGACTTTTGGGCCACTTTATATAGCGATGAACAATCATATTTCTACGATCCTGTAGTTTGATACTATGTGTAAAAAAAAACTTAAAATATCGTTGATTGACTTTAAAAACACCCGGTATACACAAAACATTTAGTTGAGGAGTTTTCCAAAACCTTGAGACGTGGACATTATTTTATTATTTTAGAAAAAAAAACCTATGTGGTTATTGCAAATGACAGTGGTAGCATTAAAAAATCATAAAAACGTCATAGATGAAGGTGTATAATCATAAACAAGATATTCAGGTAATAAATTGATCTTTCTCTTAACATGTCGATGGCAAACTATCGATAGTAATTTATTTATTTATCTATTCTGTCTATTTTTCAAAATACACCATAATTTGTTGCAAAACAATAATTCATCAACCATCGCTTTTGCTACTCATGATTAATTATTATTTTTAATCTCGTGTGATCATCGATCAAGTCATCGATTGTCTTCATAAAGAAATGCTGTTACATATGTATATTAATAACACCTGTCTTGCCTACATGAGATGTTCGCGTGTTGCGAGGTCTTTTCACAACACTTCGCACTTTTTCAGGCAAATATCGTGTGTTTAGATGAAGTGTGATTAACATTCTATAAGTTAAGTTGTTTTAGCATACTGCAACGAATAGATTGTACCGTGTGGTGTTCAATGACTCATAGATGATTAACGCTAGCAGTCATTCACGTTTTATACGGTTACCAACCCGCGCAGTGGATTACAACTCACTCCCTGTTATCGAGAGGAGGATTATGACCCAAGGTCCCTGTTTAAAAGGCTCACATCCTGAGATTTAAAAAATGCAGAAGGTTCTGTAACCATGAATGAAGTAACAGGGAACGGTGGAGGTATTTGTGAAAAGGCTAGTTCGAATAAATTTTATCAAAATTAAATAATAAATTAGAAGATAAATAATTACGGAAGAAAATAACATGTACTTACATAAAAGTAACTGTATCAAACTGGAAAAAGTTACCAAAAACCATTCAAGTGTCAACGCATCATTTAACAACATAAAAACCAAATCATAACTCAGCAATTTCGCTTCATAAACGCTTCCTGATAAAAATAATAGCAACAATTATCACCGGACCGTAGTCTATAGATCCGAGCGATCTTAACGAACGTCCAGTCTGCGCCCGCGCACCGGTATAGCAACAATTGGAGCATAGCCTAACTGAACGCGCTGCGAGCTCCGTTATCAACGTTTTTTTAGTTATCAATATGGAAAAATGCTACCGTACACTAGTAATTAAATACGTGTAAATGTCTTGTACTTTCTTGTGTAATGTTGTAGTTAGGAAATAGATACTTGTAATGAGTTGGACGATTTTTTTTACCCCTTTATTTCCTAGAATAAGTAGGGTAAATAAAAGGGAAATAGTCATCTTACTTATAAAAGTTAACAATTTCGCTGAGCCCCGTGACAACTGCATGAGGAAAATATATATGGGAACATAATGATATCTAAGTCAAGGCGCATGTTAAAAACATTTAATTAGCCCATTGTGTCCCACTGCTGGGCAAAAGCCTCCCCCATTCCTTTCCAACTCTCCCGGTGTTGTGCCTTCTTTGGTCAATCTGTCACGAACGAGGCCAAATCGTTACGCCAGCGTACATTAAATTAAACATACTTTCAGTCAAAAAAGTATTGTAGAAGGGTGATTTGTTTCTGGTTCCAAATTCAATTTAAGAAGCAATAATCCATAGTTGTAAATAGTAGAAAATCTTGGCAGTATATTACAGAAACTATCGTATATACAATCCAGTCTAACGGTAGTGGCAATTAAACCTAATTCACATTCCGCAAGCGTTTTCATCTGAACATAAATCGTATCTACTTAGCATTATATCCGATATTAATTATGAATGAATGTTTGATTAGTGTCTGTGTTTTCATTACCAGTAGTCAGATTTACGTCTGCTCTGCTTATAGACGTAGTTTTCACTTATCGTGTCGGAGCGGTAAAGGTTACGTACTCTGTTTCTAAAAGTATTTGATAAAACTTAAAAAAATCTGTTTAGAGCTAAATTCTTGCGCCTGTCGAGGCTGCGGATTGTTCGCCAGAGATTTTAATAATAAATTTATGGGTGGTTTTTAGTCAGTAGAAGTCTGACACTCCCTACCGCCCAGAGAGGGAGAAATCATTTGATGATTACCCAGCCTTCAAAAAAAAATACTTGCACAATAACTAACTAAATATCATATGATAGGAGGCAAGGTCATCAACCAGGTACACATTCAGAGTCCGTGGCTACTTCTGGGAATTGCTTGATGGAGAAGCCCAATAACATTATGCCCGGCCTGGTAATCGGACCCAAGACCTCATCATCAGCAGACACCCGTGTGTTTCCTACAAATTGTTTCTAACAGAATCTGTGTTGCTGTGTACGTAATGTTGGGTTATCAGCTGAACTCATATCTCATACGTAAGCCTAACCCGTCACCGTGTTTAGTAAAATTGTACATCTAATGCTGCTGCTGACTGCTATAAAACAAACAAGATATTTCATAACTTTTCACGGCTTTCAAGCTGTAGTTTCATATACCAGTGTGTTCGCAACTTAATACTTCATGAAATTGGCCGGCTCAATTGACTAGGTCACTGTGTTTATCTGAATAGTTAATTATAATAAATATATCTTTCTTCTCAGCCAATGTTAACTTATATTTTGCGTGACATACACAGTACATGTAGAAATTTCATCATCATCACACAACAGCAGTCCACTATTAGATATAGGCCTCTCCAATCACAAACCATTCTCATCTGCTACCATCCACCCTGCAATTATTGTCACATCCATTGAGGGCATCCCACCCAGCTACGAACCCAACCCACTTGCTTATTCTTTGGCCCAGGTTCACAACTACAGTTCACTGCGGCGCGGCGATTACATCACTTAGGACTATAGAGTCCTTATACACTTACGAGTTCAATCTTTAATTGTTATATTATAAAACAAAATCTATACAAAACTGATAACCTTACATCGAAGATGGACCCACGCACGGTGGCACCACCACGTGACTTACTGTTTGGACACGACGTGAAGAGAGCGTGACGAAACGCACATACATAATAAGTGAGGATGATAATGCTTGAAGACCCACCAACTCACATTAATAACTTATGACATTGATATACGTGAGATTGAATGACTCTAGTAAGTGTTCAATTTTTTTTTTTATCGGAGTTATTAAATGTTTTATTATTAGAGTAATCTAACTATATACACTTATTAAAATCTATTAAATAAACTAACAAGAAACCATACGAGGGCATTAAAAAACTGCTCCTCAACGCTGTCAGCTGCTTATGTGCCCAAGAGTCACGATAGGAGTCAACTAAGCGTTGAAAACTTGGAATTTCCTTTAACATGCTATGAGCACTCGGACCCCACGGCACGAAAGTTTCAAATAATTGTTTATGTACAAACACTTAATACAGAAAATAATAAAGAAACAGAAAAATAAGTACAAAGGGATGTTTTCACCCGACTGCGGCGAAGCCCAAAAGGAGGGTTATTTTTGATATAAATGATTGATTTTAGCTTAACATGCTACAGATCTTGGGATCGAACTTTGGTATGACAACGTTATGTAACACACCTAATCACAACCCAAATGATTTTAGAAGAAATACCAAATCCTTTGCTTTAGTAAACTGAACAAATCATCTGTTAAACAAAGTCAAAGTGAAAATGTCCCACTGACCTTTTGCAGATTGCAGACCATTTTTTACAGCCTTTGTATTCTTTAATAACAAATCTCAACCACGAAAAAATAAGTAAGGAAAATTGCGATAAAGCGACAAAAATCACCATTTTCGCCGCATTACCGCGAACTTGGTAAGCGCGGGATCATGGCAAATACATCGTTATTTAACAGCCCTTACGCCAGCAATCAGTGAGCTATGAAAATCTCTTTTTACGGAAAAGATAAATTCCTATAAAACGGTCGTAAAATTTTTATACATCATTGTGACAAATGATTTCATCAATAACTAGTTATATTTTATTGTTCTTCTTAAGTTTATTCGTATTGTTTTAAGCTGATGTTTATTGTTGCTCTAAAGGTTATATTTTTGAAATACATACCAAAATATCACAATTATATGAAGAGCTTACCAATATTTTATTATTATAAGCCTATAATTATTGTCCCACTGCAGGGCAAAGGCCTCCCTTCTCTCTTTACTAACTTAGCAATAATAACAAGCAAAATGGAGTTGTACCTTAGAGTACCACTGCCCAAGTCTTCGGGGATTCAAGGCGTAGTGTTATGTTAAAAAGTGAATTCAATTTAAATGTAGAGTGTAGTTCAGAAACTAGTACCTTTCGAACAAGTTATGACAATGTGAATGACCAGATATTGCTTTTTAGGAATATTTTTAGGACAAAATTATGTTCTCTTCAGACACACAAGTGAGTGTTATTAATCTACACTAATATTATAAAGAGGAAAGATTTTTTTGTTTGTTTGTAACGAATAGGCTCCGAAACTACTGCACCGATTTGAAAAATTATTTCACCATTGGGAAGCTATACTATCCCCGGTTGACATAGGCTACTTTTTATCAATGTATTCCCACAGGAATGGTAACTACGCGGGTGGAACCACTAGTTGATTATAATAGTAATCGTGTTACATTAAGCAAATCACACTCACACTCTTTGACACTGGAGGATTGTGTTTTTAATAATTTCATGGGTACTGGCAGAATAAACTTATTTACCTAGTAAAAAGATAAGAGTAGCATTTATAAAGAAATATTTCATCCTAGATCCCCGGGTTTCTTCCAATCTAGGTGGGATAAAGTTAGCTTCTACCGTGACGCGAGGTGCCTGCAAAATTCAGCATTCATACTGCAGTGTGCAGATAGAAAGCAAAGCCATTTTCTGGATTCATATTATAGATATGCTGCACTTGGAGTTTTTGTGTTTCATATATGTTATATTTATGCTTTGAGATATTAACACGAATTATAAGGGGATTGAAATTCTTGAAAATGATATGTTTATTTGGATGATTCTCCAGAAGATGTATACTTACTTAAAAGGAATCGTGTTAATTCAGTCATTAATACTGAAAACGGGATATTTATCATGGCTCTGTAACAGTGTCATATCTCATTTCACGTGGGACTGACAACATAATTGACCATGTTAGTATAAAAAATATTATTAACACTCTTCTACTGAAAACTCATGTCTCGAAGCTACACACATAGATACGTACATAAGCTTAATTTAATTATCTTTACTACACATGTGTCAGTTAATGTCCCTACCAAAACCCTAACTTTTCACTTCTAGAACAAACAAAATTAATTAAAATGGCGGTCGAACAGAAGTGTTTAATTAAGTGTTTTTGCGTACGGTACGCGCCAAGTGCGCTGACTCTGATGCTAACACTACATGGGCCGTGGTCCCTATGTAAGCTAAGTTGATTAGTTTGAGCCGTTGATTGAAAGGAGCGTATAAATTGTTGACATTTTTGGTAAAATTACGTTGACTGTTGACCATTTTTTATTTATCTAGATTGCGGACTTGCAGCCAACACATAAAGATGCTTAGTACAATATCTGTTTGAGTCCAGTATCCGGAGCAGCGATCGCAATTTTTGCACCGGTTTTACCAATACTGTCATTAGTGTACTTGTTTATTATTTATTTAGATCCTCGCTATGCTATTTAAGATCCCTTTTATTGGTTTCAGAACAATAGACGTGTTTTACAAAAAAACCTAAAAACGATATAAAATAACATTAAAATCCAAATATTTACGTAACACGTGCACCATAGCCATCGAACAATAACACATCCCAAACAAAACACAACAGCCATCAAAACAACGCATGTCATAACGACTTACAAAACGCTCCCCGCTATTACTATGACCGCTGCCCGCTTAATATTATGTGTAAAAAAGCGTGCAGCGGAGCGTGATCGCCTCTCTCGCGTTTCTCTACACCACATATTTCTCGATGACATACATGTAACGTTGAATCGCTTCACGCTAGGCGGTTGAGGCTGGCTATATCGGATCTTTATCGAGAATAAGATATGTTGTTGTGATTTCACTTGCACTGGTCGTATCAGGGTGTTTGTGATATAGAGTTGTAAATTGTGAATTTTCAGCGTTTGTGAAATCGACATTAAATGTTGATGAATAAAAAATTAAACTATTTTTTATTGAACGCCAATACAAAATTTTGTGTTCGTGCTATAATCCGTTGAATTCTCTCGTGTGGAAGCGATGTTATGTCTCTCATAAAAATGTATTGTCACTAGAATTATAAGTGTGTGATTTCAGCTCAATCGCTTGCGGGAAACTGGTTTGAAATGCAGTTGCAATATTTGACAAATACCATACTAGCAGAGAAAATTAAATAAAAGCTTATAAAAATCATTATGTTCGTACACACTAATGTCCGAACCCACCACACCAATTTTAATGTGATTTTGTGAATGTTTTCTCGATTATCTGTCTCTCTGTTACCTTTACCGCAAAAATGGCTGATCGCACATTAATTAACTTTGGCACACATGAGAAGAATAGAAGAAAAAAAAACAACAACAACAAACAAACAACAACAACACACAAACACACAACACAACAACAACAACAATATCATCATTCCATTGCTGCGCTGATCCCAAATGAACTGGGGGGGCAGTTCATTTGGGATTAGCGCAGCATGTCATCTTCTTCCATGCTTCTCTATTACTAGTTTCTCATCACACACCTCCTTTCTCGTTAAATCATTCCTTAACACAGTTCATCTATCGTTTCATTGGTATACCTCTTACGAAAAAGCTTCTCTGAAATTAGAAATTCTGAAAACCTGTTGGCGTGTTGCATTTTCATCTTCTGAAGTACAAGAAAGTATCAATATTGAATGCAATTTTAAGCTACGTCCATGAATACAGGTAGATAGAGCAATTTCTTAGAGCGCACTAGTCGGTAGTTCTCGGTATGCACGATTTATTTCTGTTTCCTACCTCGTATAACAGAAACATTTAATTTTCATTTGTAATCTAAATCTTTTTATTGCTTTTCTTTATTTGCAAAGTATAAAAAAGTAAACACATGGGGAGAGAGACGGTGACTGTGCTATTTATTCCAAGTTTTCAATATCACTGTGACTTCGACAGAAGAGACTGACTAGTGTAACGGCAATACTCGGAAGCTTTCTTTGCTTGTTGTTAGGCTACGGGACTCAGCCAACATTTGGAATTCTCAGGATTAATTTAAATCATCATCAGATGCCTAGAGTTTCCCCAACTATGTTGGGGTCGGCTTCCAGTATAACCCAGTGCAGCTGTATACTATTATTTTTTTACATAAAGCGACTACCTTACCGCACTTGGTAATAAGATATCCTTCGTCAAGACTGTCACAGTTTGGGCCACTGAATACCTGTAACGACTGCCAAATATGTATACATATACTAGGGGGGATGCCCGCGGCTTCGCCCGCGTGGATGTCGGTTATCGCGAGCAAAAGCTATCTTTCATCCCCCCCTTTGAACCCCTTACAACCCTTTTTTCGCGTTCAAAAGTAGCCTATATCCTTTCTCAGTCTCTAGACTACCTTTGTACCAAATTTTAATAAAAGCGATTCAGTAGTTTGACGTAAAAGCGCGACAGACAGAGTTACTTTCGCATTTATAATATTAGTTAGGATGACAGCCAGGAGTAACTGTTTAACCTCTTTAAGGTTGAAATTCTGAATGTAATGGGAGGGCACCAAGGCAAGCACTAGGCTAAATATAAATTTTGATATTTATAAATTACAAAATAACTTTAGCAAACTGTTTTATTAAATGAGAAACAGTACATTTACTACCAGACCACCAGTTCTCACCCAAACATTTCCCAAGTCTGCTAACAAATAAATTAAAATCCTCAATGTATAATTACATTAGCCTACCTATCGTGTAACTAGTACCACACGCATCCATCACGGTACACTATTACAGTTACATTTATGCTAATACTCTATTCTAATTGTTTCCATAAACAGCCTGATGGTTTCACTTTCAAAACGTAATGCGTTTGATCACATAAGATCGAAACTAACCCTTATGTTATGTAAAGATAAGATTGTATGTAAATTGGTTAGTGGAGGTGGTGTGGTGCTTCCGTAGTTTTAGCGTAGATTAGGCCTCCCCTTGTATGTTTTTCAGTTTTGATCGTTGACCATTTTGCACTTATTTCATAAATCCTAGGATTTAACATATAGGAAAGTTTTCACGTACGATCAGTTTCTTTTTAGTGAAATTCGTTTGCCATGAAGGGTGAGCCTTATTCCGTCCAAACCACTGTTGTTATAACTAAATACAGTTGTGTGGTGTTATTTCGATGCTTAGATCACATTAGATAAGACACCAACCTAACCCTTATTTAAAAACAACGTTTTATATACATACACATCCGCAATTAAAGGTATGGTATGTTTCCGTATGGTCTCTGTGTAGATTAGGCAACACCCTTTCTTGGTGCCGTTTCGTAAGAGGTGATAAAATGATTACATCGGTTATGTGACTGCCATTACCTGAACAGCCACGTGTATATCTGCAAAATCTTGCAGCGTTCATTTAGTTTTACATGCTGTGACCATTAAGGGGAGTTGGGTTTGAAGTTTCCTCGACATCAGGCGCTACAGATATCTAAAATGCAATGTTTCACTGTTTCCAAACGACTTAAAACTTCTTATGTGTGTTTTCACAAACACTAAGCATTATTGCACTGCTGGAGTTTCAACACCAGGCGCTATGCTTTTATTTAGACACTAGTTTCTACCCGCAACTTATTAAATAAAGGGTGTAAAAGTACCCTTAACGCAAACGAAAGGTATTTGTTCTCCCTACCACTGCGATCATTTTTTAGTTCTAGACCATACCTGGGAACTCCCTAGTTACGGAGATATTGGGGGTCAAAGTTCCAATTTTTTCACAGCTGTTTTTGTAAATACTAGTTTTTCAGGTTATAACATGTCCCGTTTACTATTCGAAGCATCCACTAGCACAATGTTTTAAGAATGCTACATTGAGTTTTACCGTAAAATGTCATTTTTGCACCCAAAAAAAAAGTCAAAATCAAAAAATCAAAATCAAAATATTTTTATTTCACATAGGCCTACATGGTCACTTATAAAACGTCGGTAAAAAGGGGCACGGTTCGGTGCATTGGTCGATTCCTAAGGAGAAGGACCGGCAGGAAACTCCAAAGGTTACTCTTTTAATCTTTTAAAATTGTTTGGGTTAACAATAAGGTATAATACACACATGAAGACCATGCAGATTAATGTCTGAGATGGTCTTTTGAAGAAAGCACCACACAGATTTGAGTGGACCCGTCCAGTCAGTGCAAGCATTTGTCAGTTATCGTGGAGCTCGACTTATAACTCAAGGAGCTCAACGTCACGACGAACAATACCAAAGAAAGGACATTTGGGTGGGTCACTTAAAGTACTCAAACTGCCAGACAATCACAACAATTAAAATTTAAGAAAGACCCACATGGTCCTCACATTCACAATATCATTTTTTTAAGTATTTATCATATTGAATAATCATTTTACATTATGAAATGTCAAAAAAAAGAAAAGGAAAAGTCGTTTCCCAGCAAAATTTTTTGCATAGGGGTACTTAGTTTGATGCACAGAATGCTTGGTTTACGTTTGTGTGAAGGGTTAGTCTACACCCTGTATATATATACATCTCTCTTATGATACTATTACTTATTATGATACTTGATGACCACAAATCATTTCGTAGTATCAACCATTTCAAAGAATGCACCCAAACCAACCCATGTATGCGGTTAGAATGGCAGTCGACCTTTACAATGTTCACCCGCCGATACATTGGGAACTTGAAACAAAAATTAAACATGGTAAATATCCCGTTTTCAGTATATTAATAATAGTGTTAGTAGCCATGACAGTGTAATAACTTCTAATATCAAGGACTTCATCTATCCCGTCGGCGCTGCGGGTTGTTGCAAGAGATACAGCGGGCTCGGCACAAGGGCTAAGAAGAAACATGGGTGGTTTTTATTCAGTAGAAGTCTGACACTCTCTTTCGTTCTGCCTAATAGCGGGAGGGGTTATTTGATAATTTACAACCCCCAAAAAAAAGGACTCCATCTATTCTGGTCTCTGCTAATCACTCACAGAAGCACACAGCTATCGAGTAAACACATGTAGAATAATAAATAAGATTCAATTCATGCAAGTCAAAAGTCAACAACATCACAGTCAGCGACTTCTATTAAAAACTCTAGATAAACAACAAAACTATGTAAGTTCACTTTTAAAATATTTTCAAGCTCAACTTGAATTAATTAATTAATAATAAACGAGACGCAAGTCAGGTATAAAGCTGAACCTGCATATTTAATAACACCTGTACAAGAAAAATGCTTCTAAAAATAAATATTGTTAGCGAGAGAAAATGAAAAGAATTTAATTTACGTCGTCGGAATAAAAATCTCATGTTTTTTCTGTTAAAAATACAGATAATTCTGTCCAACATCTTAAGAATTTGTTCTCTGAAAACTAAAGCATTTAAATAAACATTTATGTGAATCGCGGATCCGCAAAATGACCCGATTATAGCTGAAACATTTTGCCAGACGGTAGGTTTAAATATAGGGTTCCTGAGTCTAAATGGCTCAAACTAGAATCTCCTGACATTATCTAAAATGCTGAAGCTCTAAAATAATAAGGGGTTTATTTTTTTGCAATTCATATAAACGTAATCCGTATAACGTCCCAACCCATCACAATAACAGTAAGAGGGTTTTCACGAACATTTTTTTTTAAATTGGGACAAGCCCGCCACCCTACTCCCAAACCACTGTATCTCCTGTTAGCCAGAATCAACAGTGGCGACCACAAGAAAAGCACCGAGACAATGAAGCTCGATGAAGTCCCAGAGAAACGATTTACCTGTCTTGGATCCCGCAACAAAATTAAAAAAAAATAGCGGAGGATATGATTTCAAACATGATTTCCACGTCCATTTATGTGAATGCCTGATTATTTCACAGTTGGATCTCAATTCTCAGCGTTGAAAATCTATCATTGCGTTTGTATGATTACCACTGTCATCGCCTTGCCCCACTAAACACAACATTATTTGAAACCTAATTCTGTTCCTGTCAACTTCGATAAATTGATGGAAATGTAACGATGGGAACGATGTTTTTGTAGCTAAACGTAAGTGGTACGCATATTCTAACAATGTACATAACATAACATCACGCCTGTAACCCCCTGAAGGGTTAGGCAGCGGTGTACACATTAGTACACCCAAATTCGCCAGTTATGTGTCACCACAAATCTAGACTCCATGGCTGCTCATTTCATTGATTGTCATTTCAGTCAAAAGACGTCCACTGCTGGACATAGGCCTCCCCCAGGTGTCGCCACAGAGACCGGTCCCGTGCGTCTCGCATCCAGCGGGTCCCCGAAATCTTCACCAGGTCATAGGTCCACCTAGTGAGAGGCCTTCCAACGCAACGTCTTCCAGTTCGTGGTCGCCACTCTAGAACTTTTCGGCCCCATCGACCATCCGTCCGTGAGCAATGTGCCCTGCCTATTGCCACTTAAGTCTGGTGATTCTCCGGGCTTCAACGGTAACCTTGGTTCTCATGCGTGGACGCTGCCGAGAAATATCTCAAGCTTTTTTTTTTGGGGGGGGGGGGGGTGGGAAAGCATCAAACAATCCGTCCCGCTCTTGGGCAGAGCGGAGTGTCAGACTTCTACTGACTAAAAACTATATGTCAAGACCGCGGTATCTCTTACAACATTCCGCAGCCCCGACGGGCGTCGGCCCTTGCAACATGGCAGGGCAACATGGAAGGGGCCCACCCCCCTCGCGTGGAACACGAACGCGCCGACGACACGGCCTGTCGTCGTCATAAGACGGACGGACGGCGAGCTAGCCCATTACTCACCGTCCACAGGCCTGCGTCTACGGTGGCCGGAAGCCGTCACGTGGCCCCCGACGCCCGGAGCGTCTCCCGCGGCGGCTGAGACGTGAGGTTCTCTCCCTCTCACGTTTCGCCACCTCCTTCGCTAGCATCACTGCTTCGCAGAAGGAGGCGACGGCGTCCCATTCCAGCTCGCCCCGGACCATGGCTTGCACCAGGCCATATTTCTCAAGCTAAACCCAATAACACGTCGCCGCACTATGGAAGCGAACCCAAGACCTCATGCACAGCCGCGCTTGCGACCACTGCACCAACGAGACAGTCTAACAATGTATTCAAACACTAATTTACTCCAACAACCCATTAGCCCCTCGACAAAACTCCCAAGCTCCGTGTAATCACTTGTTGAGTCAATCGTCCGACATCAAATGACATTTGAATGTATTCACCATTTCCGACCCCTTTAACACCTCTGTACCTGGTCATATTACCTTGACACCAAACACCCTTTCACGAATATGATTCAGCGGATTAACGTAATGAAACATACGGACAAATGAAATAGTAAGGTAATTTATTAAATGTTCTAGAAAAACAGGGTCGTATTTCATTTTGAATTATTGTTACTTGAAAAGAACTTGGTTAATGTAGTGGATGTTTGGGTAATTGATAGTGGAATTTTTCTTAATTATTTATTTTGTGGAAACACATTGGGGGAACAACTATAGTTTACTTGTAGCTTTGGCCTGTAATGTAACAATCCAAGATTCGATTTTGTACAGAAACAAGTAAATTTTAAACATTAAAGACGAATGCTCTATAAGAAAACGCCAAAATGTTAATTAGAGCAAAGTCTTGATGAATACAGTTGAATATACTTCAAAAATACACCCGTATGGTTAAGGCCCGGAGTATGATTAATTACACAATGTGCTTTGCAAGTAATTAAACAATAAATTAATTTGCTTATCCGGATGTCTCTGTTAAAATTAATAAAATGTTCTATGTAAGACCTCGTACGGGATCACCAACTTCGCAAAGTGACTTTAATGGATAATAGCTTGAACTTAGTTTATTGCTATTGCTCTACGAAGGACAATATTGTTCCGTACTAAGAAAACTCAAAGAACCATAGAAAACGGTCTTGTAACAAATCGTGCGATTAAATTAGCGTGAGGTCGCGATCACAAGTGGGGTCGCGGGTCGCGGTCGTACAATGTCGGCCGATACAGCCGCCACAAAGGAATGCAATGCAGAAGGATTGTGTTGTACTTCTTACACTTTCGAGTAACTAGATGCTACTTGTGGATTCTATATCAAGATACAGATAATTTCGGGTATAAGAGGTGATTTTGGCATAGAAAGAAAAGAGAATAAAATATTTTATTCTCTCTGTCTCTTAGAGTCGGTGCGGGTTGGTCTTTAGTTGCTTACAAAACTTTCGGTTTCCCCATATAATATGCCCCTAAAATATCCTAGAAATTACATTTACTTAATCATCTTAAATCTCACGCCCGCCATATACAAAAATTGGGATCGGAGCTGCTTGTGGCAAATATGTTTTGTAATAATAGTGTGGTAATAATGGATAATCTACGATTACTGTAGAGATATATGTACAGTATAAGCATGCTTTTAGTTACTTGACCTTCTGACCACATTAATGGCAAGTAACCGATTTGTTCAAACAGCTCACGGTGACCTTAACAAATTAACATTATGTGCGGCTGTGGCGAATATCATACGTAGTTCGTAATTTTATCCCTGACGTAGTCATAACCGATGTTTGGGATCAACATGTGGTTGAAATTAGGGTAGCCGTTATATTGCAAATGTTATTTTATGGTAACTTGGAAAAAACAAAAAAGGGAAATTTTTAATTGCGAATGAAATTGGCCAAGACTTATTTGAACAAGGTCTCGTCGTCCACGTAGAAGCACCCTATCATGATTGCACGCTTTCTCTATAACAGAGGGAGTAGGTCGTCCATGTGGTTCCAGTGTGGATTTGGTGGTTGTTACACGACTTCGAATTTTCGGTACCAGGACATGTTGATCGTCACTATTCTCACTATGTTGACATCTATGCTACTCAAAGGTATCTAGTTACTTCCGAGTAGCATACTAGACGACCGGCTTAGGAGATGTAATCTAGCAACTTTTCCTTTCCCTTAATTTAGAATCCAGTTAATGTTTCCGTGGTTCCACAACCACAACGCATCTGTCAATTAGAAGTACTATTAAACAAATATTCACCACGCTTCCGCTCATACTGGTTCAATAACCATTTTCCAGATATTTAGAATCCAGTCAACATTCTCCTAAGTATCGTTTTTCTCCTTACGACGACGTAAGGAAAATCCGCTACAAAAGGGAAATGTTACCACAAGTATCTTAATATCATTAGCAATCTTGCTCACTTATGTCCCATCGTTTACTCGTTTCCCATTATCGGGAAACATGGAAAGGTTAACGACCCTAAAACATTCTAGATCTTAAGATGGCGCCCGACAAGTGATGGATTGGCGCGAAAAATACCGAACGATCAAAATGGCTGCCCTATATTTGGGTTATTTATGGTATTACAACTCAAAAACCTTTATGGTAGGATCCATTATTCGTACAGGTAGATATGAAAGTAATATATTTCCATAAATCATAGAAATTTCGGAGGTTGATTTAACAGGGTTTGCAAATGGTTCGAATAATATAGAGGATCCATATCCTCGCCTTTGTGAAAGGAAAAGTAATATAGTGGTCTTGATAAGGGTTTCTATAAATCATTTTTGTAGTACTACAGATAGTGGAATTTCGTACCTTTCGGTCTTAAATTAACAATACAACTATATAATAATGGTGGACTAGACCTGTCCACTGCAAGGTCAGGCTGCTTAATATACGGTCCATGAACAGAGTTACATACATACATAAACTTGTGTCATTTTTTCATTAGCAGAAAGGCAAAAACCATCGAACCTGTTACGTCCTTTTTTTTGGCGGGTGGTAAATCATAAAATAACCCCTCCCGCTCTTGGGCAGAGCGAGTGGATTGTCAGACTCTTACTGACTAGAAACCACCCATGTTCCTTCTTAGCCCTATACGTCGTGGCCGCGGTAACTTCTGAACAACCCGCAGCCCCGACGGGAACCTGTTACGATCCTTACACACTCCTTTTACCTCATCTATGTTCAAACATCTGCTCAAAATTATATAACATAGAATAATATATATATATATATATAGGTATATATATGAATATGATATATTTTGAGAGAGAGAGGAATAATTTAAAATATCTTCTCGATTTTGCAAAGGGTTTTCAACGAAACCGCCGCATACCACAGCTAATTGCCATGAAAAACCACAGCAAAACGTCTGAATTCTAACTCAATGAAAACATTTTCATTGATGGCGACTTTGCCACCTGTTACTGCTTTCAGAAGCGATCTTTAGATTAAGCCGTGAAGGAAAGAAAGAAAGAAAACATGTTTATTTAGCACAATGCCACAAGTGCACACAACAAACAATAAAAATTATAAAAGAAACTAAAAAACTAAACTGAAAAAAAAACAGTGTGTGCATCTCACGGCTGCGCCAAATAGGACCAGTTCAGCAAACTGCCGAGCAGCTAGTGCCCGACGCTGGTTTTCAACTGGCTCTGAGATGGTGATGTTACGAACGTGATACAATTTTGTACTCTGTGTTTATGTGTAGGTATAAGTAAGTGCTGGCCTAGGTTGGTCAGTGGATGGCCCAAGTAGCACACAAGCTGCTTAAATGGCTTCTGTACAACCTGAATGTTATATGATAGCTGTTCAAGAGATTTACTATAATACTCCAGTTGTTCAGTAGCGTATTTAATAGTGCTTTAACAGGCATGTGGTACAATAGCCGAACAACGGTAAATATAATCCCATTGAAGATACAAAGGCGTGTTATAGAGTTATTGTACGGGCATTTGATATAACCCAGAGTTATAAATACCTTTTCAAACTCCGCGAGGTCTTATAGAGGGCTTTAGTAGTCAAAAGTGTTTAAATGGAGTTATAAGCTTCCTTTAAAGCGCGTTAGGTTATACATTGTATATTTCTAAACCTGTAAGCTGTAAAATAGAACTTATTACAGCTTTTGAAACGCTATATCTACAGCAGAGAAATATAATTATATAGTCGCCCGTAAGCCGTTAAATTCGAGATTTTTACAGCAACTGTTTGGTAAATAGCTGAATAAGGTAAGAAAAACACGCTATAAACAGCTAAAAGAAAAAAAAACTGTTTCTATGGTCACTTTAACAGCTGAAGCGAGAGAAGAGTGTTTTATTAATTTAATTGCTTCATTGTGACTCCATTTTGTGAAAGATTATCGTAAATTTATCATGGATAGCCAAAGAGCGTGGAAATTAAGAAAAAGACATGGTAGTGTGAGGAAAAAGATTAGCAAAGAATATGGGAATATTATTAATAATCGACCAGAATGAGAGGCAAAAAATTTGGAAACTCTAGTAATCAAGTGAAGCTTCAAGGAAATTCGTCTAATATTACCGTAACTTGCAATAGCGGTTTAGCTGACAATATTATTGTTAATTTCGAAGAAGTTGAGGCAGGTGACGCTGCATCAAATAATGTTATCAGTGTTGAAAACTCTAACAGTCAAGTGTGTGTTGAAAATAAAGAGGGTTCCGTAGGTTTAAATTCTGCGACGAATGTAACCTGGAGCAGTGATGTAGCTGACAGTATTAACTGTGACTTCCCAGGAGTTGAGGCCGACGTAATTGCTGAAGAATCCGTAGATGACACTGCATCAAATAATGACGACTGTGCTGATCTCAGCAGTTCAGATACAGATACTGCCGAGTCTACTAGTGATTTCATAAAGAACGTTGATTTTCGCAATGAATTACGAAAATGGGCAGTTAAATTCAATATATCGCATGTAGCATTAAGACATTTGTCAGAAATTTTAAATAATACTATTCCTAATATTTTGCCTAAAGATCCTCGGACCATATTGCATACCGCTAGAAATATAAATTTAAAGCCGATTGCAGGCGGTGGTGTATACTGGCACAATGGGGTTATGACTCCTCTCACAAAAAAATCTACGTTATTGGACCCCAGATGAAATACTAGAATCTATTTCCTACAATTTTAATTTTGATGGGCTTCCTATTCATAAAAGTTCGAAACAAGAATTTCGGCCAATTCTCTGCAATATTTTTGAAAGAACTGAATAAGACTCGTTTATAATTGGTATTTATTGTGGGAGCAGTAAACCAAAAGATCTAGATGCCTATTTAAATGATTTTGTAGAAAAGATGCTGCCGCTACTGGAAAATGGAATTCATATTGAGGAACTTGGCAAAACAATAAAAATAAATATTAGATGTTTAATTTGTGATTCCCCTGCGAGAGCTTTCATCAAGGGTGAGTAATAACTAGTATTCTTAGGTTACCAATTTTTTTTATTACTGTAACACAATTAATCTAATCACTTTTTGTCTTTATTTCAGGGGTTTGTAATTTCAACGGTCGACATGGATGTTTGAAATGTAGTACAGTTGGCGATTATTCTCATAAATCTCATACAGTTATCTTCCCTCAAACGAGATGTCCTGTTAGAACAGATTCTAATTTCCGTCAGAAAATGTATGGAGCACACCATAAAATTGATTCTCCTTTATTGAAACTTCCGATCGATATGGTAGAGGATTTTCCTGTCGGTGACTCGCTTCATTTAATAGGCTTAGGAATTATGAAAAGATTTTTGATTGGCTGGCGTGATGGAAATTTCGGTAAATATTTAACAAAATGGTGTGCAAGAGACATAGTTACAATCAATATTTTCTTAAGGCAATGCAAAATGCCTTCAGAAATTCATAAAGCAGTAAGACAACTAGACACTCTGGCTCATTGGAAGGGGTCAGAATTTCGTACGTTCTTCTTTTATTTGAGTGTAGTGATACTACCAGACGTACTCAGTCCTGACGTCAATGAATACTTTTTGTCATTGTTTTGTGCAATAACCCTTTGCTCTACGCAGAAGCATCGATTTCTTTTACAATTAACTGTATAGTTTTGTGGAACGGTATAAAGATATTATTATGACGAAAATTAAAGATATAATTGAATTTAAAAATGTGATTGATGATACAAGAGGAGTGTGTATATATGGTAACAAGTTGCTAAATAAAACAGATTTATTTCACACTCCAATAAAATCTTCATTTCTCAATATATATAAAGTTTCGACACTTTCAATACCTTATGTTATTGTAACAACCCAGGATATTATGTGTAAATTAGTGTGCATTGAACATAAAAGAGAACTTTATGTTTTCCCTTTGTTACATACATTTTTATAAAATAAAACAATGTAAATCTTAATAACTGTTTTAATTTAGTAATAAACATTCACACAGAAAGTCTCTTGAAAAAAGTACATCCAAAAATCGGTACGCACAGTTTGTTCCATGTCCTTCACCACTTGAACATATAAATACGCATGAATTTTTGATGTTTTTCCTTTAATCCTTATCAGAAAGTAGCTGTTCCATTTGCTCTAGATCCTTGACGTTTTGGATTTGCTTCAAAATAAATGAGTCGGTTTCAGCTCTTGAAGCGTCTTTTAGTGATACTGTCTTCGTGTTATGGTTTTCAATCTTTGAGAAGGAATCTTCCATCTGAACAGAAATGCTTGCTAATTTATGTTTAATATTTTTTTGATTTTCTATTATCTGATTAGTAATATCAAATAAGATAGATTGATTCTGCAGTATATTTTGTATATCACAATTTGGTTCCTGTATTGTCGCAGCTTGAGTTCCTGAGTTGTCAGAAAGTATTATATACGTTTCGCCAGGTTGAGATTCAGAAGCATTCCTGCAGTCAATTTTAGCTGTTGAAGTATTCCCGTAGTCTTCTTGTAATACCTGAAAGACATGAGATTTAAAAGTAACGTGTAAGAGGGAATTAACGGGTTTTAAGATTCTGACAATGGACCCCTAAATAAAATGACCCTTAGAATATCAATAGTCCGTTGTACAACCTTGGACTCTTAAAAGAATATATTAATTGCTGATGTACACCTAAAAAAGTACAATAGAGCGTCAATACCACAATTGTAGAACCAAAAGGTCTACAACGGTGGATACTAGTGGTTTAAATCAATAGAACGGTTCTAATAAACTCTGAGGGCTCTTATATCCGAGACGCCATTAAAAGATTATGATAAAAGCAATTCACATGATTATTTATATTTTTTTAACATCATAAATATGTATAAAAATCGAACTAACGCCACTTTTTCTCACCCAGTATTATAAAGAAACTACTTATAAAGCTAAACTGTGTTATATAATCTAAATTCAGAATTCAAATCCTTTAATTAAATGTACTTTTTATACAAATAACTGCATAAATAGCAGGCGCGTGAAAATTTTAACCAAAAATATGCATATATTTACAATAAGCTGGTACTCGCACTGGTATTTTGCATGCATAAAAGAAAAATCAACACTTACTTATTTTTTAATTATTTTCAGTCTTCCATCGTTTCCATCAATCACTTTCCATTGGCACTAAGTCTTTGTTGAGATGGTTCATTACCCCAAAATATTGCTACCGTATACGTAATACAGATCCGTAAACTCTAATTCAGAGACAAAGACGCATCTAAATAAGATGCGAGCGCTATAGTTGCGCTACAAGAACTTATTTTAAATACTTAGGCGCACACTATTGCTCGCATAGCATCTTTGAATCTCCGTACTAACACACATTTACGAACATTGTAGAGACACTGTAGAACCTCAGGCCGTATAAATCTGTGCCTCTTTCGGGGGTACAGCGGCGCTGTATCCGCTTGTACATCTACTGTAGAACTTGTTTATGGAGCCAATGCCGTTATTAAGAACTTCTAACCGGCCAGTGTACGGCTTGTTAAAGAGCTTGTGTGCTACTTGGGGGGTGACCACCTATAATATACCGAGTTTGCTCGGTGGTTCGGAAAGCTGTTGTCATCATGTAGATCCTTAACATAAGTCTTACTAGGAGTATTGTGTTACCCAGTACTGGTTGTGGAAGTCACATAGGCAGTCGCTCGCGGTTAGACTGGCACTTGACCCCAACAGTTGGGAGAAGGCTAGGCAGATGATGGTGATTGCAGTCTGTTGCTGCCTTTGCAAGAGAAACTTAAACCAACACATCTTTAAGGAAAAACAAAACGTTAAAAGAAAAGGGTTGTTTCCTTGTAGTTGCAAAGAGGATAATCCAACTTAATTTGGGTACAGGACTAGAGGAATGAACCCTTTGTCACGTAACTAAAGTTTCAACGGCCATTAATTAATTGGAGTTACTAACTAAGGGAGCGCTAGAAACTTTAAATGTTCGTAAGTTTTGCAGTAGTTGAGACAATGTTTCAGTAAGTTCTACACACGTGTTCTTCTGGGAAAGGTTTAAGAAGTGGATGTAAACATTGGACTTTCAGAAATAAATTGTGTTGTTTCAATGCTGTATAATAGTTTGGTACTAAAACAAGAACAAAGCAAAAGTAAAAAATAAGATAAACAAAGAACTATGCTCTACAAGTGTACACTACGGAGAGTTACTGGTATGTCACGGTATTCCTTGCAGGACGTCATAGTAATTACGTAGGGTAGAAATGCAACAAGATGTTTTACTGAAATTCAGTAGTTTTCAAATTGATATTGATTAAAAAAATAGTAATAATGTTCCCGTTACCCTGTTCCTATTACCGTTACTGTCACTATTCTATTTTAAGCAGGAATAGAGTGGGTCTAGAATAAATGAGAGTGGTGTGGTGTAAGAATAAATTAATCGTAAAATAGAACCGAACTACACACATCAAAAGTGTCTAGGGATCAACATATATTTTTGCAATAACTTTTCTCCTGATTGATATTAATTAAAATTTTCTTTAAGGATTCATCAAATAAAGTGTTTTCGTTTGTCACAGTAACGATAAACCAAGTCACCTTTGCATTAATAAAGAAATTTGCCATTTTCCTAATAAAGGGATTTTTGACATTTGAACCACTAACATTAAAGTTCGAAAAAAAGACTGAAATAACAGTTTTCTTTAAAATTTTATTGGGTAACTTAAACAATTAATAATCCGCGTTTCTACCGCGAACACTAACAACACAAGAACATCGGTTTGGCATACTCAAAATGAGTTCATCCAAATCACGCTGTGGAATGGCCGCCCATGTTCGTTGCAACAACAAAAAAAGGTCTTCTTGCGACTGGATACCCTCCATATTCGGCAGAGCTCTTCTCTGTAGCATATCCCATGCATGCTCAATCGGGTTCAAGTCTGGCGACTGAGCAGGCCAGGGCAGGACATTGATGTTAGCTGCGGCGAGAGTCTGTCTTACAACTCTTGCGGTGTGCGGTCGTGCATTATCATGCATTAACTGAAATAAGGGACCGATTTGCACTTGTAGAGGAACGATGACGTCTGATACAATCGTCTCAGCATAAATTTGAGCGTTGAGGTTGCCTCTGATCCAAATCAACTCAGTTCTTCCGCCGATCCAAATACCCGCCCATACCATGATGGTTCCACCACTATAAGGATGGACTTCCTGGCAGGATTTTAATCGCTGTTGGCGTCCAGGGGTTCTCCAGTGTCGTATACGTCTTGTATCCGGTCTCATACCAAAACGAGACTCATCAGAAAAGCACACGAAACGCCATTGTTCTTCTGCCCAATTTCTGTGTTCAAGAGCCCATTGATATCGAATCCTACGATTGTGCATTGCTATAGGTGGTACCCGTAGCGGTCTTCGGGAATGAAGGTTCACTTCATGCAAGCGGTTTCTGACTGTTTGGTCGCTAATTAAGTTCCCTGAAGAGTGATGAAGCCTCACGGCTAAAATCATGGCGGTTATTGTTGGAGCTCTTCGAGTTAAGATTTGAATGTATCGGTCTTGTCTCCGTGTGGTGCAGCGATACCGTCCTCCATGGCGCTCAGCCACGGTACCAGTGCTTCGGTAACGTGTCCAAAGTCGACTGATAACACTCTGACTTGTATTCAGAGCTAAAGCCACAGTACGTTGCCGGGAACCAGCTTCTATTCATTCCCACGGCTCTGAGCATTTCTTCCCTGCTTAAATGACGTCGCCGCTCCATAATAACGTTGGTTTTAATCAGTAGTAGGGAAACAGTAGCACTAATAATGTCTTCAATGCGTTGTATGTTTTTATAGGGAAAATATTGACAGCTGATTTTCATCTTTTACTCGAATTTGATTCACAGTTCCTGATTCAAATTATGAAATGCACCAAAAAGGATCCATATAAATTTATAAAATCATAAATTTATTACAAAGCCACATCTCAATCTCAAGAAATCCGCATAAAAATGCTTGATCCCTAGACACTTTTGATGTGTGTAGTTTGGTCCCACCGCAACAAGATTTTCTGCCGAAACCAAATATACATATAATAGCCATCACCTTCCTGGCCTTATCCCATTTTATTTGGGGTCGGCGCAACATATTTTCTTTTCCATTCTTCCCAGACAGACGTCACGGTGGCATTTACTCCTTTCTTTTTCATATCATTCCTCACACTCCGTCCATCTTATTTTTGGCCTTCCTCTCCCTCTCCATCCTCAACATTTATATCCATTACCTTTTTAGTCACATGTGATTCATCCCTCATCATAACATGTCCATGTAACTGGCGCAACTTTTAAACTTTCTCTAATAAACTCGTTCCTAGCCCTATCCATTACCAGCTGTTGCCAGCGGCTTCGCCCGCTACAACTCGAAAATTATTCCACGGGAAGATAAAATCGGGAGAAAATCTATCCTGTGTGTTATAAACTATCTGTGTACCAAATTTTATCCAAATGTGTTCAGTAGATTTTGCGTGAAGAAGTAACAATCATACACACTCACACACCCACAAACTTTCGCCTTTATAACAACTGCTACTCGGCTCGATCTTTAGGTTAAGTCGCGCTTGCCTAGGTTTGTCAGTGGTTGGGTGACCACCCATTATATACCGAGTTTCCTCCGTGCCTCGGAAAATGCGTTAAGCTGTTGGTCCTGATTGCCATAATATATACATCATTGGCAATCTTTACAGGTAGTCAGCGACCTGGAAGTCTGACAACTAGTCTTACAAAGGGTATCGTATTACCTCGTATTAGCTAGGTTGTGGAGGTCAGATAGGCAGTCGCTCCATGTAAAATATTCAGTTGCATCTGGTTAGACTGGAAGCCGATTCCAACATAGTTGGAAAAAGGGTAGATAGATGAATAGATGTTGAGATGCACATACGGATTCCGGATCGCAGTTACTGTGCGCCTAAGATCGAATAGTACGTCAAAACTATGAAAGGAAAGGCCCTAAAACCTTATATCTGATAAAACATTAGCGGCCTTTCCACAAAAGTGGTTAAACGTGGGTTTAACTTAGACTTAGTTTATCTCGCATACCGTCACTATCTTTTGAATATTATCGAAGTGAGACGGCATGCGAGATAAACCAAGACTAAGTTAAACCCAGGTTTAACCTCTTTTGTAGTAAGGCCGTAGTAGTTAAAAAACCCACAACAAGATTCTCTTTTATAGAGATTATTGACAAAGCGAGCTGTTCAAGTAAAATTATATCAAAACCCTAGCTGAATTGACAAAAACCTCCATCCATTAAACAGTTTATTATGAAATAAATGAATGAAGTCTCTCACTAGAAGCACACCACATATTCACCCAAAACGCGTTTTGATTAGACAGGGTTAAAATAGATAGGGTAGCAACGTAGTGGGCAGTCTGTTATCATGGCACTGTGGCATCGTTTGTCATTCGATCGGCCGGCTCTCGTATTACAAGCTTACTAATTACAGCTGTCGGGTAATGTATGGTTTCACACATAGATACATACCCTGATAACGAATGTTATCTTGTTGTTTGTGACGTATGTTAATAGTAGGAGAGTTTAAAGTATGAGTCACGTGGTTTCATTATTCAACATTATAAGGTATGGCTGTTTGTTTTCGACATGGCATCTTGCTGGATAGCCTATGAGACTGGTTTCTGTTTAACCGAACTATTCTGTGGGTGCCTTACTCTCTGTTTATAAGTGCCCTGACTGGGGAGACTTATAAACAAATGACAGCTGATGACTAAATGACTTATGACCGCGCGCTGAGAGCACCCCCTGCGGGGTACGACTCTAGGCTCAGGGCATCCCCTGGAGAGGGCAGTCGAGGAACGGTAACGTATGAATGCTGTCGAGGCTGCGGGAAGTTCGAAAGAGATACCGCGGCCCAGGACACAAAGGGCTAAGAAGGAACATGGGTGGTTCTTAGTCACTAGAAGTTTGACACTCACTACCGCTCCGTTGTAGGAGTCATTTGATCATTCGCCACCTCCTTAAACAATAGAAAATTATGAATACTGCCGAGTTCTTTTACAGCAACTAACTTAAGCTTCTCATAACATAAAAACTAGGTTAATAAACATTCAAAACACAAAAGTGGTGACTTGAAATAATTATCTAGAAATAAAAAATAAAAAAAATCTGTAAGTATCTTGTTGTCGATCAAAGGATAGGAAAAATCTAAAAAAACACTCTCGTCATTACCGTAACGAGGCTACGTGAGTAAACATGAATCAACAAAAAGAAACATTTCAAAAACATCTAAGTACTTACACAGAATTATTTTCACACTTGAGTGATCAAAGAAAAAAAGCAAAAACAAACAAATTTTATAAAACCTTCCGCTCTACTTAATCAACCTTTTTGAATGTCAATATCATTTTGTATGGTAAAATGAGATGTAGAAAAATCTCAAGCAGATTCCACTTTTTGTGCCAATTATTACGAATTCACGAGGTCGTCGGTTTTTATTCCAATTCATCTCATTTACACACTTCTTACAAAAAGTTCTGGAGCTTCTTGAAGTGTAAGACAAACAGTGAAACTCACTGAATATAATTACGTGGATGGGACAAACTGATCTTTCAGGGCCTTGTCGACGAGACATTTGAAAAATTCATGAACTGAGTTTGCCTCTAAGGATTGAATTGTAACTAAATTGCCTGTTTAACAATAAACACGTTTCAAGTCCTTTGAGTGCCTAATTAGAAATTTAAAGTCAGAGAAAAGCAGGTAAAGTATGTTTGGATGTATGGATACTCCCTTATGCGTGTGTTCATGTATACTTATTTATGTGGAAAACCCTTATAAATTTACTTATCCAAGGATTTTGCCTACATCAGATATGATATAGTTCATTTGAGTCCAATTCTATATAAATAACGCAATCCATATGACATATGGTCAGATTCATACGGATGACACTTAAAAAAGGTTGCCAACCAAAATAAACGAAACAAAAAAAATATCGTAGCTCAAAAAAGAACTTTAAATTGGACTGTTAAAAACTGCAGCGGGATCCGTAGTTCAATTAACTAGTGTCCACTACGTTATATCGCTGTTCAGAAATAAGAGGATCCAATTTTCTTTTTATACTTTTTACTATCACGGGATTAACAATAATGGTTATAAAATTAACTTTATCCATTGGACTCCAAAATTGTTCAGAAGCGATGTCAGTAATTTTACAGCTTTTTTTATACTAGCTGAAGTGCAATGAATAAAATATTTCGTTGATGGAAACTTACACTTACTGCTCCTGCACCTATTACCACAACCGCCCTATATTACAACGTAATCTTACCTGTAACAAAAACAAAAACGCAACTTAGTAAAAAAAGTCTCATTTACACATATCTTAACAAATATATGAAAGTATCCGGGTCGAAGGACCAATACTCAAACAAACGATTCGATCAATCCTAATTAACCAGATCCATAAACAACTCTCAGTTGCGTCTGTATTTCTTTGAATAAACACACATTCTTAAAAAGGAGCTAACGAGAAACTTCTATTTACAGAAGACTAATTAGTTTAGTCCATCTGTCCTGAACACTCACTAGATCGGCGTTTATTAATCTTCCAGTGCTAACAGCCTTAATTGGCTGTTAGCACTTGATACTCGCTTTGTTTGACAATGGTTATTTGAATCGGAAAGTTCTCTTAGCTATCAATAACGGTTGTTATTAAATAGTAACTTTTGATAATGTAGGTAATAAATTTTGTCTCAAAATAAAGAATAATAATAATAATAATAATATTCTTTATTCTCGTACTGTACCTCCTTAGTGTCGCCAGCGGCTTCGCCCGCAACAACTCGAAAATTATTCCACAGGAAGATAAAATCGGGATAAAAACTATCCTATGTGATTATTCAGTTTATCAACTATCTGTGTACTAAATTGTATCCAAATCCATTCAGTAGTTTTAGCGTGAAAGAGTAACAAACATCCTCACAAACTTTCACACTTATAATATTATAGTAGGATGGAATGTGGAAAAAATATAAAACGCATATGTAAAGTCAATAATGGTTTACTCTTTAAAAGCGACGCAGAAGATGCCTCATGTTTATTCCATAACACAAACGCGTATCAAAGTATGTATGTTTTCACCACCTTATTCACCTTTTCATACACTTCGGAAATCCTTCGGTAAAGTGCAGAAATATATTTACTTTACAATACCATTCCAGACACCTACCTTCAACATAAGGATAACGTGCAGTTTTCTTATTAATATTCAATGATATATTAATACTATAGATACGTTGCCCGCCCTCAAAAATGACAACATAAAATGAAGCCAATTGACCACATCGCGCTTAGTTACGCACCAACCTCTCGTGCGACGCTACGTTTGTTCTTAATTTAATTCGTGTGTGTAAACCTGCGCAAAACGTAAAGAAAACAGGCATCCCGCTGTACGGTGTCGTATTTCCTTTCCCTTTCTTTACGCGTAAAAGTAGTTATCTAATATTATCGCCGTTTTGAAGCGCCGCCATGTTAGTTCATGACGTGTCTATATATAATACGTCATTGTTAATCTAAAGACAAAAAAAAAAGTTTAAAGTTTAAAGTTTTGAACACATTGTGCACGATAAACAATCTAACCCATTGCGAATCAGAAATATATACACACATAAATAAACTCACGCCTTTTCTCATGGTTAAGTAGAAAACACAGAACGATACGCTACGATCCTTACATACTCCATTTATCTCGTGCATACATCCGGTCATACACGCCGGTTACGAGTATTACGCACCTGTCCTTTCAGAAGAAATAAATAATTCTAAAGAATTTGTGCCAAAACTTCGTAAACCGTAATCCATTTCCAAGTTATTTTGCTTTGATTGCAAATTAATCTTAATAACCGATAAGTGACGATGAAGAAACTGCAGGAAATTGATAAGATCGTTGATAACAAGACCTTGAGCCCGTTGTTCTTAGAGCGAATCGTAACTTTAACGTAACTACACAAGTGTATGTAAAGAAAGATCATACAAAGTCTGATGAAGATACATCGTTCAGACTACGCCGGTAACGGTTTAATCGGATGAGTGCACGGCGAGGGAAATTGTGCAATTCTGGAAGCGCATCTCTTGGGAGTTCACTGTGATTAAATTGTAACCAAGATTTCTATACAAAATTATAATTTAATCATTCACTCGAAGATTTTAGATTTGCCTCGATGATCCTTGGGTTCGGTTCCCAGGTCACGAAAAGTGTTATTGGGTTTTCCCATCAGGAATTTCTCAGTAGCATCCAAGGAGACTAGATTCGTGCCCGGTTGATGGCAATAGGCTCGTCCTCTATAATATGTAACTTGAACATAACTGGCGAAATATGTGGTGTACCTACTAATAGGTACTCCTCTGCAAAACCCTTCTGGAAGTACAGGCGTGCTCATATATTATCTCGAAGCTTAATAAACCAAGATTTACTATTTAGTTTGTTTTTAGGTTAGTTTAGTTTATATATTTAGTATAGTCTTACTTATATCTCAAAACAATTGTTATCTATATCTAAATAAATGTGTTTAATACTTTACTATAGTTTAATAAACAACTTCAGATTTACTTGGAATTTTAGAAATATCGGTCATCGTCGAATACGAATTTCAAAGCCCAATAATGCAAAACCGGGAGAGGGCCCTTTCTAATATTTTCCCGAGCAAGGAAATCGCCTTAGGGAATCATTTGCGAACGTTTATATAGCAATATTGGGAAAGTAAATCTTAAACAAATATTCCAGGATGTTCTCTGTACAGGCTGGAGGTACAATCAAATTTTAATCTTACTTGTGGTCGGAGGGTAGTTTAGATGCTATCGGTAATTTCAACGATCTCATTATAGCACAAGTGTTTGCATAAAAACACACTTTGGGGAGTAAAAATATACGATCTCGGTTATTCGGGGCTTTGCTCTGTATAATTTGTTGAGGGTAAATTAATTCTAGGTTTTTGGTCTGAGCTTTGATGCTTAAGTACCTACATAATTTATATTTTTACTTTCGGGCTAATGGTAGTAAAACATTAATTGGTAGGCAGGCTTAATCCCAGGGTTGCGCGAATACCTTTTTTATTTATTTTCCCAACTGCAGAGTTTACTCTCTATAAAAGGTGGAAAGGACACCGACCGAGGCTAAAACGGTTAACACGTATGTAGTGCACAGAATTTTTTTAACGACCAATTTGTAGGTATTGCAGTAGGAAACAGCTGTAGTAATACACCTTTTTATTTCTAAGACAGTAACAAAAAATTACTTATAGGCTTCCTCCTTTTTTGCTGGTTTTTTATTTAATAACCGACAACAATTTATATGGGTTCCCATATAAATTTTTCGTCGGTTCAGAATTATGTTATGATTACGTGGTTACCGTTTAAGCGTCGGGACACCAACGCATAAACAGTTACCACGGCACCACGGTTTTCATTCTGCATATTAGAGCATTCAAAAAAAAAATTAAAACTCAAACCCGACTACGAATAAAACCGCGGTCTTAAAAGTATTAAACAAGAAAAATCGTCTAGGAAGTAGATAATTTGATAAATTAATATGGCTAGGAAGGAGGTGACTACTGACATGACGAGAAATAGAGAAGTATGGAAGAAAAAGACATGTTGCGCCGACCCCAAATAAATTGGAATAAGGGCAGGAGAATGATGATATAGAGGACAGCCGTAGTCGCATGCCATTGATACCAGATGCGCCTTCATGGCGTTCTCATTGATACAGAAGTCAGCTGCTAGTTGCCATTAGCAAGGTGCATACAGCACACAGTCTTATCACAAAGTATGTCCTATTTTCCATGCACAACTTTTTCATAATTTGTCACTTTACGCCTTTTAATGGGAGTTATGAAATATAGTTTTATCGCAAGCCTTCACAGCTCTGGCGAGAACAATAAATCACTTCTTTGCATAGAAATTGAGCTAATGCGCACTGGCGATGGCTTAATGGGTTCTTTCCATTCATAAATTACTATAGAAAAGCTCATAACTATTTTTATAGCGTAAAATATATTGCTGATATTTTATTTTCGTGTCTATAAAATGGAGGTGATTTAACATTAAAAGAGAAATTCTCACATCACAGCATGTTAAACATACTTACAGTACTCATAGTACTTTCAGTTGGAAATACTCTAACACTTTAGTGGTCGCAAGCGCGACTGCTAGGAATCAGGGGGTCTAAAATGGCCACTTTAGCAGATCATAATATGAATTGCGTTAAAAAGCGTAAAATAGACCTGTCCTAATACTCAAAAAAAAAAAAAAAACTCAAAGCATTTATTTCAATTAAACCATTACTGGCACTTTTGAATGTCAATGTATACTAATAGCCCCTGTGACCATTATATCATATATACCCAATTCATATAACATTTCCTATTATGATCTATTTTCTTAAATGGCAGTTACTATAATACAAAGTCTATTTTACGTATTTAACGCAATTCATATTATGATCTGCTAAAGTGGCCATTTTAGACCCCCTGGTCCTCGCTTCAATTTATAAGTCGAACAAATTGTTTCCGTCTTGAATTTATCAGTAGCAATGACGGTTCTAGGTTTGTGCAACTGGCTGATATTTTGATGGCAATATGGTCGCCCCCTATTACATGGTCTTGAACATAACTGGTACATTTCTGGGAGTGTTTGTGTATGTGAGCTTCAATGTTTGTAAATGCACCCACAATACAGGAGTAATAGGGGATCGGACTGAGTCAAAAATATATATATGATTCTAATTAGTCCGTCAGTTAGATTATCGAAAAATATTGGATAATTATGTGTTTTTTGTTTTATCAAATTAATTAAAATTGACGAAGATTTATTAAGATGTGGTTGTGACGTCATTTGTAGGTAAAAATGTACCTACTATCATATGACTATTTCGAAGAGTTCACGAGTTTTCGAAGCACTGTATCGTCTTCATTTTTTGTTTAAGTTAAAAAAGAAAAAATACGTGTCCAATATTTTTTGGAAATCTATCTGACGGACTAATTAGTTTTTTTTGTCCGATCCCCTATTCCTTGTGTGGGGCAACGCTTAAAAAAAACTGGCTAAATGTGGGTGTACAATTAGGTATTCCTGGGCCTAACCCTTCGGAGATTGAAGGTGTCAAATTATCATAAGTAAAAAAACATTTTGCAACATAAATATTGCAGTAAGTATGTGTCAACAATCCTACCCAATGAACTGCCGCTAATTATACCATTCTCCGAAACTACGTCAACGTCGGCAGTATGAACAACTTCATACAATCCAAATACACATACACTGCTCAAATTCCGTACCTGACGTGTATCAGTTGAAACGTCGACAGTCGACACACAGCGGGTCGTTAATCTGAAGGGCAGTGTACACTGTACGGCAATTGTAAAGGGACAAATCCTAAAAACCTCCGACTTCCTAAAACCAACCGTATTTGAATGAGAGAAGGTAGGATTTTAGTTGGTTTAAGTTGTTGTGTATGAGGGCTGTAGTAAAATGACTTTCGTGTTACGTTTTCTCGAATAAAATTCAATGGTGTTGCTTTTTTGGTTACGTCACATTGACTTGCATTTTTTTTATTGCATTTTGAAAGAAAATGTTTGTATGTTAAATAAGTATATTAATTATTAATAATGATAAATAAACGCAGCATCTAGAGAATACAGATCAGAATTTCAAAAAGTTTTACCATAATTGGTGTTTGATACTCGTATTATATTTACGCCTGATCTCTCTCCGGTCGTGTCGGATTGCCGTCCCATCGGAATATGAGAGAAAAAGGAACAGAGAGTGCACTTGTGCCTGCGCACACACTTGTGCACTATAATATCTCCCGCGCCGATGGCTAATCTCCACTTAGATTGGCCGCCGTGACCGAAAACGGTCAGGAGGACTATTATTATTATATTTATGTGTAGACAAATGGAGATTTGCTACACATAAATATAATACAAGTATCACGCTTCGATCTCTGGGAGGATTTAACCGAGGCGTACCTACTTATTTATCAGGTAGTTTTCCACCAATGTACATTTATGTTCATTCTGTTTCTTTAAAATAACAGTACATAAACCACTTTTAAATCTGTACCACTAGACCTAAATTTATTTTTACAACTATACGCCTTAGAAATTATGTATTAAAATATAGCATACAACGCTTGACACCCTAAGCCAAGGTTTCAAAAGATGACAGCGACATCATTCAAGCACATCACCAGATAAACACCCTGTAGACTGACGGAATATGTACTAAGTTCACGAATAATATTAGCTACTTGTATTAATTATAAGTAAGGTTATACTGCCTTGTTTAGTGGATGCAAATGCGATTGCTGAGCATGAGGTCCTGAATTCAATTCCCGGGTCGGGTCAAGTGTTATTGGGTTTTTAATCAGCAATTTCTATTTTTTTTTTATTTGTCTCCGGTTGATGGCAATAGGCTCGCCCCCTATTACACGGGACTTGAACATAACTGGCGAAATGTGGGTGTACTATTGTATACACCTCTGCTGATCCCTTCGGGGATTACAGGCGTGATGTTATGTAACATAACATTTTGTGGTCGAGGTAAGGTAATAGGGACCTACTAACTCGTGTGTGAAAATGTGTGAAGTTTTAGTCTCACTTTTGTAAGTCAAACTGCACTTTACATAATTCAGTTATGAGAGGTTTGGTATTCATATCTTCGTAATAAAATTATGCAGGTGACGAGCTGAAGTTAAGTTTAAATTGATACTGTTATACTTTAAGTGTTTTCACACTGGAATAATTTCAGTATACGGCTTTATAGGATAGGTACATAACTTCGTTAAAATGGTACCTATAGGTACGTAAAAAGAATTGTTAAGTTTACATCCAAGTGTTTCTTTTATAACTGACTGCAATGTGGGGGTGAAATAGATTGTCTTACTACATAAGTTGAGTTCAAGAATGTTTCCGATTCTCTCAGCCATAATGAATAAAAAAAAATGATGTATTTTCTTGAATAATAAATAATTCATGACATTTATGGATGAAATATACAGCAATAAGGCTCAAAACCATATCCTAATGTAGCAGGTGTGCAAAAACTAGTATATTATAATTAATATTTGAAACTAATCATGGGGATTTGCATTCCTTACATTATGACTACTAACATTATGTATCATTTAAATAATCATTAATTGAATAGCAGGCTTTATTAATCAAATACATAAAGCACAACAAGAATTACTGAGATGATAAGTTATCGAGCTCACACAAACTTAATTTACATCTATTTCTCAATACCAAATCAAGCTAATTAAAGATTTGCCAAACCCAAGCTCATTTTGATACAAAAATCTTTACTTACGACGGAACTATGAATATTCATCACACGTACTTATAACGCGACTACGCATACTGAATAATTAAATAAATATTTCACACAGCTGAAATTTTAAATGTACTTAATTAATTAATTCTAATTTCTTTGGTTGTTAAAATACTTGGGAGTATCTGGTCGTAATCAAATTTAACTAATAAAGTTTATAACGGTAGTAAAATTGTTTGTGGTGTAACTATTAAAGTTTATTGGAGCAGAAGAATATCTTCTTTAACTTTAAAACACCTATATTTCTTAATGTTATAAAAAAAATAATGAAAGCAACATAATTTTTAAATTATGACATATTGCAATGGTATAACCCACGTTATGGTTCACCATGTTCATGGGGCTTAATTTTATCAAAATCTGTTTAGCTGAAAGGAGGAAATGCACAGTTACTTTCTTGTTTTGAAATTCATAAAAATAAAACATTATTTATTTGATTTCTAAATTCGTAAACCATCAAAATCTAAATAAATATTAAATTCTAAAAAACACCAGTTTCATATTTCTAAGATTAAATTTTAATTAGCAACGCCAAACTCAACATCTAATTAAATTTTGACCCTCAAAAAGCTGTGGGATTATTGGAATACCGAAAGCTACGCCATGAATTAATTGAAAGGGTAAACTTGTCGATTTCCTTACAATTTCAAAGAAGCTAACTAATTCCGTTGATCAGTAAGACGCTAGGATTAGTATGAACTTGATGAATTTATAATTATCAATATGCTTAGTTGGTACTGCTATTAAAAGCAAAAGTTAAAACTTCTACTTACCAATTCAAGTTAAGTATAACCTAACTTATTTATTCAGAAAATTACGTTGATAAAGCCGGTTTTTCAGTGACGGCTCCCGTCTAACACATCGTAGGTTCAAATCCAAGCCAGGCACTATACTATTTGCAGATTATTCAACAAAACTGCTCTGGAAACGGTAAAGAAAAACATCGTTATCATAAGCTGATTTTGTTACGTTATGTAAATCTGGTAGGTACTTATCGCCAGAAGGAATTATTTCGCGTTTAAGTTTCATCATCATCATCATTCAAAGCCTAACTTTACCCACTGCTGGGTGTAGGCCTCTCTTTGGTTGTGCCAAGCTCCACGTTTTTGTGGCATTTTTTTTTTTAATGAATTACCTTTATTCCAAAAAGGTAAGTAACTCATAAGCTAAGCCCAACAAAACCGTTGCAATGGTTTGACTGTGGGGTCGAAGAGTCTCTTATCATGATGAGATACTTAAATGTACTTAAAACTAAATATTATTGAAACTTATATAAAACTTTAAACATTTCTAAATAATATAATTTCAATTTCCGTCTAAATCTAATTGTGTTTGTTTCACTCCTTATGTCTGCCGGCAGACTGTTCAGTAGGTATGGTATTCACTCATAATCTCATTTAGGATATTCCCACGATAGATGGGAACAAAGTCGTCTGCCCATTTCACCGGTGGACGACCAACACTATCTACTTTAATTTTACGTTCCAGTACTTTTTTTTTGGGGGGGTCTAGGAAACCATCAAATAAGGGCAGAGCGACAGGTAGTCTCAGACTTCTACTGTCTAAAAACCACCCATGTTCCTTCTTAGCCCTTTACGTCGAGGCCGCGGTGTTTCGAAAAACCCGCAGCCCCTACGTTCCAGTCCTTGAATTAAGTTTATTCCCAAAGAACTACTTGGAATTGAAAATTCTTGTAGCAGAGTTAAAGATAATACAATTGTACTGTACAGTGATTTTGAGAGGGTACCCGACCTGTCATGGCTTAACTGTTTCAACGCTCTTTCCCTCACTCTTTGGAAATGTGTGTGGAATAATAAGCAGGATAAAATATTCTGTTTTTTTTTAATCTAAGATCAGGAAGTGAAGATGGAGTAACTGTATAAATCAACCTCAAGTTACTGCAGTCTTCCGCAATGTGATGTTTTTACAAATTCATCAACTTCTATCTGCCAAGCCTTTTCCCAACATATCCGGATGCAGTGGAATACCAGTACTTAACAACCCAACCACACAACCTAAGTTAAAGTAACAGGTACCTTATAGGCGGGGCTGCGGGTTGTTCGAAAGAGATACCGCGGCCCCGGACACAAAGGGCTAAGAAGGAACATAGATGGTTTTTAGAAAGTAGAAGTCTGACACTCCCTACCGCTCCGCCCAGAGCGGGACGAGTCATTTGATGATTTCCCCGACCCTACAAAAAAAATTAATATAATACGATACCCGTTGGTACTGGATTCACAGAATACACTGTGTCAAAAGGACTCCAAAATCGATCCTTAAATTAAATAGAATAAATTATTTTATTACCCAAAAGGACACACTTTAACAGAAAGTCCTGCGATAAACATAATTTTAGGTTAAACACGGAAGTAGAAGGTTGAAAGTACGAGGCCGGAAGTGCGTACGAAGTCCCCCCTCCCCCTCCCTCCTCACGTTTCGGTTTCCGCATTGCGTCTCGTTTTAACATAATGTTAGTTATCTGAAGTGTACGGTTTTGTAGTAAATTAGAGAAGGCGAACTGATACTTGTGTTAGAAAATGTTGGTTGCGGTTGTAGTTCGAATGAAATTGATTAGAAAAGTTTTAGTTCTTGAGGATTTAAAAATATATATGTGAAAGTCATATCGTGAGGAAACCGGCATGTCCTAGAACCAAAAGTTCGAAGACTCCAGCCGGTTCGGTTCGGTTCTTTTCCTTTTCTCGCACACTATTGTCTACATTTCTTCTTCATTTCTCCTTTAGCAGGTCTGCTGGCAGAAATTTCGTGAGAAATAAGCAGTACCTTTGTACTCACATATTATTTTATGTTATTTTCCTGTGCTGTCTACTGTGTGTACATAAATAGTAAATAAATAAATAAGACTGGTGACATCTACAAATCCGCACTGGGCCCGCGTGGTAGATTCCATCCAAATCCCTCTCAAAGAGAGGAGGCCTGTGTCTCAGCAGTGGGAACATTAATAGGCTATTGATGATGATGATGATGATGATGATGATGATGATGATGATGTGAAAGTAGTTACATGCTTTTAAACATAAATAAGACAAGGTATGCAAACTTTTCATTGCCTATTACTTTTATCTGATTATATGATATTCTTCTTTGGCAAAATAAATTGGTTTACGGTCTGATCAAGTCGTTTTCGAATAACGTCGGCAATGGTATGGTGGTCACAACGGTAGTGTCGTTTCACAACTCACGCATTTGAACTTGTATGACCGATTCATTCATAACATAACACATTTTTCCAATCCCCTTAAGTCCCGCGTAAAATCGCCGAGCCTATCACCATCAAACGGTGGACCCGTTGAAAAAATGAGAGAATTTCTGATGGAAAATCCCAATATCACTTTGCCCAAACTGAGAATAGAACATAGGACTCAGCAGTTTTAGTTGAACTGATCATATTCGGTTTCATGATTAAAATAAAACTAGAAAATACGTGTCTCTTATGCGTGAATATGAAACATTAAAATGTCCACAGCAATTATGCAATGCTTTCATCGATTAAAATTCCAATTATGAACTCCACTACCAGTTCAAAGTATTGCCAAGGCCGATCGATTCTCATGAAGGTCTTTATCGCAATTTATAGCCTGTGCTAACGCACCATGGGGAGTTTATTTTCGTAAGTTACATCCTGTATCGCCCTCACGGGTTTTAGCTACCAAGGTTGTTAAATAACCCTCCTTTTGGGCTTCGCCGCAGTCGGGTAAAAATAGAGGTCCCTCAAAGTGTTGTTTTGTCAAAATAATTAGTCTTTGGTACGGTATTTAGCAGTGAAAATTATGTCACATTCGTTGTAGCGTGTTTGTCCGTTTTTACTGGATTTTCAGCTGAGGATTGTGCAATAATTTTCAGGCAGTTATTTGGGATAAGTGGAAACGGGCTTAAGTCTAATATGTGTATTTTAAAAGTGATTTTCGCCTAATGTTTTGATTGAAATGTTATTATGTAGTTACGAACTTACTATCTTGGATCCCGTACAATAGGGGATCGGACTGGGTCGAAAAAATATGATTCTAATTAGTCCGTCAGTTAGCTTATCGAAAAATATTGAATACGTGTTTTTTGTTTTATCAAATTAATAAAAATTGAAGAAGATAAGACGCGTCGAAGATCATGAGTGGGGTTGTGACGTCATTTGTTGGTGAAAAATGTACTACCATGTGACGTTTTCGAGGAATTCACGAGTTTTCAAAGCATTGTATCGTCTTCATTTTTTGTTGTGTGAAAAAAGAAAAATACGTGTCCAATATTTTTTGAAAATCTATCTGACGGACTAATTATTATTTTTTGTCCTATGAAATAAGTATTTTATCAAAGTTGAATCTTGGTAAGTGCATCTTAGTTCCCTCGCCTACGGCAACTTTTTGTAGCGATGCTGTCGCGCGTTCGCATCGACAAAGTTGCGATGCAGTCGCTAGCTGTTAGCCCTTACCCAAAAAATTAATGCGCGTTAGTAGCGATGCTGTCGTGCCTTTAAAATGCGCGCGACAGCATCGCTACAAAAAGTTGCGTGGGCCCTTATTGCTAGTGATAGTACTAAAGAACGAGCACTTTTTATTTTATCCAGTACCGTATCCGATACATGTGGTAAACTTAACGTGTAATTGAAACATGGGTCTATGCTACCCCATGTTCCAATATTGCTTGTTTAAAAGTACATGTTATTCCACATTGTTTTCTTTCCGCGTGTATTTTCACTCGGAATACGGAAGTTAATTGGGATTTCATTTAATTAACGAACTTTGGATCGATGTTCGTTTTGTTTGTTGTGTTCATACAGTTGTGTAATGAATCTGAGAATTGCAAATAAGTGATGAAATATTGAATTTTTTTACATATTTCATTGAGATACTGTGTTATGTGCCTCCGATTATTCAATTACTAACATTATTTCTACTAACAAAATTATGTTTGATTGTTATCTAAATTAAATAAACTGATTGAAATTTACATTTGTTGAAATTGAGTGTTGTACTTGACTTCTAACATTAAGACACAGGTTAAAGATTAGAAAATATTTAGAATAATTTCGGATTGATTGATTTCCCATTTTCAGGCTTTTCAAAAACTACCTAAGCATGCAACAAGTTTTGTCGTAACGTGGCCAATATTTAAATTCGTTCCCACGTAATAACCACATAATCAACACCCAAACAAACACTGAAACGGAGATCAATTTTGTTTCAAATGGTTTTTGGCAAACGTTTCATAAATAAATAACTGAGTTAAAATGTAACTAAAAACAGAACATTTACACTGGTAATATACGAAAAAGTATCTACTACTATCAACCTCATTTTATAAACTCCATTCTACATCTCTGAAATCTAAGGCAGAGGTGTACAGAATAGTACAACCACATTTCAGGAGTTAAGTGAGTCCCATGTAATAGGGGACGACCCTATGGCCATCAATCGGGTACAAATTTAGACTCCGTGGCTGCTAGTGAGAAATTCCTGATGGAAAAACCCAATAACACTTTGCCCGCCCTGGGAATCGGACCCAAGACCTCGTGCTCACCACTTCCGACCACTACACTAACGAAGCAATCTCATTAACCGACTTCCCAAAAAGAAGGAGGTTCTCAGTTCGATTAGTATGTTTTTTTTTAAATGCCTTATGTTAAAATGCAATTAAATACTGAACAAATTCACTAATATAATAAAAATATAAGTTAAAAACTAAAACCCGACTACAAACCGCGGTCTTAAAAGTAGTAAATAATTCTTGTCTGATATTCATATATTGAATTTGATTATTTCTATTTAAATATAAGTAAAATTATTATAGAGGTCAGTCGTAGTCGCATGCCACAGATACCTGATGCTCCTTCATGGCGTTTTCATTGATACATAAGTCAGCTGCTGTTGCCGTTAGCAAGGTGGCATGCGACTACGACTGACCTCTATAATAATTTTACTTATATTTAAATAGAAATAATCAAATTCAATATATGAATATCAGACAAGAATTATTTACTACTTTTAAGACCGCGGTTTATAGTCGGGTTTTAGTTTTTAACTTATATTTTTATTATATTAGTGAATTTGATTTTAGTGTTATTTAATAAATCCGTTATAATACGAGTATATTACTTTCATGATGTAAAATGCTACTGAATGTTGGTTTGCTATTTAAATAGTACGAGTAAATAGCAGACTAGACCGCGAGAACTTTTTGACCGCATTCCAAAGGTGTGTGTTGACTAAAACTATAATATGATATTCGTATTTGTAATGTGCTCGCCAAGACCTCTCATTTGATACCAAACATGTTATGATTATCTCTTTTTTTTTTGAGCTTACAATTTGACATTTAATTTCCGTCTTAAAAAGAATTGTTAAAATATATGCATATAGCCTATGTCACCCGTGCTATTTTTACGAATCTAATTACACCTCATTTATTAAAATACGTTCAGTAGTCTAGGCGCTACGGTGGAACATACAAACATACATACATACATATATACTTACATACATACATACATAGACTGCAAAATCATTACCCTTCCTTTTGGCTTCGCCGTAGTCGGGTAAAAATACCACTGCTACTTTAAACACTCCTTATATGAACTCCTTCACAAAAAACCGCAGCAGTCTAAACAAAGGGATAGCTACTCCTCGCCATGGGCCCGTGGGCATACATCATTCAAGACCCCATCAATATTGTAAGGCTTGTCGTTGAAACTTTGAAGGTTTCAGATACAGTAACAAGGAAACTTGGCAGGGATACGAATAAAAACTTACGTTTATGGCAACCAGATGTTTTTTTTTGGGAATCTTATTTGAAGGTTTTTATTTAAGCGTGTGCTTTAAGACGCCTGTGCAGAACATATGTGGAAATTATATTTTGTTTGACTTGAGAGCGCAATGCAATGGCACTTCGAACCTAGAAGGAAATAACCACCGAGGTATTTGTAAATATTCTAATGGGCTAAATAATATAAACAGACCGTGTCCGAAATCGCTTAAAAAAACTATCGTTGTTCAATTTAGGTCAAAACCGAACTCTGTAGTCCCAAAAGTTGATTCAACATGCTTTAGAACATTTTTTACTGCCCACTGAACTGAAACGCAAACAGCCTTTCGGTATTCTGAAACAACGTTTTGGGGACCTTGCGCATTACGCAGCCACGACACGACTCTTGGCCGCAGGAGATTCGACCAAGAAGGTCTAGTCGCACAACCAGTGTGACCGACCAGTGCAAATTAACAAACGGTCAAGCGACCAGTGGGAGAGCAGTGGTGGCCCAGTTGTGGCGGCCTTCGCTTACGAGCAGTAAGTCGTGGATTCGAACCTAAGGAGGTGCATTACTTTGTGTAACTTATTACATCACCACTGGTGTCAAAACGGAAAACATAGTGAGGGAACCGATATGTAGCAACAACCATCTACCAACCTGTACTGGGCCCGCGTTGTGGCCCCTTTCTTAAAGAGGAGTCCCTCTAAGAAGGGGGCCACAACGCTGGCCCAGTATATTCCAGCATTGGGAACATTATAGGCTGATTATGCATGCGACAAGCCTTGGTCGTGCCAGTACAAATCGTGAGGTTTGTAAGTCCCGTTATTCCATGCGTGTATAGAGGTCGAAATAGTCCTCTGATTTATCAGAAATAAAATTTTATTATCAAGCAACTAACCTAAAAATAACATACACAAAATAAAAACAAACTAATAATAGTTGAAGTGACAGGTTAACGGAAAGGTTTATGACAAGACGTGGGGAAGAGCAGAACCATCTTCGTAAATGTTTATCCGTTGCCATTTATGACGGGTGCCGCGAATGCACATACTACTTGCTCTGATGATGGCTGTTTGTATTCTCGCACGTAACCATAGCCTGTTATTGCAGAAAGGGGCCGGCTCCAGCGGTCCGCTAGTGCTTCGGCGAGGTGTGCTATGAATGAAGTCATTTGTGGAGCAAAAACTCCGTCAACAGAAGTCACCAGGAGGGTGAAGGTGGCATGACGCGTCTCGCATGGGCCGCAGTACTTCCTTTTCTTTTCTCATTCGGCTGAGCGGAGGACAGCTGCTACTGGGCGTGATGCGTAAGAGGGAGCGTCGGTGTCTACGACACGGACATTATTTGATGTCCGTGTCGTAGACACCGACGCTCCCTCTTACAGGCCTCCCTCTGATTTATTGAAGAACAGTACAGGAGTACTTTTCATATGCCTGAGTATGGTGTAATATATCTATATGCACATGTGTGCAATGCGTATAGGGCTATGAACTATTTGCAAACAACTGAGCATAAATAGACACATTGACCTCACGAAGTGACTGTATGACTTCGTATTTTGATAATGAATTTTATCGGATGTTCTTCTATGTACTTTTATATGTAGGTAACACTCAAGATGCTTTCAAATGCGTATGATGTATCTCATACGTTATCATAAAAAGTTATGTTCCAATTTATACAATGTGGAGCAGGACGATTGACATTCCTCTAAACCACGTAAAGAAAGGCATGCTCTTGACCCGTATACAAAAAATCAATCAAATCCAATGACTACTTTAGCCACAGGAAATTATTTTTCATTTTCTTATTTTTCAACATGATGTAGATCGGAGTCCGTAATAATAGGTAAACATTGTAAGGTCAGGAACCTGTGCAAAAACCTACGATTCTATTCTCAACGTCTCAATACGCTTGAAAGACAGAGAAAGGTGTCATACGATCCCACTCTGACGCGCCCCGCACACTCCCACAAAATACTACAATTATAAAGAAAAAGTAATATTACTTACGCAAATAATGCATTAGTGGTGCATAGAAAATTGCGAGTGTGTGTGTGAGCGGAATTTTTTTCGGCAAAAAGTCCTTGACTCGGTAACTATGTCAGTCAGTGCATAGCGGCGCCCTTTGAGGAGAGCACACGCCTACTTTTTTTATCACAAGACGAGCCGCGCGCGCATTGTCGTGATTTTATGAAAAGTTTGTTGTTATTGTGATTAAAGACGATTTATGATATTTGGATTAGTGCATAGGTTACTGTGACTTATTGGTGTTAGTGTAATATTAGTTATTTAGGCATTTATTAGGTAGCTAGTTTTGTGATTTAGGTTAAGTTAGTAAGTTTTTTAGTTTAATTATGCCTCAAATAAGGTACACAGCTGCCGAGTACACCGACATGGTACTTATGTACGGAGAATGTCAACAAAATGCGGCTTTAGCATTGCGTAGATATCGGGAGAGATATGGTAACACAAGAACGTGCCCTACCAACAGCCGTGTTTTTACCCTGGCCGTTCAGAGGTTACGAGAGAATCGGCCTTTGGTTCCTCAAGGAGAGGGCGTGTCTTCAAATTCAAGTATCGAGGACCGGGTATTACAACATTTTGAAAACAACCCGACTTGTAGCCTCCGGAGAGCAGCGCGGCGGTTTCAAGTGAGTCACAGAACTGTCCATAGAATTTTGAAACGGCATGCACGGCGACCTTACAAGTTCAGAAAAGTTCAACAACTGTTATCCAGAGATATGCCAGTCAGAGTGTTATTTTGCCGATGGCTTCTCGACAAAATATCAGACGACCCTGACTTCCTATTCAATATTATGTGGACAGATGAGAGCACTTTTACAAGAAATGGAGTTTGGAATAGACAAAACCTAAGATATTGGAGTAACGAAAACCCGCGCCTAAGTCGAGAGTCTTCATTCCAGTACCGGTTTTCACTAAACGTCTGGGCTGGAATTCATAGGAACAAAATAATAGGTCCAGTGTTTATTGATGGAACATTAAATGCAGAGAAATTTTTAGAACTTCTTAGTGGCCCAGTGTCAGACTATACGGACGATTTACCTTTGGACGTGTATGAACGACTGTGGTACCAATTGGACGGTGCGCCCGCCCATTCCGTAATGCCTGTTAGACAGCGACTAACGGATATGTTTGCGAGTCAGTGGATTGGCCGTTTTGGACCTATTCGATGGCCAGCACGGTCACCGGACCTGACGCCACTGGATTTCTTTTTGTGGGGGGCCGTAAAAAACAAGGTGTATGCACGAGAAGTGAACACTGTGGACGAGTTAAAAATTAAAATAATTAATGCCTTCGACGAACTTAAAAGAATGGCAGATGGGGACTTGTTAAGACGAGTCCGTGAAAATTTAATAAGACGATGTCGCTTGTGCATAATGAAAAACGGGGGACACTTTGAAAATTTAAAAATTTGACTGTTGATGATTTAAAATTCTGATTGTAATGTGATTTTAAGTGATTAATTATTCAATCAGTGATCTTTTATTAATTAACAACTCGCAACTTAGTGAGTTTATGCCGCTGATTTGTTGTTCTCCGATAAAAAGTACCTACGCCCAACATCGCCGCCGTTTGCTGCACCCCGCGCACTAGGTCAGTGACTTTTCGTAGTTAAAGCGTGTTTACTTTTTATGCAGTTGATTCTGCTATTTATTTTGTTTGAAAATTGCAATTTTTAAATTTTCCACTAACTACTAATCTTCGTGTTTTAAAATGTTTCGATGGACTAGTACAGTGCTAGTTTTAATTTAATGTCGTAGTTCCAGATCCACATTGTATAAAACTTTCCAGTAAACATAAAAAGCCCTGTGTTTTTACTATTCATATCATGATACCGTATTATAGTAATAATAGAATATTACATTCAAAGTTATGTAATTTACCTTTGTATAGAGATCCTCTGTAATGTGTTCACTCGAGGGATATGCGTACGTTGGGTTTAGGAGCTAAATGTTATGTTAACACTTTTTGGGTTTTATTCTATTACGTCTATCCCGTCGGGGCTGCGGGTTGTTCGCAAGAGATAACGCGGCCTCGACATAAAGGGCTAAAAAAGAACATGGGTGGTTTTTAGTCAGTAGAAGTCTGACACTCCCTTTCGCTCTGCCCAAGATCAGGAGGTGTTATTTGATGATTTCCCACACCCAATAAAAAAAATAGGTGTTCTATCAATTCACAATTTCTGTTTTTATTTATAAGCCAAATCAACTTGGTCAACCTGTGTGTAGGACCACACAGTTCCATTACAAATTTCATTGTGTATGTCACGCCTGTAATTCCCGAAGGGTTAGGCAGAGGGGTTGTCAATAGTAAACCCACATTCGCCAGTTTTGTTTAATGCCGCTTTCACATCAGGACGTTAGCAGCGCGACAGTTGCGCGACTATTACCAAATACTAACGGGTTGTTACGGCTGCTCTTACAAAATGTAAAGAAATGTGCTTCTGCCGTGCGACTGTCGTGCTGCTAACGTTTTTGTGTGAAACCGGCCAAAGTCCCATGTCATAGAGCGAGCCTATTTGTCATTATTGAGAAAGGTGCAGAATTCCTTGGCTGAAAAAACCCTGATCGAAAAACCTAATAGCACTTTGCCCGACCCGGGTAATCGACTACAGGGCCTCATGAACAGCAATCGCGCTTCGACCACTAAACCAACGAAACACTAAAACTTTAAACAATGTTTTAATAACCCTATCTCAATGCCGTGCCGAGCCGGCTTGACCCAAATTCTTTCTGAACTATTACTAAAACTGAAACTTTATGTAACAAGTTATGAAGAAGGCACATTGTTAAGTTTATATCTAGTTTCCTCAAAAAAGAAACAATATGAACAAATCGTTCTTTTCTTTTCCACGAACACGAAAGTTTCTGATTTTGACAAAGTAATATTCCAAAGAATTTCTATGCTCGCGGCAGTTCCAATATCTTTTGTAGTAAACGTGGAACCAATTCTGTTTTCTTTGGAAATATGGAACTAGGTTTAAACTGTAGTTGTATTCCGATTTAGAACTGAACTAAATATGTTTACTGACTGAAAGCGATAATTTGTTTTAAATCTAAAAATCCCTGCACACAGACGCATACTACATGCAGATAAACATTGAATCAAATAGAATGTGTATCCTTGAATGATAAAATGAGCAATGGGGTTATACGAGAACGTTGCGGTTTAAAAGTAGATGAAGTGACAAAAACTGAAAAGAGTGTACTTAGATGGTTTGGTCAAGTAAAGAGGATAAGTGAAAGGTGACTAACAATGCAGATATAGCAACACCGGGAAAGAACGTCCTAGAAGGACATACACTAACCTTATTGATGATGTTATTCAAAAGGTAACCAGCTCGCATGTAGGAACGTGGACAAAGTGCAAAAGTGGTATTTAAGGATCGTAGCAGGTCAAGTTATGTAGTTTCTGCCTACACCCATAAGAAACAGGCGTGAGTTCATGCATGTACGTAAAATAGCACTTATTCTGGCGATTTGCGAAGAACTACTCAAAATCAAAAACCTGGCTGATAATCAGAACTTTTAGAACGTCACAATTTATTTACCAGAGATAGTCCCCTAAAACGCCCACCCTTCAACACATCTGTCTGTTAGGTTAGGTTAGGAACCAGATTCAATACAAAAGTGAGTTAATATAACGATTTACTACAGACACACATCAAACTATTAAAAGTAATAAAGAGGCATCGTTAGTGGTACACATCTTAATTAAAAATGAGCCTCAAATCTCAAAATATCACCCAACTCCTACCATCTGCACTTCCGTTCACAGATTTAATTCCCAGCTTCTGGTACCAACATAATATAATTTGCTTTAGACAAACTAATTTCAGTAGACAAGTCGACTTCATCCGCATAATTCCGCATCCGTGACTGCAAACTAAGATCTGCCGCGAGACGAACCACAAATTCAGAATGTCAAAAAGTTCTCATGGTTATAAATGAACAAACAAAGACATTATACATACTTACTGTTTAAGTAGATTTACGCCTTGAGACCAATGATATTTTTGTTTTTAAATTGGTAAAGAAAAAGGTTAAATATTACCTACAATACATTAAAAGTATATCGAAGCAGAAGACATGCTGCACCTACCCCAAATGAATTGAAATCCGGCAAAGAGAATGATAATGATGGTGAAGACATTAAAAGAAGAGAACTAGATATCTTACAAAATGCTTTTTTGAACTAGGATTTTATTGTAAGTATGTGTAAACCAATTTGATATAGAACAGAACTTATCCCATAGTTTAGCCAAAACGGAACTTAAATCTGCCAACGAGAGGTCTTAATTTAGGACATTGTTTCTCGGTCAAAAGTTTAGCGAACGGAATATGGTTTACGCATTGCAGGATACACGACCTCGATGCGTTCAACGCAATATATAACTCACATAACTAATATAAGTACTATGCAACAACATTGTATTCAGTAACACAAACAAACAAACATTTGTGTACAGGGTTACTGACATATCACTGCAGGGCAAATACCAAAACGAAATTCATGATTTTACAAAATAAAATGCAAAAAATCTTTTTTCGTGTCTACGTTGACAAAGCCGAGGGCATAGTTATAGTTTAGATAATTCTTTCTACCTTGTATACAATTTAAAATGGAATGCCTTTGGCATAACATCAAGGAAGTTTTGTGGGTTAGTGGAACGACGAACGTTTTTTTCCTTTTCGATTTGGTTAAGTGCGACTATCTGCATCGCACTTGATATTTTAATTGTTAGCTGTAACTTGGCGATAGCAGTGAAAAACTGCGACCATAAATCAATTTGCCAAGTTTGCTAGTTAAAGCCATATTCATACCAGCGGGCATGTAAATATTTTTATCGTCTGTCATAACTCTTGCAATAACTTCTCTACTCTCAACCGAACACCAGAAACGTAGGTCTTTTAAATGTTCAACTAAACAAATAATCCACGAAATTAGTGCTCAAATTCAACAACATTTTATTTTTAGCTAACAAACACACCCACATCAAACAGTACAAAGAAAAAAAAAGACAAATCTGCCAAGTATATGATATACGAGCCCACACAACCAGCAATCGAACTCGAGCGAGATAAATAAAATATTCAGCGAAGCTGCGAACGTTCAGGCTTGCGTACTTTTTTTAGAACCTCCGTACATTTTTGTTAGAGCCTCCGTACATTTTTTTAGAAGCTCTGTACATCTTTTATTAAGGACTCACACGATGAAGTTTACTGCTCTTGGAATGAGAGTTTTCGAGATATATGTATGAGACAAGATTTTTTATTAGATTTTAGGAATGTACAACACAAGAATTTTCCAAACATTTACTTCTACTTGTATTATTTTGCGGAATTAGATCAGAGTTCTTATAAACATTTATTACAAGTTTCTTTGTTTTGCTTTTAAAAATTCACCCAGTCAACGTCTCATATTTTATCTTTTACAAACATCTATTCAGTTTCACAGTTTCAAATGATTTAAATAGCGTTCTAAATCCTCATGTCACACCATATACATGCAATGGGTTTGAAAAGGACAGAGACAAATAGCAAGCAGGCTCCCAAAAACATAAATCTTATTCGTTAGTTGACCATACCATGAATTCTCCGGGGTTTTGAAACTATGGTCCGTTCGGGAGTAAAATCTACATGTCCTTTCATCGAGCCTTTGCCTTGCTTCCGAAAGGAAATAAAAATGATTGTGGGACTCGACTGTCTTTTGTGCGAGATTTTGTTTTTTAGAGGTCGTTCGCTGAAAGATACGCAATTGAACAATGGTTGTTGAGAAATTGTAGTAACTAGTATAGTCATTCATATAAACAAAACGGGCAGGTTTGCTATGAATACGGGATGGCGCAAAACGCATATCAGATGCGGGAGAACAAAAATGTTTCATACATGCATCGAAATAGTCGGACTACTGTTTTATGAGGATTGATTTATCTTTTTCAAAAATTGGATATCAGTTTCTTTGGGAATTTTGTTTATTATGACGTTCAAGGTCATCTCTGTGAATGATACAGGTAACTAAATCGTCACCCTGTGTACATTTTTGCTGCAGCTTTGGGTCAAGACTACATTTGTTTGGACTTTAGGATCCCTGTCAAAAATGTGATCTCTTTCTTTGGGTATTCCAAGGCATACACATCGAATTCCGAAATGTCATTTTGATTATCAATAATAAACATGCAAATATTTGCATTAATACTATCGGTTTTAAACTCACAGTCAACAAAGCACAGCTGCATCGGAGCGCTATTAAAATAATTGCACTGAACTTAGATTTCACTGTTATGCAAGTTATGCCAGGCTCCGGTTGCTCTCAGTTTTGATCTCACTGAAAAGTTCGACTACAGTATACTATATGTATATTATTGTAGGTACTGTTGCAAACAATTGAATTCTAAAGTAATACAATTATCAATCACACTACATTTTCATACGAATGTTAACAAACTCGTCAAATATTACGTGTTTTGTTTTTTTGGGCCTATTTGTGTGTCCCACTGCTGGGCAAACGCCCCCCATTTCTCCTTCCAAACCTTTCTATCCTGTGCAAAATCTGGCCATGTTCGCCCCGCAGACAAGACCGTCACACCACCTTCACCGCGGTCTACCTCGAAGGTGATTTCCTCCGACAGTCAGTCAGTGAGTGACTTTCTATTTTATTAAAAACTTTAATTGCCTAAGTTTGCCGTGGTTGTCGTTGACATAAAAACTTATTTCCTCACAAATAAAACCAGACGACGTTTATATTTTCGTATTCTTCCAAAATGTACAGCATGTAAACGGTGCCAACACAATACATGTACCTACTGGCTAATATAAAAGCTATTTGAACTGAAACTTTATCCATTCTTGTCTTAACTGTGTGATAAAGTTTAGTAGAGTCGTGATACAGCTAATCACGCGTGAGTGTGGTCGCCAAATGTATACGGACGCGCATAGGCGTCTTAATAAAATAAGCTTCATTAATAAGTCTTCCAAAAAGAGAAAAGCGAAGTGCATATATTAAGTTTAATTTTGTTTAGTTTAATTCAGTCAGTGGAGTGATATCCCTCGTTGGCCTAGTCCAGCAAAACCGCTAAATATGAGGTACTATGTTGGGTTTCCGGGTCGGGCAAAATTTATTGGGATTTTCCAGGTTTTCCCATTGGAAATTTCTCTGTAGCTGCCACCGAGAGCTGCCACCGAGTAATCATTTGAGCCCGCTAGATAGCACTAGGATCACCCTTTATCACATAAGACTTAAATATTATATAACTGACAAAATATGAGTTTATTTCTAGAAACACAACTCTGTGTCGCCGTTCGGGTATTACAGGCGTGATGTTACGTCGTGCTGTTTATTTATTAAATAACGCTTGTCACACTGCATATTGTGTTCCCGTTGTCCTCATTAATTTGTGAGCGACACAAACTTTTAACACACTGCCGGTATTCACGGTAATGGTCCATTAATTCTTCTTAGCTGTTGAAATATTAAATTATTGCAAGCCGCGGTGTGCAAGGAGCCTTGTTAATATATTATTTTGATGCGAAAGATAGCAGGCATTAAAAATGTTGTTAACAAACTTCCTCTTACGTTTTACCAAATAATAAAAAAAAATGTTAAGCTTTTCTTCTTTAAAATATAGTTAAATATCAAAAATTTAATACAATAATTCTATAGTTGTATCTGAAAAATAATTAGGTACTTGTGCGTGATTAATATAATTCTTTACTTCCATTACGATACTTCCAGTCTGACAACCAGTCAATTCCCAGCAGATCCATCATGGATATGGCCAATGGATCTACTGAGAATGATCCGTCTTATCAAGGTTGGTATTACCTAGGACTAACTGGGTTGTGGAGATCAGATATCAATCACTGCATGTAAAATACTGGTATTCAGCTGCATCTGGACAACAACAAACAAAAACAGAGAATACGCAGACGCATAAAAAACGTCAAGCTTAACCAATCACTAATTGAAAGAACCTGCTAAGGTACCGCAAAGCTACGACAAGTTTTAAGCATAACAAGTTGAGTTGTCCAATATCTGCAATCGCTCATATATTCAGGGCCTGTTCTACCACCTATTACTTTAATCTAAGTTTAGTGTGGGAAAGAGATATACAGAAAGTCTAGCTTTATCTTTTTCGTACATTATAAAATATGATATAGTAAACTTTTAGCCATTATCTGATCTGTCAATTTATCAACATAGTAAAGTGTGAGTGTGAGTCAGTGACAGTATTATTTCTTATCGATTATGAAAACATCGACGGGAAAATGAACTGAAATATATAATTCAGCAGATTAAAATAACTCTCTAGACAATTGTGTTTCTAACAATAGGAATATTAGATATCTATTATTGGAAACAAAACCTTTCAGTCGATTGTTCTTCAAATAGGTATGACTAGACTAAATGAATTGATATCTATTTTGAAAACTATTGTATGACGTCGATTGTTTGCTTGAGTGTTCTCAAAATTTTGACATCAATAGGGGATCGGACAAAAAAATAATAATTAGTCCGTCAGATAGATTTTCAAAAAATATTGGACACGTATTTTTTCTTTTTTCACATAAACAAAAAATGAAGACGATGCAATGCTTCCAAAACTCGTGAATTCCTCGAAAACGTCACATGGTAGTACATTTTTCACCAACAGATGACGTCACAACCCCCCACTCATGATCTTTGACGCGTCTTATCTTCGTCAATTTTTATTTATTTGATAAAACAAAAACACGTATCCAATATTTTTCGATAATCCAACTGACGGACTAATTAGAATCATATTTTTGACCCAGTCCGATCCCCTATTATTAAATATCAGAGAGTATCATTAGAGCCTGTCGTATTATCTTTTAACATTACTTTGTGTTTTGTTTAATACAATATTAATTTTGTGTAATTTAACGGGCAGAACAAACGCTACTATGCTGTTTTGTGAAAATACTTTTTTAATGGCAATTTAAAAATAGCTATGTGGCAAGTTTTCAATGAACTGAGGAAACATAGTAACAAGTCTGTCGTTTTAACGATCACCAAAGACCAAGGTGCAAGAAAACCTCAGAATTTCTGAGGAAGTTAAATAATAAACTATTTTATCAGCCTCGTAAAGTGCAAAGTTGTTCGTAGCGACATCGTCACTGACATCAAACGGTCTTTGGGTGTCCTCGGGCCCAAGGTCTTTTGCACTTTATGTAGCTGGTGATAAAGTTTACTATTCAAAGTGATCAAAGAAATCCTTTGCAGTCCACGCAACCATATTCTACCACAATGAGCGTTGGTGAGGAAATTGTTAAATTGGAGGTAGTACCTTCATTGTTATTGGAGGGAAGGAGGACGCTCCTCTTATTTATAGGCTGCTAAGTTCATTTAATATTCGTAGGCGGATCTCAGTTTAGCATTAGTTGGGCTCAATTTAACTTGCAAGTAACTAACCATTTGCTAAGTTCGTCGGACTGCCTGACTGTAAATTAATAATATTAATAGCATTTTTATAAGGACAGTGTTTGAGAGACTTTGTGTGAATAGTTATAATACGGAACCTTAAAATAATAATAATAATAAAATCCTATAAGGGTTCAGTTTTTCCTTTTGAGGTACGGAACCCTAAAAACGGATAATATTGAAACTGTGTAGGCAGTTTCGGGGAACACATTAATTTTCATTAATTGGTCATTTGAAGTTAAACTGCTAATTAATTTAAACATTTATGTTATGAATAATGCCTCGTTGGTCCAATTTTCAATCGCGATTGCTGATCATGAGGTCGATTCAGAATTCAAAAACAGCTATACTGGTTTTTCCATCAAGAATTTCTGAATAGCGGCGGCGTCTGAACTGTATCTGGTTGATGACAAAAGGCTCGGCCCCTTTACATGGAACTTAAACAAATATTGTGAAATGTTTTTGTACTATTAGGTAAATCTCACATCAACACTTCGGGTATTACAAACGAGATATTATGTCACCATAATAATTGTTGGAACATTAAACACTCATACCAGTTTATTTGCTGACATTTCCTTATTGTTGTCATTTCTATCAAGAATAACATTACCTCGGAAACAAGAAAAATAAAATAAATAAGAAAAACACACATTTTACAAAACGTTGACAAACAAAGGAAACACAATAATCTGACATGATAAGCACCAAACATAAAAATGCGGGCTACAGAGATATTTCTAATAAAAAAATAAAAGCACGTTTAGTCCGTCAGTTAGATTGTTGAAAAATATTGGATACGTGTTTTTTGTTTTACCAAATTAATAAAAAATTACTAAGATCAAACGCGTCAACGATTGTGACGTCACTTGTTGGTAAAAAAATACTGGCATATGACGTCACACGAGTTTTCGATGAACTGTATAATATCGTTTTAAATTTTTGTTTAACGTGATAAAAAATCAATATATTAATATTTTTTTGGAAATCTATCTGACGGACTCATTAGATTTGTTGCCCGATCCCCTATTGGGTATGTAAACATTTTCATAATGTTTAAATGTTCAATATTAATGTCACTCAATTGGTTGTTTTATCCAATCAAAAGTTGAAAAATGTTTGTTTTAGACATAACAGGCACATATAACAAAGATATTTAATTTATTAATAAAACGCGCTGAATATTTTTTCGTTATTATATCCACGCTTAGTACATAAATAAACAAACCATATCATCAGCCTAAACAAGGATTATATCTGTATATGTGAACGCTATTGCAATCATAAACCATAAAGGGGATATCCGTTGACCATACAAATATTTGTCACGTAGCGGAAAATGCTACGGTTAGGCGAACAATGCTACGAACAAAGCTACGGCGTAGCGGTGCTACGCGGCCAGAATCGTCAAAACTCAATGATAAAGTTTAACAATTCTACAAACAAAAGTTTTAACATCACACATAAATTTTTAAAACCATTTTATACTTCAAGGTTGTAAAAAGTTTCTTAGAAAATCTCTAGCGACCAAAACAGAAATGACATTTTACTTTTGAGAGAAACATAGGATTGTTTTACCGTTGTCGACGGGAGAGATTTCTCGAAGCGACAATGTGACAACGTTCCCAAAGGCTTTTATGTCAAATGGGGGACCTAGATTTCTGTGCTGTCTTGTCTACAATATCCATAGAAACTAAGCGTTAATCCAACTTAGTTTGAAGATTTTTTTTTTCTTTACGTTCCTGCCACTACCGGGCACATCTCTTCTTGTGAGAATAAGTGGGCTGTAATACAGTTCCCGGGAACAGCATAAGTAGATGTCACATGTCTTACACTTACATTATAGAAAACTAGCGGACGTCACGCGGTTTCACCCGCGTAGTTCCCCTTCCCGTGGGAAAACAGGGATAAAAAGTAGCCTATGTCACTCGGGAATAGTGTAGCTTCTCAACGGTGAAAGAATTTTCAAATCGGTCCAGTAGTTTCGGAGCCTATTCGTTACAAACAAACAAAAATTTTTTCCTCTTTATAATATTAGTGTAGATTTAAAGTCATTACTTGAATTTAAGTAATTACTTAATCGAAGGAAGAACCGCCAAACGAATCAGAATTTTTACTTTTGGCAACTCCAACCTTTTATACCTGACTACATTGAGAAGAAACAGCAAAAAAAATCAGAGCTTACAGTCCCTATTCTTGGTATAATCACATGAGGGCTATGCAGACCATAGAATGCGGACTAATATGTGAGATCGTCTAATGATTCAAATAACTGATATTAACTGTATCAATTACTATTTTTGCTTCGTACCAATTCAGCTGACAGGCAGAACTTTAACTTTATATAATGCTAGCCGTAAGCAATGGAATTATCATCAATTGACTCTCCAAAGCTGTATATTTACTTCGTGCTCACAATTCGAGCGAGACGATAGGCACTTACGTCCAATTTTCTCATTCCACTGAATACTGAAGGAATCCTTATCTGGTCGTGTCTGGGACTATTATTAGTAGACCATAAAATTCTTGTTTTTGTTCATCAAGTGAAAACTATTTACGTATCTAATGCGATGGTAAATGATGTCTTAGCAAACTTTGAAAGGTTTTTGATCGGTTTTATTTTTGGTTTAGAAACACATTAAACGCATCCTACTTTACTTCACTGTTGCGATTTAAGTGTGTCTTGGGGCATTTGCAGCAGTCTGCGGAATCATATAAAACTATTAAGATATTTAAGACATTTAAGTACAAACTTCAATTAATGGAAAATGATGAATAGAAATACTACGAGTAGTTTTATTGCTTTTTAGAATTTTGTTCTTATATTTGGTAAATAGGATAAAGAAAATAACCTGAGAATATGATTAAATATACTTAAGCAAATTCAAGCATAAAATAATCATAATTATAATAATGGTTTCATGGAAGGACACAAAAAACAAAACGACAATTTAAAGACGACAAAGCGTACTTATTACTTTTCAAAGAATATTCAAAATACTCTTAGAGTCTAAGCATAGACAACTATATATCACAGGTAACAATTTCTCAGTAGGAGCCTTTAAGTCGTTGCAATAAGGGCGGTATTCGTAGCGCCTGTACACACAATGCCAGTAACTTATCACACTATCACATCACACTAATATTATAAAGGCGAAAGTTTGTAAGTGTGTGAGTGTGTATGTTTGTTACTTCTTCACACAAAAACTACTGAACGGATTTAGATAAAATTTTGTACACAGATAGTTTATAACCTGGATTAAAACATAGGATAGTTTTTATCCCGATTACATCTTCCCGTGGGGTTAATTTTCGAGTAGTAGCGGGTGAAGCCGCTGGCAACAGCTAGTATTTTATAATCGCATCACTCGGGGTCGGTAAATTACGTTTCGTCTCTTGTGTACGAACAAAATATAAGGGCTGCGGATGTGCCTGATTCAATTTAAAAACGTATACATCCCTGCATAATGTTGTCCCAACGGGGAACCATGGGTTAGCAAGAATAACTCTTATCTATCACTTGTTCATGTCTAAAACTAGCGGGAGATTACTTTCTAAGACTGGGAAAATACACAGTTACTTCTTTTATAATAGCGATGGTACTGTCTGTCGGTACCCAGGATCCTACTGAATACTAGAAAAAGCCTTTTAAGTGTAGTCGATTTTAATGTGCAACACAGTCTTAAAAAGACAGAGCTCTGAATTACTTGACTAGCAAAGAAGGTGCGTGTGGGGTTAGATAAGCTTTGCACCACCTGATCCCTAGAGATAGTAGACTAGGCTAGACCCCTCTTCTTCTGTAATTTATTGACTGTTGTACATGTATCTATATCATAGTATTTGGGCATGGTTAGCCACTCAGTATTGCAGCGTCAGAGGTGTTTTTAGATCGGCAAGGCTACAGGTGAATAGACATTTGTGACAATTCAGCAGGTGGGACAGTCTGATCATTAGAATTTCATTTTAGAGGTGATCCTTTCAAGATACTACGTAACACATTTGGTCAAACAAACCGGAAGTTAGAATTAGGTTAATGTACTCTCAAATAATTGGGTTAAGAAAACGCCAACCAATTACAACAAAGCTATTTCGCAATAACGAAGAATTATTTAAAAGCCATCACAACATAGACAAGGTTCATAATTCATAAGCAATCAATTTTACATAAAGAAAACCTTTGAAAGGTAGGCCTTTTATTTGAGTTAGCTTTTCTCTTTGGGAATACTCAAGTGAACCATTTCGTTATCTTTACGCATAAAAATCTAAATTGATCCTAATATTGAACCTATTTTTAGAATAAAGCTACTAAACTGAGGCTTAGAAAAGATTTTTTACTTTGTAGCGTTCGTATTAAAATTTATATTTTTATCGTTCGCCAGAAGTTTGCTTACCTAAGCGATGCCTTATTGGAGCACAATTATACGTATATTCTTGTAATTCATCAGCATCATCAAATCTACATAGGAACCACGAAGCATATCTGACATCGCACAATATCCTGCATTGCGGATAGCAGAGTTATCCGGGATGTTAGGATCATTAGAATAGATAATAACATCATTCGGGCAGAATCTCACCAGACAAAGGACAGACATTACTAATGATGGTACTGGCGTAAATAGATATGATATAAGTTTAAGACAGGTCCCTCAAAACGTTCCTTCGTCACTATATAGAGGTGGAGAGATGATGTCGCGGAACAATCTCTGCACTTATGTTTAAAAAGAGTCACCATCTCTAATCAAAGAAGTAGTTTAGGCCCAACTGTTTGACTATGACTGACTGACGCAAGGGCTGACGTCATGTAAAAATTCGCCGAGTCAATCAATCAATTCCAATTCGGTGGCTTCGCAGCCGTTTTATTTTGCTTTCGCAGTATAGTAACGAATTCTGTTAAATCATTTTGTGAAAACTGAAGAATTAAAACTACTGCGAATTGTATATTAAAAGTTTTATATATTTTGTTGTTCTTTCACGTCTCGCCCAAGCAAACCCGCATTTCAACTGCCAGTGAATCAAAACTTCATTTGTACATTTTTGTCTAGTAATTAAATAAAACTTTTGGTACCTAAATACGACAAAACTTACAGGTAACCTATGGGCTATGTGAATCGGCAATGTAATGGCACCGTCGCGGAATGCTCACTTCGCAAAATGTACACAACTCCTCAATCTTACGCAGAAACAAAAATCCTGTAGGGAAAAAAAAATTATGACACAAACTAAATCGATCAAAAAGTTAGTTAGTTAACGTTACTTTAAAAGCTAAAGCCCGACTACGAAAACGCAGAATAATAAAACCGCGGTCTTAAAATTAGAAAACAAGAAAAATCGTCTTGTAAGTAGATAATTTGATTATTATTACAAAGGACAGACGTAGTCGCATGCCACTGATACCTGATGCTCCTTCACGGCGTTCTCATTGATACAGAAGTCAGTTGCTAGTTGCCATTAGCAAGGTGGTTAATGCCACAAAGCATTCTCTACCAGTCAACCTTAGGGTCAAACAAGACAACATTGTGGTAGGCATACTAATTATCAACCTGGGAATGGTTATTTGAATACATTTAACGAATTTACGAGTAGTAGCAGTACGAGTATACGTAATAAGTCTATTTTTAATGATTTTCGTTGTACTTATTTGTCGATCTTTACCTTCAAATATCTGGGTAACCTGACACTTTGGGGTACCGTGTTACTGGACATTTTTTGTTCGTATAAGAATGTCCTCTATCCATACATACCACTTTAAAAGAGGGCCGCGATTTCGAAATAAAATCAAAATGGCAGGCAGGTTGATATGCCACATCGGTTATATCGCCTTTTAATAACTGAAAAGGTGAAAATATATTAAACAGTTTTGAATATGGAACCGGTACCTACTGACAAAGAGGAAATTACAACTGGTCCATAATTATATTATTTATACTACACCTGCTTGGAAAGTACCTTGATACTTTATCAAATTTACGGTAGAAAGTACGTCATTGCATATCGAACAAATATGCGGGGAGAAAACGCATCTGAGCGGGAGAGAAAAGTGTATGAAAATCCATTTCTTACGTGGTTTTTTTTTTTAATTTTGGGTAAGACTATGCGCCGGTAACCTAAATATCAAAAGCCAAAAAGTATTTACAGTGAGTTTTTATCTCCAAGTTCGCAAAATGGCACTGGCCACTAGCTGTGTGTTGGATGGGGTCGGGCTGGCAGTGCGACCCTGCGGCGTAAACAATTTGAAAAAAGAACATGTAAAAATTGCAGACGCCATTGGCGCCATTTTCAATTTGTGTGTTGTTTGAGGATTCAGTTTTCGTAGAAAGTAAAATAAAACTATCAAAATGATAAGTAGTGATAGTGATGATGAAGATTTTTCAACTCCGCCGCAGTTGAAGGAAACAGCAAAAATGCTGATTGATAACCTTTTACCACAGAAATCAATTAAAAAATATAATAAAACTTATAACGATTTTTTGCAATGGAAAAGTGAAAAAAATGCGGCATCTTTTTCTGAAACAGTTTTGCTAGCTTATTTCAGTGAAAAAGCGCAAAAATACAAACCAAGTACGTTATGGTCTATGTACTCAATGTTGAAAAGTACTATATTGACAAGAAACGACATAAATATTCAAGAATACAAAAAACTTACAGCATTTCTGAAAAGAAAGTCGGAGGGATTCCGTTGTAAGAAATCAAAAGTGCTTACTACAAAGGATGTTTATTCCTTTTTGCAGAATGCTCCAGATGACAAATATTTGTTGATGAAGGTAAGTTTATGAACAAAATGCACTGGTTTATGATTTATTACGTACCTATTTATGAGTAGAAATCTAATAGGTTTTCATGTTTGATATTTTTGTTTACAGGTTATTTTGATTTTAGGAGTAAATGGGGCCTGTCGTTCGCAAGAACTTGTGGATATGACAACAGACGATATCGAAATCCTCGAAAATGGAATAATTGTCAATATTCCTAACACAAAAACCAAAATTCAGCGATCATTTGTTATATCAGGCTTATTTTATGAGATAATGAAGAAATATAACGAAATTCGCCCCAGTGACCCCAAAACCAATCGGGTTTTACTACAATATAAAAACAAAAAATGTACGAAACAAGTAATTGGGAAAAACAAAATAAGTACTGTGCCAAGAGAAATAGCTTCCTACCTTAATTTACTCAACCCACTAGAATACACTGGCCACTGCTTTCGCAGAACTTCAGCGACTATTCTTGCCGATACTGGTGCTGATTTAACCACAATAAAACGCCACGGTGGTTGGAAATCGTCCGCTGTTGCAGAAGGTTACATAGAGAATTCCGTAGGAAACAAAACACGAATAAATAACCAAATATCGGGATCGATTAATGTGCATCAAGACTCATCTCCTCAACCATCAACGAGCGCTACGATGCCAAATGCTCCTCAGCAGCCAGTTGCCCCTTTGGCACCACAGCCTTCTACGAGCGCAGTGCCAACAGCACAGCCAGTTATTCCTCCTACATTGTCGCAAACATCTCAAACAATCATTAATGGAAAAAGTGTTACATTAAGCTTCACTAACTGCAACAATTTCAATATAAATTTCAATTAGTAAAGATTTAGTTTTTTATTTTCCTCGTAGGTGTAGTATAAAGCACTATGTATCACTCGAGAGAAAGCGCGATTCCCGATCTCGGGTGTTTTAAAGCCCTCCCCTACGGCTCGGGCTTCAAACGACACCCTCGACGGTAATCGGTCACTTTCTCCTCTCGGTGAACAATGTACTATTCTGCAGTCCTCATTCAATTTTCTGGGAAATATGTACAACAGTAATATTATTAACCAGTTTAATTATAAAATACCAAACTAAATCTGTTTAATGCTATTATTTTCAACACGATACTATAATATTTTCAATAAGTTTTGAGGCTAATTGAATTAATATATTTTCTGCTTCAAATAACACAAATATGATTGTGTTAAAAGTTATTTATTTGAGAATTATTGTACTGTTAATTGGCAATACCAACCTTATATTTATCCAATTAAAGTTTGTATTTGATTTAGTCTAAAGCATAACATTATCTTCATTTAATACAGGTTGATGAAAATTTTCATCACTCATTTAATTACTTTTTAACAGACTTTCAAAATGGAGGAGGCTCTTATCTCACTTACACAGTTAAGTACAGCTACCAAATTGTATATTTATCAAAATCCATTAGAATCCATAATTATTTAATATTCAATACACGTGAAAAAGGCAACGACGCCCAGAACGCTCAAATTACAATAAATAAAGTAACTCGTATTTACTACCCCAAATAATAATAATCGTTCGAGTTAATTGGCAAACTCCCACTTAAACCTTAAATATAGTCGTGCCTATAACAACTAACTAAATAATGTAAACCTCAAATAACCTTTATTTCCTCATTAGCAAAGCGTGTCTCGGAAACTATAGAAAGCTTTTAAGTTGAAAGCCGTTGAAAACGCAAGTGTTGTCTGATATGAAACGCTTCACTTGTGGAAAGAGTTGGAATAGTGTTGGGCAGTTACCATCACCGCAGCTACAACGAATTTAGGTGAACTAAAGAATTGTTTTTTTTTTTTAAGGGCACGGACCACAATATGTTTTATATCGATAATTTGATGCCATTTATGTGTAAATATGATATTTGACATGTGGACCTGGCGCTTACATGTGTGGTCATGTGGTTTCCACAAGAAGGAGCCTCCGTGCCGCCTGCATGCCGATAAGGGCGCAGTAGGATGGGGTGGTATATTTGAGGAAATTTCTTCACATAAAATTGCTTTCCTATCTATTCTTTAATCTCGGCTATTTACCATTATTGACGTCTGAATCTAGATCTAGCAGTGTTCTCTTCTTTTCGAAGTTGACATTCAAAAAAATTTCATTTTTGGGTACGTAGGATCGATTGCATTTTACATAGTCTCAATCAAGCCCAAACAACTGTACTTAGTTGCGCAAATAAGTGCAGTAGCGCAACTAAACCCGATTATTACTCTGAAGAACTGATTAAGATTCATTCAAAACTACTTTTCCCAACCAGATCCCTCACTCTTTTCAACTAGTTTTCGAAAGCCACAACACTACTCAAGACGTTCTCGTGTTAAGTTTATATAAAGCGGGAGCGAAGTTAGATGCGAGTTAAGGACTTCCATCACGTGTAGTGTGTACGCATACGATCAAGTGCGGCTGAGTGTGTTGCGTGACTATTTCCTTCGACCGTGGCCGACTTACGCCGCGTGGTAAAATGCTTTCCTATTTTAATTGAAAGGTATTTAATACTGTAATAACGCTGGTTCTAATTAATCTCGATAAGTGTTTATTTAATTAAATTACTCCGAGCTGTCGTTAACCGCTGCAAATGCATTTTATTTAGCTCATTTGCATTTTCTTGAAGTCGTTGAGTTAAAAGCTTAAAATAAAACATACATTTAAGTAGGCGTACCTAAGTTATTGCAGTTTGTATGTAACAGCTGATTCTTAAGAAACGATATCTAGTTAATTTCCTACCAAATGCATCACTTAAATTCAGATGTAGATTATCACAGCAAATGTAATCTCATTACAACGCAAGTTAGCGTTCCTTTCAAACCGTGAATACAGAACCGGTTGCTATGAGAGGTCTCGGTAAATAATGACGGCCGAAACAATCAAATATGTACGGAACAAAAGAGTTGTGCGCTTCGCCAAAGCGATTACGGTGCATTTTAAAAGCGTTTAAGAGTGGAACGTCCTTTAAAAATACAAAGGAATGTTCCTGACTTTAAAAAAATATGATTCTAATGAATCCGTCTGTTAGATTATCGAAAAATATTGGGATACGTATTTTTTGTTTTATCAAATCAATAAAAAATGATGAAGATAAAACGCGTCAAATATTTGAGTGGGGGCTTGTGACCTCAATGACCGCTAAAAAATGTCATAATAATGTCTAAGAATATGACGTCACACGAGTTTTCAAAGCACTATATCGTCTTCATTGTTTGTTTACGTGAAGAAAGAAAAATACGTGTCTCATATTTTTTGGAAATCTATCTGACGGACTAATTAGATTTTTTTTTGTTAACTACCCTATTTGTAAGGCGTGGGAAATGAACAAATATAATACGAGGGGCATTCAATAAGTACCTAGCCTCATCGCCAGAGGGCGCTGTAGTTTCAAAAGAGTTTTACCACAGTGTAGCACATTCTTTTTTAATTCTTTTTTCAAATTTTCATTCCAATCCCTTCATTTGTTTTAATTTGACAACTTAAGGAAGCGAACGTGTCGATCGGTTTTACAAAAATGGAAAAAGAGCAATATCGTTCTGTAATTCGATTTCTATTTTTGGAAGGGAAAACGCGCATCGAAATCAAAGAGCGCTTGGATGCTGTGTACGGTGACTCTTCTCCATCGATGGCCACCGTCAAGAATTGGTTCAACGAGTTTGCACGTGGCCGTACGTCGGTTTTTGATGAACCACGTCCAGGTGCACCGAAAACAGCTGCTACGGAGGAAAACATTAAAAAAATCCATGATCTCGTATTGGCAGATCGCCGATTGAAGGTTCGGGAGCTAGCTGAGACTGTAGGCATTTCAGAAGGAACAGTGCATCATATTCTTCACGAGGAACTCGGCATGAGAAAGCTGTCGGCGCGATGGGTGCCGCGTTTACTCACACCGGAAAACAAGCGCAACCGTGAGACCACATCGGAGACGTGTTTGGCTCTGTTTAAGCGGAATCCAGCGGAGTTTTTGCGTCGTTTTGTGACCGTCGATGAAACTTGGATCCACTGGTACACACCAGAGACCAAGGAGCAATCAAAACAATGGATCCAGACCGGGGAACGTGCTCCAAAGAAGGCGAAAACTGTAAAATCTGCCGGAAAAGTTATGGCCACCGTTTTCTGGGATTCACAAGGTGTGATCTACATCGATTACCTCGAGAAGGGTAAAACAATTACAGGGCTTTACTATGCCGATTTATTGGGCCGATTCGACGCCGAATTAAAGAAAAAACGACCCCATCTGGCGAAGAAAAAAGTGCTGTTTCACCACGACAACGCACCGGTTCACACGTCTGCCGTTGCCATGGCCAAATTGGTCGAATTACGCTACGAATTGCTGCCCCATCCACCTACTTTTTGTAGGCTAAGTATTTATTGAATGACCCTCGTATATATATTTTTTTTTTTACCTACCTTGCTTCCTCAATGGTTTGGTCGGTTGATGGGCTGCCTCATTGGCCTAGTGGTCGCAAGCTTAGGGTCCTGGATTAGATTCCCTGGTCGGGTAAAGCGTTACTGGGTTTTTCATCAAGATTTTTTCAGTAGCAGCCACGGAGACTGGATTTGTGCCCGGTTGATGACAACCGGACACAAATCCAAATTAAACAACTATAAATACGCTGTTGATTAAATGTGGGTGTACACCTAAGCAAAACACTTCTGTGTTTAAAAATATCACCAATATAATCGTTTCTTTCTCATAAAGAGGAGAAATTAAATTCGATGCATTCGAATTCCGTTCCTTCGCTGTATAAACTTAAAGATTCAATTTATTTAAAAACTTCCTAAAATTTTCAAGAACTACATTACCACTTTCTACTTCTGGTTATGATAGATTTAAAGAGTTCTAGATCTGTACCGAAGTTCCTTCGCAAACATATTGAAGTTTCCCCTATCATCGCTTAAAGGACTTCGGTGTGTACTATCGATAAAAGTTTTATGTGTTCGGGGACAGAGTAAGGGCGCCTTCATATATGCCGCGCGGCTGTAGCGCTGCCGCCGCGCGGCATATATGAAGGCGCCCTAAGGATCTTTCACTTCTGAAACTTAAAAATAATAATCAATTCTAACTATTCACCACATACTTATGTCATATTTAGATTATTTTAGTGTTTGTCAAGTTTTGAAAATGAGTGAAAAGCGACTGACAAAATGCATTTACAGGCAGTAGAGAAAGAAGAACATGCTCTGACCTTAAGGTACCGTGCACTGTGCCGCACTGCACTTACTCGTATTATAAATCAATAAAAAAAAACATAAATTTTATAATTTTTGACTAACCTACAATAGGATATATAATTAGTAGCCCATCCCTAGTAATTGTACTACGGTCCGTACATCAGATGCTGCGAGTGTTAGTGGTTTTCGCTTTGCATGCAAATCGTGTGTTCACCTATAGATGCGGGTAATAAATCCGATTCGGTTCACTTGGTTCGAGTTAAATTGTAGGTACCTATAGTTAATGCCCAATACTGACAAATTCAGTAATTATCTGCCTAAAACTTGACCATCCATGTAGGGTTCGACTTTAAGTCTAACCGGATGTAGCTAAATACCAGTATTTTACATGGAGAGACTGCCTATCTGACCTTCACAACCCAGTAAATATTGGGTAATACTGTAGATACAATAGGGTGGTTAACAAAAAAAAACCAATTAATCCGTGTGATAGATTTCCAAAAAATTTTGGACACGTATTTTTTATTTTTTCACGTAAACAAACAATGAAGACGATACAGTGCTTTGAAAACTCGTGTGACGTCATATTCTGAGATATTAGTATGACATTTTTTACCGGTGAGTAACGGCACAAACCCCCACTTAAATCTTTGACGCGTTTTATCTTGCTGGCAGCAGCTGGTCATGAATAAAGGCAGTATTAGAATACAGTATCTCTAGCAAAATCACTACGTCATAGTAAATTTTACCACAAATCGGTGTTGTCTTCTCCTTGGCGTGTCGATTACAATTTAAATTGAGTCATCCCAAAGTTTGGCACTTTTAGTAGCAACTAACAGCTCCTGTTATAAACGTCTATTATAAATGCGCTAGTTTGTAAAAATCAATGTTTGTTGCCCACGCAAAAGCTACTCGACGAATTTGGATGTAATTTGGTACACAGTTTAGAACCTAGAATTCAGGTTTTTTTTATTACTTTTGTTTTTTTTTAATACCGGTAGTATAATCTTGTGGGACATTTACCAAATCCCAGGCGTGTGATGCCGCCGGGCATAAGCTATAATAATATACTTTAAGCACTGGATTTATTATAATAATATTAGTACAAGGCTTTGCAAAACCTACACTCTACTTTTTATCAACTAAAATATAAAGAGGTTATATTTCATAAATTCAGCTTTAGCCATTTTATACGAACATTTCACAAATTCTCGAAATAAATGTTAGCACGAGTATTTCGCTGATATACCAGCTTCCGTTGACACAAGTGTGAAAAGTAGCAAAAGGACGCACAATCTGCTACGCTCGTAGCTCCTTCTACGAGTTACGCCTCGTAGCTCCTTCTACGGGTTACGCCTCGTAGATACCGCTACGAATTCGTAGCACCACTTGTAGCAAAGAGCTACGTAAATCAAGTTTTGGCGCTAGTCGTTCACTTCAACGTAAAATATTACCCTTTGATAAAATCTTTAAGTAAATTTACCGTTTGAAATAAATTGTTTAATATATTTTAAGTGTCAAGTCATAACCATAAATTACTTAGATAAGTATATATTTGAAAAGTCAAAATAACTTTGAAATGTGACTATTGACGTGTTGTTTATAAAAACATATGTTTTCAAAACAGCAATTCTTTGAAAACCAGCTACTCAAATAAAAAGTTACGAGGACACTTGATTAAAAATGCGGGCGAAACGTCACCACATGACAGGACAGTAAACATTCAATATATTTGTGAAGGACAATGGTTACATAGCGGTTCATAACCTTGTTTTATGCTGGCCATAAAGCTGACGCAAAAGATGAATCACCCACAAAATTCACGTGAAAAAGCTTAGTGTCATTTTCAAAGGAACTGAAAGGAATCCAATTTCAGCCTCAAAATTTTGTTTTTGGAGACTTTCTTTTTGATAATTAATTGAAAATGCTGTGTTCGTGAATTAATTTTTCTTTTTCGATGTTAATTAAAATCTTTTAAGAATAATACGCATCAAAACCAACCCTGGGGTTGTATGTGATGTGTATTTTTGTTTATCTCACCAAATAGACCACTTATTCCATGTAAAAACAGCATACATTACCTGTAAAAAATACAAAATCTTTTTTAGAATATACATAATCTGAATACAAGAACAGAAAAATGTTTAATTACGTGTGAACGTACAGTCGAACAAACTAATAAGTATACAGCCAGCTAACTTGCATTTACTTTTAAGATTATGCAGATACATTTGGAGACTTATGCCAAACGATACAGCGTTCGATATCAGTCGCTTGATGTGAAATGCTTTATAAAACAAAATTGCAATCAGTTCATTGTAATAGAATTATAAAAAAACTACCTGTATACTTCTAAGCTTGTTCGACTGTACGTGGAAAAATGTTGGAATTGTGCTATCTAACGAAGTAAGACCTTTGCTTAAATGAAAATAGCCCCCAAAAATATAATAATGTAGACTTTATTATTCTTTTACCTATTTAAGTCGCGAGTAAACGGGCTCCTTCTGGGTAAGCTTGTCCCATCGTCAAGCGTAAGCCCATTTCAATAACAAAAAAAAAGTTCTTAACATGAAACTCATTTGGTATTTAAACAAACATATCAACAAACACAAACAATTTAGAGGACTATCATAAGGATCTTTAACATAACTGACAAAAATATGTAGTTGTATTTTACGAGTAGGTACGCCTCTGCCAAAATATTCGAAAAAAAAACTGTTTAAAATCAAAAACTCGTCAAATTTCTTTAAAAGCTTTTAATAAATTACCTTTTACAGTTTTCACAAATAAAACATACTCTACTATAACCTATATGTATTAACCTACCCACTTAAATATTGAGCAGTGGTGGCCCAGTGGTGGCGGGCCCCGACTTACGAACAGTTGGTCCTGGGTTCGAACCCAGGCAGGCGCATTACTTTGTGTAATTTATTTCATCACCACTGCTCTCAAAACGGTGAAAAAAAAACATCGTCAGCAAATCGACATAGCTTAGAATAAAAAAATCGAAGATATGTGACATCTTTCAACCCGCACCGGGCACTGGTGGTAGATTATAGCCCATCCCACTCCTAGAGAGGAGGCCTGAGTCCCTGCAGTGGGAAGATTATAGGCTGATGATGACCCACTCATGTTGATATTGTGTACTAGTACCAAAAACCGCTATATTCGCTTCCCCTCTATACAAAACCTAGTCACATTAACTTGTGTCAAAACTTCATTATTTTAAAAGCTCTGTACATCCGACAATGGCCACCATTTTGTATTCGCAGTACAAAAGAATACTTTAGTTTACATTAAGTGGCTGAAATGTGAAACTACCCGCTATTTGTAGGAAGATATTACATTAAATATTCGCATAATGTATTTCTTAGGAAGGCTTTGAATTTTAGAGACAGAATCTTTATCTCTAAATTTATATATGCATATAATAGTGTTTGATTCAAAAATTCTGTGTGCAGTTTCTTGTATTTAAACTCTTCGTTTGAAGATTTTCGAATGTAAAATTCTTAGTGGCAAACCCTGCTATCTACAACCTCTGTGAATTTAAGAGCGCGATACTATGAAAGCAACATTTAACAACAAGTACAACTGCCGTATCGTATCACTTAAATATTCGTTTACCACAAAAAAGCGATAACAAACCACATACAAAAACACGCATTAATTATTTGAGTGCATTTCGATTCCGCAAATGGAAATGCGACAACACTTTAAAACTGTTTGTTAAAGCTTAAAAAAAGGATGACTTGTTAAAACAATAAATAATTTTTCATTTTTATTTTGTTTCACTTTACGGTCGGAAACACCAGATTATTACTAGCCAATCCGAGGCAAAGCCATTTAAATGTTTTTACCCGACTGCGGCGAAGCCCAAAAGGAGGGTTATGTGTTTGGCGTGTATGTATGTCCGTTTCTTTGTTCGCTCATAACTCCTAAACGGATGATGGATTTGAATAAAATATACGTCGTTAGATTCGTCCTGATGGCGCGAGTGTCACTGGCTACATTAAAATTAAAAAAGAAAAGATATTTGTGGAAAAGATGTTTTGGGGGCCATATAGCGTATTTCAAAAAATAAAAATAAACCATTAGCATCGAGTAGGGTATTAAAAAGAAGGGTTTTAAAAGGAGATTACAAAAATATACGACACTTATATGTTTAAAATAAATTCAAAGTCACAAATCATAAAAACAAACACAAAATTTTTGACAAATAAAATTTAAATCATGTTGCTGACATCTCTTTGAGGCGCGCGTGGAATACGAACGCGCCGTCAACACGGCCTGTCGTCGTCATAAGACGGCGAGCTAGCTATCATTTTCCTGGCCTTATATCAATATATTCGGGGTTGGCACAACATGCCCTCTTCTTCCATATTTCTCTATGACTCATCATCTCAGCTGTCATCTCCTTTCTAACCATATCATCCTTCACACAGTCCATCCATCATTTCTTTTGCCCAGTGCTCATAATTGTGCGTTGTACCCAAAAAGCTCTGAACAATACGAAAACAGAAACTTTTAATCCAATTAGCAAATTAATGAAATTGAAACAAATTCAATGGTGGATTAAAGTTTTAAACAAAGCCCTGAGCCTGAGGGTTTAAACAAGATGGTTCTAATTATATTCCTTGTAGCCGGTACAAATTAACGAAAAGTTCAGAGTTTTAGAAATAATACTGGAAACTTAGATCCTATCCACACCATCAAAGTCTGTGTCTCAGGAATATGTATTTAAATTCAGTTTTAAAATTAAACTGAAGGGAACTTGTACTGCTTTCCAATACAGCAGATGTTATGAAATTACGAATTCTACAATAAAGTTATTCAAGATAAGTGTCTATATTAATCACACTTATATTATAAAGGCGAAAGTTTGTGAGTGTATAATATATGTTTGTTAATCTTTCACGCAAGAACTACTGATCTGATTTGGATAAAATTTAGTACACAGTTTTTATCCCGACTTTATCTTCCCGTGGGATAATTTTCGAGCTGTAGCGGGTGAAACCGCCGGCAACAGCTAGTAAGAAATTATACAATTATTAAGTCAAATGGACCATACCGTGGTAAAACATGGTAAGACTTGAATAATAAGATTCACGTCAAAGAATGATTATATAAATTTATGTTTCGTTGACATCGACATTTAAAAAGCATATAGCAATTCTTTGCTAAAAATAATCTGGCAATAAAATGAGACATTGACATTTTTTAGAAAAACAACAAACCTCTTTCATACCAGTAATTGCTAGCGCCCAGACTCTAAATTCAACAAATAGGTACAGCCAGTACACAAGCGGAGCGTCTATCTGTATTGCACTCAATATCTTCGGATGGACGCAAAGTAGTGCATACACAAGCGGCTATCGTACTCGTACGAGCACTTACACTCGTCTAGCGAATTCTGGTGACGACAGCTTGCGGTTAGGGCTTAGATTAGGACCCATTTAGACGAACACAGCTTTTGTTTTGTAAATCGGGCCAAAAGTAAAAAAAAGTCCGATAGATCGGATCGTCCGATAGATTGGACTGAGCAGACAGACCAAGTGATCACAAGGTAAATGGGTGTGTAACGGTTGATATAATAACAAAAAATCTAACGTTCACTTGACCTAATTTCAGTTAATATACTTTTGTTTAATATAACGATCAGTTGAGATAATGAATTGTTGATATAATTTCATTTTATCTAATTTCTTATGATATAATAAACATTTCCTATAATGCACATTTGACATAATATTCATGTAGTATATTATTCATTTACTATAATATTCATAATCTCTAATGAATTCATAATATTGTACTGTTTTTTTTTTCTTCGCTTTATACCCTATACACCTACCACCCTCAACTATTGTAACCAGTAGAAATTGGATGCAATCTGGACTTTAGGGCACCCCGACTCGGACAGGTTAGGTGCCATTTGAGTTAGGTTAGAACTGTGACCATTAAACATGAAAATTAGGTCAAATGAATGTTATATAAAAAGAATATTATACATATTGAAAATTATATAAAATGAACGTTATACTAAATGTTTTATATTAAATGAAAATTATATCATATGAAACATTAGGTTATACAGGGTGATTGGAAGATGGGTGCAAAGCTTTAAGGCGAAGATAGTACAGACAATTTAGAACCATTTAAGCCATGGTTGTCTTAGACGAAGTCTTACCAAATATTTTTAACCAAATTTTTAAGTTTTTTTTCGGAAATTCTCAAAATTTAATGTAAACTGCATAATTATGGCCAAATTGAATGATAAATGAATTCATTTTTTATTTATTTAATTAAAGTAATGTGTAAGCAATCAAGCAAAACATGTTTTAGGCTTCTGTGTCATTAGACATTTTTTTTACAGACATTTAAAGATTAGAAAAAATAAAAAAATTGTACAATACGTCTTTTAAACCTTATTAAAAAAAAAAACGGAGGGTGCTTTTTTTGTTCAAACCTTTTTGAAGACATGCTTGATAATCGCTCTTTCTTTTGAGGTATCATTTATGCGGATATCTTACAAATTATTGAAATTAGGGCCTACAAACCAATTTGAGGGAGAATTTTTTTTATTTTAGGCAGACTAATTAAAACAACATTTGAATTAAAATTATTTATTTTTCATGTTCAAAATGACGGCCGTGATTCCTAATACAAGCACGGCCCCGTCTTCTAACTTCTGTAGTCGTTATTTTCAACATCATCTCCTGCTTCATTGTCTCAAACGCTGAATTTATTCTTTGTATCAATTCTTCTCTAGTGTTAATTTCTTTGTTGTTATACACCAGTTCCTTGGCCCGGCCCCACACGAAAAAGTCCAACGGGGTCAGATCTGGGGAGCGAGCGGGCCAAGGGATGGGTCCATCCCTGCCGATCCAGCTATCAGGAAAGCAATTGTTGAGGTGTTCCCTTACATTTAAAGTCCAATGCGCTGGACAGCCGTCTTGCTGAAAGATGACTGTTCGGTCTCTTTCGAAGATCGGGACACCTGATTCCTCTACCAGCAGTGGTAAATCAATTTGCAGAAATTGCAAATAATTTTCGCCATTCAATGGATCAGGCAAAAAGTGGGGCCCAATCAATGTTCTGCCAATTATTCCAGCCCATACATTCACAGAGAATTTCATCTGAAATGACACCTGCTTCTTAAAATGTGGATTGTTGTCTACGTCGGCCCATTCATGGATGTTGTGAAAGTTTGTAATACCTTCCCTTGAAAATTTACTTTCATCCGTCCACAAGATTGATTTCAGAAACCACGCATCTTCGATGTCTCTGTTGAGGAGGAAACGGCAGAACTGAATTCTTCTATGAGGATCTTGCTCTACTAGACCTTGCACACTCCTGCCATGGAACGGATACTTATCATTTTGGTGCATTGTATGCCACACCTTCCATTGAGAAATGTTTAAATTTCGAGCTACTGCTCTAGTACTGGTAGTAGGTTCCGCTTGAAATGCTGCTAAAATGTCTTCGTCGACGGCAGTTTCGTGTCTGCCCGGGTTGACTCCAGGTTCCACGCGGTGAAACCCATCTTGGGCAAGACGACGAAACGTGTTGTAAAACACTCGGACATTCGGTATCCTGCGATTCGGATAGCGCTCTTGATACATCCGTCGCGCCAAAGATCCATTGCCGTCTGCTCTACCGTACATAAATACGATATCCGCATATTCTTGATTGGAAAAAGTAGCCATAGTCACTTAACAATTAAGAAAAACGGCGTAGGAGCGCACTAAACGTCAACTCAACACAATTAAGTCAAAAATCAACACGTGCAGGAGCGCGAGGCTACGACTGGACACGGTGAAACAAAAAAGTTCAAAACTAACGCAAACAACACGTGCAGGAACGCAAAGGGCTACAACTGAACACGGTAAATTGTGAATCAACACGACAACGTCCACTCACAAGGGCAGTAGTTTGACTAATAAGTAAAAGATGTAACGGCTTCATCACAGACCGACTGACCCTGACTAAAGAAAAACGACTTTGTTGCCTCAGTAACTAAGACCATTTTGCTGTAAAAACCAACTCTTTATCGCTTTTTGCTATTCATTGGGCGTTCTACCTGGAAATGCCGTCGCACCGCGCTCGGTGGCCATTGTTTAGAGAATCCCCTCAATGGGTTCCCCTCAATTGGTTCCTGCATGTGCCAAAAATTCTTAGAATTGAACAATGTTATCATTTCGAGCACATAAAGTATTCTTTTAAGCAAAAATTTTGTGTTTTGTTAGACTGCCTAAAATTTAAAATTTCTCCCTCGATTTGGTTTATAGGTCCTAATTTCAATAATTTGTAAGATATCCGCATAAATGATACCTCAAAAGAAAGAGCGATTATCAAGCATGTCTTCAAAAAGGTTTGAACAAAAAAAGCACCCTCCGTTTTTTTTTTAAATAAGGTTTAAAAGACGTATTGTACAAATTTTTTATTTTTTCTGAGCTTTAAATATCTGTAAAAAAAATGTCTAATGACACAGAAGCCTAAAACATGTTTTGCTTGGTTGCTTACACATTACTTTAATTAAATAAATAAAAAATGAATTCATTTATCATTCAATTTGGCCATAATTATGCAGTTTACATTAAATTTTGAGAATTTCCGAAAAAAAACTTAAAAATTTGTTTAAAAAAATTTGGTAAGACTTCGTCTAACACAACCATGGCTTAAATGGTCCTAAATTGTCTATACTATCTTCACCTTAAAGCTTTGCACCCATCTTCCAATCACCCTGTATGATTTTATAGCATATGAAAATTATATTTTATGAACGTTATTTCAAGTGAAATTAGAGCATTTGTTATTATATCATACATTACACACCCCAAGGTAAATACAGGTATTTGTGCACGAATTGAATACAGCATCATAGCGAAAGATGTTTAGTAGGACAGGTAGGATCATCCCTTGACATACCTCTTGGGATTTAGCTAATTGACAAGTGAAGATTGGTGTTGCTCGAGACCAGTTCTTCTTATTTCAGGACTGGATCAGAAGCTTGCGTGTCGGACAATGGACAATTTAAGGTTCATTCCGTGTTCCAGATTAACACACGCATTCTAATTAGGTATTACTGTTTCTGTTTGATAATATTTCTATAAAAACTGCGAACTTAGACCAAAACAAACTGAGGTCTTGCTCCTATGACGTTACAATAACAGTGCGGTTATGAAATGTCACAATAAAGTTAAAGCTTTGTCCAACACAACTTAGCAGTTGGTAACTTAGTAAGCACTGCTGAAATTAATACTTGTTTGTTCATAGTAGTACAACTAAAGTCACAAAACACTATTCTCGAGACCGGCTAGTTACAGTAACATTACACTGTCGTTTGTGGTCACAACGTGTGTGGTTACGGTGTGTGAAAACCATATTAGACGCCTTGTCGCCTGTGTCGTCGCTGATAATCACGATGAGGTTGCATTGCGGGTGCTAACGGTGTGCACACCTAGTCCTTTCACTGTTGTTTTGTTTTCGACTTTGTATTACTGTTAAACTCATAGTGGTAGATTTAGACTCGTACTTTATTGTACACCAAAATTATTAAGCAGCTGTTATTCAATATTGGTCTTATTTTTTTGGGTAATTATCGCTTTATTCGTCTTAATATGGTTACTCTTTAGGGTGTTCCTATTGTCTAGCCAATCAAAATGATAGTGATTTTTATTTTCATTAAAATTCGGTTGCTTTTGTTATTATACCTCTTACAGCAGCAAAAACAAATTGCTGCTGTAAGAGGTATAATTACCCTGAAACAACTCTACACCCCAGCCAAATTATCTGTGCAGGCGGTAAAACACAAAACGAAATGTATAAAGTTTGATATATCAATGCACATTTGCTTTTTAACTGTGTACAGTTAAAGTGTTTTTACTATACAAAGTAACACTATATTTTCGTCCCGTAAAAGTTTCACAAAATCAAAATTCGATCAAAGTCAAGCCCGAGTTCTAGAGTGACGCTCAAACATGAACAGTGGATCAATTTGTCGGATCACATACTAAACACACAAAGTTAGTTTATAGAGTAAACTTTGAAGCATACTTTAACATTCGTTTACAATATGAGCTTTATCTTGTAACAAAGAAAAAAATATCCAAAAAAAAACTGTTTGTTTCAAGATGTCTATTAACAATATAGGCTAATGCTACCACTGCAGGGACTCAGACATAATCTCTAGGAGAGGGATGGACCACACGTGCCCAGTGCGGGGAGGTAGATTTCACATGTCTTCGAATTTTTTGGTTCTAAGACATGCCGGTTTCCTCACAATGTTTTCCTTCACCGAATATATATACCTAAGCATAAATAAAGCCTCCAAGCACACACGTGCCCGCTTACACGTGCAAATCATACATAATAGCAGTAACTTGAAATCACATAGGTGATAATGCGTTGTCTATTATTTCCGCTCTTAAGATTTGCGGCTGTACGGTCAGAAGAGGTCTTAATCCATTTAGCAAAGGAATTACGTTCAATCGAGATATGACTTCAGATATGAGATGGCTGCTAAAATTATGAGGGGTCGAATTGAGCTTAATCTGACTGAATTATCTTTAATATATGGATTACGTACGTATTGGGAATCTGTAATGTTTATATGAATCTTTATATGTAATGATAGTACAATATCCTTTTTTTTATTTTGTTGGTAATATCGTTTGTTTCAAATATGTTCTGTTTTCAAGTTATTTTTTTCTATTTGACATAGGTTTATGCTATTGATTGTACTCTCAAAAAAACAATAAATATTTATTCGTTTTCAGTTGTATCGTTATGAAAATAACACACCAAACCCGGACGGATATTGTTTGAAATATAATTAGCCGGATCATAAAATATATTCGTATGGGAATAACTGTTAGGTACATATTATAGAAAAAAAACAAATGCTCCTTTTATTTTTAGACGGCAAAAGATGCTATATACTTTTGTTCAGCTGCTACTGAAAACTAAATATGCGCATGTATTTGTCGTTTGCTTGTTAGAAAATCGAAAGGTCCAAACGCGCTCAGTTAAGGCGCCTCCCCGACCAAAACGCCACGCAAACCGTTTTTGTGCAGTTTTTTGGAGCTATCTACTTGTTATTTAAAAGAAATATCAACTAATAAAAAACATATTAAATTTCTACATAATCTTGATTCCATAATTGCAGATTTATTTTTATTTTTTATTGAGTATATCTTTAATAAATCTCCTTCCAACACAACCCCCGAAATGAGAAATAGTGATTAATAACACGCATCTCCTCGTAACGTAAACATTATTTAATTTTGCTACTGACACTAATGGATAGACAATTTAATAATGAACATTTTGACACAAATAAAAATTCCAAAAGACCAAAATTTTATTTTATATAGATTTTATTCCAAAATATGGGCGTATTCACTACTGTACAGTACAGAGGGAACGAATGCTCAAGGTTAATTGGTCAGGGTACGGCCTTAAATTGACGCTTAAAAAACCATTCAGTTTAAAAGTTTTGACTAACTGAACTAAGGTGTTTTGCAGTCTAATTATGCAAATAAGAAAAGGTTTATTGTTAGTAGTTGTTGTGGTCAGATACAGATTGAAATTGAGCAAAATTACGTTTATTTAATTTCTTTTGGTGGACTTATATCGCCTTAGGCTATTTGTATAGCTGTACTAAGCTCAAACTCAGTAGTACTCTGCACTGCCATATCCTACTCCGTACTACTATGCACTACTTTGCACTACTTCTTAATTCTAGGTACTACTCTATACTACCCCTACGCACTAAACCGTACTAATATATTTAGAAGTCCTCAGTTTAACTAACATACTTCTAGTACTGAGCAAGATGACAACCTATCTATCTCAAATAGCTACATATTTCAGTTATATTACTATACACGTATAACGTGGTTTCTCTTCTTTGACGTGGATTTCCGCATGGAGACAAATATTTACGTGGCGTACTGATACTTGTTTGAACACTGTTTGAGTCGACGTTCGGAAGATATATGAGTTCTATGTAACCATCGGTATACAGTCTGAGAACAGAGCTACCTATAAGATCGGATACTGTCTAGAATGCATTTATTCAAATATAAAACTGCAACAATAAAACTGCTGAGTTGATTGTTTTTTTTCCAAATTAGTTGGATTTTCCTACCAAATGTATTTTGATAATGTTATTAAAAACAGAAGATAAGATAATCGATAATCGAATTATTAAATTATCGATTATCTATCGATAATTTAATAATTCACTGAAAAAACTCATTAACTTTCTAATCTCACCGAATCTCACGCATTTTTAATTAATCACCCTTCCTATCGCCAGTAAATATGACAAACACCAACTTCGCTCGCGAAAAACTACCAAAAAACGCAAGAATCTAAACTGCCTCTAAATCATCGTAGATCGTCACAAAAAGCGGTAAAAACTGTGATTATTCACTCAATATGATAATCTAGCGTGACAATAGATAACTGTGAACAAAATAACTATCAGTGAAAATTAACCGTTGTTCCGTGACTGACTGAGTAGTAAATTAGGGGCGAGTTTTGTTTATCATAATAACATACTCACTACCGTCGTCGTAGGAAAAAGGGTGCATCTGAGAAAACGTAATGCCGAAAAATAACCCTTATTAGATTCGTCTTTTAGGCTTCTTTTTCTAAACCTTATTTCCGCAGTTGTGCCCTTTTTAGTTAGGGCGGCAGCTCAGCCTTTTAAGGTTATAGCGCTGGGTAGCAGGCGTTTGATGGAGAAAATAGTGGTCTATCCACCACGTGGGCCCAGGGTAAAGGATCAATATTTTGGTTCTATGTCATGCCAGTTTTTTCACAATATTATCCTTCACAGCTTTGAAAGCAGCGGTGATGAAATAAATTAAAGCATGTCAAGTACCTGTTTGGATTCGAACCTATGAAACGTCAAGCAAGTCGGGATCTTTCTCACTTGATTTTGGAGGTTAACGTTAAACGATAATGTGTATCTCGCCTAATTATCCTCCTAATATTATAAACGCGATAGTTTGTAAGTATGTATGAATGTATGGATGGATGTTTGTTTTTTTTTTTCATGCAAAAACTGCTGAACGGATTTGGATAAAATTTGGTCCATAGATAGTTTATAACTTGGATTAACACAAAGGATAGTTTTTATGGGCCGCGGGTTGTACACTAGTTATCGCGGCCTCGACATAGAGGGCTAAGAAGGAACATGGGTGGTTTTTAGTCAGTAGAAGTCTGACACTCCCTTTCACTCTGCCCAAGAGCGGGAGGGGGGTTATTCGATGAATTTCCACCCGCCAAAAAAAAAAAAAAGGATAGTTTTTATCCCGATTTTATCTTCCCGTAGAATAGTTTTCGAGTTGTAGCGGGCGAAGAAGCCGCTGGCAATACCTAGTGAGGTGTAAGAGCCGCCTAGCCGATATTTATCGGCGACCGTGCCGTACAGGTATACGCATTGTACAGCGGTACGAAGGTACTAAATGGCAGTCATCAAAACATGTCAGAGGCCCTTTTCTTGGCCGCGGTATCTCTAACAACATTCCGCAGCCCCGACGGGCGTCGGCCCTTACGGGCCCCTCCTATTTTGCTGACATCTCTTTGAGGCGCGCGTGGAACACGAACGCCTTCCGCGGCGGCTGGGACGAGAGGTCCTCTCCCTCTCGCGTTCCACCACCTCCTTCGCTAGCATCACTGCTTCGCAGAAGGAGGCGACGGCGTCACATTCCTCCTCGCCCCGGACCATGGCTTGCACCAGGGCCGGACGCGAGAGGTCGCCGCCGCCGCCGATGTCGATGCCGATGCTAGGGTGTGTGGGGTCGTTAAACCTTACTGCCTACACGATAAGAAGAAGTGAAGTTTGGACTACTGAAACACAAACAAGACTTATGGGAGTTAATAAACATTTTAACAAACCGGTTCAAAGCTCACTAGAAACAAAAAGTCCTTTTCTTGTTGTTTTAAGAATGAAATTGCCAAAATACCCGCTGCTCATGTTTTTGTAGACTTCAAGGGATAAAGATCATTTCTTACCCAACGCTCTTTTGTTTACTATTCACTTTTCACACTAGGGATGACACAAAAAGGTCTTCGACCCGTCAGGCATGCGGAAAATTTACGAATGTTTTTGCTTTAGCAGTTTATAAATAAAAACAGCAAAATCAAAATTACTACGGTACCACCTTTTTTAACAAAAATCCTTTTAAATTTCTGATTTATTATAAGTCACTGACAAAATTTCAAATTCAATGAAAAGATTGCTTTATAACTCGAACTCCTTTTTCCAATTATACTTGTGAATTGCCAACTTTCTTTCAAATAAATCAATTGGGAAGAAAGCGTCCAATCTAATTTACACTTATTCAATCAAATCAAGTTTTTCATCAAATGTTACTTTACTTTGATCAAATCATTCAGTGGCGTCGTATTTGCATTCAAAATGGCTACTGATTCAACTGTCTGAATCTTAGAGAGTAAATCTTTTAAAGCGTTCACAGCTCGTCGCTTTAAGGCGTTAAGGCCCCATTCCACTGCTGCGTAGAGATACGCGTTAATAGATACGCGGTTCAATAGATTCTTAAATTATATTTTTATATTGCTTTATCGTTTAATAAGAAGGGGCAAAAACGTGAAAAATTAAGATATATTTTCTCAAAAATGTTATGTTATTCGTGCTTGTCAAAAAAGTCACTTAACGTTCGTTTTATAAGTAAAACATGAAGCTCTTATACATGTTCAATTGGTATGAAAAGTGTCGACAAAATCATCCCTAACAGCCCTTGCAGTTGATAAATCCACCTACATTTTCATATATAGGGAGTCTAAGCACACTCGCGAAGCGACATCCACGCCGCAATCGAGCCGCGCCATTACCATAAGCGGAGTAGAGGGGAACAAATTGGTGCGATAGTTTCTCGAACAAGCACTGTCGTTCAAAGAGATAAACCGCTGAACAATAGGAGTTTCTTTGAATTATTTTATCACTTAGGTATTCTTTATAGGTAGGTGTTATGTTATGAAACAACATCAGGTGTATCTTTTTCAAATTGTCTGTTTCTGTCGATTCCTCGTCTAATATTTTTTTTCACCCGGGTACGGGGATTTTTCTTAGGACCTATCTGCAATTCGTATACCCATAAATCATCCCTCAAATGAGATCATTAACTCCTTCATTTTATTATGACCAAAAACATGCTAAGCGACATTTCCGGGATAAAAATCGCAGTTAAATCAACATTTTGAACTCTTCACGCATTATTCCCACCTGTTGTCAGTTGTCACGCAATGTGTCGTTCTAATGTCACGCGATTTTACGTTAGATAGGCGGGGAGCTCATTTACACGCTTAGTAAGCGATTAGGAAACATAAACAATAGTACTAATGAACTCCTCGACTAGGAATTAGTGAGTATCAACGACCTTCCTCGAGGTCAAAACGTGGAGTACGTATTTAGTAGGTACGGTCGGCACTTGAAATGCGAGAACAGTACTTGATATGAAATAAAAGCCCTGTCTAAGTTAAATCGCCATCATAGATGTGTTGTTTACTGTAGGCCAGAATTTATTGAAGAACTTTAATACACAATTAAAAGATGGTAAATGTTTAATTGGTTTCTTGAAAACGTGCCAAGTGCCAACGCAGGGGCTTAATTCAAGTAGACAATTTTAAACTTCTCGCCCCCACATATAAATACTTCATGAGTAATCAAAAAAACAATTTGCTATACATTTTGAACGTATAGATAACGTTCTTTGAAGAAAGCAGCGGGTATTTTTGTTTACCTTTATCTTTTTGGGATTATGGGACCATCGCTCGAGCTCCCACTAGCATCATGGAGAAATCGATGAACGTACATACAAAAAGCACTCCTCCTTCTTTGAAGCCTGTTAAAGAGGACATCTGTCTGCTAACCACCATTTAAATCTGAGCGACACTTCTAAACGCAAACAATTCAACAAATCTGTCCCCAAAAGAATTCGGATCGCGTGCTTGTCAGCCACATGTCACGGCCAGGCGGCCTAACGCCAAGAAGTTATTCACTTTAGTTCATTCAAGTACAGCCATGGACAACAAAATAGATGCACTAGTGAAATTCATCAAAATTTTCTCGTACTTACAATTTTGAGGTTTGTATACACATGTTGATGATGATGATTAACTGCAGTACTCAGATATATTTAATGATTACTTAAGGCGTCACTTAGTAAAGATTTGACATACTTTTGTATGACAAAACTGTCAAAATCTTTAATTAGTGATGGCCTAACTAATCATTAAAGCCCTCTGAGTGCAGCAGTAAGTATTATTTGCTCCCAAGAATATTAGTATTTTCTGAATGCCATTCCGAAACTTACCTTGTACTAATCCGGTTTGCTGCATTTTGTATATTTTTTATACGCATGTTGTGTTTGTTATTAATTAGGTCTTTACCTATGAAATTGCCGTTCTGCAGTACTGGCCATTTCAAATCAAAATAATTTTTGTTTGGCTAAGAATTCTAATTTCAAATTAATTTTATTTTAAAAACATGTTTTTTTTTTCCAAAAGTAGTCATTTGTTTATTGATTAGTGTTACATTTTCATCGCATTTCAATCTTTTTCGTCATCATGGATACGTTAAAAATTCGAGTAATTATGGAATATGAGTACCGTCGTAGCAGCAACGCGGCACAAGCGGCACGCAACATCAACGACGTTTACGGAGCTAACACTACAAACCAACGCACCACCTGTTATTGGTTTGCTCGCTTCCGTTCTGGAAATTTCGACTTGAAAAATGAACCTCGCGGTCGTCCGAAGACTTTGGTCGACAATTACGAATTAAAGGCGATTGTGGAAGCTGATGATACACAATCTACGGCTGAATTAGCAGCAGCTTTCGACGTTAGCGTCAAAACAATATTGGTCCATTTGCGTCAAATTGGCAAGGTAAAAAAGCTTGACAAATGGGTGCCCCACGAACTCAATGATCGCCAGCGCGAAGTACGCGTCGAGACGTGCCTTGCACTGCTCAACAGACACACAAATGAAAGAATTTTGAACCGCATTGTTACCTGCGATGAAAAATGGATTCTGTTTGATAACCGCAAGCGCTCAGCAAGTTGGTTGGATCCTGGTTCAGCACCTAAACAATGCCCTAAACGAAAACTTACCCCTAGAAAAGTGATGGTCACTGCAGATGTGTACTGTGAAGAACTGAACACAATGATGGAGAAGTTGGCACATCTCCAACCAGCATTGGTCAATCGCTCGTCTCCGCTGCTCCTGCACGACAACGCGCGACCTCATACTGCACAGCAGACGGTCTCCAAGTTGCAAGAACTGGGGTTGGAAGCTCTCCGTCATCCGCCCTACTCACCAGACCTTGCGCCTACAGACTACTACTTTTTCCAGAATTTGGATAACTTCTTGGCGGGAAAAAAATTCAATACCCGAGAGGCAGTACAAAATGCCTTTGAAGAATTTGTTGCCTCCCGACCAGCTGATTTCTTTAAGAAGGGCATCAATAAACTGCCACTGCGTTGGCAAAGATGCATTGATTGCATGGGTGATTACTTCGATTAATACAAATAAAAAAAACATGAAAAAAAATCGTTTAAATTTTTTCATACAAAACGGCAATTTCATAGGTAAAGACCTATTATTTGACTTTGACTAATTAAGACGTTTTACTGTTTTTTCATGACAGCGTTAACCGTTTGAACAATGGGATGTGTGTTCCCAACTTTACTTACTTTTTGTTAGGGAGTTAACATTCTTGCTCTTGACTGTACAACGGTGTCAATGACCTGCCGTCAAACTTAGGGTATTACCTACCACTTTGTTTTTAGATTTATCGAGTCTTAGCACGATTGGCAGCGAAACTTGTTCAGCACATCATTATTTTTTATATTATATGAAATGGGCCTACACTTGACCTCCATCATATCCTGAGAACAGGGATGAGGTCAACGATGGAACTGGCTAATCCAGAAAGAAGACTATTTTCTTTTGAATTAAAAGACCTATGGGTGATATGAACTCGGAAAACAGCGGTCAACGCTGGCAGGGAATTCCACTCTTTTGCAAAAAAATAGTTATAATTACAATCAGGCTACACCTTTCTTACATAGGTTCGCTGTACGCACGGCCACTTATCAAGCTGCCGTCGCGGCGTTAGAGTTGCGGGTTGTTCGAAAGAGATACCGCGGCCTCGACACAAAGGGCTAAGAAGGAACATGGGTGGTGTTTAGTCAGTAGAAGTCTGACACTCCCTACCGCTCTGCCAGAGCGGGAGGAGTCATTTGACGATTTCCCAACCTTCAAAAAAAAGCTATAAAAAACAGTTAAGGCAGATCTCTCAATATACGGGTAATCCATTCAAAGCGAGGCCATTTTAGATACCTATTATTTAGAAGAAACTTACTACTAAAAGTTAAGTACACTAGACTTTCTGATATTATTCTCGCCTAGTAGGTAGCACACGCACATATTATGTCAGTTGAGGAGAGGATTGAGGGACCAGTTTTAATCATCGCTATCTTCAAAATGCTTTGATATTTAACCCTTCGTGTCCGGAACGTAGATCCACGCGAGACACAATGGCTTTTTAATTGTTATCTAATTATACGGCATACAACAAGTTAAGCTCCATTATTTTTTACAAAATGTTTTAAAACTTCTACTAAAACTTTATGTAGAATTATAACATTTTTATAAATATTATTCAGTAATATTCACTAAAATATTTATCTTTGTTGTGTGGACTGAGGGACCACAGTTCAGTCGTTATATTTTTTTACTCTTTAATGCTTTGTGGTCTGTTTTTTAGGAAATATCTTTCCCATTTCTTTACGAAATGTCTGTATTCACAAAACCATCTTTTTTATGCTACTTTCCGAGATCTGGATAATCGTCTGTGAGAACTGAGGGGGCACTCTTTATGGGTCGTACTTTTTAATATATTTGCTTACAAATTCCCAGATTCGCTCTACAATTGTTTTAAGTCTACTACTAAATCCTAGGATTCTCACTGCGCGTATTCCGAGTGTGGTCCCTCAGTTCACACACACATCATGTCGCCATGTGTACGCCCAAGTACTGGGTAAGTCACAATTTTGTCACCGAAAAAAAAAATGTGTTGCTAGTGAATTCATTCTCTTATTAAGGTTCTCACTTAATTCAAAACATGTTATTAACTTAATGTTCACGAGCCTAGTGACCCATTTCACAAAACTTGCGTGATACAGTTGCTTTACAACCCAAAAATAAATTCACTTTCTTACTTTTTCATACAGTTAATGTTCCTACGCCCAAAATATGATCAGATCTTTATATTAAGGGGACCCATTTGGATATTTTTATAAGCTGCACGCATAGGTTTTTGAGGTAGATAGCAGAGTGGTTGTTATGCAAAGCATGAATATGATATTTTTGTAGGCTTCATAAGTGAGTAGCTTTTGAAAGTAGGGTCATCGTTAATGTGGGAATTCTTTTGTTTTATCTCTGTTTTACTATATAAGCTGAGATATTGGTTCTAAGACATGCCGGTTTCCTCACGATGTTCTCCTTCACCGTCTTGAGAGCACAGTGATGAAATAAATTACACAAAGTAATGCGCCTGCCTGTGTTCGAACCCACGACCGTTCATAACTCGGGGCTGACACCACTGGGCCACCGCTGCTCTCCCATCCATTTTCCTTATGTAACCATAAACTCAAACTCAAACCATTTATTTAAATTAAACCTTTACAGGCACTTTTGAATATCAGAAGAACAATTCATAAAACAAAAACTACGAGTGCAATACGTCATTCCGATAGTCCCCACGCCGAACCACACGCCGCTGAATGAAAAATAATTAAGTAGTTGATCATTTTCGAATCTTCCCATCCCAGGAAAGACCATCTCTTCATATCAAGATGGTTCATTAGATTTATAGACTAGGTATAATGAGCATAATTATTTAGGAGCTACAACATGACAAACCAAATCACATTTTTGGAACCTATTTACTATATTAAAACGAATTCATCATTTCAGCCGAAAGACGTCCACTGCTGGACATAGGCCTCATAAAACTAATTCAGTAATCATAAATTAATCAATCAGTAATCTTAAAGTGGTCTTATAGGTTTAAGCGATTAAATCATCTAGTTTATAGTTGTAATCTATCAACTTGATCAACTAATTTAGTTGAGAGCCTCCTCCGTTGGTATCCATGTTAATATGCGGGGCACATATCGACGCAGCCTCTTCCTTCATTGCATGCAGGAAAATTCTCTTAGCCTTGACCCATTTACTAACTTAATGAATGAGTCTCCCAAGGTTTGCAAGGCAGTTCTGACTCTATACAATAGGGTATTTTACCAAAAAAATCTAATTAGTCCGTCTGTTAGATTATCGAAAAATATTGGGTACCTACGTGTTTTTTGTTTTATCAAATTAATAAAAATTGGCGAAAATAAAACTTATCAAAGATCATGAGTGGGGGCTTTTGACGTCACTTTGTGGGTAAAAAAAGTACTAGCCCTGTGACGTCACATGACTTGGCACGGCTTTTCGAAGCACTGTGTCGTCTTCATCTTTTGTTTACGTGAAAAAATAAAAATACGTGTCCATTATTTTTGGAAATCTATCTGACGAACTAATTCGATTTTTTTGGTGAAATACCCTATTGTTATCTTGGGCATGTGATGCGAAGGAATGAGGAAAATGTCGTAAAGAATGTTTTCAGATGAATATAGATGGTTATAAGAGTAGAGGAAGACTAAAGAAACGATGGATGGACTGTGTAAAGGATATGTTGCAACAGAGATATCTAACGCAACACATGCGAACTAATTGGCAAGTCCTACATCGCGCTTTCAAAGTTATCCGTGACATTAGCCTATATAGAAAAACTCGACCTACATATTTTGTCGGGCAGTTAACCCAGCAGACACAACACCTGTCTAGTCGGAGGATCCTCCCTTTTCTATTGGGGATAAGCAACTATACACCCTGTTTCTCACCCCCCAAAGATAATATGGCTAGGATGGAGGTGTCTGATAAGATGACGAGTTATAGAGAAGTATGGATGAAGTAGACATGATGCGCGGATTCCAAATGAATGATGATGATGACTCTGAGAACCTGAACAGCATTCTCACAAAAACATTTACCAGAATATACAAAGAAACTTCCTTTCTCAGTGCATAGCGTGTCGAATCTCATTTATTCGGAATGTAGCTAATTCCTGCCTATTTAATCCGACTTGTGGCGGCCATCACGCAATATTGCGCGCGAGAACTTACAGGCGTCTGTCTTAAGAGCTATAAATCTTAGTACTAATGTCTCTTCACGCGTTCCTTCATACTGTTCAAGTTAAGATGCTTTGGATGGTTATTTATTGTTGTGATCATTATTTAGTGTCAATGCGATTGAATTATTGACTAAACGAATAGTGTTTGTAAATAACTTGCGATTCTCACACGACTATTTTGATATGCTTGCTTCTATCTCTACTCTTTTCTGGATTGGAAGAGTCGAAAGATACCAACTATTAATGGGTACAAAAGGCAACTGTTCTGCTATTTCGCTTTCCGTCCCAATTGATTTCAGAAGTCAGCAATGTCAGCATGGAGTAAACACATAGCAAAAGAAATCCTAAATGAACGATTTTCTAACTTTCAGGAGCAACTCGCAGACTTTTATAAAGTCACAAAAATATCAAATTTATGCTTTGTATAACAACTTCTCTTCTATCTACAGCAAAACTATGCGTGCTGCTTTAGTGAGTTACAACGTATTTCGTATGGACTATTGCGCTAAATAATTAATCAGCTAGAATCTGCGTTATCGATTGTCCAGGGCGTTTAGTGTCTCGAGTATGTGAAACTGTGAAACCAAAATAAGACAGAAGCATAAAAGAGAAACAAAACATCTTATTTTAAGTACTCCACTCGGGAAGGTTCCTTTGGTGGAAATTGTGAAGTTTTTAAAGGAGATTGTAACAACGAAGTATTAAACAAATAAGCTGTGTTGAGCCATCGCGAAACCACAAGTTGGTAAAGTTAGTTAAGTCTACAAGTCGGTATTTATGCCTGTCCCTAAAGTCCAGTTTATAGATGTTTACGAGTACTACAAAGTTTGAATAGTGTATCAGCGCTAAATAAGTCTATTGCCTCGTTGATCTAGTGGTCGCAAGAAGAAGAAAGAAGGTCCTTGGGTAAATTCCCGGGCCGGGTAAAGTGTTGTTGGGTTTTCAATAGGCTCGCCCTATAATACATGGGATTAAACAAACTTGGGAAATGTGGGTGTAAATAGGTACTTGTAATATTCCTTGTTCGTAACTAGTAATAAAAAATTAAGTTTAAAAACTAAAACCCGACTACGAATAAAAACGCAGACTGATTAAGTCTTGTAAGTAGATAATTTGATAATTATTATAGAGGACAGTCGTAGTCGCATGCCACTGATACCTGATGTTCCTTCACGGCGTTCTCATTGATACAGAAGTCAGCTGCTAGTTGCCATTAGCAAGGTGTCAGTATTTCTAAGCTCCGCCAAGGTGTCTGTATTTCTTCTCGGTTGATGGCAATAATAGTGGTGGCCCAAAGGTGGAGGCCCCGACTTACGAACAGTAGGTCGTGGGTTCGAACCCAAGCAGGCACATAACTTTGTGTAATTTATTTCGTCACCGCTGCTCTCAAAACGGTGAAGGAAAACATCTTAAGGAAACCGGCATGTCTTAGAACCAAAAAATTCGAAGACATGTGACATCTACCAATCCGCACTGGGCCCGCGTGGTAGATTATAGCCCATTCCCTCTCAAAAAGAGTGGAGGCCTGTGTCTCGGCAGTGGGAATATTAATAGGCTGTTAATGATGATGATGATGATGGCAATTACCTGGCCTGTCCTGAATCATCGAAATGTTAGTATTATATTAAGTAGTACACCTCTGCCTTACCCTTCTGGGTGCGGTGTTATGTTAGATAACTTTTGCCCAGTCTCCGTTATTCTACACTCGCATAAAAACAAATGCGCATCAATTCCATTCATAAACCGCAGTCGATAGCTGTCCGCCAATCTTTCCGATGATTACCAAAGCCCCAAAGGGATCTGACAATAACTCCCGAACCTTAAGTTTTTTTCGTACAGAAAGCAATCGATCACGATCAATTCCCTGGGTGATAATTGGACAAAAGATTGTTTGAGAGATATGATGAAGAAGAATGGAATTGGATTCAGAAATATATTAAAAAGTTATTGTGCAATGGTGGTGTTAAAGCAAAGAGATTTTTCTGCAACATCAAAGCCAAATTTCACATAAATATTTCATAATAAATGGCAGAATACTCAAAAAGATGCTGTAACCTGTATCGTAAAACTTTTCCGACTTTGGAAGATCTAGGTGATCAAATAGAAACATGAAAAACACCTTAGTTGTATACTATGTATAAAATATTTATTACTTTATCTTAAAATTTAAGTCTCTTGACAACACATAAGATGTTGGACTTAAATAAACTTATCTTGTTGTTATCAAATTGATCTACGACAAGGTTAAATCATGACTCTATCATGAATGATGATCTTGTAAGAAAAACAGTATGTTTAGACATAGTCTTATCGAAATCTTATTTGAAATGCCGACCAACATTAACACGAAAAAAATTATTTATTTTCTCTAAAGATCGCTGTTTGATAACCCAAAAACAAGACTTAACAATTCTCATTCAATTTTAAAAGCCTGTAACCATATTTCATGCTACATAATGGAACATTCCCTGGAGATTTTTTGGCAAACGAGTCTGCGACCAGCCGCTTCAGTAATATTACCATACCATCTACTTTCATAACCTACTTTATAAAAACGTAAATAGCTACAAAGACATAATATTATGTAAAAAAGGATTTAGGGACTGAAATATTTTTAAGACCTGTTCACGAAGGAGTTTGGGTCTAGTAAGGTAATGTCTAAATTACCTAGCAGTAATGGATCACCGAGTAACCAATCCTGACGGCCCAGTGCCTTAAACCCTTGGTGTACACCTAACGTAAACACGTTGATTTTTCTCAGTACGTAACTCGTAATCTTCGATATAGTTTTTTGCCACTTGACTGTCAGAGTAAAGGAAGGCAAAAACTTCGATAGATGTTCTGCGAGAAGGATACTGTGGTTAAATAGCCTAGTTTCGGAGGTATTGGGGGTCAAAGTTACAAATTTTGCACAGCTGTTTTTGTAAATACTAGTTTTTTAGGTTATAACTTTACTTAAATTACCTCCATGACCCCTTTACTATTCAAAGCATCCACTAGCACAATGTTTTAAGAGTGCTACATCGAGTTTTACCGTAAAATGTGATTTTTGACCCCAAAAAAAAAAGTCGTTTTCCAACAAAAAAAATTGCGTAGTGGTACATAGTTTGATGTACAGAATGCTTGGTTGACGTATGTGTGAAGGGTTAATTTACACCCTGTATGAATGATGAGGCGTGATCGAATCAGAAATGAGGACATCCGCATGAAAACCAAGGTTACCGACATAGCCCGAAGAATTTCCAGAACTGAAGTGGCAGTGGACATTGCTCGCAGAACGGATGGCCGATGGGGCCAGAAAGTTCTGGAGTGGCGACCGCGAACCGGATGACGTTGCAAGGCCTCCCACTACCTGGACCGGTGGATCGATGACCTGGTGAAGGTTGCGGGGATCCGCTGTATGCGAGACGCACGAAACCGGTTAATGTAGCGACATTTAGGGGAGGCCTATGTCCAGCAGTGGACGTCTTTCGGCTGAAATGATGATGATGATGATATGAATGATGATGTCAGTGGTTTTCCAGTTCTCCCAATTTTTGGTTCTCAAATTTGGAGAACCCTGTGCCCAGCAGTGGGCTGGCACAGGCTAATAGTACTTAGTAGTAGAAGTTTTTTAAGTAAAGTGCGGTGTAAGTAAAATTATTCCTAATCTTGTAACTTTAGCAATCGCCTAGTAACCCAAAAAAAAATCGATTAGTCTACGCACAAAGTTAAGATGTCGCATAACAAAAACTCTGTCCTAACGAGGTTCCCTCCACACAGTTACTTCTAATGACCGTTTACTTGCAAATAGGTATCCATTCCAGCCCTAAGTGCTCGTATCATTCTTAATAAACCTTAATTAGTATTAGCGGTTCACTATATTGGATGGAAGAATGAACATCTGTTTCTATAATTAAGGCATTATGTTTGGCTTTGAACTGTCAAGAAGATCGACACGCAAATTGCTCAATTGATATCAATATACGAGTTTAATAATAATTGAAGGTAGTCATGCCAAATTCCGTATTTCAAGCATAGGATAGGACAAAAGATCGATATTTAACACGGACACTTTTTGACTGAAGCTCTATTTTTGAGTACATCTTTAATTCATCATCCGTCTAGCCTTTTCTCAACAACACACTTACATTGGGGACGGTTGCCTCTAACCTGATGCAGCTGAATAAAATTATCCATATGAAGAGCAGTTATCGGTTCTACAATTGCCTAATAACTAGGTAAAACTTTCGGGCGACTGACTACAAGGAACAACTGTAAAACATCTACAAACACCATCACTTGGGTATTAAGGAAAAAATATATTCAAAAGTTGCATTACAAAGTTGCTAAGATACAGGATCTATTGTCAACCTTCCCGCAAATACCCGTCTTCAAAATCTCTGAAGGGTTAGAAACGACTATTAATCACCCGCATACCAGACACAGACGAGACGAAACGACGCGAGACTTGGATCACGACACGTCTCATTGCACATCTGGCGATATGGATCGACGGCCAGTATCTCAAGCATGTGAGCAATGTCACGCGCCTAGACGTTTTATATGAGGCGCCTCTCTAGATAAAATAATGAGCTCGACATCAGGAACTGTTTGATTAAATCTAGCAAACTGTGAGACACATACATAATTTTTTTGGTTGTCCTCTACTGTTATAGCCATCTACATTCATACTCAACATTTTCCTCACTACATTTTTCAGAGTGAGTGTAAAAAAAACCTGTCTATGCAAACATTGCATTCGTACCACACCTATTATACTGCACTGCCCACCAGAGACTAAAGAGCAGTAACAGCCCTTTTGTGATTTTTCGTTTTATTAGTGATTCTGAAAGCGGGTTTCTTAAGCTTTCTATTGAATTAACTTACTTATTTCTAAGACTATTAGAATGGTTTTTATTTAACAGTTTTCACTTACTGCAAACGAAAAAAATTTACAATTTGGCGTGATTTCCCAACTAAAATACAGTATAAATTATACTGCAGATTAAATTTTAAGGTTTCATAACTAAAATGCAGTAAGCAATATAATTTTACAGTTCTTTAGATAGTTTTATATTTCTGGAAAAAAATTAAAAAAAAAATTAATACGCAATAAAATTTACCGCCATACAAGCTATTTTTACTGCAAATTAAGAAAATACAATTTATTGTCACGAACTCCCAACTAAAATGCAGTAAAATCAAAGCTTGTCGCATTTTAGTTGTGAATACTTAACATTCTTTTATCATTATAAACTGACTAACACGCAGTAAAATACAGCATTACTGCAGATTAGTTTGGATAGCATAATGACACAGATATGATTATTCCTAGCTAAAGTGCAGTTAATGTTTTAAATACTGCATTGTTTTAAAAACTGTCAAAGGAGGTTGTGCATTCTGCGCAGGGTCCTTTATTAATTAGATGTTTTTTTTTATTTTTGATATGTAAATTTTACATCAGTGAGTTGAATTATTGTGATTAAATAATAAGAAATAAACGGTCTTTAAAATGTGAACTAGCTATTTTTCTTACTGCACTAGTAAATTGAACACTTTTTTCTTAAAAAACTAACTAAAATGCAGTATTTTTTGACCTTACTGCATGTTAGTTGGGTTTCTTGACAAAATAACTGATCCAAACGCAGTAATAGGGCTTTTTGCTGCATTTTACTAAGTTTAAAATGGTATTTTTTACAAAAAAGGCTATGCAGTAATAGGCACCAAAAAGAATAAATGGCCATAATAAATTCAGTTATTAAGATATATTTTTTTTTATTGCTTTAACGTGTGAACCTATGCCTTTACAACCTTTCTGCATTCAAATTTTTTTGCTTATACATTCTGTTGATTTTTTAAAATCAATTCTTAACTTTAAATGCGTTTTACTCGAAATCGTGATTTTGCTGTTACTGCACTTTAGTGTATGGTGGGCAGTGCAATTTTAAAGCCGCTACATTACGAGTACCGCAGCCACTGGTGTTTACCTCTCCGCAAACAATGCACAGACTGCAGAGAACACGGTTTAATTAAATTAATAAACTAGCAGGCGCTCCCGACTTCAATATTCCACTAGTATCGGCCACCAAAGGTCAGTTCGTTTACAAGTGAATCGGGCTGCAGTCGTAAATGTAAACAATAGGTTGATTTTACACGTTTACTTAGTGGATCTTGCAAAGAACTGCACTTATCATATGTACCTAATCGTCGTTAAAGGTGAAAGTGCCCGTAAAAATCAAAGTGTCTTAGTTATTTTCGAATTGCCGTTCAGTCACAATTACGTTTAGTGTCGGGTTATATGTTGATTAAAATATTGTTTACGACTGCTCCCTATTACAAGGGACTTAAACAGAAATGGAAAAAGTGGGTGTATTTAGGTACACCTCTGTTTTACCCTTCGGGAATTAAAGGCGTGATATTATTTTGTGTAGAAACGTTTATTCTAACATTGTTCTTCCTAATTTGCAAATACATTCCTCATCCTCCACTCACACGTACGCATGATTGAAAACAACCTAGCAGATTTACACTGACAACTGTATAATCGATTGACAGTATCGAAAGGGCATCTATAAACCGGATAACGAAGTGCTAGTTAACTAGTACCCACTCAATTAACAAGTTGGAGTGAAACTGTCGAATAGTGCTCATGTGGCAGGTATCATTCAGGAAAGGTATTACTAAGGCTTTTGTTTATGATAGAGAATTGGAATCGGGGAATAATGAAGTTTGTCTACCAGGATTCTAGGTAAACTGTAATGATGACTGCATGTACATAGTGTTATTCTTAGCATAAGCATCATCATCATCATCACTATTGAAAGAAAGAAAGAAAGAAAGAAATCATGTTTATTTAGAACAATGCCACAAATGCACACAACAAAGTAAAGGGTGCTATTGGGTAAAGGCCTTTCTTCTGCCAGACTTCCAGTTCTGTGCGTCTCTTATCTCGGTGTTTCCCGCTATTTTGGCGATATCTTCGAACCAACAAACTTTAAGACGGCCCTGGTCAACCTTGGCCATCTTGACCAATCACCTTCACCATCTTGGCCTTGGAATAGGGGTTAAATTTGGGCCAAAGGAAGCAGAACCGTCCTAAAACTCGTAATACCAAATTACGAAGTGCTAGTTTACTAGTAGATCAAATAACCCCTCCCGCTCTTGATCCCAACCACCCATGTTCCTTCTTAGACCTTTATGTCGAAGCCGCGGTATCTCTTATAACAACCCGCAGCCCGGATAACCCCCACTCAATTAACAAGTCGGAGTGAAACTGTGGGCAGTTATCATTCAGCGAGGTATAACTGACCAATAGGAGTCGGCGAATGATGACATATGTCTACGTAGATTCTAGACAGGTCCTTCCAAATAGACTATCGTGATGACTGCCTATAGTGTTATCCCGAGTTTATGCATCATCATCACAGTTATCGTTACCAGCTGGAATCACCCACTGCTAGATATTGGCCTCCTCTTTCTCGGTCCAGGTGTTGCCCACGATTTTGACGAAATCGTCGGCGCACCGAGCTTTAAAACAGTCCTCGTTTCTTGTAACTAACCTAGGCCACAACTTAGTAAAAGCCGTGCTCCATCGTTATTATACTCCGTGTCTAATCAGATGGCGACGCGGCGCCCGGTCCTTGGTTTATTGTTCCTCTTCAACAAAGGCCTAACCTTTCGATTTTCATCAATTAGCAAATCATATTCATTTTTAATACTTAAGTCAAATAATAATTAAAGCAGCCACCCACAATCTTCACCGAACCTTTCAGCTCGATTAGACTTCAGTCATTTTCAGTAGATTCACGTCACTAAAATTATTTAAAGAATTGTTTGTGTGTAATGTGGTATGAGTATAAATATTCATAGAGCAAGTAAACTAGCGCGCGTTGTCGCTTATATTTCATAGTCATTGAATTGAGATATAATGTTTCAGTGGTGGGTTAAACATAGGTTGAAGTATAGATCCATCATTCTGAAAGCAAACATATCAACTTCGCCAATATGATGAACTAAGAACGACAACTTTAAAAAGCTGAAACGAAAACAATTCTTGCCATAGGACATTACAAAACATCGCGCCTGGAGTCCCCGAAGGTTTAGGCAGAGTACCATATTTTATAGTTATAACTAGCATTGGTGTAGAAAACATCGTGAGGACACGTCACAGACATTTCTTGGCGGCATGTAAAGCAAATATCTTTGGGCTGCATTAGAAGCACTGGGCGTGCTATAAGCTTACTAAAGGATTTTTCATCTTTTCGCTACACTGTAGGTTTGTAGTTGGCCGAGGCTCGCCTGATGCAGCCTAGCATAGGACACGCCTAGAAGAAACTATTCATCATAATCAGCCTATATTGTTCCCACTGCTGGGACTCGGGCCTCCTCTCTCGGAGAGGGATGGGTTATCATCCACCACGCTGGCCCAGTGCGTGTTGGTAGATGTCAAATGTCTTCGAATTGTTTGGTTCTATGACATGCCGGCTTCCTCACGATGGTCTTCACCGTTTTTAGAAACTATTCACTCGAGATTTAAAGAGATTTATAATGATCAGGAACCAGAGAAGCCACCAGTGAATTCCACAGACTAGCGGTTCGCACAAGCATACCGTGATGAAAATGAACACTCAGTGAACAAAATCTGTAACCGCTTCGGGTAGCGGTAGACTAACTTTAATAATCATCATTCACTAAAGCTTTAAAAGCACTCCATAATAATTATTTGTGTGAGTTGGAAACGTTGTTAAGCGGTGCTTGACTGCTTGTACTATAAATATTCATGTTGCGTCGCGGCGTGGTATTGGCGCGTCTGTGTCGCGTCTCGTACTCTCGTATCGGTCGCAGCCAAGAATTACATGCTTTATACTTGATCGAGATGAAAATAGTTGTGGTCTGTAGTTTCTTATTGTTTGTTGCGCACAAAATACAAAATTTACATAAATCATGCAATGAATTGGGTTTTCCTACAGCAAACCTAATTTCGATTGCGAGATTTGTAGAAGAGGAGAGTTATAGGTACCTACCTAACCTATGAGCTAAACTGTGTTTATGTGCGTTTGACATCATACTCCTTTATTTATTTTTTTTCGCGGGTGGAAAATCATCAAATAACCCGTCCCGGTTTTGGGCAAAGCGAAAGGGAGTGTCAGACTTCTACTGACTAAAAACCACACATGTTCCTTCTTAGCCTTATATGTCGAGGCCGCGGTAACTTGTGAACAACCCGCAGCCCCGAAATCATACTCCTAACCCCAGGTATGATGACATTGTTTGTATGATCATAAATACGAAGATAATAGAACTCAAAATTGATTGGTCAGAAGAACCTCCTTGTGTTTAATCTCTATCATAAATACATAGCTTTTAGGTTATAAATAGAGTTTTAAATCTGACAATGTTATTTGTTTGTTACGTTGACTCATATCATCATCATTCATCATTGATCTCGTCTAATGACTATGCTCCTGATTTCATCATCAACAGCCTATTAATGTTCCTTACCTACGAAGCAAAAGAAAACCCCAACGAACACCAACTAACTTCAAAATGACACTGAATAAACTTATTCCAAGGTTTTCAAAGCAACTGGTGGTAAAACCTTCTTCAGCAGGAGATATGTAACTGCCTCACTCCACTTTATATGACTCCTTATATGAAGAATAACATGGAACTGTACTCAAGAGTAAGCTTGACGAGGAAATCTTCTAATAACATGTAAAAGGGTTCCCTCGTAATCAAGTTATTTTATTGTTACTTGACACGACATATTAAAATGTGGGGTTTACGAACTCGCATAAAAATATGGGTTAACCACTTCTATATTTCACTTATAAACTGTTGGATTAATCTAGAGTTTAGTGGTATAAACAATAGTCGTCGTTTTTGTCGTCGAGTTTGATAACCACGTTAAACATTTTCGTTACCTAAGTTTTTTTTTAAAGTAATTTGTTTTAGCGCAAGTGTTTGACAGGAACAAACGGAAGGAATGAAACTCTTCAGCGTTGTCTTGCTCTTATCCCAATTCATTTGGAGTCGGAGCAGGATCTCTTCTCATTCCATAATTCTCTATTATTCCTTCCTTGGCATACCATCATTTACATAGTTGATCCATCGTTTCTATGGTTTTCTTCTAGGTACCTACTCTAATAACCATAAACTTGCATATTCAAAACTGTCCTCATCATATTTTCCTCATTCCTCCGCTATATTCACATGCCATAAGGTGACAACTGGCGCCACTTTCAGACTTGTGTAGTCATTTCATTTGTGCAAGTTTAGCACACATGTATTACGTAGGTCTACGGGACTTTTAATCTATTTAGGCAAAGCAGCGGTCTGGAATGCCTATTTTATCCTGACCTAGGCAAAAGGTTAAACCTTTCACATATAATACATAAAAGCTAATACCGAGAGAGCGAGAACAAAAACAACTTCAAATTAAAACACTAATAGGTTTGTATAACCAAAACTAATGAATAAAAACGCCACGAAATATTCGTGAACGACTCATAAAGGGTAACCGCGAAGTTTTGTATAGTGTAGTGCAATAAACAGTGGTACCATTCATTCACGTTAACGGCACCTCTTTCTATGCTATAAAAGAGGATCGCGACCCGACGATCGTTACGGGACGCGTGTTAAATGTGACTATGTAATATGATAAGACAGAAGGACCATTTGATACATGTGGTGTGATCTATCTACACTTCTACACTAATATTATAAAGAGAAAAGATTTGTATTTTTGTGTGCCTGTGTATGTTTGTAATGAATAAACTCAAAAACGACAGCGTCGTTTTCAAATGCTTTCACCATTGGAAAGCTACATTCACCCTGAGTAGCATAGGCTATTTTTATCCCTGTATTCCCACAGGAACGGGAACTATGCGGGTGAACATTATAATCTTCTAGACGAGTAATCTAATGTGTGGTTAGTAATAGGTTTAGTATTTGTTTCTTTACTCTGATAGAACGATGGATTGGCAATCCGATACGAGCGGAGAGATATTAGAAGAACGGTTTAACGAGGCACGGGGTTTTATTTATCCATTTATACAACCATACTACATTAGAAAGGGAATGTAATTTTTATGCTAAATATACTAGTTATTAAGCCCTGAATAAGCTGTTTACCCAACGGTAGGCAGGTAAACGAGAGAAGAACGTAGAAAAATATCCGGTCTGAAAGGAACATGTCAAGTAATACAACACTACCTACCCAGAGAAAATCTACGAAATCTGCCACTAATTAGAGATTGAGAACAAAGTTTACCTACTGAACAAATCTATTTAGTGTGTCCCAAAAACTTTCGGATGTAACCTGCGGAATGTTTGTGTTTGTGAAAAAACTATTAGGATAGGGTTTTATAGCTCAACTATATTGCCAGATAATGCTGTAACGGCTGTTTCAAATTGGATGATGTTTACGTTCGTTATTTAATTTTACCACTTAAATCTTGATAGGAAACAATTGTTTTTGGATAATAATATGAAATAATTGGTTTAAGTTTGAAACTACAAACCATCGTTTTTACTACAGTAAAGTTAGTAAGTAATTAGTAGATTACGGACTGTAATCACCGAAATATTAGTTAGTGTTGCACCTAGTAGATACTATCGAATGTTGTACTAAAAATAGAGACTTTTATTTTCAATCAACGTGTTCGACTCCTGGTTAAGATTTTTATAATTTAATACAATTTCACTTCTCATCAAAATCGGACCCGAGACTTTTTTGAGTTTTTCTTGATATTCCACATGGCTTCGGATTTAGCAAAGCCAGCCCACTTGAATTCACCCTGCACATCAGCGCTGTCGCTTTCATAGCGCTTGATGGTGAGGCAAATCTACCGAATTTCCACAGTCAAAAAACCCCAATTTACATCGTAATTAAGAAACGGCCCCTAATAATTAACCAGACAGTACTCAAAAAGTTTTTAGCGGGTCCACAAGCCCTCTTTTTCTTCCATCCACAGCTAAAATATACAAAAAAATCTCTGTAATGCAGAAGCTGTCAAAGGATACTTCATCTCAACAATTCCCTAGCTACCCTCTTACTTTTAATAAATGTGAAACCTAGTTACTACTTTATCGTTCGCTAATCATAACATAGATAAAGTTTTTTCATCAAATGTTCGGTCAACTTTGTATTTCTGTTACAGTGGTTGGTCGTTGTATTATTTATTTAGTTTCGATATTAACGGATTCTTTGGTAACGGTTATTTTTCGCAAGTTTTTGGTATTGTTTTTACATTTACCAAAAACTTACATCTTGTCTCTTCGATTGTAAAAAATAAAATATAATAAAAAATGCCAATGCATTTTCTATCAGGAATTTACATCAGTCAGTTGCAATCCGAAGTCTGGATTTGTGACAAGTTTATAGAAATTAAATATAACTGGTAAACAGATGCTGTTCTGTACTTTCTTCCTACCCTTTTTTTTTGGCGGGTGGAAAATCATTGAATAACCCCTCCCACTCTTGGGCAGAGCGAAAGGGAGTGTCAAACTTCAACTGACTAAAAACACCCATGTTCCTTCTTAGCCCTTTATGTCGAGGCCGCGGTATCTCTTACAACACCCGCAGCCTCGACGGGCGTCGGCCCTTACGGGCCCCTCCCATGTTGCTGACATCTATTTGAGGCGCGCGTGGAACACGAACGCGCCGTCGACACGGCCTGTCGTCGTCATAAGACGGACGGACGGCTCCACACTCTCCCCACACTCATGGGGAAAAACGCGTGACTTATGTATGTCAGTGGTTTACAGGTGCACCTCCTCCTGACCCTTCGGGGATTAAAAGCGGGGTGTTATGTCAAGAATGTGTTACGTCAAAACTGTGGCACAAATTACCCTAGATTGAAACAGTGTAGCAAAATATTTATCTAAATGTGGTAAGGAGATTGTACAAAGCCATTGAAAATATGCCAGATCTTACAAACATATACTTAAGTATGATATGATCTGTATACGTACCGGCATCGTTATGACTAGCATCCAATCATTCGTTATTGCGATACTCAGATGAGTTCTTCTATCAATAGAGGAGCGGTAGCAATATTTACTTATGGAACGAGAAATGTCTTTGTAAATACTTATCTACATGTTTGTTTTCGTGCACACAGTTCAATGCAAAACACAGTTTTATTTTACGGATACAAAGAGGTCCAAGAACAAATAGATTTGGATGTATTTTTATTGAAGATCGCTTGTAACATCAATTGTCTATCCGTTTCTCAACTATAGGTTTCCAGTCTAACCGCCTGCAGATGAATAGCAGTATATTACAGAAGAGTTTAATTTATTACTTCGTGACAAAAACTCGCAGTTGTTTACCAACCCCCGTCAATATAAGGTCTATCAATTAATATACTAATTCCTGAAACTGTAATCGTCATTATGAACAACATTTATTATGAAAAACGATAAACAACAAAAACCAGCCGTTCCCTAATCTATATTAGTGTTTAAGGGGGTACTCAGATAATTTGTTATGTTGTTCTTAAGAAGAACAAGAATAAAAAAAGAAATAAATAAAAATATCGGTTTTGATCGAATCTGCGTGTCTTTTACTTGATACAATTATGTTTGCACAAATCGTCAAAATGTGTGGAACAACAGATTTTTTTTCACGATTTTTGTGTTGGTCCCATAGTCAAAAGTGTTCATAATGATAAGTATGTCCTCATAAGAAATTTCGAACTTAGAGAGACCTTATATAACACAAGTACAAAAAAGTCCTTGTAACAGTATATATAGCGCCTGTTGTCTACGTTTTAGCTACGAAACGTCGACCGAAGTCTGACTGCGGCCTAACAACGTGTTCATGTCTTATTGTTTCAATTAACTCTGAGCCACAATGTCTTACGTACGAGTACTATGGCTTGTTATACTCGAGACTACACGTACCTCCGTATGTTAGTCTAGGATTTCAAGAAGTGATATGCGACCTTCTATATAAATAAGGCACTACGTGTATTATATCTTGTAACCATCCTACTGCCTCAAACTTACTTGCTAAGAGCAGTATTATTAACTGAATTTAAGTTATAAGTATTTTGCAAAGAAGATGTAGTGACAAAAATTGAAAAGAATATGCTAAGGTGAGTGAAATTCGGTTAACAAAAGGTATTTACTAGGCAGATGTGAGTGGCAACGCCGGGAGGGGACGCCCTAGAAAGACATACACTGATCTTATTGGTGCCGTTCTTCAGAAAGGACAGGTGCGTAGTACTCGCAACCGGCGTGCGTGTATGACCAGATGTATGAATGTGGACGAGGCAAAAGGAGTATGTAAGGATGCAAGTGGTGTTCTGTGGTTTTTGCCTGCACCCATGGAAAAAAGGCGTGACTTTATGTTATGTTATGTATTTTGCAAAGGATTATAATTTTTTTTTCGAGTATTGTGTATTTCTATCAGGACCAAGCTTATTTATTATATCTATGGGACCACGTGAGAATTTTGTTATTCTTTGCTTTTCCTTTTTGGTTTTTATGATTGTCAGGCAGTTTGAACACTTATGCGACCTATCTAAATATTCCTTCTTTGGCAATGTTAGTCGTGCCGTTGGGCGCCATGATATTGTAATAAATAAATTCTGAAATTGCGTTAATTCCATACAAACAAACATAATAAACGAGACAAGTCAACAGAACCCCAATTAAGAAACTTATTCAGCCTTACAAAAAGGACCAAGCAATTACTACCTTACACAAAAAACCACACTCATTCGCTAGGAGTTTCCCCTTTACCTGTAATTCATACTGACAGCCCTTAACCTCATAACCACGACCTGCACACGCGTGTAGCTACTGCTATGCTAAATTAAAGAAGGACTGGATCCTGCCACGAGCGTTTAGTTCACTCTCGGCCCCTCTAACTGTGACGCAAATTGTAGAGCGCCTGTACATAACGCCTGTAATCCGTAAAGGGTTAGCCAGAAGTGTTTACAACCACAACCACATTTTGCCTATTATATTTAAGTACCATTTAAAAGGAGGCGAGTCAATTGCAATCAACCGGGCATACATCCATACTCTGTGGCTGATACTGAAAAATTCTAGATGGAATAACAATTAGGCCGAGCTGGAAATCGAATCTTGCACCTCATGTACAGCAGTTGCACTTGCGACTCCTACCTAGACCAACAAGACAGTCACTCCTCCGTAGGATACAAAAGCAGCACACGTTTCGCTTCGCCCGAACACATCAGCGGAGCGTAATATCTCTTATTCTCCCAAACTGTTCCCGCCACATGTTCATAGAACTTTCTAGAACTAATTGGTTATTCTCACTCAATTAAGGAGTTGATAAAACTATGAGTATAAATTAGTTAGTGAGGTAATGTTGGGCGATTAATACACACATTAATGAGTTTGTAGTCTATTGTAGGAGTAGTTTTAATTGGCTTACTATTTAGTTGGTTCGGTTTGGAATTGAAGTCATTATAGGTACCATCCTAGGACGAGTGACCTGCATATTTCAGCAAGCGTGGCGTACGGAGGCCTCCTACCTAAATATACCTTGAAAAGTTGGCTGGAATAGACCCAACGCGGAAAGCGGAGGACAGAGAGTTGAGGTGCATCTTGGGAGTGGCCTCTGCGAATCGCAATAGGCTGACTTGCTGACTTAATTAAATAGGAGTAAAAAGAAAGGTAATATTTAAGAATAGGCAAGCTCTACCGGTAACAAAAGTGAAGGCAGTGTTTTTGCCACGGTGCAGCGGTGTTGATGGCATTAGTTGCCTTTAGTATAGGAAGCATTTTACTAGTTGCTCCAGAAATTTTTAACTGATTTAAAGGTACAATTTCTGCATTGACCGTCGATGTCATTTTAGTTAGACTACCTGGATAACTGTAACTTTTTTTGGTGTTTTTGCGAATGAAACCTTACTAAATCGATTTATCGCCTTCGAAACCTAAATGCATTCTAAATTTCATGAAAATCGTTGGAGTCGTTACCGAGATTCAGATTACATACTACAAGAATTTTAAAGGTATTACACTAGTGTCTCTATAAATATTTGTACACCTCCGGGTATAACATGGCGAGCTTGTAATTTTTTTATAACAACTATCTATTGTACCTGTGTTAACAAATGATTAAATGATTTATGATTTATGATTTATTTATGTCATATTCCAAATCACCTCGCCCCGTTCCACATCACATGTTTCCATTACCATGTAAACTAACCCCATAAATGTGTAAACCTATTTGTAGTTTCCCACGGCACATGATTGATATTAATTATTGATAAATGATTAATTAATGACATATGATTGGCATTAATTACTGGGTATAGTGGTACTGTGGTTTATTTTGATTCCTTCGACATTATGTAAAGGAAACTTAGAACTACTAAATATCCCGTCGGGGCTGCGGGTTGTTCGCAAGAGATACCGCGGCCCCGACATAAAGGGCTAAGAAGGAACACGGGTGATTTTTAGTTAGTTCCTTTTGGTCTGCCCAAGAGCGGGAGGGGTTATTTGATGATTCCCACCCCCAAAAAAAAGGACTATTAGAAATATCGTATACTTAGGTAAAATATGTTATTACTGGCATAAAATAGTAATGTTTTTCAAAAAGATGTAGGAACTTTTTAGAAACTATTAGTCTACAAAATTATAAAATTTTAATATGAAATGATTGTCCACTTATGATTCAAAATAAATTATTTTCTAGAAAAATATGGTACGAGTACAAAAAGGTTTCACATATTTCGCTTACTTCATTCAAAATAAGGCAGAAAAAGCTCATCTATACTAATATTTTAAAGCTGAAGAGTTTTGTTTGTTTGTTTGTCTGAACTCTAAGATCTCAGGATCTACTGGTTGGAATTGAAAAATTCTTTTTGTGTTGGATAGTCCATTTATCGAGGAAGGCTTAAGGCTAACATAACATCACGCCTGGACCAAAAGAAGTGAAGCATAAATGAAAAATGTTGCACAAACGCGAAACGATATTCCTTATTGAGAGCTTCCGTTGCGTGCGCTGCCAAAATGGTTTAAGTTAAGCAAATATGATGTATGAAAGAAATGTTTTTCTTTAAAAGTTCTACAAAAAAGTCCGCGACAGCATATATCTATCTATTAAGATTGACTCACTGTAACCGTTTTTTACTATTGAAATGTTAGGTAAAAAAGAATTATTTATTGCAAAGCGTATTGAACACATATGGTATTACTCTATATCTAAAAAATGTGTTTGTTAGAACGGAAATTTAATATAGAACATTTGTTTCTTTTACTCTTTATAGTTTAAACAAATATCTTATAAGATATCGCAATGTTAAAATGTCCGCGCGACAAAATAATTACGCGGTCCACTGGCCCTCGCGTCCCGATAAGTGGAGATTCTGGCCTCCGGGAAATTCAAATTCAAGTTATTTACTGCACCATAATATTTACAAAGTGTTTTTGGATATTGTTTTGTTAGTAGTGGTTGCCCAGTGGTGGAGGTCCCGACTTACTAACAGTTGGTCGTGGGTTCGAACCCAGGCAGGCGCATCACTTTGTGTAATTTATTTCATCACCACTGTTCTTAAAACGGCGAAGGCAAACATGAAAGGAAACCGGCATAATCTTAGAACAAAAAAATCGAAGATATGTGACATCTACCAATCCGCACTGGGTCCGCGTGGTGGATAGCCCATCCCACTCCTAGAGAGGAGGCCCTGCAGTGGGAACAATATAAGCTGATGATGATGATGATGATTGCATATTTAACAGTAAAAGATAGATAGGTACTTATAATCATTCTCTAAAGTTCTATCTCACAGAACAAATAAATGAGGTATCCTCCTTTTGGTATTTCCTCATTTATCTGTTCTGTGTTCTATAATCTAATATTAGAGAGAGGAAAGATTATATTTTTTGTTTGTGACGATTTAACTCAAAAATTACTCAGACGACTTTGAAATTTCTTTCAGCATTAGAAAACTAGGTAATTGAAATAATATTACTTTGGATAGTCGATCTATCGGGGAAGGTTGTAAGTTATTTATGTAATATTATGACGCAGACGAAGTTGCGTGGGTCAGCTAGTAACTGATAAATTGAAAGAAACATATTAGTATGCAAACCAACAACCAATATTTAAAGATAACTAAACATACTTGTATTTTGGTTCAGCACAACGGAATCGGAACAAACTTTCCCAATAAGTTATATTTGTTACGTTTTGCGACATTACAAAAGGAACAGAACTTTTTGATAAGGATCCTATCGTGCATTTAAAAGAAAGAAATAACTGAAAGAAATACTTTCTTTATCTGTCTGTACATTTTGCACAAATATGGGGGCTTTGCAACAACGTAACTTATTCTTTTATAACATAACATCTTGCCAGAAAGTTTAGGCTGAATGTTTATAGAGTAAACCTACATTTGGCCCGTTATATTCCAATTTAAGTTTCATATTAAAGGGCCGAGCCTATTCCGATCAACCGGATACAAAGTCTTGGCCCTAGGAAACTACAGTGATGGAATAATAATAATAATAAGACATTTATTTTAGACGTAGGTCCATATACTGTTAGTAACACAAAAAATAAAAAAAATGCCATAACACAATAATTTGGTGTACGAAGTTATGTAGTTAAAGCTTTGCGTAACTATTCAGTACACTCCAGAAAATTGCTGTTTTCGTAAACTATACTAATAATAACGGTTCAATGAAAATTATACCCCCTGAAAACAAACAGACTCTCAACACAAAGAACTAGTCACAATCAATTTTTCCAATTAACTCAAAGTTAGTTCGAAATCGTGTTTACGTTTCACTAAGTTTCAATCCGACTGCCACTAAGTTAGGACTAAAGGATTCGTTAACTTAATTTAAAAGACAAAAACAGAAAAGCTATTTTAAAGTTAGCATTTTAGAGTCCGTTTTTCTTCAAGACAAGGTTTTATTCGATAAAGTTTATTGAGTTCGACCACGTAAGTTTAAATCCTTTTGTAAGTTAGACCGAACTAGATTTAGGTTTCCAGTCAGTCAGATACTGAGTCTAAGTTACTAGCAAAAAGGAACGAGAAAAATATACGATATAGGAAGATAATATTTTCCAAAACGCCTAATATTCGAAATCGCTGAGGATTATCCTCATAAATAGAAAGTAATTCTGTATGTTATTTCCATTTTAATAGCTAAACTACTGAACCAAGTTTCATGAAATAGGGCCGATAGAGGTAGTTCTGAAACTGCTTTCGATCCTATAAACTTTAGGCTTTCGACCCAGAGCCGCAGAAAAAGCCAAATGGGTTTATAAGCCCACAAGTTAGAAAAATACTAACATAATATTGCCTTGATCTTCTTTACTTATAGAAATCGTTTGTAATAAAAATATATCAACATATTATCATATTTGTTCAAATAATTTGGTTTCAAAAAACACTTTTTTTGACACGTCACGTCGTGTTTTGTTTTAAAAGTAGATGGTGCCGGTGTGTCGTACCTGACAACTCGGAGAAGAAACAGCCGAAACAAACTCAGAGGTTTACTATCTCTTTTAAATTAAAGTCCAGGCATTGGTCAAGAAATATGAGGCCCATGCAGATTAGTGTTTAAGATGTTCTTTTGAAGATAGAACTATACAGATTTGAGTGAATCAGTAATTACAAGCATTTGTCACTAAAAGAGCACATGACTTTCAACAAAGCATATCACTGGGCAAAAATTTGGTGAAAAGTAGGCAACTGTTAGAAACGAATTTAGAATATTCAACCCTTAGGCTTAGGGATGAAATAGGGGTTAAAAGTTTCTACAAAAATTCGTTAACGCGGGCCAAGCTCGTAGTCTGCTAAGCTGGGGTCTTCGAAGAACTCCACACAATAATACTTCATCTCTTATCCTCACATCAATTCTACAGCCACTAAACTCAAAAGCTTCATAAATTCACATGTTTCCCTGCATCCCTACTTTTATCTTTAAAACTACACATCTCCAGAGATCGTAAACCCATAGGAAGTATTTTACCGATGCTTACGGCTTTTAGTAAGAATGTGAAGTGCTGCCATCTAACGAAGTGGATTAAAGTTAAATAGTTCCGGGTTTACGGGTTTCTGGTCAGCAAATCCCTTGAGAGCAGTTCTGGAAAGCTGTAAAAAGTAAAAAGGCTGCTGTTCAATATTTATAGTTGGTTAATGTAATCTATACTTATATTATAAGAGGTAAAGTTTGTGAGTTTGAAGGGGGTAGTCTCTGGATCTACTGAAATGATTTTGAAAATTGTTTCAGTAATGGAAAGCCCTATTATCTTCAGCTAAAGCTTTGGGGAAAAGCTAGTGTAATGTAAAATTGAAGATATTTATAGAACGCTAGTTTCTCCAGCGTAGCTCGAGTGGCGTTCGTAAATGTGGTACCGGAATAAAAATTAAAGCCTAACCTAGGTCAAGGTCGTTCGGTGGGATAGGTATTTCATAGAAATTAGTTCAGCCGTTAAGATGTAAAAAGGTCCCAAACAAAAATACAGAATTATTTTCGCATGTATAATATTTGAATGGAATTTAATTAAAGCAAGTTTCAGAGATGTTTTACTTACAGGAATTCTTCAGATCCCTTTCAACGTTTAGTTTATTTACTGAGAAAGATTAAACAAAGGGTCGTTACCTGTAAAGCTGAACCAAAATAAAGATACCCACCGCCTAATTGTAGCAGGCTCGTCTATTTGTGTGTACAAAATAACTACAAAACTTGTAAAAAGGGCAACTTTTTGGCAAAAAATGAAGACGTCTCATTCATTATGGACTACTTGAAATCCTTTTGCTTTTATTATCAATATCAAAAGTCACTCATTCAAATAAGACTGATAATAAGCAGCTTTTTAACGCTGCCCTTAGGCAAACCGGTGGTGCTGTTCCACACAAAATAGGGCATTTAATATCGTGCCCTGCGTGTTCTGTTGTTCGTTCACTACAGGAATTGATGGACGCTACCGAAAACACCAAACTAGTAGCTCAGTACTGGGTCGACACAATTTAGATTGCCATCGATACGCTTATAAGAAGAACGCCAAAGTACAATTAAGCACTTAGGCATCCCTCAAATGTTCCTAAACAACAAAGCAATGATATTGTTAACATTTAAGTAACATGAAGTCCTACAAATGTCAATGACTGTAACTATGTTTTTCTTTTTAAATAAAACAACAAGGACGAGTACGCTGATTTAAATAGATTTGCTATTGTTATGTAAGCAATTTCTAAAGGAAAGACGATCCTAGCCCATTAGAGAGAAATGGTACAGGTTGTTTAGAAAGAAAACAAAAATATTTACCATTTCGAGTTGCTAAGTTGTCTAGACTTCTGTTATTCGAAGCGGGATCGCTCGCAGTGCGAAGTAATTGCGTTGTTAGTGCTGAGATGTCAAATGGTTATTGAAAAATAGTTTGATTTAGGGGCGAATTTCGCCAACGAAACAAAATCGTGATCTGCACATTTTATCTTGGTTTTACAAGTGTCATCATTACTTTTACTTAAAGAGATACCATTTTGCGGTTTTTAATGTGCTGATGGTGAGCAGTTTTATTAGGACGTAACATTCGCTCTTAAATTAAAGCTACAAAGAAATATAGTGGAGTTTGGGTCATAAAAAGTTGTTTCAATTTTGTTAGCAGTTTTAATGTTAGTTGCGTATGTTTTCAAGTGTCAATTAAGTACTAAACCGTACCGTACGGGTATAGTTTTACCCAGTTACTGAGTTTTGAGGGTCAGATAGGCGGTCACTCCAAGTAAAATATGTACTGGTATTATGCTGCATTCGGTTATGGTGGAAGCCGACCCTAATATATTGGTCGGGAAAGGATTATCATCAACCTAGTCAGGTTGATGATAATGAAATCTCTGTGGCAAAGGCTTCAATACATTCAAGCCTTTACAAGATACTCCTTCTCCGCGTACTTAAGGGTATAAGAAAAGCAAAGTAAAATAAAAACCCTTTTCTCTAAATACGAATTGAGCGAACACACTCCACCATCAAACAATGAAAGCTCTTAAGTGATATTCCCACTTGTAGAATATGCATTACTTACCAATCTGTAAACATAACCCACGCAAAAAAAATCTCTCAAAGGCAAGCAAACAAAGTGCTTTGTGATTTCGAAGAAATGGTTTAAAAAACAAAACATGAGAGTGAAATAAGCAATTGATGATCAAATCACTCGTGAAATGGCACGAATCAGTTATTTAATCACTGCTTACTTGCTGTGAGCGTGCTGCTTGTGTTGCCATGTCGGAATATATTTTATGAAAATAAGATTGAATAAACATAAAATTTTCGGTTTCAAACTCTGAACGCCAGCTCCAATTAAAGAAGCTATACGAAGGAACTTTCAAGTCGGAATTTAAATTCATGTTCAACGTAAAACTGGCTAAAATCTTTAAATTTCTAGGGACCAAAAACAAGAATATTTCTGTTAGCAATGGTAATAATTATGATAGTCTTGGTGTAACCTTTGAGTCAAGAATGTCAAATAAAATTGACAGTCATCGAACACTCGTGATAGACTGTTGATTTATTTGACAACGTGTATTTTATATAACCTTTTGGCTCATGTTATGATACAAAGATATTTTGAAGACAAAGTCATCTTCTAGAGATGCAAAGATAATAAGAAGCTATATGTGCATCATTATTATTTCATACGAAAAGACAACCTATTAATAATCACTTCACCCCACACAGCAAGAATCAATCCGCCGACAAAATGTTTTCCGTGTGTGTGCGTTTAGTACTCTCCCATTTCGGCAATAGGGTAGTTAACAGAAAAAATCGAATTAGTCCGTCAGATAGATTTCCAAAAAATATTGGACACGTATTTTTTATTTTTTCCCGTAAGCAGACAATCAAGAAAAAACAGAGCTTTGAAAACTAGTGTGACGTCATATTCTAAGACATTTTTTACCGGTGAACCCCCACTCAAATCTTTGACGCGTTTCATCATTTTCAGCCAAAAGACGTCCACTGCTGGACATTGGCCTGTCCCATATAATAGAGAACAAGCCTATTGCTATAAACCGGTCATCGACCCTGACTCCGTGGTGCTACTGAAATATTCTTAACCTCCTGCTCATCAGCCACACTTGACCCCTTTTTTTTTTGTGAGTTGGGAAACCATCAAGTAACCCCTCCCGCTCTTGGGCAGAGCGAAAGGGAGTGTCAGACTTCTACTGACTAAAAACCACTTATGTTCCTTCTTAGCCCTATATGTCAAGGCCGCGGTATCTCACATAAACCTCCTTCTGGGTTTCGCCGCAGTCTGGTAAAAAAGCAGTCAATTCGGTTAATATTTATATTTTTTTAAAGCATAGGTAATTTATTTCGTTGGCTCTGTAAAGTGACGGGAAGCCAAGTAAACAATCTTGTCAATTCGATTATGTTAGCGCCAACACAAACTTCTAGATTTACGCAATAACTACGTAAACAAACAAAAAGCTGATTACGCTCACTGTAACTCGAAAATAATTGAGGTAGAATGTTGTTTTAGATGATTCAGCGTTTCCTAATACCTTGACCTAAGCAAGTGGTACAGCGATTTTCCGGGCTCGTCATAAAGAAACAATGGGACGGACATGTGTATGTTTATTTGTTATTGCATAAGGCTACTGACACAACGCTAGCGACGAGCAAAGAGTATAATAATAATGACGAGGATGGGTCTGTCTATTGACAATTTTGTGCTTCAAGAATCGTACAAAAGATTGTCTGCCACGTACCAGTAAAAGAGACAAACAAAGTGCAAGGTGCAGTTTTGCAATCTCGTCAAAATTTAGGACATTATCATAGTTATAATAAATAATCAATTTAAACAACGGTACCTGATCATTAATTAAGACACGCTGTTTTTTTAGTAGTTCATATTTTAACAGTATTTCAGAATAATCCCCGCCCCGTACTTTAGGGAATAAGTAATAATCGAATAAATGTTTGTGTTTGTTTGTTGTAAGGCTCACTTAGCGTGTTGAACACACACAATCAAAACCAGCGAGTAATCGCTCACGCAGTCATATAGCCAAGCGGTAAAAAGTATCCGAACATTTTTTTTTAAAAGACTTGTTAGACAACCTTTGTCCCACTCTAATAATTTATCCAGTATCGTGAGTACGTTTACAAACATTTAAACTCTGATACACAACTATCCGCCAACAACTCCTTTCTAGATGCTACACGCGCGTATCGCTAGTCGACGTCTGTGGGACATGCCCCTATGGGCACTTACAAACGAGGGGTCGAATGCCTCCGCCATGCAAATGCCATGATGGCGTTTACGGTCCTCTTATGGGTACTGCATATGCAAATGGATTGAAGGATTTTCCCTGCTGAGCCTTCATAAGACCTTGATCGCGATTTTATATAAAGCCATGAAAAGAAATATTATACTTAAAGATGCTCAGCTTTGAATATCTATGATAGGTAACGCACAAAAGGATTATATGAGAGGGCAGGTAAGGTAATATCAATTACCATACAATTCGGATTGAAACTGTGGGAAATAAGTGCATGACAACTACGTTCAGCATAATACTATAATTATATTCGGAACAATGGTATAGGACCGATTTTCAGACATCGGCAGCCGGCATTGAGGTAACGTCAAAGTCAAAGTCAAAGTCAAAATATTTTATTTCACATAGGCCTACATGGGCACTTGTAAAACGTCGACATAAAAAAGGGGCACGGTTCGGTGCATTGGTCGATTCCTAAGGAGAAGAACCGGCAAGAAACTCCAAAGGTTACTCTTTTAATCTCATCAAGTCAAGCATTACAAATGACTACTAGAAAGCCCAACTATGTTGTGGTCGGCTTCAATCTAACCAGATGCAGATGAATACAAGTATTTTACATGGAGCCACTGCCTATCTGACCTCCACAACCCAGAAAGTACATAATTATCACCATAGTGAATTCAGAGCGATCTTTGGAGAATTTTTAGGGAAAATTAGCACCACCTAACTAAAGTTAGATTTGTTGAAGCCATAAAAAGTATAGCAGTATAAGAATATCCCGCGAAAAGAAATCTATCGTGAGGAAATGTACTTATCTGTTTAAAATCGCATTAAAACGTTATTACCTTAACTGAGTTATGACATGCGAATAGATTCCATTCCTTTGCTCACGAAAGTCGAAATCGTGATCAAACTACGTACAAACTCTGACATTATTCGATTGCCTGAACGAATCCTGAAACTTAGAGACTTTACCAGGCTAAAAACATAAGCACGGTAGCACAGAGTACGGTAGAGACTAGAAAAGACAGTATTGAATTTAAATAAAATTGACAACACGTTAAGCGCAGTGTCTGAGCGATTGGCTGATACGCTGCGTGTCGCGGGTTCGAACTCACGGAACAAATATTTATATGACCTACAGGTAGTTGATCCGGGTCTGCCTGTTTATGAGTTCAAATGTTTATGCACCCACGATACAGAAGCAATTCCTAGTGGGGATCATTGCAGGCCCCACCGTAGATGCTCGGCTCGTTTAACTTCGCTTACGTCACCCAACTATGAATGCTAAGCGAAGCTAAATTGTGTGGGTTCATACCACCTCTCTACGCCCGGCACTTTGCTTTGTTGGTTGTATCGTTCCAGCTTAGCTGGTGTGGGTTAGCTCTTTAGTTTGCGTTGTGATAACGTGGTAGCTCCATGAACAAAGCTAAACGAACTTAGCTTCATACTTAGTTTGACATGAGCTTAATAATGACCACCGAAAATGCGAACCTCGTTGATCGAGCAAATACTATCACGGGCCTCCTCCTTAAAGCCCGGACTAGGTTAGCCCTGTATCTTCATTAGACATGCTGTAGTCTAGTTATATTCTTTAAGACGTCGTAACTAAGTCGCCGTACAAAGTTACCAAATGAAGGCTTATTTTTCTGAGCTCTAGAGACACGCAACAACGTCTATCAAGCGTAATAAACTAGCATCATTATACCTAAGCCTACATAACTACAAACTTTATGAGAAACTTGTAAAGATTCGAAAAAATATCCAGTTTGGAACATGAAAACTTATAATATGTGGTTCAGATCAGCAAAGAGTATAAGAATAAATCAGCGTTTAAAACTTTATCTTATTACTAACTCAGTTTTAGCGGAGAGCAGTGGTGGTTCGAACCCAGTCAGGTGCATTATTTTGTAATTTATTTCATTACCACTGCTCTCAAAACGGTAATGGAAAACATCGTGAGGAAACCGGCATGTCTTGAAATCAAAAAATTCAAAGACATGTGATATCTTTTAACCCGCACTGGGCACGTGTGGTGGTGGATTATAGCCCATCCCTCTCCTAGAGAGGAGGCCTGATTCGATGCAGTGGGAAGGGAACATTGTAGGCTGATGATGATGATGATTCATAAGGCTGGATATGGATAAACAACTTAATGCTCTCCGATTATTTTGTATTAGTAGATGACATAGAGAACGTTCAAGAATACCACCGTATTGATTAGGTACGTCCGGCGCTAGAATTTGTAAACAAGAAAATAGGTGTAGAAGACCGAGGAAAATCTATAGACACGCCTTAATTGTAGCTGCTATACATAGAATGGCGTAGGTGTATCAACGTATACCGGATGTTAGGTTAAACGAGGGAAATATTGAAGGAGGGTATTCAATAAGCGATTCTCGTCCTAAATATGTAAAAAAACTGTAACCTTAATTTGTGACGTAATTGTGCCGCACTCTTTCCAGATCTCACTTTATTAGACGTTTCTTTTTTGCTATTGTCCTACGCCAGTTTTATAATATGAAGGGAAAATGGATATCTAAAAGTCATTGAACCGCGCACATTTTCTGTGACAAACGCAAGGGTTGCGAGACTTTTCCGAAGTATTTGATATGGTTCTGTCTATTATTTATCCGTGCTTTTTTGATCTATAGCAGGTTTGAAATATGTCCCTCGTTCAAACTAACATATTGTATTCAGCTATTATTTATGTCTACTCATTGTCCGGAAACACGGATTGCGGAATGGATAGGGATAAATTAGCTACATGTAATCAGGTGTATAATTGTCGACGCTGCAAAGGATGCATATAAGGATCGTAGCAGGTGGGCTGCGGGTTATTCGAAAGAGATACCGCGGCCCCGGACACAAAAGGCTAAGAAGGAACTTCGGTGGTTTTAAGTCAGTAGAAGTCTATCCCATACATGTAGCTACTACTCCTTCGTGTAGGAACTGAAAGTGTCTATGTCAGATATGAGATTTATTTAATTTGAAATTTAAAGACCTATTAATTTTATAAAGCCCGATTAAATCGCGATAGCCATTATGTCTCTCGTGCACTTTATCTACCCACAATAAAGAGTTCTGTTATCTATTTACAGCTCCTATACTGTTTTAAAGACCATCAACTGTCCAGTTTTATCGTTTAAAAGTAAAGAGTTAAAAATAGGGGTTTATGTGCCATAAACCCCTATTTTTAACTTTTTACTTTTCCGACAATAAAAACTAAAAACTTTACCTGAAATATTTCCCACCAAATATGTCTGATGTTATACAAAAAGAACATTCAAGAACTTTTATCGGTAAAGGAAAATATAGTGAGGGAACGGCATATCCTGTAACCAAAAATTACATGTGACATCTACCTACCAATCATGTGGAATACATCCCATTCATATCCCACCAGTAGTGACATAATAAGCTGATTATACTATTATCGCCTTTTCCAAATAGGATATTTCACCAAAAAAATCTAATTAGTCCGTCAGATAGATTTCCAAAAAATAATGGACACGTATTTTTTTTTTTACACTAAAACAAAACATGAAGACGATACAGTGCTTCGAAAAGACGTGTCAAGTCGTGTGACGTCACAGGGTTAGTAATTTTTTGACCCACAAAGTGACCCCACTCATGATCTTTGACATGTTTTATTTTCGTAATTTCTTTTTCATTGGATAAAAGAATAAACGAGTCTACTAGAATCAAACACCGCAATGTCCGTAAAAAAGTAAAAATAAGTTATCTATGGCATATTAATCTACAAATTAAAAGAAATATAATACTTTAATCAACTTGCAACTAAAGCCGCAATGTCCTGTAGAAAAAAGGATTTAAAAATCAAACTTTGTAACAAAAACAGCATAGTCCATTGGTGTATGTATCCGAATCAGCATTGTCCCTTACAGCCAATCACAGCGCATTAAACAATATGGCGGTTTATGCTTGCGACTCGTGAGAGTGTGTCCAGAATATTAGAATTTAGTGGTGTTAAAATACCAGTTTAGAGGCTATAAATTATTTAAATATCAACAATGGAATGTTATCCCCAAGTGACTGATAATAAACATGCACGAAAACGGCGAGTTGATAGTGCAAACTGGAAAAGAAACAAGGCCAAAGAAGACCGGTGAGTATACTATGACGACAATATCGTGATACTTTTGTTTATGTTTATTCTAATGATAGGTTCTCGTCTACTAATTTTACTTTAATAATTTTTAAAAATAATTGGGTGGACGTGTTTTGGACGGACGGACTGTACCTATCTCATTTATTTTAGGTAAAAATAACTCAGCTGTTTCGTTCGTCAAACCTTTCCGTTTGTGTGTCTGTTATTTTCTCACAGCTAAACGGCTGCATCGATTTTGATGAAATGTATTACAAAGATAGAAATTAAAAAGTCGCGAGCCAATAATATTTTTATTTATAAAAATATCTGTGTCTGGTTCCAGGTATGCCCATAAAGACTTACCACAAGACATTTCGGTAGTATCTACCGATCATGAAGAACAAGATAACCCTGACGAGTTTATGTGTGAATTGCAAGAGGAGCTACCTTCTTTAATAATTTAGTGTTGCCTTTGTGATTTATCTACACAATGTTTAATAAATTTCTTAATTTACATCGCTTTTTTATTATAAAATAAAACTTCTAAGGTGCAAATTCTGAACATTACGAGCCAACCGCCGTTTTTTTTTTTTGATATTTAGTTTTTGACGAAATCATATTTCCGTGAATTCATTAAAATGTATAGAAACAATTTCGATCAGTAACAAGAGCGCTCTAATATAGTCTTAGTAGTTTTCGCCCGCATGGTATTTTGACAAATTATACACCTACCTTTCCCATCACTCTGTCTGTTAATGAAAACCGCATGAAAATACGTTCAGTAGTTTTTGAGTTTATCGCGTTTACACAGAGAGACAGACGCGGCTGGGGGACTTCAATTTATAATGTGTAAGGATTATAGTCTTTGCTATTCAAAGTATCAATACTAGCCAGTCATAGTAGACAAAAATAGATATGTTTCAAAATAAGCAATGTCAATCAAATGGGTGCAACAAAAACAGCAAAGTCCAGTGATTTATTTCAGAAACAGCAAAGTCCAGACTATTTATTTAATTTTGTAGTTACTGTGACGAATATACGTAATTTCAATAATATGCGACCATTAGATGATATATTTACTGTATTTTTTTTATACTACATAAACCACTGAATGTACAAACAACCTATAAATCAAAATATATGTATTGTGGACAAAACACAGATAGGGACATTGCGGTTTTTGATTCTAGTAGACTCCTTGAAAAACCACGTATCCAATATTTTTCGATAATCTGACGGACGGACTAATTAGATTTTTTGTTGAATCATAATAGGGTATCCTATTATGTTGGGGCGGCTTCCAATCTAACCAGATGCTGCTGAATACCAGTATTTTACATGGAGCGACTGCTTATTATGCCACTAGTAAAATTATAGACATAAACGAAACAGATCATCAGTAAAAGATTTATTGGTGTTGTTTGGATTCGTGTCTGGCTGGTTGATGAAAATAGGTTCACCCTTAATGCATGGGACTGGAAAATGTGGCCTTACTATGAGTAAAGAGTATGCTTAACAAATCTAGTGGCTACATAAACGTTGTATAAAACGAAACAATTAATAATATAAGAAGAATGAACCTAACCCATATTTACATGAGAGTCAACACGTAATTCAGTAATACTTGGTAATTTACATAACCACTTCTTAGTCTTGCATCTTCACGGTTCAGCTCTTTCAACATGACAATGACAGCTATATAATGAGGGTATCCGGTCACGAATGTTGACGACATGTAATGCTATTAATACTAAGGTGTATCACAAGACTTATCAACAAGTTAGTATTACTCTAAAGTATGAATGGTTAAGCGGGGGACTTACCCTTGACTTAGGGACATACCCGTGGACTATTAGACATGGTAATTAAAGTTTTATATACAACACTAGCGACCCGTCCCGGCTTCACACGCGTGAACATTTATTTTATAAACTTGTAATAAAACGCGTGTGACTAAGAAAAAAAAATTATAATAGATATTAATGTTGATGAATGGAGAGGGAGAGGGAGGCCAAAGAAAAGATGGATGGACCGTATTGTGTAAGGAATGATATAAAAGAGAAACGAGTAAATGCCATGACGACTGACAGGGTAGAGTGAAAGAAGAAAACGTGTTGCGCCAACCCCAAATAGAATGAGACAAGGGCATCAGAAAATGATGTATTAAATAAAGGTTATGTTACTCAGCAATAATGCAGCATTCTCATAAACGTCGCCGAATAGGGTCGAAAGAGATACCGCGGCCTCGGCACAAAGGGCTAAGAAGGAACATGGGTGGTTTTTAGTCAGTAGAAGTCTGACAATATCGTTCTGCCCAGGGCGAGAGGAGTCATTTAAAGATTTCCCACAATCCCAAAAAAAATGGGTCGTATAAGGTGGTCGTTCTGTGTTTTCTGCCTACTCTTATGGGTAAAAGACCTGTGTTTATGTATGTGTACTATGGTCATTCATTTTACCACTCAGCCTATTTAAAAACACCTATGTATAGATTTACCTCCGTGGCCTTCAGGTCCATAGATCAAGCTTGAAATGCTATTTACATGAAGAGTATAATACGTTTTGCATAGATTATAGTTCGTGACAGACGAGTTTTATGACTAGACATGTATAATGACAAATATGTTTTGTTTGTTACAGGTAAACACCATGTATTTTAAGAATATGTCTTCTACATACCTATACTGGGGGGGGGTATGCGAGAGCTGATGACTTCAGTGCGATGATGGATTAACATAATCTTAAAAGTACGGTTACAGTGAAAAACCATTTACAGGTAGAGAGAGGTCTGTACCCTTAAAACACCATGTTTCATTATTATGCCATTCCAAACCACATGGAACAACTATTATACTTAATATAATAAACCGTTCCTCTTCTTCAACCTTTAACCACGCCGTGCCGAGTGTAGTCTCTTCCAAATCTTTGCCAGTTTTGGGCCTTAGCTAATAAACCCTAAAAATAAACAAATCCTAATATTTCAACATTACGTTAGAAGTACATGAAATTCGAGAAATAATGAGGATCCTACTATATATTTGTACAACTTCCCCAAAACCATGAGCAACGTAGCCAAAGAGACACAATTATCATAATAATGAAATATTTCAGAAAACAAACATTGTTTTAACGAGCTCAGAAAACAAATTACGAGAATCATTTCCATTAGTACATCTATTGTGGACACACAATGGGACGAAACATCAGATACCTGAGATTACTATTGTTCGAGTGTTGAAAGTCTTTGTCTAATAAAGTCTAATTTGTAACTCGCTACGTTGGCAAAATCTACCGAAGATTGTTAGATGGATCAAAGAGGTTTGATAGGAAAAACAACCTTATTATTTTTAATTATTTTATACAAAGGTAACGTTTGTAAGTTTGAATGCAGGGATACAAATGTGCTTCGTTGGTTTAGTGGTCGCAAGCGTATGCTGTGTATGACATCTAGGATCCGATTCCCGCGTCGGGCAAAGTGTTAATGGGTTTTATATCAAGAATTTCTCAATAGCAGCCACGGAGTTTGGGTCTGTGCTTGTTTGATGTTAATAGGCTCGCCCCCTATTACATGGGGCTGAAACATAACTGGCGCAATGTGGGTGTAGACCTCTGCCTAACCCTTCAGGGATTACAGGCGTGATGTTATGTCTGGTACGAGATCTTGTACTTGTCCGATTCCAAATATTCTTTCATTTACTTACATTAACGCATAGTGTCATAGGTTATTAAAACGCACCAGTAGAATAAATTCCGACTATAACGCGATCGTATCCGCATGTAAAAGCTAGTTCTCTAACAAAATTCTAATTTGTAACTCACTACTTCATCGCTACGATAGCGAAATCTACCAAAGATTGTTAGATGGACCAAAAAAGGTTTGATAGCAAAACCAACCTTATTGGTTTGACTTTAATGCCACACCGCCTGATTGACTTACGTCTTCCAAGTCATCTTGCAGATAATTCGTCGACCTTTTTGTGGACCCAAATAATAGGAATGGATTTGACTCAAAGATCGGATTGGATTTTGTAACTCAGTGAGCAAGATCGAGTTATCGAAGGCTTTTACACAAATCTTGAGAACGTAAAGTCTAATTCGATTAAGTATTATAAATGAGAAGGCTCTGCTGTATAGATTTAATGCCGCAATCCGTGCATCACGCGATCCCCGAAGGGTTAGGTAGAGGTCATCTCATCTGCCTAGCCTTTTCCCAACTATATTGGGGTCGGCTTCCAGTCTAACCGGAAGCAGCTGAATACCAGTATTTTACATGGAGCGATTGCCAGCAATCCGGCACAATTCCAGACTCTGTGGCTTCTACTGAAAAAATCCTGATGTAAAAATACTCAATAACACTGGATCCGAATCGGGTATGGAACCCAAAACCTCATGCTCACCAACTATGGCTTCATTTAGAAGCTGTGAATACAAAATTTTAAATCTCTGCGTTGAGTCAAACGTTCAAAATGCAACAGTGCGACTGTACGAGGTGTCATGAAATTAGTAAATAGTAAGTTATTCTAACACGCCAATAGTCATAGATGCAACGAAAAAAAACTGGTTATCTTGGTCCCAATTTTGTTTGTTTACGTAATAGCATCCACGGTTGCTTTAATCCTGAGTGTGACGTGTGTTTTGAAGTGGTGTACGGAGATTAAACCGGCCACACCAACTTAGGTTATGTTTAGCGTGGCTGAACTCGCGGCTATTTCTAGTGTGGTTAAATAATAAATGTGTGCCGTTTAGAATGGCATACGCTGAGAAGAGGTTTTACGTTCATTTGTTTTTTTTTTCCACATAATTTTTATGGCTTTTCAGTAACATAAGGTCTCCGTTGGAATTTAAACACTCGGCTCAACCTCAACAGTTCAATTTTCAAGTTTACGGTCTCAATTATATTATCTTAGCCTTACTTATGTGGTTTTATTCTTTCTATTTTTCGCAAATCACCTGAATCTTTTCCATGATAATGTTTAAGTCTTCAATGAAAAATATAATAATAATGTGAATACTTACACATACGAAATTCTCAAAAGCCTCAATACAATACTGCCACGTGTATCGAAAAAGTAAAATATAACAAGATACGTTTTTGTACCTTTTAAATGGAAGAATACACAAAAACCTTTTCATAAAGACCAAAAATCAGATGACAAAAAATCCTGTTATGTTGTAATTTTGCTAATACATAAACGTATTTAATGATCTCCGTAAGTATAAAAAGATCGGAGACATGTCTTATGGCTGATATTATGAAGGATGGCGCCGACGTTAATACACGTGGAAGGATCACCATGGTTACCGACGAGAGGTACAGCGGAACACGCTAATGAGTACACAGGTAGAGTTTTTTATAATTCTATTACAATGAAAATATTGATTGCAATTTTGTTTTATTAAGCGTTTCGCATTAAGTCCCCAGTATCTCTCTACTTCAGCACCTTCTTCTGGCATCTTCCATCACCATCGACAGAGGATCTTTACCAGAATGAAAGAAAAAGACGTGATGCGCCAAATCTCAAATAACATGAGATTAGGACAAGCAGATGATGAGATTTTTGTCGCAATTATGATGGCTAATATGATGTCCTGCATCACATCCTTAAATAATATACCGTGCGTTTGTAATACTCGAGCATACAGTCCTTTCACAATTATTTTACGTCTGGCACCTGCAGTTCAACCACAACCTTATTTCCACGAAAATAAACATCACAATAATTTCGACAGGCTTGTTAGTGACAGCAACCTAAGAACAACCTTATTCCTACGAGCTGAAAGATCAACGTGGATAAGGCTGAGACATGTGACATGGAAGGTCAGTAGGTTTACATACCTTCAGGGAAATACTGTAATGATGTTAACCCTACTTTATGGAGAAAGACAGCGGTGCCCCCACTAGTTGTGTTACAAGGGTTGAATACGGAGGTCCTGAGTAAAATAGGCATGTAGTAAAACCTTTGAAAATGCAAGATCACAATAGTACCTACATAATATCATACATCTGTAATCCCCCAAAGGTTAAACAGAGAAGTGTTTATATTTCGCCAGTTATGTTTAAGTAACACGTAATTACGGGAAACCATATTGCTATAAACCGGTCTGCTTCTTAGACATAACATCACGCCTGTAATCTCCGAAGGGTTAGGCAAAAGTGTACCTAATAGAACACCTAGTTTCGCCAGTTATATTTAAGTCATGTGATAAAGGACAAACCTTTTGCCATCAACCGGGCAGGAATCCAGGCTGCGTGGCTGCTATTATGATTTTTTTTATAAAAAAAAACTGAATAATACTCGACATGAAAATCCAACCGAGAACGTATGCAAGGCAGAAATCAAACACGCAAGAAACAGAGAGTATAAACACTACCTGTCTCTAAAATTTCGATCAAGTTACCGGTATCTGCAGTCTGAGCGGTCAATCTGCACTGTGACTAGACAGCAGATTGACTGGAATAAATGGATGGACTACATGGATCTTTTTGCATGTGGCCTTAATTGAAACTGACAGAACAACCTTGTTGTTTTGATAGTTCGGTCCTCTTCTTCTGTATCAATGACAATTTAAACTGAGTAAGCTCAAAATTAAGCGACGAGTTTAGCACTTTGGGTAGCGTCCATCAGCTCCTGTGATGTGGAAATAACAGGAATTACTGGACACGATATCCAGTGTCCTATCGTTTGTGGGACAACACCTCATTTAAACTCCAGGGTAAAATCATCTCTGCATAAATCTCCACCTGAACAGGTTTTTCCTGCTTCGACCAAGTCTGTCAACATCAATGAATTGCGAAAATAACCAAGTATGCTAGCATTGAAGATATGGTTTTAATTTTGTTTAATGTTTGTACGCCATTAACGAAAAAACAGAGATCTTGATATTTACACCTTTTACACCTATATTTAGCAAATAAAGAACTATGACTTTGATCTTTTTGAATGATCATTCAGTAACGTGGATTAAATATCTATGAACAAAACAAATCCAGTTTTAACTCACCATATTGTAACTGTAGTACAGTGAGACAATAGGAATTACGTTACCAGTGATCTGTGACTCCTAAAACACATCTTGCTACAGGAGTTTCAAAGCCGTTTGGCTTTCTCGCGGCTTGTGGCCTTCCCAACTTATGCAAAATTCAACAGTTTTACGCAAAGTGCGAACAGTTTCAGTTCATATTTGGAATTATTTGTGAACGATCCGGGTAAAGTGAAGGTCGAGTTGCTTCGCGGTTGTAATAATAGGTTCTTACAGCGGGGATTAATTCGGACAGTCTATTGAAGTTTGTTAAATGTTCATTGAATACTTTTAGTTTGCAGAGAATTTCCTATGTTGTATTATTTCAAGTCCGAGTGCTGTGCATGAGGTCCATTCCCAGTTCGAGCAAAGTGTTAGTGGTTTTTTTTTATTAGGAATGTGTCGCCCCTATTACATGAAACTTAAACATAACTGCCGCAATGCGGGGTTAATATTACTTACAGCTCTGCCTAACCCTTCGGGGATCACAGGGGTGAAGTTATTATGTTTGTAAATATTTTATCTCGTAGTTACTTAGAAATACTGACTTACACGTAATTTTTAAAGCTTGACGAATTCCCAATTATACGTAAAATACTATAATATTCTTACCTCACTTCCTCTATTTTCGGCAAATAATCCGACAAACAAACAGACACAAAAAAACATAACCCAATCGGACACGACCCATAGAATTGTCTTGGAGCAGAAATGGTCAAACATAACCTAAACAAATATAAGAGGGGCAATCTAATCAGGTCTATGAGCTATGAGATTGCTTTTCATATGTTAGGTCAACACTTTATAGATACGTGTCATCATATTATATTATACAGACTTTGCCTGATGAGGATACGTTGAATTATTTAGTCAAATTAATTTTAGTATCGAGAAAACTCTGACGATTAATTAAGTCGGGGTTGTTGATAGACACCCGCTCCTTGTTAAATAATAGTTTCAGCTGCAGTCTCACGAGATGGTTAGACTGGAAGCCGACCCCAATCCAGCAGACCCCACAGTTGGGATGTAGATGTGCCAGACTAACTTGTAATGACTGTCAGAGACATGTAATGAGCCACCTATCCACGGACCAACCTAGGTTTGCGCGGCTGAACCTGAAGATCGACCCCGCCCGGGTCGATGTCGCTGTTGTTATTTAACCACAACCCCTTTTGGAGGGGGGGATATCTAAATAACCCCTCCCGCTCTTGGGCAGAGCGAAAGGGAGTGTCAGACTTCTACTGACTAAAAACCACCAATGTTCCTTCTTAGCCCTAAATGTCAAGGCCGCGGTATCTCTTACAACATCCCGCAGCCCCGACGGGCGTCGCTTCCATGTTGCTGACATCTCTCCACCACGACCCCTCTGATAAAGAACTTTAGCAGAAAATACCAGCCCTACCAACGACAAAAGTGTTTTACCCCTAAAATATCATGTGACGTGACCACGTCGTGTGGTTCCGGTAACAAATAAATTGCTCCGTCACTTCCCATGGGTGACATAAGAAGGGACTAAGGGATTATTATGTTACAGAGAGAAACACCAGCATTTTTCCTTTTTCCATGATATCACGTAGAAAGCAGGCGTCACTAGAATGTATTTCTTTTTATTTGATAATCGTCACTTCGATAATATCTTTTGTGATTTGGTTATCTTTAATGCGTGCATTCAGAATCTAGTTTTAAGAAACGGCCTATAATACGTGACTTTAAACATAGAAATGCACGTTCCAGTGCGTGAAATTAAAATGCTGACTGAAATCAAAGCAAGGATTATTCAATTAATTTACTCATAATAATGTAGACGCAACAAAACTTCTTTGAAAACGATAACAATCCTAGGTTATAACCAGACTGCACAACAGCAAACACGGTATATTTTTTTTTTCTTTTTTACCGTAGTTTAAAATTGGAACACGTCGTGATGTACATAACATATTTTAGATAGAATACACAAAATGCAACTTTAAATTCGAAATTCAAAAACTACTTCACCAACACTTTCTGTAAAGGCAATCAAGACAACGAAATTATGTTCACATCCAAGAAAAATTCTGGTTAAAAATACGCGAGGACTTATTTCAACTTATGCGGTATGGAGGATGATAAGGGGGTGATTTAAGAGGTACAAGCGAATGTCTCTTAATTTTCCTTCTCAAGTTAAGCTTACTCACTTTAGATAATAAAGTCCGTAGTCTCTTTGGGGACCTAGTAGTTATAATGGATAATTTGGGTCAAAAATTCGAAAGAGGTTTTATACTTTTGAGTTTATGTGATTCAAAGAGAAACAATTTTGACTTTTTATAAGAATTGCTTATAAGTAGAAAGTTTTTCAATTGAGTACCTACAGACAATGGCAAACAAACTCTTGAACATACAGTGAACTAATAAAATTATTCCAATAATAACAGAACCTACTTTTATCGAAAACACAAGCAAAGATTTTTCACATCAACTACCGATATTACTAAGTAAATTAATTGAGCAAACGCCAGAACAATTTCAAAAGAAAATCCTCCAATTAGCAGAAAATGTTCAGTTCACAAAAACCGCTCCATAAAAGTACAAAGTTAATATTAGCAGGCATTCCGAGTTATTCGCGAGCTCACAAAGAGAGCGGGAGATCAAAAGCAAATTAACTGCGAAACAGTTTGTCAAATACTAGTGAAACGCTTTAATTTGAACGAGAATAAACTTTGTCTATGATTCATGAAGGAAGTATAAATATCCTTTTTCTGCAATGCCAGGACCCATGCCCTATAAAAACTGACACTAAGGTCAGTGTCGGCAAGGTTATTGGAGAGGTTCTTCAGAACGGACAGGTGCGTAGCCGAGGTAAAAGGAGTCTGTAATAATCGTAGAAAAATGAAATCGTAGCGAAATGAAATTACATACATAAACTCACGTCTATTTCCCATGCGGGTAGGCAGAAACCACAGAACGCAGGAGGCATTCTGTACATTTCAATTCATGTTACCTAGCCCCTTGTAAGGTGGTCCTTCGAGCCGGATCGCTACGTTTTACTTATATTGGTAACGGTAGCGTGTGACGTGCCATAATTATAAATCAATAGCTATTACCAGCAGCTTCGCCCACTACAACTCGAAAATTATGCCACCAGAAGATAAAATCGGGATATAAACTATCCTATGTGTTAATCCATTATCTGTGTATTTTATCCAAATCCGTTCAGTAGTTTTTGCGTGAAAGAGTAACAAACATACACACTCACAAACTTTCGCCTTTATAATGTTAGTATGATATCCATGTTACCAACCACTAGTTTCCTGGATCTACAAAAACTGCCAAACGAGTACTAGAGAACGGAAGGATGGAAGGACGAACGATATGTATTATCCATTTCCTCCACGTGTTGGCTAAGTATATTTCAAGTTCATTATTTTAATATGAAATCAATGACGTCCGGATATTTATAAATGTAAATAAGCACTGACATATGGTTTTTCACAAGCGTTCTGTACTTAACTGAGCGTTATCCACCGTTAAAATGTCATTATTTATTATGACAGACAGCCCGAAGGGGCTGATAATAAATAATGACATTTAAAAGGCAATTTTTTACTTCCTAAGCTTGTTATTAAATTGAAAATATAATTTTACTGCTTACTCCATTTCTATTTACTAATGCTATGCCCCGAGGTTTCACACGTCGCAAGTTGTTAAATTTTGTTTGCTTTTTCGTGGAGAAAAGGTCCCAAGGACGTATTCTAAAATAGATTTAAATATAACCCACTTACTTCACCGCAATTCTAAGATAAGGCTCGAAATAATATTTACCTGAAACAAGAAAAAATACATTATTAAAAAAAAACTCACAAAATTGCATTTTGACCGCTGTGCTGGAAATTAGAAAACAACCCTTTTCTGGTAATAAATATATATTGCACGGTTATGTTTTTGAATCCTTCAAAATTCTTGGTTCTTCGTAACAATAACTTACACAAACAAATCCGTGTTACTCAAACCGTGAACAGGCTTTCACGATTTCAGAAAATAAACAGTTTTCAATAACTTAAGTTTCGATATTTTCATACTTTTACTCGTATTGGAAAAAAAGGTCGATCGCAAGTTCTATTGTAAGACGTCGCCGTCAGTGCAGATTTATTTTCTAAAGTTTTGTCGTTTGACTGAGAAATTAGGTACAATTTTTTTTTTGTGATGAAAATAGAAATAAATTTTCCCCATATGAACAATGCGGGCTAGACTTAACTGAAATTTCAATCTGTTAGCTAAAAACAAAATGGTAATGGAACGAATTAAAATACCGATTGTTAAAATAAATCACTCGCTAGATTTGGCAATTACTGCGATGGAAGGACAAGCGACCTAAACCTTGATAGATTGGCTTTGTTGATGTTTCATTACGATACAATTTAATTTGGACAAACTTTAGTAACGAGATTGAATGAACGTCTTACTTTGATTAAGAAGTATCGAGACTATTGTGTCAATGTTATTATACAAAGAATAATGAAATATCTGCAGATCATAGATATCGTAATATTAATAGGTCATTGAAATATGAATAAATAGATCACTCCAGGAAATTGATTCAGCAGCTTCAGAAAACTAGTAACGTAAATAATATCTTATTTTTCTTACCTTCATCAAAAACAAAAATTCTGGGAATAAATTTATAGTATGCGTAACCGACATCAACGTATTGTTTTCATTTCAAAAGTATTAAAACAATAGTACCTTAACAAAACTAGACCAGAAATGCCTGTATTTTGGGAGTCTGTTGATTACTTCTAAATAGCAAGGTGCCAATTTTTATCCTCGACTATTTTAAGGGCATAAAATAGTCGAGGATAAAAAGCACAGAGCAGAATGAAGGCAATTTGGCATCAACTATTTGAGTTGGCAACGTTTCACTTGAAACTAGGCTGAAATTAAGCTGAACAGGGTCGTTACCACGTTGGCATAGAGTGCAGTTCAAAGGCCCAATTATCGGGTAGAAGAAAAGTCCCATTTCGTAGCGGGTGATAAAGACTATTGAATAGGGTAACTTTTAATCTAAAACGAAGTTTTTTATAACCCTATTTTGAGTTAACGGTGAATGAGATAAGAAATATAGGTTATTTAAGGTTACAAATAGTCTTTGGAGACGATTAATGATTTCTATTTGAGAGTTTCATAATGAAGGCCAGGTGCGTAGTACCTACTCGTAATTGGGCTTTTCCATCAGGCACTTCTCAGTAGCAGTCACTGACTCTCGGTTTGTGCCAAGTTGATGGCAATAGGCTCGTACTAATGGTTACACCTCTGCGTAACCCATAGAGAACTACCGGAGTGACTTTATGAAATGTTTACTTATTCATAAAATTATGTCTCTTATCAATATCATTCGAACGCCAAAATATGCTTGTGAATCTCTAAAATCCCCTTAGGTCCCTACCTATCATTTACAGAATGACGAATGAACTTCAACTGACATAACAAAATTTTTAATGAAGTGACAGCCAAAATAAAACCTTAATTCAAAATGAATTCAGCACTCTCATTAATCATCCCGAAAAGCATAATAAAAAGACAATCGTAATAAATGAGACTTTTAATAAACGCTTTTATTGCCGTGAACGACAAAAATGCTTCCACAATGAATACATTTTATCCTGCAGGACTTTATTCAAGGATTTTTCAGTCAGTAATTAGGGAACTGCCTTTGATTACAGCTGAAAGGACGTGCCAATTAGGGTGAAATGCGGTTCTACGAACTCTCATGCAACCCTTGAGCATTTGAAATGCAGCTAATTGAATATGCAATAGAGTGAGGTAGAAGAACATTAAAATAGGTCCTCAGGTACTACGTTGGACTAATTGTAAGACTGATTTGAGAGAAACTCTGCACAGTATTAATCATCATCATCATCCTATAATGCTCCCACTGCAGGGTCTCAGGCGTCCTCTCTAGGAGGGATGTGCTATAATCCACCACGCGAGCCCAATGAGGATTGGCAGACGTCACATGTCTTCGAACTTTTTTTGGTTCTAAGACATGCCGGTTTCGTTACGATAGTATGACAGTATTAGCTACTGATATATTATTATTTAGGTACCTATTTGTGAATTTTGAGGGACCAAATATTATATTTACAAATTTTTCAAACTAGTCTTACCAAGGGATATCGTGTTAACCAGTAGGTACTAAACTACTAACTAGGTTATGGAGGTAAGATATGCAGTCGCTCCTTGTAGAATACTGGCATTGAGCTGGATCCTGTTAGACTGGAAGCCGACCCCAACATAGTTAGGAAAAGGCTAGGCTAGATGATGAAGAACTTTTAAAAACTGATTCTCATCACTTCGTTAACAACGAAGAAAAACCTATCATCAAACACACTTCCAAAATTCTAACAAAGACTTAGTTTTTGTTAGACAATACCGTCGCTAAAGACCAAAATGTTTCGACAAAAAATCTGTCTGTCATCCTCCCAACATCCTACTATCAAAGACACAAACAACCTTATAATTGCACACGATTATTATTGATCACGTGTCCATAAAACACGTGTTATCAATACAATGAGATGACGTACCGTAATAAAAAATATTAATGACAATTTATAACTGGACATTGGTGAAGATTTCATTCTGGCAAAGATGTAATATTAAACTAGGCAACAGTATACATTGCCGATTTAGAAGATCCCAAAAAAAACATCTAAGTAGCCATTCTCATCATAGCTTTTTATTCTAAATACGGTGCTGTCAACTTTCAGGCTTATCTAACCGGATGCGACTGCCTATAATATGACTTCCAATACCCTACAGTAACTAGGTTTTGGAAGCCAGATAGCCTGTAGTCGGCAACAATTGGTAAGACTGTTTGTCAAGCAATCGCGCATCTGAATCTGAAAACAAATCTGAAAATGAATTAAAAGAAACAGCAGTAAACCCTATTACGAGCGGTCGTAATAGGGTTTACTGCTGTTTCTTTTAATTCATTTTCAGATTCCACATGGTTCATGGTTCCATTTTGACATTCCTGACAAGCTTTCCTTGAGCGGTTAAGGAAAGCTTGTCAGGAATGTCTGAACTATGAAAATACATACTGAATACTGAAGAACATCTTAAAGAAACAAATGAATTCCCGCCAGTGCCAGGTTCAAGGGCGACTTTCCTCAAGGATAAACGCTTGAGTTACGATAACTACTTGACGGTCCTTATTCATAAGTAAACAAACCCATCAATGTTATCTAAGTATGTATGTTTAGTAAACAAAAATAAAGTAAACCGACATAAGCGGTCTATATTTGTTTCAAAGAAAGATGTGAATGAACAAAAATAAGGTAGGAGAATGATCATTGATCACATGGACATGTTTGCATACGTAGTCAATGAAGGTCAGATTAAATTCTCTTTTGTTTAGTTCAAGAGCTGATTAATATTCAACCCGGAAAATTAAACAGGCAAATTCGACAAAACTAGAAAAGCAGCTCAGCGTATCTTCAGTGTAGGTACTTCCTTCTAAAGCCAAGATTTATTTTGTACCAAGCATGTTTCTCTTCAAATTTATTGGAGCTTCGAAATCCCGAATGGAATACAAACCAGCCAAAATAAAAAAGCCATAACTTTGTAAAAGTTGACAGGATTAAAATGAACGCTTAGAAGAAGCTGGGTGTTCCCTATCGTATGAAACTAGGAGACAATTTTATACTGACCCAGTTCACGTTTCTAAAATGTAAGGGACGTGATGTCTTGGCGTGTGCTTAGCCTGCATACGAAAATGAAGTTTTTCTATGCTTCGACATACGCTTGCAAGAACTTTAAAAATAGGGAATGAAAATGTGGAATAGGACGCCCGGGGTTGTATGAAAGATGATACGGCTAAGATGGAAGTAAACACTGAGATAAAGGTTGATATAGACGTAGTTATAGAAGAAAAAGACAACGCGATCCCAAATAAATTGGATAAAGGTCTGGAACATGATGATCGAACGAACAAACATGAGGGACCTTGGGCCATCCGTTCATGATGTGTCTGTAAATATTGGAGAGATAGACGAATACTTTATTAGTATATTTTCTATTCTAGCATTATGTTACTCGAGGGACCAGTTTGCTACAATAAACGGTACCTTGTCTAGGATACGTAAAAAAATAGAGACATTGGTTAGCAACCCAGAGATACTATTACCATAAACGCCGTAATTTAGATTGTAGACAAATGAAAGCATGTGGTGTCGGGTTATGCGTCGTTAGGAGTTTCCTGAATAATCTACTAGTATATTGCAGTACTATTATTATTGCAGTTATAATTTTGTTTCATACACTTACACAAGTATAGCAGTACATCAAAATGTCAAATATTGTAACTTATTTAACAATTAATGCACTAGAGGGTAGAAGGAATATTTTGCTCGTTCTTTTAAGTGATAAATGGTCCATTGGATAACGGTTACGTTTGAAACCCCAATCCACAGAGCTGTCTCGAATCGGATAAAACATTTTACACTTAGGGAATTGATGAATGGAATTGAGATTTTAAAAGAACATTCCATGACTGTAACCTCACATTTGAATTTTTACTCATTTCAGTAAATTTCAGTTCCAGTGAGTAAAATATAGCAGAGGTCTATGGCGTAACTACATTAATAATTATAAAGTTAAAATTGATTTGCATAGATTATAGGTACATAAAATAACATGAAATATTAACATGGATGAACCTGGTAAAAACCACGCTATTACAAGTAAAAATGTGTATGTTTACTTGTAGTAGCGTGGTTTTTGTGGCTTCACTGTTGGTGTTCGCGGCGCGCCGTCTATCTTTTTTCTTGGTCTGAGTATAAGGCAAGCAAATTTTAAAATGTTGTGCTTAACATTTTCATTAAATTGAATAAGACTTTTGTAACAAAATTAATAATCACTGAAACTAACCAGAGCACTTGAAATGCTAATTAACGAGTTTAATTACAATGAATTTGTAATCCTTCTCATAACGATTAAATCATTATGAAGAGTACTTAATTACATGGCAGGATAAGCCGACCCTTTTTCATGATTAACCACACTCTGCCCGCGACTTCGTTCTAGTAAAATTAGTTGTTTCAAATACATCCTAAAACACGTGGCCTCTACTGTGGGGGCAAGCGATGGGGCTAGACGTTTTGTAAAGCTCCATCTTATTTCCACACTGAAGTAACACTCATAGTGCAGCTTTCTACCAGAGAAATAATTATTGTAATTGGATCAATACCACAGCATACCTACATGTGTCAGTACTAACATAGACTATCCCAAACTTTAAGTTTAGGTACAGGGTGTGAGGGACACGGACGCACAAACAGGTAAACGAATTCATTACAACATTCTGTTCTGGTTTATTTTTTAATCAGTAGACATACACATGCATAACATTATTTATTATGGCATACATTTTGACTATGCTTAGCCTTTAACTTAGCCAAATCAAAATAGTTTGTATTTTTACCCTTCAAGCATTGACTCAGAAAAAGCTTTCCTTTTCCTTTTCGTCATGAATCAAAAAAATATTTAATATTCATTCAATCATTCACCTTCATTATGAAAGCCATTTCAATTAAGTACCTAGATTTAAGTTAAAACTACATTACAATTATTCAATGGTCGGCTGACATGATTTTCACGGTTTAATTAATTACGAAGTATGCAACGATAAAATTAAATTTTGTACATTCATTTCGCTTCATTTATTTAATATTGGAAGAGAAATTATTTCAGAGATAAAATGCGACATTGCTGAAATGGTTTGGAACGTCATCTACCTCGATGTTATTATCACAGTTTTCATTTACTGATGGATATGTTATTTATTGAGCTAATAATATAAATAGTAGAAGGGTTGGGCAAAGGTATGCCCACATTTCGCCAAGTATGTTTAAGTTCCATGTAAGAGGGAGCGACACATCCAGTAGTAAAATAATATAAACAATGAACTAACAAAACATAACACTAACACAATACAACTTTACAAACACAAATTCTAGATCTAATAAAAGCCTGAAGTACCAGCACAAAGTGAGACTACTGCGTAAAAAGTAGCATTGAGCAAACCAATGCATTTCCGCTAACCCGACCTTCGCTATTCGCAACTGTATGACGCTCTCGGCTGATCAATTTGATATCATCAAGTGATATCATCTTCCTACTTTAAAAAAATATTCTTCACGTACTTATGCCTGATTGTCGGATGGTACCTGTTATTATCAGGCAATTTTGAGTTGAAAAAAAAGCATTCGATCGTGGCGTTTTTTATTGCATTTTTTGTGCATTCTATCAAGATACTACAACCATTTACCACCATCTAACAGCACCTTTGGTTTGAAACCAGTTATTATTTTATGTCACGTTATAGTATCTATCGATGGCCATAAGTGATGGTTTAACAGCTAATAATACAATATTATTGTGCCGTCTGTTATTCTTCGTGCTCGTTTTCAGCGTCTCGTCTTAAAAGGATTTAAACCTTCTATTCACTTACCATTTACTAAAAGCAGCAGCCTGTGCCGTCAGTGAGTCATTCTTAAAATCAGAATAATTCTCAATTCAAACAAAGAGCATTAAAAAAGCAATAGATAAGAAAGATATTGTGAATAACGGTGATGTGTAAGATGCTATTTGCACTGCAAAATAACGAAGTAACCGAGCGTGAGCATCCCTGTTGACTAGCAAACCGAGTGGAACGATGACTGACTTCATTTGTTTACATCTAGCTGGAAAAACTAGAAACTGTTCATGTATCATGATTATTTATTGTTTTTTTTTGTTTAAAGAACAACATCGAACAACGCTAAAAGAGGTTTTTCTAATAGAGTAGTTAACTAAAAAATCGAATTAATCCGTCAGATAGATTTCCAAAAAATATTAGACACGTATTTTTTCTTTTTTCACGTAAGTAAACAATGAAGACGATACAGTGCTATCCATATTCTAAGACGTTAGCATGACATTTCTTAGCGGTTAGTTACGGCACAAACCCCCACTCAAATGATTGACGCGTTTTAGATTCGTAAATTGATTTGATAAAACAAAAACTACGTATTCAATATTTTTCGATAATCTAATAGACGGACTAATTAAAATCATATTTTTTTAAGTCAGTAAACATCTCTATTGTAGGATAATATGGGTGTAAGAGACCGTTTAACGAAGTCGAAAGGTACATGTTTCCCCGTCAATGCTATTTTTGTTTTTTGTTCTTGACCATACCTAGCTTTTGACCATACTTTACCTTCTAGTTAGCATATATTGAGGATCAACGTTTTTTTAATGTTATAACGTCACCTGAATTACCTCCATTGCCTCTGTAGGTACTATGAATAATGCATTCATCAGCGCAATGCTTTGAGTGCGTTACATTGAGTTTTAGTGTAAAACGTGATTATTACTCACACCAAACAAAAACATTTTCTTGGCAATACATACTTTGATATTCAGAATGCGTGGTTGACGCTTTCGTGGGGGGAGGGCGTTTTATACCTTGTATTCAAATAATTATGTATCATTATTAAAAAAATCGTAACTAAATAAAGAAGCACACGGAAAAATAACCTGCAAGTCAAACTCACAGAACCAACAACATTGATAAATAATTAACATTCCCACAGAATTTCCCGCGGAAAAACACCATTCTCTATCATTATCTCTAGGCTCTTATTTCAATTACCTCTCCCACCGCGCCGTGATTGAGACTGGACACAATTATTTTTTCTTTGTTTTCATTTACCGCATCATTTACGGCCTTGACTCCAAAATAATAGGCAATCACTTTGCAGATATATTCAGCAATACGTTGGCATTTTTATGTACATTCTGTGTAGCAATATTTGTCCATACACGCTTGTTTATTTAACATACAGAGATAAAGTAATGTTTGCTGTAGCTGATAAAACAGATGATTCAAAAGACACCGTTCTCGAATAAAATGCAACAGCTGTTTTGAGATATCGCATAGATTCTTATCATGTATCTTCTTTTTTCGTGACTGATGTCATTTTAAATTGAAATCGGAAAATACATAATTATAACAACGGAGGTTCATCATCAGCCTGTGTAGTCAAATATGTATGGGTCCAGTCTACCTTGATGCAGCTGAATACAAGTATTTTACAAGGGGTGACTGCCTATCTGACCTCCTCAAACCAGTTAGTAGTAGGTAATACGCTACCGCTTGAGAAGAATAGTCGTCACAATCTTAGGCCACTGACTGCCTGTAGGGACTGTCAAAGATCTACAATTGACAGCACGAGACTAACGTTCTTTCTTAGGCACTGAGGAAACTCGATATCTCAAAGGTGGTCACCCATACTCGCACCAACCTAGGCAACCGCAGCTAAACCTGAAGGCCGACCGTATAGTAACTGGTAATATTTAGCTAAGAGGTCCTCAAAGAACGTACGAAAGTTATGCCAATAAATACACAGTAACTAGTAACTGGTAACCAGCTAACTTAAAACAACAGCAGCTATTGTACGTTTAAAAACGACATTCCTTTCAACGGTTAAGGACCAATTAATTTAAACAAACACTTTCCACCGCTGAGAAAGACTACAGTACGACGACAAAGTACAAAAAAATATAAAACCTCGACTATAAAATCCCGACTGTAAAACTAAAAGAACACACTATAAATCGCGTTGAAACACTAAAAGGGTATTTTAAGAGCTTTATACGGGTAATAAAATTTTAATTCAATGAAAATGTCCGGGATACTACAGCTTGCAATAGAACGGGTAGACAGTAGACACCTTTACAGTGAGTCGGGATTAGGGGGCACTGAGGGCAGTAGTACGAGCTATAGGGTAAGCCTTTTATAGCTTGGTGATACGCACAACTTTGTCCATGATGCGGACTTGTTTTGAAACTTGAAAAAACATATAACTGTGTGTTTATTTAAGCATACGGTTGTAAAAAAGGTAAAATCAGCCAATCATTAGGTTCTCACTGGTGAGATGAAGAGAGAAGCTGCGGGTTGTTGTAAGAGACACCGCGGTCTCGACATAAAGAGCTAAGAAGGAACATGGGTGGTTTTTAGCCCGCAGAAGTCTGAAACTCCCAAAAAAAAAGAGAAAAAAACGGTATCCTCTCGGTGATTGGGAGTAACCATAATACTTGTAGGCTAGTGAAGTTTGGGTTATGCCACATTCATGCGAACTGACTGAATTCTTAAGATGGTTTAAAAAAAGCTAAATTGTAGAATGGCAGTCAAGTATCTAATGTCGTGCATTGCAATCAATGCCGTTGAAAGCCTCACATAGGAAGAGACAATAAAGAAAATGACCTGCTAATTAGAAAATTACCCCAATACTTGTTACACAAGAGTAGCAAAGTTCTGCAATAAGTAATAATTAAGTATCCTGAACAAACTTGACTCGACTTTCAGCAGAGGTAGAACAAGCAGCAAATACACTCCATGTTTTTCTTTTAAGCACACCCAGATTAGAGCGAAAAGTTCTACTAGTTGGTAGAAACAGATTGTGAAGTGCTACAGCAAATAGAGTTGGGACGTGTTGGCTCTGGATTAGCAAATACAACCGTATGCAGGAATCGTGACTCTCATGAATAGAAACGTTGTTTAGGAATAAAAAGTAGTTTGCAATAGGATTCAGAAAGTTACTTAGGTAAAGGCAAGTTAGAAAAGCTGTATGAAGCTTTTGGACTTTAATCACTTTTTTGGGACTTTCTGTAAATACAAGTGTAAAATCATCATTGACCTGGTGAAGGTTGCGGGGATCCGCTGGATGCGAGACGCACGGGATCGGTCAATGTGGCCACACTTGGGGGAGGTGTACCTATGCCCAGCATTGGGAATTTCTCAGTATCAGCCACGGAGTCAGGATATGTCCCTGGTTGATGGCAATAGACACGTTCTCTACAACATGAACTTTATTTATTTATTTACTTTTCAACTTACAACTTACATTACAGGTCTTAACCTAATTCGTTAGTATGGCAAATATAGAAATCAATTAACATAAAAATACTTACACGTTTCTTTTAAATGAATCTACAACTAAACACAAATTTAATAAAAAACGTGAAAAAAAAATAACAACACACAACAAAACAAGACTAACAACATAATTATCTATTCTACTATCTTATCAACTAGTTCCTTAAATTAAATAACAAATCACGTTCAACAGAACTATTGCGAACTTAAACATAACTGTGTGGGTTTACTATTAACTCCCGTATGCACCATACGGGAGTTATTAGTAAACCCACACCTGTCTTCCCTTTGGGGATTACAGGCATCATATCATGTAATGTATGTAATGTGTAATCATCATCATTACCATCATCATCATCTGCCTAGCCTTTTCCCAACTATGTCGGGCTTAGCTTCTAGACCAAATGTTTTTTTTGTTAAAGTGTAGTGAATATGGACATAATATATTATTTCCCTAACACGACCGTCAATTACTTAAACTAGACCATGGTTACGGTCATATTATTTTCGCTAGCTTCAGTAACAAATCCTTGCTAAACTTGTTACTATTTCCCCAAAACAGACTGTTTGCTCGGCAAGCCTTCAAAAAGACTACGTCAGTGACGTCATCAAGGTTTGCCAAAGTACTAAAAGTATCATTAGGACCTAATTTCGTTAGTGTGTGAACTGTGAACATCTTAACTCGTTCAAGTTGAGGTTACTTAGCATCGAGCAAGGTCAGGTCAAGTACATGCTTGCGATGTGCAACTTGTAAACATTGCAAAAAAAGAGTTGTAAGTACTAACAAGGTCACAGAGAACAGTCTTCTTTATCTTACTAAGAGTTGAAAATATTACTGTTAATGTGAAGTTGAAATCAACTGTTAAACGAAGAAATATATGCAAGATTATTTATTTAGAGCTACGCGAAAAACTAACTCCAACACTCTCGTTAACGTTTAAAACAAAAAAAAAACGTTACGTCAATTGGGCCTCCATGCGAAAATGTAGGTATATCTCTTTTTTTAAATTTTTCCCTATATTTTCTGTTTGTAGCGAATAAGCTAGTTTTAAAGAAAAGGAACTACTCCTACTGCTACTATTCTGAATAACTCCATCAAGCCATTCAACTAAAGAATTTCCGTCATTAGTGCCCCAAAACCCTCACTGCCTTCCTAATATTGCGAAAATTTGCATATTATTACAAAAGGCTCGCATACAGCCAGTTTTGTCCATAAATTAACATAAAAATTGCCTATTACTAGAGTAACAAATTGCATAGAAGAGTGGTCGACATTCTGTATAATGCCGTATTGTACAGTCAATGCCCAGTATTATTTGACCCCTGCTCGCACACCAGTTGCCCTCTTTTTCTTTTTACGAGGGGTCAGGTAAAGCTGGTTACTGACTGTACGTCAGACTATAAAAAGTAAAACGATTGTCCATGAATGGAATATTACCTGTGGAGTGTCTGTGAGCGCGTGATAAGCCGGACTTTGCCGGTCATTGGCAAACGTGACTCCTTCATAAACCATATGACGATGTATGCTGTTTTCATAATTGTTAGCACTGTATCTAATATTAGCCTTTAGGTAAACAATGCCTTTAAACATCAGTCACGATCTTCTGTCGTCATCTAAGGGATTTATCGAAATATTTGGTAAAATTATTCAATGGATCAGATTTGGTTGAACTTATTCGAAGATTGAGATGTGTTAGTCGAAAAATACTCTCGGGTAATATTGCTACAACTTAAAAAGCTGTAGCAGCCACCCAGTCTTCATCTGTGCCCGCTTGATGGCAATGGAATCGCCTCCTATTGCATGGGACATGGTTAGGCAAAGTTGTTTCTTTTCTAGACCCAGTATTAATGAGGACATCTCTGCCTAACTCGTCGGGGATTACAGGCAAAATTTTATGTTGTGCTAAAAAACCGTCAGGGGAAAATGGGCTAATTACCTATTTTCGATTCATCAGCATCATGGTAAGGACTCATTTTGAAGAGGTGCACATAAAAGAAAGAGAGAACGAGAGAGTATAATTATATTGGTCTCACACAGGACAAAAGAAATCGATAACAAATTACACGTAAGAAAAAAAAAACATAAGAAAAACACTTGAAAAATAATACATATAGAATTAGAATAAGTCCCGTACGAGGCCAATTATAGGCCTCTAACATTTACTTCAGTGACAATAACTTCAAAGGCGCACTACGACCCATTCTCATTCTAGCAACATATTATGCTCTTATCCAACCGTTAAAATTACGTAAGAATCTATCAAGTAAGTGGGTACTTTTTGTTTGTTTTTTTTTGTAAACAAATAAACAAGTCTTTAGCTTTATGACATCGCATGACAAGTATGATTGTTGTCTAACTGACCATTTACGGCATTTCACAAACAAAATGTAAAAATAGCGCGTCAACGGTTACTGAATAAATTACTCCTAATAGACACAATATTAATGTTCCTTACAGAAAGGATGCCGACGGGACCTTATTACTAAGACTCCGCTGTTTTCCCGTAAGTTGTCCGTCGAATATTTTGAACCATAATAAGTCAAACACCCTGTTAAAAAACAGAATTAAAATAAAATCGTCCAGCCCCAGAGAGGCAGAACAGAAGGTGGAGCATATCCTGCAGAGGGGCTCAATACTGGCCGTTTGTTTGGAATGAATCGAGGCTAGCCCGTTTGGCTAGATAATATCTACAGCGGCCAACCTGGGCTCGCACACGATTAGTCACAGCGTTTCGTATCCGCGCGACGCATATTTTTAAAATGCTATTTAATTTCTATTGTATTTCAAATAATTATGTTACAGCGGTACGGAACCCTTCAAGTCCAACATGTGTTTGGTCGGTTTTTAACAACGATTCTTATTTGACGTTTTGATACGCAATTACATTACAAATATGTGAAAGTGATAGGGGTAAACGAGATAAATAGTGCGAATGATTACAATAGAAATCTATAAAATGCGTTCGTAACAATGTGACAGTTTTCACTTATAACGTTAATAGTTTAGTTAACTAAAAAAATCTAATTAGTCCGTCAGATAGATTTCCAAAAATTATTGAACACGTATTTTTTCTTTTTTCACGTAAGCAAACAATGAAGGCGATACAGTGCTTTGAAAACTCGTGTGACGTCATTTTCTAAGACATTAGTATGACATCGGTTAGTGACGTCACAATTTTTTTTTCGTAATTTTGTATTAATTTGATAAAACAAAAAACACGTAGGTCTCCAATATTTTTCGATAATCTAACAAACGGACTAATTTGATTTTTTTGGTGAAATACCCTATTGTGATCGGTGGATGGCAATAAGCTCGATCCCTATTACATGGGACTTGAACATAACCAACAAATTGTGGGTATACTTAGGTAAACATCTGCCTAAAACTTTTTTTTATTTTTTTATTGTATATCACATGTGTTTTACAAGATCTTAATAATAATAAAGGGCACAACATTTTTTTTTACAATAGTGATAGTAGCATTTAATAAACAGTAATTCGAAATTGAGAAATATTTGAATTCATTTAAATAAGCAAGCGTAAGCAATCATAGGAAAAATTTAAATAAAAAATTAATACAATTAAGTAAAATAATGAAAGTCGGTAAATAGAATACAATAGTCAAATGCATCATGTCAAAATAAAACTTCGCGAATTACAGGCGTGATTATAGTATTACCTCACTGAAAAATATTTTGAAACATACATAGATATTCTCTTATTCCCAGTTCATATAACGTAAAAGGCAGCGGCGAAGTCCATCTGATTCTATTTACTTGCTGAACACAGTACTCGTTCATATTTGCTCTGCTCTACGGCTTTGCTTCGCTTTGAGTAGCAAATGCACAACAAGATTTTTAGCGCTTGAAGCGGCTGCTTTGTTTAGTTCCCAAACATAGTGCACTTGTTTCACTGTGTGATTTGTTTTCTGACTGACTATTTTGGACCAACAAATCATAAAAGCAGCGGAGGGGTTGGAAGAGGTGTTTATACTAGTACACACACATTCCGTCACTTGTGCTATGTACTATGTAATAGGGATAAGCCTATGCACTTAAATCGGGCACAAATACAAACTCCATGGCTGCTACCTATTGCTGCTACCGAGAAATATTTGATAGAAAATCTCAATAATTTGCCCAACCTGAGAATCATACTTGGGACCACAAGCTCAACAGACGCGCTTGCTACCGCTAGACCATTAAACCAGTAACCAAAAAAAAAGCTAAAACGGAATAAGCCACGAGTTACATAAACAGTAACTACTATGTTTACCAGATTTGTAATAACCACCTTTCTACACTTATCAATAAGTCTGCAATACATTTCGTCAGATGCAACCATTCAGTGAATCGTTGGAGCGTGGAAAGCCCCGTTAGTTCCATACTTGTCCGCTGTAGTGGCCGGGTGGCGCTGGCAGTGCACGCACGTGATGTATGCGCGCGCGCAGCTACTCAGACGCGCCGGTGCCGCGCGACAGCCTCCCGCGCACAACTTATCACGCGAGTGACATAAAAAGTGACTTTTTATATAATAACATTTATTTCTGTGTTAAACAGTGCCTTATCAGTGGGATTTATAACATGTTTTTAAAGGTAATGTCTAATTAAGTTGTGTTTAAGTTAGCCTTGACTTTGAAAGGTTAGATTATGTTTAGTTTAGTATTAGTAAACATTGTTCACGTAACAATTACTTAGAATTAATTGTTCACATGCCTAACGATGTTCATTGTTTTCTTTGCGTATTGTCAATTTAATTACATAATAATTTTAATAGAATGATGGGAATTTTAGCTGAATTCGTCGTCGTATGACAATCACATAGAAAAAATCTTTTTACAATTGTTTAGATACGTGCATGATGTTTGACCTCAATGACATAGGAAGTTTAATAACTTAGAAAAAGGGTAAAAACATCCATAAAAATCACGCATTTTTCCCACGGGGCGAAGCGGAAATTAAAGGCACCTTCACCACCACATTAATGTTTATAATAGCAAAAAACAATAACATTTTAAGACTAACTTCGCGTTGGAATAAACAAAACGTGAATATTAGGCTTACTGGGTAAAAATAACATCAAGGAACTTAAAACATTTGAACCAAGAATTCCGCTCAGATAATTTTCCTCCAATTTTCCGGATCAAAAGAGGTCTGCTAATAGAATGTTGGTGAAATGGCAACAATAGCAAATGAACCTTTGTTTTAGAAGCTTTGTTCCTACATTGGATACACCACTAAGAACAAAAATATCTCAAATCATCTATACAAAACACCGCAATGTGTTCATACTATTATTTTGCTGCAATTTCAACTAATTCGACACGTAAAAACTGCGACATCGCCTTAAATGACAAATACGCTTACAATTCCAGCTAATATAATTTCGTGGAACAAGAATAAATTGAGCAAGAGAATTCGTAAAATTTCAGATTACAGAATATTTGCTATCGACAAACTGACAATTTCTTCCCGTACCCGTTCTCAGATACGAAGATAGATAAAACTGATAAGAGATTCGATATCGTACACTCCTCTGCAAGATTATTTAGCTATGTAAGAGACTGCTGAGAATTAGGTCCTGGGTTTGATTCCCAAGTAGGGCAAGTTGTTGTGTGTTGTTGTTGTTGTGTAGTTGTTGTTGTTGTTGTTGGTTTTAGCATAAGGATTTTTGCAGTAGCAGTCGTGTCTGGTCTGGGTTGATAGCAATAGACTCCCAACCTATTCCATAGGACTGAAACCTTACTGGAAAAATTTATATACAGGAACTCTATTAGATATACACCTCTGCCTAACTATGCGGTGATTACAGGCGTGATGATATGTTCTGTAATTTATGATAATTTTAAATCTTATGATCGCTTTAAAATAAAATGTCTTGCTCACTGGACATTACTTGACTAACAAAAGGTACTCGGATAAGACCTAACAAAGCCTCAAGATCGTAATAATAAAATTCTCGTTCGTAAAAACATTTGCGAACTGCTTGGAACATTTTTCGCTCAATTTCGCTCAAATTATGAATGCAGAATAAAGTTTCGAAGTTTGTCGACAAGTACCTACTGCTAATGTGTTTTCGAGATCGGTACGAACTCTCGCGAACTACAAAGATTGATGAAGTGATGTTGACGAAGTGGAATCGATGTAAACCCGCGAGATAGATAGTCCTTTGCCGTGTAGGAAAATTTCACGGTTATTTGTCCATCAGAAGCAGAACTATCTTCCAGCCAATTGCCTCGTGTTCGTTTCGATTACTGTTCGGGGTTTATTCCGCCTTTCATTTTGTTTTCTGTTCGTAGAATTGATCGACTCTTTTTGTTTGAACAAAACTCGTTGTTTATTTTACATACTTCCTTCTGATGTATGTCTTGTGTACCAAAAACCGTCTAAGGTAAAAGCTTGAGCGTTGGGTAAAAGCAAAAGTGTTTAAATTCGTGGCCAAAATCTATTAAACAACCGAATCCAACATTTACCTAAGAAATAAAACGTGACGAAGTAAATCAAATAATCGATTTTACTCGTAACATTTGTAATAGATATCTTTAGAACCTTATCATCAAAGTGTTATACGAAGACCTTCAAAATTTCATCTAATACTCACGTATATTCAGGTCGTGATAATTATTTAGGAAAATTATCACAACCGCGCCAACACGGTCGCAGAGATTCAAATTCCACGCGTGGCGTAGCTTACTTATCTCCCGGAGAAACTGTATCAAGGTCATGGGAGGATTTAAATTGGTACTACTTGGTTTGTACTTTCTCTGTCACTTCAGTGGCCTCTTTTTCAACGTAATGTTTACGTGCATTATTTGACAATTTAGTGTAACGGGAGTGATGCGCTTTCCGTGTCACGCATAAAGTCTATCTGCACGCATTGCCCTTTTTTCTAATGTTGCCAACTTGCGTAATTTCATGAGGATTGAATACTGATGACCGACCCAGTCACTTTTATGTAGATATTCTGCGTATGCTTGCTTAATTAGTTCCTTATTACTTACTATACTTCATTTAAATACGTTCGTTTTATTCGTAACCAACCATACCATATGTTTCCCGGAGAAAGCGATTTGGCGAGTGTACACTGTGCACTGTACAGGGTTACCAGGTTTAAATTAATGAGTTAAACAGTACATTTAAATGAGGTAATTTTGTCGTTGTGTGCACTATTTCGAACTTTATTATTATTGCTGTTTGCGGCTTCTATTGTTTATGGTTCGTAGCTCATAGCTATGTTCATATAATTTGTTGTAATTTTATGTGATTGTATGCTGTAACATGCGGATAGGTTGGAATATAACAGATGTTTAATGGCCGTATTGTCAGCAAGACTTATTTTATTTTAAAACTGCTGTTCAGCAAAATTTTAATCGTGGCATACTTACCCAATTTATCTCGGTACTGTTTACTTGAGATACTAATAGAAAGGAGGTGACTGCTGTGATGACAAATAATATAAAAGTATGGAAGAAGAACAATGATATTTAAGTATAAGGTCCCATTAAAATAGGTGGACAAATTTTAACACAGCGTTCAGTCCGTCTAACCAAAGATATCTAAATAAAATAAAACACTAAATAAAGCGTTTTTTTTTAATAATAAATTGCCATCATCCTTTAGAAACGCATTTAAGTACCTATTCAGGTACTTAAATGCGTTTTTCTTATTTATTTTTTTAACATCGTCCTTATTTTGGTGGTCTGAATGATTTCTAAAATTTTGTCCATTTATTTTAATGGGACCTTATATATGCTATGCTACGCACGCTACGAGTATTTAAAACATGCTAGTTACATCTCATATTATAAACAAAATGATAATCCCATCCTTTGTTTGATTAGGTTACATATGTGTTTAATTCTAACGGTATCTAAACATACAATTTATTATGATAGCCGAGGGCGTGGTTGTGTAAACACACGAAATAAATTTTACCCAAAACATTAGTCGTAATTAACCTGTGTCCTGTAATTAGGTAAACGTGTTGTCACAGACCAAGTAAGAGTGAAGGTGAAATTAGGCAACATTTAATGTGCAAACCGACTATTACATTATTTGAACGCGATTATCACGTATGAGTATGACTTGACTTGACCTGTCACCTGTTTTACTGTTTATATTAAAACCTTGTTGGGCAACCCAGTCGCCATATTAAAGCAGTATCTTGACCCAGTTAAAGTTTCATAAGGAAATAAAGTTGCAGAACAGGCAATTTTTGTGTCTCTTCGCGACCGGTTTTTTTTACAATCAAAAGGTTATGGCTTCATACGACAGTACATTTACAGCTTTCCTTATGGTCTTCAATAAATAAATGTTTATTTCGTATCTGGATATTGGACAATAATAATTTGCCGGTTTTTGTTTCACAATAACCTTTGTACAGCCATTCAAAATAGTGTTAAATCGAATTTACCAGCGCTAAAATGTCAGATAGATACAGCACTTTAGACAAACAAACGGTCGCGTTCAGAATTTGTAAGCCGATTAGCTACTGAAACAAAACAATTGTTGCCAGTACAAATAAAATTCTGCGGAAATTAAATCCGTTTAGTGGTTTCAAAGCGAAAATTGCGCTGAGTAAAAGCTTATTCCATGAAGAGTTTCAGAAACTAATCGTTGGATGTTAATTGTAATATTATTAAGTTTTACTGAGCTTATCAATAATATAGTAGTTATTGCGATTTTGTATATATATTTTATCTGCGTCATTTACTGGAATTTATATTGGCACTTTATGAAAAGGGCGTTGACATTGACCGGAGTTTAAAAAATAAAGAGCTAAAGATATTTCACTCTGCTTCATAAAACAAAATTATATTACACATTTAGCCCGTAGAATTGAAAAGAGAGTGTCACCTGTGTCACTGACCCTCAGTTCAAAAAGCGCATGATATTAAAAATGTAAATTCAATCACCATATGAAAAACCTCCAAAAAACGTGAATAATAAATGCCATCAACACTATCATCACTGATTTATCACATTACATGATCAAACTCGCGTATTTGTGAAGAGACAATGCGGCAGGAAGTATGCTCGGCAGGGTAGTAACGATCATTTTTAGGCGAATTCATCCTTATGTTGCAGACACTAAGGTTTACATTTAACAACACGTAATTTGTTTAGTTTTTAACTAATTTGCGGCGAGGAAACTCCCACACGCGGTTATTCTAATTTTAGTGACGTCACCGCATGTTTATTCGTCAAAATGGGGTCGTGGAACAGTGCTCTAAGTCTGAGTGGCCATTTTTAAAAAAAAAAAAGTATAACCGATCGTTTTTTATTTGTTTTCAGTTACGGACTTAATAACTCCGAAATGTATTGTGATAATTGTGTAATAATAATTATGAAAATTGTAGAATTTTCTTTGAAACTTAAAGTAATAAACGATGTATTTACTTTAAGTATCGACTTTCTTGACTAGAAAATCAGTTTGCATAGCTCGTCCTGTATTTAATTAGGAGTGATACAACTACGATTAGGAGCAGTACGGTCAGGTGGGGGTTATTATCTGTGAAAGTGACGCTCTACTTTTAGAGGGCTGGCACTAATGTTTATTTTCGTGATAAATGGACATGGTACCTCCTCTTCATTAGCCAAATTGGCCAGATTTACTTTTGCGTCTATAAAATGTTTACGACATAGGCCAGACTAGGTATGGTGAACTTAGTGTTTTGATTTTAACCGAAATAAATGTACCTAATTATTAAAGATAGATTTAATTAGTTAATGAGAGGACATAAAAAAGGTCGTTAATACAATATCATTATGAAGTTCACTGATTATGTCAACTAAGTATATAAAGCTGAAAAGCAGATACAGATGATCATTTGACTACCATATACGAATATTGTATTTTTTTTTTGTGTAATTGATACTCTGCTTTTAAGTCAGTAAAATACGAAGCAAAAACACTACATTTAATAATCTACCCACTTTTATAGATAATAGCGGACGTCACGCGGTTTCACCCGCGTAGTTCACGTTCCGTGGGAATACAGGCATAAAAAGTAGCCTATATTACCCGGGGATAGTGAAGCTTCCCAACGGTGAAAGAATTTTTCAAATCGGTCTGTAGTTTCGGAGCCTATTCGTTACAAACAAACAAATCTTTCCTCTTTATAATATTAGTGGAGATAATCTCTGTCTCCTCCTCACTACACTCCCGAAAAACTAGTTTTACGACCAAAACCACTGATCACAAAAAATACGCAAGACCTAAATTAACAGAATCTCTATAAACTCGACTTCATTACAGCTAAAAACGAGCTAAAAATCCATCCACAAATTACAAAGATAATTTTATATTCACCCCTCACTACCCAAAAATAACTTACTTTTACTACCAAAAACATAGAATAACAACTCAAGTGTAACTTAACTGAAGTCCTATAACCCCGCAATTTATTATAGCTCTTACCTAGCATTACTTGACGACCCTAACTTAGACTTAGGTATAACTTTAAGTGACAACGTAATAACTTTGGGAGATAATAGTGAATTACTTTACAGTAGGAACAAGATTAGTTTAATATTGTATGTATATACGAAGTAAATAGGTAGTTATGTAAAAGAACTTTATTTCAGGCAAAAGGCAAAAAGAAAAAATTGCAAAAAGTGTAATTAGGGTTTTCAATCAGAAATTTCTCATTAGCCCCGAAATATGGGTAGCTATACTAATGGGAACACCTCTGCCTAACCCTTCGGGGATTACAGGGCACATATTAAATTTATTATTGTTATATATCTAACTATACTTCAGATCAACAACACAGATCCATATTTGTATAAGTAAGTACTTAAGAACTACGTTAGTAAAACAACAAAAAAGTGCACACAAAGGCAGTCAGACTGACTCGCAATCCAGTGTTTAACATCACCGTTTAGTCTGTCCGCTATTACTTCAAGAATGGTAGTACTTATGGCAGTCGGAAGACATCATACTTAAGAATGACACTTACTCGCTCTTAGCTACATAGGAACGATAACTGGCGTTATGTGAGTGTCACTATTAGGATTACACACCTCTACTTAACCCTTCGGATATCACAGGCGCCTATAATATGGCAAGTTTACAAGTTTATGTATGTATGTAAGTATGTATGTATGTATGTATGTCCGTTTCTTTGTTCCCTCATAACTCCTAAACGGATGAAGGGATTTGAATGAAATATACGTCGTTAGATTCGTCTTGATAGCGCAAGTGTCACTGGCTACATTAAAATTAAAAAAAAAAAACAAAGATAATTGATGGTTTGGGGGCAAAATCGTGGATTTGAAAAAATAAAAAAAAACCATTACCATCGAGTAGGGTATCAAAATGAAGGGTTTTAAAAGGAGATTACAAAAATATATGACACCTATATGTTTAAAATAAATTCAAAGTCACAAATTCTATAAACAAACACAAAAGTTAAATCATCTGCGAAGTATTTTACGCGACCAACGAAAGAACAAACACTAAAGAACTAAAAAGTTAGAAATAAAAAAAGTAGTTAAAAAACTAAAAAACCCGACTGAAAAGACTGAAAAGCCGAAAACAAGCACATTTTAAATTAAACAAAACTTGAAAGCAGGCGGGGTTCACTTGAATATTAAATTATGAAATGAAAATAGAATGGACCCCGCCTGCTTCCAAGTTTTGTTTAATTTAAAATGTGCTTGTTTTTGGCTTTTCAATCTTTTCAGTTGGGTTTTTTAGTTTTTTAACTACTTTTTTACTTTTACTACATAACTTAAATCATTTTCGACCCCTGACATACAGGACGTCCTAGTTCAGGAGTCGATACCACATTATTGAAATATTTAGTGAAGATTTAAAAATAAAATTTATTTATTTATCAGGTTTTTTGATTTAGCTGTTAGGTTGTCAAAGACAAGAACGGGTTTATGGAAGCTGTGGTTATACTTCGATGTGTTTCGTACGATCACTATCTCTTCTAAAAATGTTTGATGATATGGCCAAAGATGAAATACCGACATAAGTTTTACGTTATTAAATTGCCTACGGCCCTAATCAAGAAGGCCCTTTTCTTAAGTTGTTTGCGTCTTCAAAGTTGTTATGAAAACTAATAACATCATTTTCTGTCGCCGTATCTGATCAATAATGCTATCGGTGAAGTTTTCTCAAAGTTCTCTACGCCTTGTGTATCCTGCAGTGAGTTTGTTAGTTTTCATAATAATGTCAGCTTTCGAATAAACCCGAGGCTTCTTATAAAAGTACGTTTCGTTTAAATATTTTGATTGGCCCACTCAAGCTCCGTAAAAATTACATTTCAACAGCGAATTATGCGCATAAATCTTGCGAATTTTCGGTGATATAATCTTGAGACACGGGTATAACGTCGAGACCAACAAAAAACTAAATATTATCCACAGCACTGAGTACCTACTACTCAAATTCTACTCACACCCAAAATATTTCAATAAATTTCCCAAATCGGGGTTACCAGGGCATAAATATGATCCCTTTTATGTTTTAGTCCCACAACAAGCCGGTTGAGCCGTCACGTCACGTTTTTTCAGATAATGTCACTTACTAGGTCATCCTGGAACGCGAAAGGTTCTTAGACGTCTAGGACAAATAAGATCAGTGACTGTGACGACATGACCTTGCGTGACTGTCACAAAACATAAAGGAGATTTATTGAGGACAATATTAAGAAATTTGCTTCTATTGAAAATGTCACAATGAAGATAGTTAGTACAGTCGCTACCGCTTTAAGTTACCATTAACGTCAAAATTTTCACATTCGATTTTGAACTTAACCATCAACTGTTTGTGGTTTAAAATCATTTAGAGCAATTTTACAGTTAGAGGTATCTTGATGCCCTGGTGACTGTACTTTCTAATTAATATTTAAATTGGTACATCCAGCCTTTACTTTGCACATGATTTACTCGTATACAGACCCGTATTTTCCAGACCTTCTCTTCTCCAATCAACATGATTGGTTCAATCATTTCCACACAACAATTACAATTTATGACTTGATTCATAGAACATTCCCAGCATCCGATGTAACAGTGAACGGGTAAATAGATCAACTGTTGTTTCATCGTACTACAGATCATGCACGCATCATTAGATGCGTAGTACTGTACCATAAAATATGGTCCATACGCGTGAGAGATTAGAATTACAAAATATTTATCGAGAAGCCGAAGAATATGTTACTTTTTACCAGCTTGATAGCTTCGCAAAGACCAAAGAAACGATGGACTGTGTGAACAATGATATGGGTAGTAAGGGGTGGCTACTCGGGGCCGCGGTTTGTACAGTTATCGCGGCCTCGACATATAGGGCTAAGAAGGAACATGGGTGGTTTTTTGTCAGTAGAAGTCTGACACTCCCTTTCGCTCTGCCCAAGAGCGGGAGGGGTTATTCGATAATTTTCCAACCGCCAAAAAAAAAAAAAGGATTGGGGTGGCTACTCGTACGAAGATGACGAATAATTTGAGGAATTTAGAAGAAAACAAGATAATTTGACTCAAAACAAATTAGGATAAGGATGACTGATGGCAATAAGCTCGCCCCCTCCCCTGGCCCCTATTACTCGGGACACATCACATAACTGGCGAAACGTAGGTGTAATATAAGGTACACCTTTGTCTAATACTTCCTGGTTTACAAACTTGATATTATGTTATGTCGCATATGTAATAAGGATGTTTACTGACTAAAAAAAATGTGATTCTAATTAGTCCGTCTGTTAGATTATCGAAAAATATTGAATACGTATTGTTTGTTTTACCAAATCAATAAAAATTGACGAAGATAAAACGTGTCAAAGATTTGAGTGGGGGTTTGTGACGTCACTGACCGGTAAAAAATGCCATACAAATGTCTTAGAATATGACATCACACGAGTTTTCAAAGCTCTGTATCGTCTTCATTGTTTGTTTACGTGAAGAAAGAAAAAGTTGGAGCAAGGGGTCTTAAAAAGAGTGACTACAAATAAGAGAGCAATCGAAAATCATGATTTATTTTTTGTTGCACACCAGTCTGTGTAATTTAAGATAAAAATCTAGAATATGTAAAAGTTAAATTACACGTGAAAGATTTGAATCTGTTACATGTTTTCACGCGAGCTACTTTTTCTTTAATTAAACTGCTAACAAAACAATTTTGCCGGAAAGAACAAAATCTTTTATGGGTTTCTAACCACTTTCTGCCATCCCCAATGCATTTGAAGGTGTGGTATTAAGTATAAGTAATAAACGTTAAGGAAATTAAGTATCTATTACTCGAAGTAATTTCTATTTGAAATTACTTCGCATGGTGTCTTAATTTTTACCGCCATCTTTTCCGTTCACAGTGGTTAAACTAATACCTTTGCTTCTAAGACCCATGTTTACCAGCGGACGTAAACAGACTGATTTTATGATTAACAAAACCGCTATGAAATTGTACTGGCAGAGACAAAACGGGACAGACGAGCTTTCACTGTCACCTGTCTCAGATATACAGGCAAAAGCAAAAGTGTGGGTACCCTATCAGAAAATGAGATCACTTTTGACGTCTCAAATTGTTTAGTCTTGAACTTGGGTGGGCTCATACTGAACAGAATGTAGGGAGGACTTTAAAAGACGGAAATTAGAAGACAGTGTAAGTATTGGGTGTTTATAGGGTTCCGTACTTTAAAAGCTAAAAAAAACCCTTATAAGATCACTCTCTTGATTTTTGGGGACATCCTTTGTCCATGGACATCAAATCAGTTGAAATACATATACAATTAGACGGCTATAGTCGTTTTAGAGGCAACCAGCATATAATGGGCATCAGACATCAATAGTCTAAAAACAAAGTAGGAACGAAATAAAAGGGACAGGACGATATCCTCTCCCCATCTCTTTCTCGCTAGGTAAAGTACTTTTGGCATTGCGGACATGAAATTCCACATTGTCGCAACGTCGTTTTACATACAGATTGCGCTGAACGGGGATATTTGCCAACACACCTGCAAGGAAGGAAAGTGTGCAAGGAAAATTGTGCATTTATGATCAGTATGAAGATCTTGAGCACATTTAATTATGGCATGACGGTATAATCCACCTGCGTTTACCCTATTCGTTTCCTTAGTCCATTGTGCCAGTGACTTATTTACAATGGCTGCAGTTTTAAAACATTGGAAATCACCAACGAAGCACACATAAAATCTACGTAACAAAGAGAAAAACTACGTTTGTTCAAACAAAATCTTTTAGTTCTAAGCTTACCTATTTGACATAAACTTTAAGTACATACGTGCCCCGAATAAAAATGTGAAAACTAGCTGAATCATTTCACTCGTCAGTTTCCAAAGCTGCCGCCGAAAAATGCTTTTAGTTGTTATAATTGAATAATTACATTCAAAAACGATCTCCAAATAATAAAATTGAAACGTAGGAAGGTAATTGTAATTCGAAAAGCAATTCCGGCGAAGGGCCATTTTAATTTGGTACAAAATTGAATCTTTCGTGTACCCACTTTACCGTCTTAGAGCACTTCAATATTAGCCATTCGATAATGAGCACAAACGGACTGAACCGCAAAATATTATTTTTTGGCCAATGTTTCGTTTACCAATTTCATTTTTGTATTATGAGACTCATCAAATAACTCCTCGCGGAGTAGAATGGAGTGTCAGACTCTTACCAACTAAAACCATCCCTGTACCTCTTAATGCCCTTGGCATTCCACGGTCCCAGTGACTCTTACAAACCAATTCCTTAATCCTGGTTAATCTATAGTTTACCTTCAAATCGTATAATCTACACCAGGGATGGCGAACCTTTATGGATCCACGTGCCATTATTTCTAAAGCTATGTTTATTGAGACCTTGCACGTGCCGTCCAATAATATTGCTTAGTCTTTATTAGCAGATAATTAAATTCAATATTTTTGATTTTTGATTGAACAGATTGCATGTTGAACTGGACTCCTCTACCAAACGGTTTCTAATCGAATCTTATGTTATTTATCTAGATAAATTTGGTGGAAAAATTTGGTGGTGTGCCTAAAATATTGTGTAACGTGCCAACAATGGCACGCGTGCCATTGTTGGTTGGTTCGCCATTCCTGATCTACACTAATCTATACTTATACACTAATATTATAAAGAGGAAAGATTTGTATTTTTGTGTGTATGTTTGTAATGAATAAACTCAAAAGCTACTGCGCCGATTTCAAAAATTCTTTCTCCATTAGAAAGCTACATTCACCCTGAGTAACATACTGTTTATCCCTGTATTTCCACGGGAACGGTAACTACGCGGGTGAAACCGCATGAAGTCCGCTTGTATTTAATATTAACGAGTGTTCTAATGAAAGGCATTGAAATAATGAATTTGCGTGATACAACGTGTGTTGATATGATGAATTATTCTGCATGTCTTATGATTAGATTCAACCAACTGTTACTAATTTCGTGTGAATATGTTAATGTAACACTCTGTATCGACTTACGGAATATTCAAGTGACATAATTTCATATTGTGATGCGAGAATGACGTCACGGTTTAATCGCGGAATTAAGTCGAGTAATTCCATTTAATAATCGCCTAATTATGGAATGCTACAGATAAGTTTCAAGTTTTAAACTGAATATAAATAAAATAAGAAAGAAAACAGAGCTTTCCCATTTGGTTGTATAACAAAACACATAACATCACTCCTGTAATCCTCAAAGGGATAGACAAAGATTTACCTTAAAGTACATCCACATTTTAAAACCGACTTCTAAAAAAAGAAGGAGGTTCTCAATTCGGATGTTTATATATTTTCTTTTATGTTTGTCCGGGCATAACTCCGTCGCTTGCCAACGGATTTGAAAAAATATTTTTTGTGTTCGACAGGGATACTTCCCAAGTGATCCCATTGTCACCAAATGATTGATCTGATGATGGGATCCCTGAAAAATTGAGGGCAAACCTCAAATTTTATAGGCACATGATGTTTTTCATATATTTTCAAAAGCTGTTTAAATTATTTTTCACTTTTAGTAATTTTGTTTTTTTTTTTAAGTCGATTTCTTTTTTTGCAAAAAAGTTTTTTTATTTCAGTTAAGTATGATAAGTCCCATGTAATAGGGAGCGATCCTATTGCCATCAACCGGGCACAAATAAACTTTATATGTGCCCGGATGTTAGCAATTTATTCAATAAAGACTCCGTGGCTGCTATTGAGAAATCTTTAATGACAAACCCCAATAACACTTTGCTCCACTTTTTTCATCATCACCCTGGAATCAAACCCAGGACCCCTTGCTCAAAAGTCGCACTTGCAATGACTAGACCAACAATATCATATGATATAGAACTTGCATAATGCAATTATATAAAAAAAACGATTTACTATCCTCTAAGAGCCGTTTATATTATATCCCAATACTGCCAGAATCAGCAACTGTGTCCATACCTCTACTCGGTTCACAAGCATTATCTGGCAAATTCCGACGCGACGGTAACATCGGTGCAGTGCCGAACTGCCGATGTCAGTACGCGATAAGACACGTTATTCTTAAACCGTTCTATTATCATGCTCGCCTTCTGGGATTGCCAAGTTTTACACGGGACTGACTCCGATGCTACACCTGCAACCCATTGATTTGGATAGCACTGGTTAGATCTCTGTGGTCTTTCCCAAACATGTTGCCCGGAACCAGTATTTTATATGGAGTGGCTCTGATCTGATATTCACAACACAGCTACTAGATAACACGAAACCTATTGGTAAGATTGGTAGTCTGACTTTTGGGCTTATGACTACCCGTCAGCAAGTGATAATATCAATGAAGGTTTACCCGAGCGATTGATATTACAAGCCTATTTTGTGTATTTAACTTATTGGCTTGATGATGATCACCATTATCATTTAAGCCCGGTATCATCCACTGTATATAGAGCAGCGGTGGCCAGAGAGCAGCGGTAGCCCAGTGGTGTCGGCCCCGACTTACTAACAGTAGGTCATGGGTTCGAACTCAGGCAGACGCATTACTTTGTGTAATTTATTTCATCACCGTTGCTCTCAAAACGGTGAAGGAAAACATCGTGAGGAAACCGGCATGTCTTAGAACCAAAGAATTCGAAGACATGTGACATCTGCCAACCCACACTGGGCCCGTGTGGTGGATTATAGCCTATCCCTCTCCTGGAGAGGAGGCCAGAGTCCTTGCAGTGGGAACATTATAGGCTGATGATGATGATGATGATCATCCACTGTTGGGTATAGGCTTCCGCTTTCTTCTGCCGTTCTTCTGCGTTCTCTGTGTTCCTTATACATCCGTGTCACTGTATCTTAATGATACGGTTTCCAAACTATTTCGAAGATGGATTGATGTTGCCTTCAAGCCACCAGCCCCACTTATATGATTTACTGTTTACATTACCTATTCACAAGACCTTTCGCTAAGTTTTTATTTAATTTTACGGGCCTCCTGATTGTTCTAATTTAACTTGGGCAAAGTCCAAACTTGGCCCGTCAAAGTTAAGGGTAGTTATTCTTGGATGGGGCTTACTTACTCGAGCGCACCGCGTTGACTTTGTGCTCTATTTGTGGAAAATTGAAGTTAATCCTTCTTCTTATTATAATTATTGGTTCATTATAAATGTTATATGCTTGGTACAATATTTTTTACAATGAACACATTGCTGCTGAAATAAAAGTAGGCAGTTTTGAAAAACTTCAATCATTTTTGCTTACTCAAGTTTTCTCTTTGGTCCCTTGGTTTTCTACCTGGACAAAGTTTTCACTCCGTAAAGTTCTAAGTCAATCCAATATGATTCTTTAAATGTTTAACTTTCGACGACTGCCCGCATTTCTCAACGGCTGAAGACTCCTTGATTTCTTAACGAGTCAAGAGTTCTGCAAGACTTCAAAGTCGGACCACAACCATCTGCTACTTCAAAGTAAGAACACGTACATCTTTTGGCATCGGTGCAGATCCACAATACCGATAAAATTTTACCGATATATTTCTGCCTGCTCAGTAAACCGGTATTTCGATTCATATTCCCTCGAATATTGTCACAAACGGGCTTTTGACCCGTTTCCTATCGGAAAATTCAATTCCTGGTTGTGCGACCTTTCCATAACTTGTCTTCAAATGGGCACTGGATTCTTCTGAATATGAGTCGCCGGACCACGATTCAGAAGGCCATTTCAACTACAATAGCCAGAATATAAAAATTCTTCAATCCTGGCTCGAGGGGTTTTGACGTAAATGAAGGTACAATATTCAAAATTGATTGTATTTGGAAACGAGATACGCGCTGAAGAGCAATTATCCTGAAATAATAAAGCCCTTTGTTAGCACACACATGCCTTGATCGAGTACAAAAAGGGTCATGCTATTAAGATACTGCTTAATTTTATTATTCTACTAGCTGACCCACGCAACTTCGTCTGCGTCACAATAATATATAACTTACAACCTTCCTCGGTAGATCGACTATCCAACATAGTAATATTTTTTCAATTGGCTTTCTAATGTTTAAAGAATTTTCAAAGTCGTCTGAGTAATTTTTGAGTTAAATCGTAACAAACAAAAAAAAACAATCTTTCCTCTCTATAATATTAGATAGAACCTTAGATTACATTATCAAAGTGAGAATTACTATAAGTAGGTACCTACTTATCTCTTACTGTTAAATACACAATCATCATCATCATCATCAGCCTATAATGTTCCCTCTGCAGGGACTCAGGCCTCCTCTCTAGGAGTGGTATGAAATAAATTGCATAAAGTAATGCGCCTGCCTGGGTTCGAACCCACAACTAACTGTTCGTAAGTCGGGGCCGCCACCACTGGGCCACCACTGCTGCCAAACCAATATACAATAACACGTTGTAAATATTATGGTGCAATAAATATTTTGAATTTAAATTTGAATTTCCCGGAGGCCAGAATCTCCACGTATCATCGAAGTTTAGATATCCTACTTGTTTGTTATACTCGCAACTATCAGTTCTAACAGTTAGGCAATTATTTGTCAAGGACATAATATTAACGCAGCACAAAAAATCACCAGACTACACAACAAGAAGAAGGCAAGATATTGTTTACTCTGTGCCTTACTGTAAAACTTCTTTTGCAAACCGATTTTTTAATTTCTTGGGACCATTCATTTATAACAAAATTTTAAAGCGAATCCAAGTTCATAATCTTAACAGTCATACCTGTAAAATTGAAATTTTTAAGTTTCTTAACTCATTGAACTATGATGATACTGAAAATATACTTAAAATTACTAGTTAACAAAATCATCACCAAACTTGCATCATACACTTACATTCATTCACACATTTCAAGTCACTTCTCATACAACGTACTTTCTACATATTAAGATGAACACTAAAAAAAAAAAAACCTGACCGTTAATATTTTTAAATTAAATAATTTTAAGTTTAGTCTAATTATGTGTTACCTCTAGTTTTAATAATAGACAAACATTATTATGTATGAGTAACTACAATGTAAACAAACTAGGCATCTAAAGATTTTGCGTGTACTGTGTCAACTTGTATGTCTACCTACAACTTAAAAAAAAGAAGTCACTATTTTATGTTTGCCTACCCCTAGTTTAAGTTATATTACACTTTGTTTTGCTTTGTGCTATTATTTGTTTAAACCGCTTATTTGTTGTAGTGAAATGCTAAGTAGTTTTGTTACACGTTTGCTACAGATGTACAATTACAGAACGAGGAAAACTGCTCCACCGTAATACAGTGTATACTAGTACGGGGAACAGAGTGAATCAGTTTCTGTGCTAACATCCTTAACTACTATGTAATAACACGTAAGTACTTAACGAACAAAACTGTAACATCTAGGTAGGTACTGCTTATTTGTAACTTACACCTCGAAATCTGCAGAAGAAGGTTGTTATTTTTGATTTTGATTTTACGAATAAATAAATAATATAAAATAATATAGTATCAACATGGGTCCGCGTAAGTATTTTGTCGCGCGGACATTTTAACATTGCAATATTTTCTAAGATATTTGTTTAAACTATATAGAGTAAAAGGAACAAATATTCTATATTACATTTTCGTTCTAACAAACACATTTATTTAGATATAGATTAATACCTTACGGGTTAGATAAGCTTCGCAAAAAATAATTCTATTTAACCTAACATTTCAATAGTAAAAAATGGTTATAGTGAGTCAATCATAATAGATAGATATATGCTGTCGCGGACTTTATTGTAGAACTTTTAAAGATAAACATTTCTTTTGTACATAATATTTGCATAACTTAAACCATTTTCGCAGCGCACGAAACGGTAGCTCTCAAAAAGGATTATCGTTTCCCGTTTTTGCAACATTTTTCATTTGTGCTCCACTTCTATAGGTTATAGCGTGATGTTATATAGCCTAAAGCCTTCCTCGATAAATGGACTATCCAACACAAAAAGAATTCTTCAATTCCAACCAGTAGATCTTGAGATATAAGCGTTCAAACAAACAAACAAACTCTTCAGCTTTATAATATTAGTATAGATTAAAGGTTTCGATCCTCAAACATGTCAACTTGTTCCGTTAAAAGCAAATCAGACAACTCCAAATAGAGTACAAACAGACTCATGACACGCGCGAAACACAAAGATCTAAAGATCAGTATCCACACGTAGCAAGCACATTTACAAAGCTGTTTAACCACAGCACTCACTAGCTCACAAAACAATTCTGTCACGAGTAAAAAAGGAACGATAATTTCCTTTCAGTGCAACACAATCACATCTCTGCATCTAGAGGCTTGATGGATGCCGTGTCCGTGCTGTGAGCACAGAGCTTTAGAACTGCTCCAACGAATAGAAAGAGGACTACATTTATCAACGTCTCTCTTTCAGCTAAACAAGCGTTGAAGTGATGTTCTTTAGCGTCTGAACTCTGAAGAATTCTAGTTGGAACGAACAATTTTCCAGATGAAATTCGCAATCAAGAGAACATATTACTTCTACGCAATCTAGACTCGTCTGAAATACGACTTCTGAGGCTAGTACTCTGTGTAACGAATTTTTTTAGCCACCTGTATGTACTGAGCTCATATTTCAAAAGTGACAGTTTCCCAGTTTGTCGTACCTGTTGACTTCAACGAGTAAGGAATGAGTCGACGGTACAAAGTTGGGAGTTTCTGCATAGTTCATGTGCGGTTTCGAAATGCAATGTGTTTCATAAGGGTATTAGAAGTTTGAGAGAGTAACAATCAGATGTTGATCATAATAAAAGAACACGTACGAGTGAAATCATTTCTATATAATTCAAGGAATTTTGAAATTATGCACTAAAGATCTCTCGAATTTAATAACAGCTTATGTAAAACGTAATTATAAGGTAGGTACCGTATGTATTATTTGTCGAAACGCGACGTATAATAATGAAGACACAATAAGCATATCTAAATAATTAAAAGCTAATTAGATTACCTTTAGAATTTGGACAATACATATAAAATATTATATATGTATAATATGTTCCAGTTATAGAATTTTACAATGGACTGATGACACAAAAGCTGAAGATGTACTAAATTATTTAATGACAACTGCGTAATACGTTGAAGAAAAACATGTCAAGGAAAGAAAAGGCAGAGGCCAAGGAGGTTCTATAACTGAAGAATACGAAGAAATGACCCACCCACTAACTCGTACGAGGCCCGTGGGAAAGTTACGGCAAAGTCCTTCTCTAAGAGGTGGTCTGTGTTCCAGCAGTGGAACATTAAAGGCTGATTATGTTCTCAATTCAATCAATGTTCCAAAAGCTTGACAACTTAATAGATCAGCTAATCCTTTACTAATTACAACAACGACAAAAGTGTCTCCAACGACATTAGCAAACAAAAATAAGTGTTCAATGAAGAGACAATCGAAACAAATTACTTAACTTAATTCAAAATACCAAACTCTGTAAGTAGCTGAAACTCAGTAAACATTGACAAATAACTTTGTAGATCACTTAACTTTCAGTGATGGTTTAGGTCCCCTTCGAGTCGTCTACCTTTCAGTAAATAAATGGAAGTGACAATTTCAGTAGAATCTAGAAACTATTTGGAGCTTCAGCTCTTTGTCAAAATGTCAACTATGCTAAGAGTTATTACAGACATAAATGTGTTTGTCTCATTTGTCTAAGAATTAGTGTAAATGTTGTGTGTACCTTTGTCATATCAGTGCTTACAGTTAATACGTTCGCCAATGTAAAGGCTTTTCTACCCTATTGGTATGCAGCAATTTGATTTATTAAGGTATACGTTTCAAAGATACTGATTAGTAAATTTTACCAGCAACACTTGATGGATACGAGAGTTATTGGACAATACGCTACACAAGAATACATTTCATTTCTAGTAATGATTACGAAATGAAATTCTATGAAAACGATCCGTAAAATAAAGGGACTGAGTAGAATATTAAACTTAGTTGGAAAACTGTTATTATTATAATCAGTCTTCAAGACTTCACTATCTTCATCTAGCGTGACAATTCAAATGGCCTATGAGTCTGGCTTTTTCAGTAGCATCTATCAGTTCCTGTGATGGTGCAAGCAACAGGACATGCAAGACACGATATCAAGTGTCCTATCAATTGTCTTACAACACCACATTTCTGACTTCTCTATTAGTCTGTATCTCATATGACGTGCCTTGGTAACAAACTAAACTACCTATCAATCACTACAATAACTACTTATCAATTAGCGTCAGTATATTTAAACGACCATTCGTCAGACGACGATTGCTGAACAAACAAATATAGATTTCGGAAACTTAATCTATTTCTAGACTATTGATTTGCTAACCCAACTTCACAGTAGTCAGGCAATCTCCTCAGATGATTACGAACACCAGTGAAGCAAAATTTTGGTGTCTGGTCTTGAATAAATTGATAATAATTTACAGATTTTGTAAGCTACACGTAAACTAATTTCGCCAAATCACTGTATTAGGTACGATAGATTTTTTTTCGACTTAGGAACAATGGTCAAAGATATTGTTCCTAGAATCTATCTATTGTTGTTTTGTGTTCCAAAGATGACAAGTCGAAATGGGTATAATTGGTATGAAATTAATGAAGTCTTTTTTAAGGAGTGTGGGAAATCATCAAAGGACTCCTCCTGCTCTGAGCGGAGCGGAAATGTGTCAGACTCTCACTTAAAACCAACCATGTGCCTTCTTAACCCTTTGTGTCCGTGTCCGCGGTATCTCTTTCGAACAACCCACAGCAATTAATGAAGTCTTAATTATACATTTCGTGGTGTATTTGCGTCATCACACGAGTCCTGCGTGTTCATTTGTAGGCATTACAAAAAGTTTATATATTAAGTTAATTGTCTCTGACATAATGTCCTCAGACACTTGTTCTGATTGTTGAGATCCTCGTCGTCTTAGTTAGCCGACTTCAAAAAAAGTATTACTTTATTTACTTCTTTATTTGTCAATCGTCCGCGTTTTCTTTACCCTGTTTAAACAATCCAAAGGGCAAAGGATTACCGTCCTTTGCCCTATGCATTGTTTAAACTTCATTCTTCAAAAACAGAAGTAAAGACTTTTCTTCGGTGTCAATAACTTTTTGAAATGCTTTTCCTTTTATATTTAAATTTCCAATTTTTTTCTGTTGTGGCAGCATTACCCAAGATGTTAGCCCAAGCAAAGGCGTGACTATTGATTTGTTATCAGCCTTCAACAAAACACGCTTTCGCTAAATGATATGCAAATCAACACATATCCAATTCAAACGCTATTTTCAGTGAATAGGGTAAGGATAAATGAATGCAATATATGACGAAGGTAGTTAACAGACATTAAGACCGGTCAAGCGATATTGGACTCTATTTGAAAAGTAATTATGGCCGTTATGATTTAATATTAGATTTATACGATGATCTAACATATCGTGCTCTAACGTTTGTGTAAGGACTTGAACGATTTGTAGAACCTTGGCATTGTGTGTAAGGTTTAACGTAGAGTAATAGGTCATACAAAACATGTTGTTCCACATACATAAGCCTGGTATTAAATTAATACCTGTTTCGAACTTGAACTGTAAATATCCGAGATCAAAAAGAACATAATGATGTCACGTTTATTACTGGCAACACAAACGAGGAAAGAAGAAAAATAAATAGACAAGCATACTAAATAGGAACTTTACGGAATACCATAATTTTCCATTTTCCTTAAACACCATAAAGGTGATCAAAGATAAAAATGAATTTCGCAGTTATAACCAAAGTTTATTTTCTACAATCCGTGTACCTCGATTGGATTATTGGGATACTAATGGCATTTTTTAAATGACGATATATGCGTCCCCTGTACCTTTTATAAAATGAGTTTAATAAAAAGTCTTACTTAGACCTAATTTTCTTACGTAAATCCACACCGCTTTTGGAAGCCTGCGGTTTAAGTATCTAATGGAACTTACGTCAAAAACGACTACATGTCTTTAATGATGGCAACAATTAACAGATAAAAAAAACCAAACAAATAAACAAACCTCGATCTGTTTGGTTGCCCTTGACACAATTGTGAACTTAGCGACAATGACATGACATAAACCACTGATGCGGGCATTTAATTGAATACTGGCCATATTTTATTATTTCGCTTTAGCCTTCTAATCGATTCATGATCGAGTCACGTCGTGAATTCGAGACTAATTAGGGAATGGAGTTTGAATATTTAATTGTAGATTCGGCTTTGTAAAACCCATGTATGTAATAAAGTGTACGTGACAAGAAAACATGAATGAATAATTATCTAGAAGAGTATGAATGTGGCTACACATTCATCATCACCATTCATTCATTTGTTTTTCTTCTTTTTTCTCATCATTCATTCTCTTCTAGAAAATAATATTTTTTCTAAAGAAATTTTGGATGGACTGTGAAGATGATATGGTTAGAAAGAAGCTGACTGCTGAGATGACAACTAATAGGGGAGACCGTATGTTAAATAAGTAAGTGATGATGATGAAGTGATGGTGATAAATATTAAAATACGAGTATATAAGAAAACATGGATAGATTGCGAGCAATCTAATAAACAAATTAAGTTTCGAAGAAAGAGATTTGAATGCTGCACAAATAAATCGTAACGGTAAGGTGATGACGCTGATGATGAATTTAATATATTACTCACTACATAAAACATTTGATAATATAGATAGCATTCATGAAAAAGATTATGCATTATGTCATAATGATATCTACTGATCAGATAATTATCAGCATATTTTGATACGATAGCACTAATCGATAGTTTCACGAACGTACTCGACATGTCAAAACAAAAAGTATCAATGAAATAATCGATTTCACTTAAGCATTGAATGAAATACACATTCATATTGTTGTCTATGGAAAGTAGGTCAGTGTAATCTATTGTAGACCTTATTCTGTTGAAACAAAGACTACATTTATAGATTCAGCGTTTGCATTCGTCTTATTCAATTAAAGATTAAGAAAGAGAAAAAGAAGAAATTACAATTTTTTTATTCTTTTTTTTTTGCGTCCATCTTGGTGTGATATTGTAATGATGTAAGTAGTCTCTAAATTTTGTTTTCTGTTTCTTTATTAGGTCTCTTTGAAAATGTAATTCAGGTTACACGCAATCTCCACGTCTGAGGGCAAATGTCAAAGACCTCGAAATGTACAGCAAACCATATAATACTATTACACAATCAGTTACATTTTTTGTGAATTTTACGGTCACCGATTACTTTATTGGATAATAGATATTATTTGACACGAGTTGAGTTTCAAATTAAATAATAGTCGCAATACATTTGGTTTGAAATTAGTTTTTTTATTCATTCAATGAGGTCTTCTAGTATTTCTAAAGGCATGAAAGGATACGGTTAATAATTAATAAACTTTTGTTCATTTAAAACTCCATCCATTATGAGGCCATATTCTGGAAAACAAACTTATATTTGAACAATGAGAACCTAAAACAAAAGCGGTATCTTCCACAATCTACATCAGATGCAACGGTGCAGTATATTTGCTTTGGCAGACCTCGGAACGTGTCTTGCCGTGCACACTAGGAATTAAAAGCTAAGCTAAGCTGGACTAAAGACTAAACTCTTTGAACAAATAGTCCATTAAACAAGGCTACCTCGACACAAAAAGCCGACAAGTTCGCTATAAAATAGCAACAAGAGCGAATGATATTGGAAAAAGGGGAAGTAGTAATATTTTTTTAGTCTCGAAGGTGTAGTAAAAATAAAACAGTCGCGAATTCGACGCCAGATCAATTTTATAGGCGTACAGTCAAGAGCAACAATATGTTCACACGTAACTTTTAAAACCGATTTTCTCCCGCAAATTTAATTGCAATTTCCCTTTGTTATGAAAATAACAATGTAGAACCCATATTATTATGAAATAGTTACAGTTAGTTCTTAAAAAGAGGTATCGCATTGCCTAGTGGTAACTGGGTTGTGGAGTTCAGATAGGCAGTCACTCCATGTAAACTATTGATATGCAGCTGGATCCGGCTAAAAGCAGATCTCAACGTGGTTGAAAAAAGGCGAAACAGATGATGATAATGATTATTATGAAATGCTTCTTATATCAAAATAGGGATGTTTACTGACTTAAAAACTTATGATTCTAATTATACCGTCTGTTAGATTATCGAAAAGTATTGGATACGTATTTTTTTGTTTTATCAAATCAATAAAAATTGACGAAGATAAAACGCGTCAAAGATTTGAGTGGGGATCGGAGACGTCACTGATCGCTAAAAATGTGTCGTCATACTAATGTCTTAGAGAATGACGTCACACGAGTTTTCAAAGCACTGTATCGTCTTCATTGTTTGCTTACGTGAAAAAAGAAAAAATACGTGTCCAATATTTTTTGGAAATCTATCTGACGGACTAATTAGATTTTTTTTGTTAACCACCCTATTGTAACAGTTATTACACGAGTAAATCGCTTCGAAGATAACGTAAGTGTATACTTCTTGGTGCTCTTGACAGTACATATACCGATCCGTGAGAAGATGAGGGGGGAATAACACATCACTTTTAACAACGCACTATTTCATCGCAACGACAGAACACAGAGGTCAATGCTATGTCGTGAACTCATAACAGTCGGCTCGACATTGAGGATAAAACTATGTCGATATCCACCTCGTGGGAAAAGACACCTGTTTTGCTCATGACAAAACATCGAAGAACCAAAATAACTCTTGCTTTCTCATGGTTCTTGTGTATTACTTTCAGTTTCAATGCCGAAAGCGTATAGAGCGTTTGTATTCCCTGAAGGGTAGGTAGATGTGTAGGTTTTGTACGTATTCTCACATTTGGCCAGTTGGTATTTAAGCGTCGTGTAATAGGGGACGAGCTTATGCCATCAACGAGGCACGAACCCAGACTATAGGATCAAGACGGAATAATGGAAGAATTTATGTGACCTATCTAAAAATATCTATTAATGAGACGAATCTAACGATACCTTAATTAAAGAATTCCATCGAGTGCTTTGGAAAATATGGGGAATAAAGAACATTGCAAATAAAGATAGACGCGAAAGACATAACCCTTTCCTTGCAGTCGGGTAAACACAGCTGTAGTGGCAGTGTATTTATAACTTACATACAGTTAGTACTGGTCGAAGTATAAAACAATGTTTGTAATTCCAGCTAACGAAACTCTTTCGCACGTACATTCGAATTTTATTTAATAGCTCAATTATAATAACTGTCTAACTGCGGTACTCAGAGATATTTAATTATTACTTAAGCCTTCACTTAGTAAAGATTTGACATACTTTTGTATGACAAAACTGTCAAAACCTTTACTAAGTGAAGGCCTAGCTAATCATTAAAGCTCTCTGAGTGCGGCAGTAAGCTGATTTAGAATAGACTAAAAAAAGTTTTAACAAAGTAACATATCTTACTAGACAAAGAAATACTTAATAATACACATCATACTTGTGCTTTGTGTTAAAATCCTAAAATAATACTTAACAATAATAAAAATGTGGTTACTCAGTACTTAGTTAGATTACCTAAGGAAATAAAGGGTGTAAAAGTACCCTTAACGCAAACGAACAGCATTTTTTCTCCCCACCACTGCGATCATTTTTTTGTTCTAGACCATACCTGGGAACCCCCTAGTTACGGAGATATTGGGGGTCAAAGTTCCTAATTTTGCACAGCTGTTTTTGTAAATACTAGTTTTGCAGATTATAACTTAACTTAAATTACCTCCATGACCCTTCTACTATTCAAAGCATCCACTAGCACAATGTTTTAAGAGTGCTACATAGAGTTTTACCGTAAAATAAGATTTTTGACCCAAAAAAAAAGTAGTTTCCCAGCAAACATTTTTGCGTAGGGGTACTTAGATGTACAGAATGCTTGGTTGGCGTATGTGTGAAGGGTTAATTTACACCCTGTATATGGTTTCATGTTGTCCTGAGAAGGAAAACATAATCAAAGGTCACGACAGATATTTAATCAAATAAACATGCCATCCATCTTTGTTCACAGTAAATCTGGCTCAAAGAGGACACAAAAATATAGAGCACTAACACTTGGTCCCCCACTTCGTCCGTTCGCAAAATTTTGTGATAGGTCGGCTAAAATACATGATACTAGCTTTTGCCCACGACTTCGTCTGCATACAATATTTACTATGAGACTTTGTCAATTATAGCCTAAAGCCTTCCTAGATAAATGGATTATCTTACACAAAAACATTAGCCATATTCCTAAGATTTAGCACGTTCAACCAAACAGACAAATAAACTCTTTAGCTTTATAAAATTAAGTATAGATCAGTATAAATTATAGCTTACTAAGTGTTGCCAGCGGCTTCGCCCGCTACAACTCGAATATTATCCCAGGGGAAGATAAAATCGGGTTATAAACTATCTGTGTACCAAATTTTATACAAATCCGTTCAGTCATTTTTGCGTGAAAGAGTAACAAACATGAACATCCATCTATCACACATACATACTAACAAACTTTCGCGTTTATAAAATTAGTAGGATAGCTAACGATGCAAGTCCGATAGAGAAAACTGTCATTATTAACACATTTCTCTGATACATGCTGTCTAGTGTTTGTCACGTTAAGATCGAACGGAGAAAAGCATCAATTCTGCATGGAGATTCGAGTTTAGGATGCAAACCATTTCAATGGAAACTAGATAGGCGCGATCGCTACACAGTGCATAGGTATAATTTATCTTGTTATCTCACTCAAGTGAATCACGTTTATGACATCCTATACTTAACAAGGTATCTACTTTTAATACATATCCTCGAGCGATATCACCGTCGAAATTCGCAGAAAATCACAACTACATTTTGAACAAACACTATTTGGTTCGTTTCCACGTTCCAACCGCAATTCGATCCTAATTAATATGTACTTCCATTTATAAGCTTATTATTTAGCTAATTATACTACAAATATTTAGGTATAGTTTGTGTGTTTAACAAATTAATTTTCGAACCATTTGACTATCTAAACTAACCTACGCCCACTAGTTTTTAGGCCATCGGCTTGACTTATTTTTCTTTTATGCTTTACTAGCCCACGATTTACCCACGATGAAAATTTTGCATACGTACACAAACTTTTCAGTAGCATGTTTTTCATGGTATCCTGACACCAAATGTAAATTAAACCTAAGAAGCTTTTTGAGCGTTATTAGCTTATAATAACATTTGATTAACTTATTTGATCATGCCACGGGAATAACTACCGCATTTTTCCGGGATCAAGAGTAGCCTATGCATTATTCATAGAGAATACAGCTTGATACAAAACTTCATCTAAATCCGTTAAGCCGTTTGAACGAGTAGGAGCAACAAACATACATACAACCTTTCGCCTTTACAATTATATTGGTGTGATACTTTTTATTTAGTAATTTGGTCCCAATGCCAGAGGCATTGCTCACATAGTCAAAGGTGCAGGTGAAACATTTGAGTAATTACAACCAGTGCACGTTAGACATACGTTACGTCGTCATGACTTATTTACATTTAATAACGCGACAAATAAAGTCGAAAGCCTTTAAATCAGAACCGAGATTATAATCTCAATGCAAAGAAAGCCGCTACATACATTGGGCAACACTTACCAAGATTAAGAACGGCGCACCTGTTTGTGGTGTACCTTGGTCTTTATTGTCGGTCAATGAGAAAACTTAATGAGTTGGCAAACCAACCTGTTTGGATTACAACGATTGTACTGCTGCAATTTAGTGATTTGCTCATAATATTGTGTTGTAATTTAATTAGGTGTTTGGTCCTTGATTAAAACTCATTTCTAGCTATGGTCAATGGCTCGTTGCATGTTAATCATTTTTAGGGTCAGCTTATAATAACTTAAAGGATCTGGGTCGACTTACCTGTAGCCCTGCATAGTTGTATAGCTACGTATGTTTATTTTATATCGATACAATTTTTTTTTTCGTAATTCTTGCTACTGTTTGTCTTTTCTACACACTGTGTCTATATTTCTAATCCAACTTTCCTCTCGCAGGTCTGCTGGAAGAAATTTCTTTAGAAATAAGCAGTACCTTTGTGCTCTTCTATTTTTTATATATTTTCCTTTTTTTTTGTATTTTGTGTGTACATAAATAAATAAATAAACATAAACTAACTATGGATTGTTACGTTATAAATGTACACCTCTTGACACAATGTTTAGGAATAATAAGAAATAGTAAATTCCTTCAACAAATGAGACACCAGGACAACAGATAATCTTAGAAAATGGCCCAGTTCTATAATTTTTCTTTAAGCAAATCTTAATCCAGACTGTACACTAGATTTCTAAGAAATACAGACAGTTTTGAACATACGTTTTTGAACTGACATGTTCAGTAACATTATCATTAACATTGATTTATCCGTAATCATGGCGCTTGCAACAGCGCCGAAATATCGGAAACTCGAAACAAACAGTAAACATGATAAATATTCCGTTTTCAGTGTTAACGACAAACCTAAAATATTGCTCACATAAAAGACCTGTCACTTATTTCAACACTAACGACAATGCATTATTACAAAAATCCCGATTTACCTAGATAGGTATGACACAAGTCCATAATAGCGTCTCGTTCGTGTTGTATGCAATGAGTATTAAGAGTATAAGGATACTGATATCTGCCGTAAGATGACTAGATTAAGAGCCGCTTTGCCGCAGATGGTTAGAAGGTAAAATGGCTTGTAGTACCTAAGCGTTGGGACATATCGGTTATTTTTAAAGATATTGATGATGATGATGATGATGGCATTCTAGGGCGATTGTCGACAGCTTTAGTGTACTTCTCTTTCATGATATTACTAAAGTCGTCTTGTCAGGAGTGATGCGGCGGATTGTGGCGCTGTGCTGTGTTAAATTGACTTCGACTGTTAAAAAGTCCAAGTAAGATTAGCGTCCACAGTTTCACAGTATGTTTGTGTATTGAAATTAACATAGCATAACATCAAGCCTGAAACCTTACGAGGGTAAGGCAGAGGTGTACCCATATTTGGCCATTTATGCTTTAGTCCCATGTAATAAGGGGCGACTCTATAATCATCAACAGGGTATAGAACCCTTACCCAAAGCTCAGTAGTCGCGCTTGTGTTCACTTACAAAACGAAGCAGTCACTTCAGGAATTACTGGCAATGTCTTCAGAAATGAAGTTCCAAATAAATGAAACCATATTGTGTACTTAGTGAACGAAATACAAAGTATGATAACAAGAATTAGAAATAGCCGGTGCGAGAACTAATCTCAACTGAAACTAAACATCTGGCGGAGAAGTCGTTCCTTACATAGAATACTTACTGTTTTACTGTTTCTTGAATACAAGAAAGTTTTTGTTTTAATCTCGAGATACGAACCGAAAGTCTGGAACTTTCGGTTCCCGGCATCATACTGAAGACTAAACATCGGTGTAGATGTATGTGCTAGCAAACTTAAATACTCTTTCGGTAGTGGGAGGTGTGAATGGATTTCCTTTCAAACTGCAAATAGCCTCATGCCTGCTTGTGACAGATTTTTCAGAGAAAATTTCTTCGGCCATTATAACGAAGCTCGGCTCTGTCGAACCACTCGGGCCAATTCGCTGGTAAACTCGGCTTGGAATAAATTCGATGGTGGGATTCACATTATACCTTGGCAAAATGTACAAACGCCAGAGAATTTCGACTCGAAATTAAAATTCAGCGAACAGTAACTTATTTCGTCGAAATACGATTATTTAATCAACCACGTGGATCCCATAAAAGCGGTTTAATATCTGAAAATCATATGAAATAACAAGCCGTATTCTTGGAATATCTGTAAGCAGATTAAATTCTTGAAGTTTCGCAAGTTTCACATTATGGAAAATATTTGAATGGAAATTCGAAGTTGGTTTTCCGATAAATGGATTTTCTTTCGTTAATTTCTAGATAGGAATGAATATTTAGTTCCCAAAATAGGCTTGATAACGTTGGCGGTAACAGACGACTGTCTAAATTAAAATTAGAACTATATTCTTTTGTGTCACTCGAAAACTTAGGGTTGTTGCTTGTCACACGGTACGAGTATAGTACAGTTGCATACAGTAGCGTTATACGATCAAGTGGCAAGAAATTTTAACTTTTTTTCACTTTTATTCTCCACACAAATAGATTTCAACGGTATCCCTACAATACATTACTATCACTCGACGTTGCGTACCGTAACTAACGGACTACATTATAGCATCAGATATACAGAATGAATCAATTCGTTACTTCTGCCTCCAATATAGAAGTAGACGCTTTTCAAAAAGTATAAATAATTAATCATTCCGTCATCGCAGGTGGTCTGGGTAAGACGTTGGTTTATTTCGGATCTGTCGTTCGTTCCTGATCATTAAAATGCCAGCCGAATGCCAAGCGACAGCTTAAACAATTATTCACTTAAAAACTATGTGTTCTGTCCGCGGTTTTGTGCATTCCAACGTGTAAATAGAAATTACAGTAAACAAAAACAATGTCGTCAACTTGCTTTAAAGTTTTTGCGCAAAATTTCTACAAATTTTTTTCACGGGCATCGTACATTTTTCGCGACTTAAATATTTTTTTTAACTTTCTCGTTGGTCTAGTACAAGAACATGAGGTCCTGTGTTCGATTTCCGAGGAGGGCAAGGTGTAATTGCGGTTTTCCATTAGAAATTTCTCTGTATCAGCCAAGGAGCCCCAGATTTGTGCCCGGTTGATGGAAATAGGCTCGCTTCCTACAGGGTAGTTAACAAAAAAAATCTGATTAGTCCGTCAGATAGATTTCCGAAAAATATTAGACACGTATTTAAAAATTTTTTCACGTAAAAAAACAATGAAGACGATACAGTGCTTTGTAAACTCGTGTGACGTCACTTTCCAAGACAGTATGACTTTCTTTACCGGTGAGTGACGTCACAACCCCCCACTCAAATCTTTGACGCGTTTTATCTTTGTCCATTTTTATTGATTTGATAAAACAAAAAATACGTATCCAATATTTTTCGTTAATCTAAAAGATGGACTAATTAGAATCATATTTTTTAAGTAAGTAAACATCCCTATTACATGCGACTTCAATACCTGGCGAAATATGGGTGTACCATTAGGCACCTCTCTGCCTAACCCTTCGGGGATTTCAGGTGTGCTGTTATGTTATGCGACTATTTTTGATTGTCATTTGCTAATTCCAAGCACTTGGAACCTTTTGTTCGGGACGCGCTAAATTGAATATATCACTTAGATTTTTCTTGGCCTTACGACCTGAAAATAAAACTCCCTCCGAGTACTAATTCAGTAAAAGTAAAGGTCAACGACTTACAAGTCTATTCATTTTCTTTTGGTGAACGCAATGTTTATTTCGCTTCAAGGCGAAAACAATTTTCTCGTTTCCTTCTTTGTGAGCACCTAGGTAATATATATTATTCTAATGGCCGGAATAACTCTGTATTACTAAAACAACAACGGCTGATAAGATCAAAAGATTGATTACAGCAGATTCAGGCCCGGAAAAATCTTTATAGTTGTAAGATAAGCCCAATAGTTGATTCGGTATATCGCTACGGATGCTGCAGATGAATCAAAGTAAATTAAACTGGATTATGTATCTTGATGAAAGCAACGCTTCTCGCTTCATGATTTCCTCGTTTAACTTCTGCAAACTAATCCGCGCAGAAGTTTGTTTGAAGACAATCGGCTGACAGCTTGAACAGTGGGCTTCAAAACTATTGATCAAAATTCTAAAACCATACCAAAGCAGACCGAAATAAATGGCTATTCCAGTAATTGATTTGATTTTGACGTTTGTCGGTATTTTGAGAGACATCAGGAAACAGTGTTAATGGGATTCTGTCATAATATTAGTTACCTGTTTACAAATGGGAAAAGTTTTGTTCCCATTTGACATTGTTTATTTTTAAAACTGACATTTCAATTATAATTTGGCTCCTACCTACTCATTTAAACTGGGAAAAATACTTACAGAACAGCTTGTTATGAATGTGTTAAGTGTAGGTACGTTTTACGAGTAATTTCTGATTTTATCCTTGATAACTCATTTTTTTGTAAATGCTGGTTAACCAGTAGGTAATTGGCGACTGTATAAGATCAAGACTGAAACACCTATGTGTACCTATGATATCTTGTACACAGAATCTGATGGTGAACCTTTATCATCATAACTTCATATTATAAAACAAGGTCCTCCGTCGCTCCGGGGCGAGGAGGAATGGGACGCCGTCGCCTCCTTCTGCGAAGCAGTGATGCTGGCGAAGGAGGTGGCGGAACGCGAGAGGGAGAGAACCTCTCGTCCCAGCCGCCGCGGGAGGCGCTCCGGGCGTCGGGGGTCCCGCGATGACCTCCGGCCACCGTAGACGCGGGCCTGTGGACGGTGAGTGATGGGCTAACTCGCCGTCCGTCCGTCTCACGACGAAAACAGGCCGTGTCGACGGCGCGTTCGTGTTCCACGCGCGCCTCAAAGAGATGTCAGCAACATGGGAGGGGCCCGAAAGGGCCGACGCCTGTCGGGGCCGCGGGTAGTCCAACGGTTATCGCGGCCTCGACATAGAGGGCGAAGAAGGAACATGGGTGGTTTTTAGTCAGTAGAAGTCTGACACTCCCTTTCGCTCTGCCCAAGAGCGGGAGGGGTTATTCGATGATTTTACACCCACCAAAAAAAAAAAAAAAAAAAAAAAAAAGGTCCTCCGTCGCGTCTGTCTGTCTGTTCGCGAATAGGTAACTCAAAAATTACTGCATCGATTTTCATGCTGTAACTTTCACTAATGGATAGAGTGGTTCTAAAAGAATGGTTTAAATATACTTTTTATTTCGAAATTCAACCCTAATTGAGTTAAATAGGGAATGAAAGTTAGTTGGGGTATTTTTGGACATCCAAGCGGGCGAAGCCGCGGGCAAAAGCTAATTAGTAATTTATGTGTGAGGCTGTTACTGCAATAGTAATAGGTCCACATTTGCGCTTTTAGGCGATATTGATCGTACTCCGTTGTTTTACCGACAAGACAAAATTACAGTATCAACAACAAATAAGTCCATATCAATTAAACCGATACCCTATATTCACGGTAAGTTAATTGAATAATTATATACCGGGCACCGATCGCAACTGGGGTGTCACGGCCGGAAGAAAGCGTACACGACGGATGTGGGCAAAAAGTTATTGCATTATGGCCGACAATGTACCCAGATAGGGTTGCCATATTTGCCATGCCATCTTTATTTTATGTGGCAATAAATTACAGCGGTAAATTCTCGGGTTTGGCATGGATGATCATGTTTTTCGTGTATATGGTTCTGTATGTGGTTCTCCGAGTACTTATTAAACACAAAAGAAAAAAACATTTGTCGTTTATCTTTCATAATTGAGTCCAATGACATGCAGTAGGTAATCAAAATGTTGAATAATTATTCATGCATAGCAACCCTAATTGCGATAAACAGATGGAAAACAAGCGTGACTGACAGGTAAGCATGACAGCGTTTTACATATGAATTAGGTTAATTAATACGTTAACTCGATGAGTGACAACGGATAAGCATGCACTAGATATACCAATTTTAATACTGATAATAAATTGAACGTGCATTTTCGAATGATGATAAAACTTATATGAAAATTCGAAATTGATTACACTTTTTTACTCGTTTAAATATAAAATAATGCCTGTAATACCGGAAGGGTTAGACACAGGTGTACCTAATAGTACCTATATCCACATTTCACGGTCTCATGTAAAAGAGGGCGAGCTTATTGCCACCAACGACGCACAAATTCTAACTCCGTGGCAAAAAAAAAAAACAAAAAAAATCAGTAACAACAGATTTTTTTTATGGGAAAATCCAGTAACTCTTTGTAACGACCCAGATATCGAATACACTTCAGGCTCAGCGCTTGCGACCACTAAATCAATCAAGCTAAACCCGTTAAAATTCCTTTAAATAACTTAGATTAATTTAGTGATTCATACAAACTCTGTACCATTTTATATCGGTAATTTGGTGAGGTTTGGTGAGGTATGTACAAGAGTATTCACAGCTAGTGACTGTTCGGACATTGGGATTCAGGTCAGACAGAATTATAAAGAAAAAAAACAATATTTAAATGCTACGTGCCACGACTTCCTCATTACAAATAGATGCCTGAAAAACTGAAACATTCAAAAGAATTAATAAAATTGAATCTACGAAACACGTCCGCTTGTCAAACTTCTTTAATTTTATTTCGTTTACTTGAAGCCTTCATTATTAATACGTAGGTACGCAAGTTGAAGTACAATTTAATGAAACGGACTTTGAATAAATTTCTAAAACAGCTGTTACGATTTTATGACTTAGACCGTAAAAATAAGGATAGTACCTAATCTACTCTATACAAACATAAGTACTTGAGTAGGTTTTTACGTAAAAGATAGACACGCTTCGCCAATTTATTTATATATCTACCTATTAAATGTAGGTCTCTATATATATTTATCTATTAAGATAGCAATCTAGAAAGTACTTCAACATTAGAAGTACTTATTTTTTTCCTTTAGAAGCACTCAACATCAATAACACTATTCGACCAATATCATTATTATCATTGTTAGTTCGCAACACAGAAAAAATCCCCAATAAAAACTAGTTAAAACTTTTCAAATATTATTAGAGTCAATTGAAGCATTCGTTATCTAGACGTGTGTTTATTTATTCAAATCTTTTAGTAAAGTGGGTAATATTAAAATCGACTCTATTGACTACGGAGTATACATTTTGTAAAGGAAAGACGTACGTGGCTTAATAAAAATTGCCACTCAGGTCAATCTTTAGGTTAAGCCGCGCTTGCCTAGGCTAGTCTGTGGATGAGTCAGCGCGAGGTGACCACTCAATACATACCGAATTTCCTCCGTGCCTTGGACAGCACGCTGCCATATTTAAATCTTTTGCAGGTAGTCGGTGACCTGAAAGTCTGACAAACAGTCTTAGCGAAGGGCATTTACTGGGTTATGGAGGTCACATAGGCATCTGCATCTGGTTAGACTGGAAGCCTAGTCTAGGTAGATGATGATGACGGACTCACTAAGTAGCTACTGCGCCACTCTATTTACTGTTACGTCTTTATCTGTTTAGTTTCCTAAAATAATCTCTGACATTGAATCACGAATCTTTCTATTTTTACGGTCTTCTAAATATAAGATTGGCGGCGACGACGCGACGCTTACACTGAGAAAAAAGTATTTTCTCTGCCCTAAGTATTTATTTGCGTCATTTTATCTCGACGGACGGGAAGGTAAATTGGGAATGTTGATGACGTCTAAATAGGCTGAAATAATGACAAATTACGAGGCTATTTAGAACGGGAGATACGAATGTTTTAAGTTTTGGCGCCGACGCAAAATCATTTGAATTCTCTCTTGTGAGTTAGAGAATTCAATCATTTTTAAATGTTTGGAACTTCTCAATTATTGAGTAAAATATGTAACTATGATGTTTGGTTTCATATCTTTTAATTACAAGGTTTTGATTGCGAAGAAATTATTAACATCGTGTCTTCATTTTAAATAACAGATAAACCAATTATGAACAGTTAGTTCTGACATCATAATACCTGTAATATCCTTGAATGCTTTTTGCTTGCTCATAAAAAGTTTGCATAAATTCGCCACTGAATAATTACCATGTCCAAATTATCGGTAATACAAACATGAACTACAGTTATTTGGTTATTAGTTGCCAATATACTTTGCCTGTCACCAATATGACTCCTATCCTATACAATTTTATGAGCAATATATGAATACAGTCGTACATATATGTAGAGGAAAGTCACCAAATATGAAATAGTATCTTAATATGGAATACCTTCATTTCTCTAAGACTATAAGTATGAAACGCAACACTCGACCATCTTCTGTTCCATTCGGTCTATTGCACCACGTACGTGTTAGTAGACCGAATGGAACAGAAGATGGTCGAGTGTTGCGTTTCATACTTATAGTCTTAGAGAAATGAAGGTATTCCATATTAAGATACTATTTCATATTTGGTGACTTTCCTCTACACATGTACTCATGTCCTCGAAAACGGCTCTAAAGATTTCGGTGAACGTTGCAATTTAGGGATTTTTGGGAGCGAACATTCGATATAACTAGGCCTCATAACTGGGAAAATTCATTTTCTCTATTTTCACCCTAGCAGAGCTCGGTCACCCAGGTACATATTTAAAAAGCTATAAGTACGAAATAATACATCACCAACAATACCAAATTTATAAAATATGTTAGTGATACCAAAGTAAAATGCCTATAGTTCAAGATAACATACTATACGACGATAGACAAGACAGTCATAATAAAAGAATCAACGACGTACAAAACAGCTCCATTAACTACTCCGAAAGTAGCATAAAATGTAGATTTACGGGTGCGATAACGTAGAATGCGTAACGTTACAGCCTATTACAAAATCACACGTGCTTCCTTAGGCTAAGTATTAGTATCTAGATTATCTAGTAAAGGAACCTAACTGAACTACACTACCGCCTAATTACTACGTGAGGTCGTTTTGAAGACGCCTACTGCGAAGGTGCAAGCAATGAGTTACATTACGCAAACATTTGTACTTGCGTGATTGGAATATAAATCAGAAAACCAACGTCTTCCAGCAGTAATTTACATCACGGTTCTGTAGACAAACAGTCTAGAGCATTACGAAATAGACTCTTCGATAGCTTTTAAATAGGTATCAAAGAGGTCTAAAATGCAGCCTTTTTTAAGGTCAGGTCACGTTTTCCTTTTCAAGCTCGCATTTTAGAGACGGTAAAGTAATTTGAAAACCCTTGACAGACTCTTTTCGGAAATTGAGGATCCATTTGGGAGTACCTTCTAATTTCCTCCTTTAGATTTATGTTTTTTACACTTCCAGTAGGGATTTCCATAAGGGTTTAAGAAATATGTGAAGCTTTTCCTTAGGAAAGTAGATATTGTAAAGAATGTATAAAAGCTATTAAGTTCATCCCTTCTTCAGCCATCATCATCTACATAGCTTTATCCCGATTATACAGTGTGTAAATTAACCCTTCACACAGCCGTCCGAACCAAGCATTCCGTACATCAAACTATGTAACCACGTACGCAAAAAAAATTGCTGGGAAACGATTTTTTTTTTTAGTCAAAAATCACACTTTACGGTATAACTCAATGTTGCACTCTTAAAACATTGTGCTAGTGGATGCTTCGAATAGTACTAAAGAAGAAAAAAGAAGTAATTTAAGTAAAGTTATTACCTGAAAAACTAGTATTTACAAAAACAGCTTTAAAAAACTTGGAAGACCCCCAATATCTCCGTAACTAGAGGGTTCCCAGGTATGGTCTAGAACAAAAAATTATCGCAGTGGTGGGGAGAATAAGTGCCCTTCGTTTGCGTTAAGGGTACTTTTTCACCCTTTATTGGGTCGGCTTCCAGTCTAACCGGATGCAGATGAATACCAGAACTTTATATCGCGGTCAGTCCCTTGGTGAGACTGGTTGTCAGACATTTGGGCCACTGTTAGAACTGTCAAAGATCTACAAATGATAACCGGGGCCTACGGTTCAAAGTACTTTCCGAAGCACGGAGGACACTCGGTATGTAATGATCCCTTCTTCAGTTAATAACGCTTACATTTTGTCGATTGTCGGTAACTTACTTACCACCAAACATCAACTAATCTCTTTGATAAGTATAATCTCAAGAGATTGCCTTGTTACATGTCATTTAACCTTAGTCAAAGGGAAAATCTTTTGCCCGTCGGGGCTGCGGGTTGTTCACAAGTTACCGCGGCCTATACATATAGGGCTAAGAAGGAACATGGGTGGTTTTTGGTCAGTAGAAGTCTGACACTCCCTTTCGCTCTGCCAAGGAGCGGGAGGGGTTATTTGATGATTGTCCATCCGGCAAAAAAATAAGAAAGGGAAAATCTTTTAAGCACGCTAGTGATTGATATAGACAAGAGTTTTCTTTGCTTCGAAGTACTGACTTTTGAAAGGAAAATAGTTTTTTTTAGGTAATCTTTAGTGCATATCTACCTAAACCACAGATATACTGTGACCTAAACCAAAATTGACAGGGTAAATTGAAATTTTTGATCTTTACCATACAAGCGGTCAAGTACTGGAGGTACGGTAATAAATATAACGAATATAAATAATTGCTCTATTATTTTGCGAGTTCTATTGTGTTATTTTTTAAACAAAACCGACTATATTTCTTTTTTCACAGTTATTTTTAACAGAGCTGTATCACTACGAGATCATGAATTTATTACGTGTCGTGTCACTTAAAAAATAAAAGGGAGGAGCCTACTTTAAACATGTTTACGGCATCCATGCTTTGCGTTTATTTCTAGTTGAATAGGACCAATAACTGCCAATATTTGTACGGGGCACGGTTTCATCTTTGATCATAGGGTTATACAAAATAAACATAACTATCTGTTCTTACCATCATTGTGTGTTCAACAATATGTCGTCTAAACAAAACTGTTTAATAGGGTATTTTGAAGTTTGTTTTCCTCCTAAACACCCTTTTTTTTGGGGGGGGTGGGAAATCATCAAATAACCCCTCCCACTCTTGGGCAGAGCGAAAGGGAATGTCAGACTTCTACTGACTAAAAACAACCCATGTTCCTTCATAGCCCTATATGTCGAGGCCGCGGTAACTAGTGTACAACCCGCAGCCCCCACGGGCTTATAGACACCCTTAAAGCGTAGTAAATTCCATTAGAAGCAAAAAAGTTAATAGGTTCGTTTAGCAAATATTATTTGGCTAAAAAATATAAACGATTTTAGGCGTTGTTCTGAATATTCCAGCGAGTGCATTAGAACGGGGCTGCGGGTCGTGACGAGAATAAAAAACTACTATTATACGAGAGAAAATAAGTCTTCGTGCATTACACATCAGAGACAAAAAAAGTAAAACAAACACTGAGACGTACTTAACACTTTATTTTAAGATTTAAATTTCAACACGCTCATTATCATCTGTCAATGGATGACATAAATATACAAACGAAAATGATACACGCGTTTCGAGGATATCTTAGCTTCCTGTTGTACTTATAATTGAAAAAACTAAGCGTAAAGATGTATTATAAATCTCCATTTCCTCTACTTAATAGACTATTGTTCGTCTCTACGTGAAATACGCTGTAAAATTGAGGTCGTCCTGTATGTAGTGTCCGAAAGCGTCATTTATATCTTTACTACAATCATTGTCCGTAAAATTATCAGTATTCAACCTCTGGTGTGCTGAAATTCCTGTTATGGTTGGTAAAAATATTAAATACTTAGTTTGTTTATCACAAGCTGACGATTCCCGAAGCTTTAGTGGGCTCACTTTAGCGTAAACTTTATTGCCAATTAGATATACCAGTATAGTTTCTCTTTATATTTTAATACGTAACAAATATAGTATCATATTTCTAGATAATCTGAAACTACGTTTACAAAATACGCAGATATTGGTCAGGTGCAGAAATAAAATATCTAAATCTTGAAAGTTCTTTCTACTCGAAGATTGTATTTCGTGGTATGTTCTCCCCAAGTCAAGTGGAGATAATACATTCTACAATTGGGGTAGCGGCCGAGATAGATAGACTGTATCGCGGACGAATGCATCCAATCCAGAATCACTAACGCTTCTACGCCCTAGTCCAATGAAAAGCAATCCGCTCCGGACGACCAAAGGACTGGATAGAAGCATTTACAGAGGCAAACATAATCAGCGAAAAACTAACTTTTACTCAGTCACAAAGCACCTGACCCAATTAACCTTTGTTAAAATTAATTTAAGATTCAAAATCATAAAGCTCTTAATTCTGACACTCGTCACGCGTATCATAGGAAAGATCGAGTGTTATCAACAGAGTTTAATCCAGCATACGAATGCCAACATTATCTCATGTTGTACGACGTCAACGTGAGTAGGAGACGTAATGGCCGACCATGCATGAATAAAAATAAAAGATTAAGCTATGGTCACAAGACCCTACTACTTACTTTAGATTATTCCGTACCTAAGCAACAACTCAGTGTATAGAAGATTATAACGAATAGATATCTCTCTGGGACCGAATTTATCGTAATACGGGTACGAGGAGAATTATTGAAAACTCTGACTTTGTTTTCTAATACTTATCAATATTAGAAAATACCCTTTCTTCTACCTTCGATTACCCACGATTTGAGAATAATAAGGTATGCGATAGATAACGAAAGATAAGATATAGTGGATTTTTACTAGTGATAAAAATATTTACTGGCAACATGCTAGATGCCAAACCTTTACAAGAATAACTTCGTGGATTTTTTTAGGTACCCACAGAAAATAGATGCATTTCTCCGATACAAAAATAGCAACACTCAATAAAAACGTGTAAAAACATCAGCTGTCTAGTAATACTTCTCATTTGCCGATGATTTCACGCTTGTGGAGTTTTTCCACTTGTGTTACAAACAATATTTTTGTGTTCAACCACCACACAGTATTATCTAGAAAAGTCCATAGATCGGTTTACCTATCTAAACTATTCGCAACTGTTTCAAAGCGTTACGGAAGCTTCAGTGGTTCTGAAAGTCTCGAGTGGCCTGTCAAAAGATAGCAGGCTTCCGAGTGTCAGGACTATGAATATTTGTGCAAAGTCACCGCTGGCAGTTCTGTGGGAGACTCTTCCATTAATTGTTTTTTTTTTATATTAAATGTAACAATTTTGTTTCACTAAGTATCTCCGAAGTATAATTTCTCATTTTTTGAATCCATTTATTTCGAATATCTTACCAATTGAACGTAGACATAATTTTTTTTTTGTAATAATTGTAAGGTTTAGGAAAGTAAACGGTAAGTAATTATAAATCTGTCCTAGGCAAACGTTTTTACTGATTTTTTTCATAGTAATGCATACCACCTTAATTAGAATTTTGAATATAATTTTCAAATTTAACTCAGGGAACAAGAGATTTGCTCCTGGCAAAACCATATTCATATACACAAGATGTTATAAATATTTTAGCCACTAATTTACTTTTGTTTGACGAGAAGAATACTAGTCTACAAGTTGTGTATAATATTTCAGAGCAAAGTTTCAAATAACATACCCGCAAAACACTCTTTTATGAACAGCAAAATATCCGCTTATCTTGTTTCCGATGATCCGACAACGGGTGTATGAAAGGCATTAGGTAGTCATCACGTGAGTCTATGCGCCAATTTCGACCGGCTCGATGCCGTCCGGAACTCGGATAATCTGATAGGATATGTCCATGCATATCCCACGTATGTCGCATAAACACATTTTGTACTTACACAAATATATCATAAGCCTGTGGGCTTATATCACAATTTATAGGTTCAATTACGAGTCTATAGTTATGGTAAACCCGCGACTAGCACGAACAGTTATGATTTGATTTACTCTCGACTTAAAATGGTCATAAATGGTACATTAAACTTTGTCGAGTTAATGAACTACTATAATAATATATGTCCGTTTCACAAAAAAGTTTATTGTTTCCATCGATCTTTACAGCGTAATTTAAACCCTGAAATATGGAAGGAATAATACACATGACAAGGGGTAGGCACCTGAAGTTGTAAACCCGCTCATTCCTTTTACATGATTGCCGTGCTTTACGATCTACCCTCGAACGCAGAATATATGGGGCATGGGGGTAACATGGCAGGCGTATACGTCTGAAGGTCCTAAAATTTTAAAATCCTTAAACGTACGTAGTATAACGAAGCCTCGTAGTACACGAGGCGCCTCTTTATTACCGAAAGACCCGTTCTGGCATGGTTTCAAATGTACGCTGCAGATGTCAGGTGCTTTAAGACTCGTTTAAATATTGTCTTAGAATTTTGCGGCACAAAGCTCATTTGTTGAAGAGGGGAAAATAGGTTATGATATATTTAATTTTGAAGAGTAATCTTTGTACGCTTTTATTTGTAGAAATTCTTAGGTTATTTTAAGTAGAGGCACAGCGTAGGTACCTACTTTGATTCTGAGTTTGATAAAAATGAACATGACTTTTCATTGCTACACAAATCTTATCTTATTTTCGGCCATCCATATTAAAATCAAATATAATTCCTTATTTGATTGTTATGGTTCAAATAGTTTCTTAAATATATCCACTACTTATCCAATATAACTAGGATGATTCAGTATAAACAGAATTATTTACGTAATTAGCTGATAAAATGTCGCTGACCACTGATGAGTCCCTCCGCCGGAGATAACTTTTTATTCTTTGACCCCAACGTCGTTTATTCCAACTTGGTTTTAATGAAAACCTTAGCTTTATGATGATAATTTAAGAGAACCTAGGTTTAAGAAAGTTACTCTTGATCAAACACCTGTTAGTGCAATTTCGTTTTTTAATTTCGTCAACGAATCAATCATGAAAATTGCTTCTGAAGTTAAATGCGTGACAATCGTTGTTACTTTGTTATTACTCAAATTCAAACATTCACAAAACATATTAGAAATTGTCCGCTATGATAATTAGAGAACAGCAATTCACACAGACATATATTTCTGTTGTCAACGAAATAGCTCTTGTCGTTGGCTGCGCGCCAGAATCGTACACACCACATATCGTCTAGTTCACTGAGATCCGATATCATACCGGAATACCCACAATCTACGCTATAGGATAACCCAACACCTATTGTGTACGATGTCACCCTATATCAATGTTTGACCTAGTTGATGTCATAAAAAAAACTATGACTCAACGCAGCCGCACCGAAAGATACATATCTTATGCAAACAATATTATCAAGCTCGTAGGAAATACATCTTAATCTAATCTATGCTGTTTTGTGTTTCAGACACTCGGTGGACTCGGTCGCGTCGTATTCTAGCCAGAATCACGTTGACCGTATAAGGGCACAGAATTTCTCAGCGGCTTCTTGTCAAGACGAAGGCGACTTCGGATCGATCAAGACAAGCCTCTTCAGACGGTCGTCATCTAACTTAGAATATCCTCACAAACGACCGGAGAGCGTCACGTCCAACACCAGCTCAACAAGAAGCCGCCTTCGAGAACTTGTCGAAAGGAAATCGAGTCAGGACGAGCACAAGTCCGCAGCAGACACCGTCGGTGATATACAGTATTTTGAAAACCCTACAGAAACGTTAGAGTTTGACAAACCGCGGAATTCGCTTGAATCTAAGAAAAGTCAAGAAGAACGTCCCAAAAAGAGAAAACTATCAAAAGGCAAAGAAAAAGATAAAGACAAAGATAAGGATAAAGATCTTTTTGATAATAAGAACAAAAAACACGAGAAGTACCAGAGTAAGTTAGCAGAATACTACAAATTACCTGTACAACTACCTCAGGACGAATTTTACCAGCATTTGACAAGGTCTAAAGCGTCAGAGGAACTTATACAAAAACGTTTCTCTAATTCAGACACTGAATTCAGCGGCAGCTACGGAAGATTGTGCAAACACAAAGAGCCTGAAGGTGCTAATTTACGACGCAGTCGAAGCTTGGCAGTGATAAGAGAGGAAACCTTCACTGATCTTCAGATACAGAATCACGCTAAAAGCAAGAGATCCCAGTTGATACCTCGCGCCCGCTTATTCGACAAGCCTTGCTTCAAAGACAGGTAATTTATTCTAGAACTTGTTTTTTTTGTTAAGTTAGTTTTAGATTTTATGAAGTACAGACTTCATTTGGCAGATTTCTTTCGAGCATGTTTCTCATTTTTAGGGTTCCGTCGTAAATATGGAACCCTTATAGTTTCCCATGTCCGTCTGTCTGTCCGTCCGCCCTGCCGCACTATATCTCAAAGACTCTTAGTTCTAGAAAGCTGTAATTAAGCATGAATATATAAATGAGCTACGCCGACAAAGTGCTAAAGTAAAATATTGTTTTTGTTTAGGGTATCTCCAGCCACTGAGCCACTGAGCCACTGACATTTAAAAGATACGCAATAGCCCGCTATTGCGTTCTTTGCAATAGCCCTGCTATTGCGTATCTTTTAAATGTCAGTGGCTATCATATTGTCCATGATTTAACTGTCAAATTGGTTATGGTTTAGTACGAAATGGAACCATTTTGACCGTTAATTGAAGGACACTATGATTTTTTTTTCTCGCAAAGTCCATTGTGTGGGATGTCGTTGGATAGGTCTTAAAAAACATTGCGAGTTTGCTCCAACAGTTTATCGACTAAGGAATTCGTTTGCGAAATATTAGGCTTTAAAGTTCAAATTTTTGTTAGACTCAAGAGTGCCAACTTAAACCACTTATACGGGTTGTGGATGTGAAAAAAATCATGGTAGTAGCATATATAACGAAAATAAAAGGAAAACTATCACAGCTAAGTAGGCTTTGCAAGTTTACGAGTAATAGTCGACCAACTTATATAATGTAGGTACTGGTATGAAATATTTTCCTATACATAATGTATGGGAGAGCAGGTCTCAAAACTGCAAATGTAAGTTTGTTTTATTTTTACAATAAAAGTCATCGTTCGGAGGCAGGTAGACAGTTTAATCAGTTTAGTAAGTTTACATATTTTGAAGGGCAACTACGGACCCTACATTGGCTACATTGTGCGTGGTCTGACATGCACTTGGCCGGTTTTTAAGTTTAACTCAACATCAATAACGCTAAGCTTTCAAATAAAACAATGGTTGTTTTTACAACAATAGAATTATTACATACACATACTTATTGTTATTTTGATATGTTTTGGAATATTACCTTATTGGAGACTCTAGCTATCTTAGATAAGGACAATGGCAAACACATATATGCCGAAAATGTTTCTATAAACCAGATATTTTAGATTTGATTGATAAACTAAGAATAACTTGGTAAAATAATATTCTGCAATAATAACTGCCCAATAATAACAATCGGTTGCTTGGTTTGATTAAGAGCAACATATAGTGAATTTAAAAATAATCGAAAAATAACCCTGATATTGGCCCCACAAGAGCCCTAGAGGTAAATTTTATTAACACAAGTTTGTATGTCATTCCAGGTTGCCAGGACGTGCCAAATACCAAACTAAAGAGGAAGTTCTGGAAAGCATTTACATTGATAGCACCGCTTCTTGTTTTGGGGATATAAATGCGCAGAAAGAAAACGAAAAACCAGATAACACTGAGAATAGATCAGAAAAAGAAGAAGTTGTATCGCGAAACGAGAGCCATCATTCGAGGTCAGTAAGTGGAAGCTGGCCGAACTTGAATGAAGAAATAAAGCAAACAAACCTTTCTGAAGACAGTATCGGACATTCACGTAACCCGAGTGAAATTGATAGTTTAGATTCTAACTACGTAAGAAAACATTATAATTTTGAAGCTCATAGAAAAAATTATAAAGACAGTTCACCTGAATCAGACCGATCTATTGCTTCACCTAATCCCAGCAAAGAACTTTATGTAACAACTGATGAACACGGGACTGATAACGAGGATAAAGAAAGATCTAAAAACAATACACTTAAATCATTTACAAACGACAGTCTTTCGCGGACTGACAAGGACAAACCCGTCGAACCTGAACCAATAAGCTACATAGAAAACTATGACCAAATTTCTGTAAAAAGTAAAAAAAGTGAAGAAAATTCAAGTCCAACCCCAGCAGAAATCGTACAAATAAATGAATCGAAAAACGATAATGATATACAATCTATAGCCTCTGAAAACGACGAAATAGTGTCAAGCCCCCCTGATAGCATTACTTCCTATATTTCAATTTCGATTGCTTCTTCGGACAAGTCGCATAAATTGGAATACTTGGCTAATTCTCTTGCAGAAAAAATTGATGAATATTGCGACTCTCAATTCAAAGAAAACACTTCCATCGCATCGCACACCATAAATTCTGATAATAACAATCAAGAGACAGACCCAATCTATACCCAAGTCAACAAGAAAAAGACCTTCGCTGACATTCGTAGGGATTCCTTTTTAAAGAAGAACGGCAATCTATTCAACGAAATATTGAAAAAACAGAACAACGAAGTGTATGTCAGTAACACATACATTGAAAGTGATACGTATTCTACAAAGAGTCACTGCACTTCTAAAAATATTACAACTGAACCTTATGTTACCACTCTTATCGAAAACCAGTACTATTCCCTTCCTGACATTAATATCAGTAAATGCTTAAGGAAATCAGAACGTATTGATGCTCAATTAAGAGAGGAGGATCCAGAGGACATACCCTGTGAAAACACATATGAAATAGCACAAACACATTTTAGGGAGATATTATCTTCAAAAGGCACTGAAAACTACGGTCAATTAAACAAAACTTTTACAAACCCAACGCATAATATTAAAATTCAAACAAACAATTGCATTTACCTTCCAGAATACACAGAGCCACAATTAATACAAGACTTTAACAAGCTTGACGACGACTTAAAATCTATTATAACTATCGATAGTTCTAGCGCTGACGATAAAGAAACAAACTATTTTCGTTCGGATAACCATCAAAACGAAAGAGAGATAAATGAAATTGAAGGAACAATCAGAAACAACAAAATCATAACAAAGTCTGAAAGTCTGAAAATATCAAATTCAGATTATAGACCGGAGATTAATATAATAAAATCTTTTTCTAATGATAATATAAAAACATCATTGCAAGATAAGAAGCCACGACTGGGAATAATTAAAAAACATTATTCTCTTCGGCAACGAGATCCAACAGAAGAAGACGAAATTATTCGTATACCTAGTCCAGACACAGTAGAAAAAAGTATTGTGAAAACTAGTGATTCCACTACAGTGAAATCACCTACTATTGAAGAATCAAAAAGCCATTCACTTTTATCAAGAGTTCAATCATTCAAGACATCAGCTGAATCCAATATTGCAATAGTCCCTCTAAGCGGTCACCAAACAATTGTTATAGATCCCCCGCTGACACAAGCACCTACTGAAAATAATAACCGAATAGAATTTAATCCTCAAAAAGACTTGGAAACGAAGACAACTCTACCAGAATTAACAAATTTGGCAGAAAGACAACCAAAATCCGAAGTAAAAACAGTACCGGCGCCCGTTCCTGAAATTATCAAAGAAGTGAGAAAAGTAACAGCAGATAATTGTATTGATACATCGAGTTACTATACACCTAAAGACCCTTTTATAACAATTAAATTAAATAAAGTAGTTAAAACTTCAATACCAAAAATCAAAAAAGAAACAACAGAAAAAATTGCATTTGTGCAACAAAAGTTTGACAAACCACCTCCTAAGTTGATAATAAAGGAAAACAAAAATTGCCAAGAGCAATCATTATATACATTCAAAAAGATAAACACCACCATGACTAGACCTCAGGTGTTACAGGTGATTGATTCCAAAAGTAAAAAGCAAAACATTACACCAAAAATGGAAAACAGCATTGAAACAAGTGCTGCAGTAAATAAGAAACCAGATATCTCTGTCGAAGTTAAAGAGGAGATTAAAACTCCTAAAACTGAAAGCAGCGTAAAAGAAAAACTAAACAACGCCATAAAAACCGATATCGAATATCAGGAAAAAATTAATTCAGTTAAAAACTATTGGTCTAAGCTTGTCGACCATAATCCAGATGGCAATGAGAATATTGTTAAACAAGAGTTAAAAGTTCTCCAAGAAGATTTTAACAACAATAATGGCAGTGATTTTGCAGAAGTAAAAGAAGAAAAGATACATCAGAAGAACGATGACAGCAAATGTTTATCAGAAATATCAGTGGGAAACATTATCAAGTCATTGGAAAGCGTTAAAATTGTAGACAGTATACGTAAAATCAGTCAGGCGAAAATACAACTATGGAAAGACGAAACCGAAAAAGTTAAAAGTGACTCCGAAATAGAAGAATCAACATTGGATAAAATTGTTAAGGATTGTGATCCAAACCTTTATGATAAAAATGAAGTGGCCAAATCTGAAATAGATTTATCCAGAGATACTCCTGAGATAGAAATAGTAGAGTTAAGTTGCGATGATAATCAAAATCAGAAGACTCAAGCCACGCTTATAAAAGCCAAGGGCTTTGATAAAGGATGTGATGACTTCGACCACGTTAGATACAAGGTGATGAAATCAGAATTATTCAAAAACAGCATGATAGCTAACTATCGCAAAGAAGCTCAGTTTGACGGCTTGTTACAGTATCTCCAAGATTACAGCTTTCAGGAACTGTTGGTAAATAACAACATCGTAATTATCGAACCCGTTCGCACTAAAGTTGAACCGACACCTAGAAAAAACACAGATACATGTAAAATTCCACCAACACTGCTAAAGAAAAACGATAATAACGCTTGCCAAACTGACAAGCCTAAAAATGCTGTACGAAGACATTTTTTTTATCATCCCATAAGAGTAAATAAAGAAATAATAGAAGAAGAACTTCCGAACCCAGACACAGTCAAAAAAGTAAGAAACTTATTCGAAGATACATTGAAAATGAAAAGTCCAATGACTCACGATCCACCTTTGCTTAATGAAAACACAGGTTTGACAAGAAGAGCAACGTCTTACAGAAATATTATCGAAGAAACAAAAGGAAACAAAAATGTTGGTAGAAAGAAAATTATACGTCAGTTGACTATAGATACAAACTTTGGCAATAAGAAATGGGATAATGCTAGCCTTTCCAGTGGTGTATCGAGCGGAGATCTAAGTTCAAACAACGAATATGAAACTGATGGACTAAGTCCATACTCTCACAAAAATTTAAAAGATAATGTATATAGCTCCAGCGAAGAATATCTTTGTGATTCAATGAACCAGGATTTTTGCTGTGAGAGTCAATATGTAAGCCCAGATATTTTAAGAAAAATTAGAGAGTGTGGTACTTCAATAACATACTATGGAGGAAAAGTATTAACCTCAAAAACTGGTTCAACCGTAAGTCCTATGACGAAAGCCATAATGGAAGAAATAAAAAGTCTACAAAAAAACTGCAGTAGAGATTGTTATTCGTGTCAAACTAAATGTCGAGGAGATACATGTTCATGTCTCGTAGCAGATAAACATAAGCAAATTCTTGAAAAGCAAAATTCCAATTCTAGTTTAGATGCAGGTATTCAAAACCAAGACAAGAACAAACGGACGGAGGGGTTTCCAGGATTTAAGTTTAAATTGGTAAAATCAAACAGCTGTAGCAGCCGGTTAGAGCTCACTGGTACAGATGATAGCAAAAGAAACAAATTTAAAAAACAATTATCAAAAGAAGACCCGCCATTACAACATGACGACGAAAACTCAGTTAAAAACAAAATCTGCCGCCTTGAAAGCTACAGTAAAGGCATTGTCAAAACTCCGTTTGACAACAAAGACAGCGGGATTAAAAAGGATATCGTTAAATCCAAAATTGAAGCTATCAAACAAAACGATGCTATTATTAAAAAGAAAGAAGCAGCTATACAACAAATGGTAACGGTTACCGAAGCTACAAAAGAAGCAATGATCCCAGAACAACAGGACGAATGTTCGGAGGAAGAGAACGCCGCAGCGCAAGCAGACAAACAAGCGGCAAATGCCCAAACCTTTGAGAAGAAATTTTACTATGTGAACGATAACTTAGACCAAGGGAAAGTGACCACAGGAAAATTTGGAGAGATGGTGTTCGAAGAGTTTGAAGTTTTAGAGTCTTGCTACGATAGTTTGAATAGTAATAAGTCATTAAAATAATGAACTATGTCTCCATTATTTTCATAAGCTTTTGCTTACGTAAAATGTGATCTGTATTCAAATAACACTAATAAATTATTGCTAGTAAATGTTAGTACCTATTAATATAAATATTTAGCTTATAATCATGTATCTAAATTAGTTTTAGGTGTATTCTTTTACCATAGATATAGCTGTTAACGTTCGCGATCAAAGTGTACCGTATTATTGGTGATGGTCTCTTTTTCTGTAATAAATGTATTTTATGTAGTGAGTTGTTTAGTTTCCTAAGATCCTTACCCTCAGATTTTTCGTGCTCGACTTTTGTTGGCGTTTTAGTTCCATGTGTACATACACTTGTGAAGAAAGAGCGGCGCACGGGCCGCCAACGACGGCACCATGACTCCTGTTAACAAAAAGAGCACACTTTCAGTAAAATTTATTTAATTAATGTTTTATACGAACACTACAATACGCTCCAAGACAGGCATTGTCTATGTTGATAAGTCTGCGAGGTAAAACTTGGACTAGGCGAGTGACATTTCTAGGATGGGTGACGATAGATGGGCCAGAATCGTCAAACAGTGGGTTGCCTGAAGACGGCCGCCGACATCGAGGCAGGCCCAAGAAATGCTGGCTTGACGATTTGGACTCGTTCCTGACTGATTAGCTGGAAGGAACACAAGGAGAGTCGAAAAAGCGAAGGCCTTTGAGTGGGTCAGAATAGAATAATAAAAAAAATAAGAAAACTGTTTTATATCCCGAGGACAGACGACCTTTTTGAACAAAAATTACACATTTTCTTTACGAAAGCTACAAGTGTATTATTAAAAGACTCGTAAATACAAATCATGATTAACAAAATAAATCAACTGTACTCAGTTAATATCGTGATATTATTTACTCATAATTCCATGAAACGGCAAAGAGAAGCGGATATTTTTCAATCTATGTTAACATTACGCGTTTACATCCGAAATAATGATTGACATTCATTTAGGTGCAGTTTTATGGCCTATTAACGTCAATGACGACAAGCTGTGGCAAGATTTAGGATGCCAAATGGTAAACCACCGCGATAGATTTTCACAATAAAACAACCATATATTTAAGTAATTTTTTTTTTTTTGGGACTTTCGTTAAGGCGGATCTCGTATGATTAGGTAGAGGTCTACCTAATAGTACACCCACATTTCGCTAGTAATGTTTAAGTTATGTAATAGGAGTCGAGCTTATTGCCATCAACCGGGCTCATATCCAGACTCGATAGCTGCTACTGAGAATTACTGAGAAATATTTGATGGAAAAACCCAATAACACTTTGCCCGACCTGGGAATCGAACTCATGCTGATAGAAGAAAAAAATGTGGCGCCGACACCAACACTGGTCAAGAGCAGGGACATGACGACAATCCATGCATCGTTTATTTAATTTTCAGAAACAGATAACCAAAAAAATAACAACTACAGTAACTACATAAGTAGCTTCGGAAACATTCTCTCCATTAGTTAATTACTATTAGGTAGCATTTAACTAATTACTACGATGCTAATAAATGGCATACACGTGTTCGTGTCTGTCTAGTTCATGAAAAGAGAGCATTGAGAACGTTCAAAGCATGGACAATTAATCACAGAAACGACGTAGAAGACAGAGATATGCGAGTAGTACAGATTAATGCTGTCAGTAAATTATTAGGCAGCTTCTTAGTGTTGGTAATTATCATTACTTAAGTGCTTTCCGAATACACATAAAATTAAGACATCATTATCTTCCTGCCCTTCGTGCCATGTTACTTTGGGTCGGCGTCCCACGTTTATTTCTTCCATTATCCTCTATAAGACGTCACGTCATCATTGATACCTTTCATATCATTTCTCACACCATCCATCTATCTTCTCTTTTGGCCTTCTCGTCCCTATGATTCTGTCAACATTAATATCCATCACTTATTTAGTCAAATGCGTTTCATCCCTCCACATTACATGTTCATTCTCATTGACAGGGTCAAATCTTTTTTCTTTCACATCATTTCTCACACAATCCATGCATAATAATTCATTTATTTTCTATGGTTTTTCTCCTCCCTCTTCAGTCTCCATCCATTGACATTTTAATTCCTTCAAAATTAAGATCTGATGAAACAAGATCAATGACGAAAGCAGTAAAAATTACTATCACAATCACTACATATTATAAAACAAAGTCCTCCAACGCGTCTGTGTCTGTTTGCTATAAACTCAAATACTTCTGCACCGATTTTCATGCTGATTTCACCAATGGATATAGTGGTTCTCGAAGAAGGTTTTAGTGTATAGTCTATCAAGTTTCCCGACATCCACGCGGGCGAAGCCCAAGGCATCAGCCAGTTAACAACAAAAATTACGTAATGCTAATTGCACTAGTGCTAAGCTACCTCCAACTTTATAGTCCTGTCTAGCAACTTCACTGAATCACGTGTACCTAATGAGATGTTTGCCTACTAGACCGTGATAAGAGTGTTGCGTTTACGCTTTTGAATCACTAAGCTAACTTGAAGAAATATTACGTTTAGGTGTGTAAAGTTTATTTCGGGTTTTAGGTTATGAACTATAAGTACCTAAGTGTGAAATTTTTCCTGTTCCTTGATCTTTTCTCTCGGATTAAGAGATGTCTTATCGTGCCATGCACCAGAATGACCCGTCTGCCTTTCTTTATTATATTATTGGGCACTGTTCCACGATTTTTGTGACAAAAATAAGTAAATAGATTTTTTAACCGTAGCGGAATTGTCAACTTTTCGCTATCGACGTTATTTTAAGATGTAAATTCTTTGCAAAAAAAAAAAAAATTTGTTATATTTATAATCACATTACTTACATGCTGTTTTAGTTTCAGGCAGTACTACTTCAGGAATGTAATTTGTAGAACTTTTATGCTGAGTTAATGTCTTCAAGAATTCCATTACCTACAGTTGGAAGTGCTGTATTCTTGCCAGACGCAAAGTTATGTTGGAGTGAAAATAAACTTTTGTCGGAACATTAAATTAGTCAAATAACCGCCAAGCTAGCCTGTACGACGATTTAAATACTTTATTTTGGCACCTATCCGTTTCAAAATGTTTACATTAGTCTCACCAGATCACATATTCAGACTTAGGGGCTATAAATGAATTAATAGTAGATAGTTAGGTTTTGTTCATCCGGTCAGCAACTGCAGGAAAATCTAGTAAAAAATACATGACTTTTTGCATGAATCACTGGACATTGTATAGTGAACTATAGTGTGTATGGTTCATTCTCATTACAAACGCTTCGGCTGACTGGCTGTTTTGAATACGCTTGACATTTGGAATGTACAAAGACACGCAGCGTTGATATTGTTTTATATATGCATTCTGAAGATCAAATCTTATTGCTACAGCTGCTATTGAGCAGTTGCCTAGTGCTATAATTGCGTCAAGTGACAATCTATTAGGTAATTATTAATAATGGCCAGACCACTCGTAATTGTTAATTTGACCCATGTTCGTTTATCACGGAATAATAAAATATGATCATAAAACTATATTACGATCAGCTAGCAATCAAATGTCTCTTATGCAGGAATATCTAAACACATATTAGCGTAGGTAACCGTGCCAGTAGTAACAAATAGTTAAAAAGTTCTTAAAATACAATTTTTAATGCTTTTCGAATTCATTGATTTCAATGCATCCAACAGCACAATGTTTTAATTAAGTGAGTTACATTGCATTTAGTCCTACCGTAAACTGTGATATTATACCCGTCAAAAAAAGGTCCGGTTACACCTTTTATAGAGTTAACTGAAACTGGATTCTAATGTATCTGCAAGATTCTAATTAATTTAGAAATCTAAAGGTACTGCTAGATTGCACCAGACTTCATAAGAATTGTAATTCTCAGTGCTTAGCAGATGGTTTGCCGAGAAATATAGCGCCATACATAGATAATATTGATACATGCGTTGGCCTTTATCATATGAACCAGTACACAACCGACAGGTTTAAGGTCAACGCCCCAAGAATTGGTTGTTAGTTCAACATAACCTTGGTGACATGTATTTGTGTGATGCTATAGTTCATAGTCTCATCGGTTTATGGTAAAATTGTACTTTTTAACTTCAGTTTGCTTCTTAATAAGAGTTTTTTAACCTCATGTTATTTCGCTTTTTACGGTGTTAATTTGAGAGATGAGTCTCGTAGCAAAAACAACAATGATGACAATGGATTCAAAATATGTGCCGTCTACGTAATTCTAAAGGCAATTGGTGTTATAATTACTTCCTTGCAGAGACTTACAACCTTTTTACGTAGAGTGCTCTTTCATTCTTATCAAGCTAACAATACAGGACAAAAGGAGCACTCAATTGATATGCACACTTGGCAACAAGTCAAAGCCCGTGATGTTATAAATTAAACAGTAAAGATCAAACGACAAATTAATTATAACGATCTAAATAATTAAATACGGCTATATCCAATCAAGAATTATAGCTGTTTTGGTAATTTTCTTGGTCGTTTCAAATTCTGTGAGTCTCGATTCAATCGAACTTGATTACGGTATTGAATCGATCTATTCACGTTAATTGAATGTGTATTCAAACAAAACACATTCAAAGTTCAAACTATCGTTAATTAAAATGAATGCAACCATCTAACGACTACACCCGTATTGTCGCGTATCCACGTGACCGCATTACAGTTATTTCATCCATTTTCAAGTTGGTAGAAGCTTGAAAAGGACATTATGACAACAATATGCATTTAAAATTATTACCATATTGGCGGCAGTTCCCATTTTTAGATGGTAACGAGATTTTTTTATCCTTAATCATGAAATTATGATTCTAGTTTGTAACACAAGTGATATTTACTGTTCACTACACAGCATCTGACTTTCCCATTTATCACAATCATACTCATTATTACCTACTCATTACTACTTACTTACTTACTTATCGGTCAGACTTCCAATATTCAATAAAAATTTAAGTGCCGTAACACTTTTATGTTATCCATGAAGATTATTTTTTAATTTGCTTTTTCCTTCAGTTGGCCTTTGATCCCATTACGACCTCACTGTGTTTTTATGCCTCGTTTTTTTTACAAAACGGTGATTTTTAAATTATTGTGCAAAACATATCTACGGTGTCACATTAGGTCTCTTGTTAGAGCTAAATGAAGTCACCACGTTTACAAATTCATCCGTAACGATAGTCGATAGTATACGGAAAATGACTCAGTTAATGATAAACAGTCATGTAAATAAACCGAGGTTTGTCGAACAACATTATTGAAATACGTTTAGATTAGATATCTTTAAATAACATTGCAAATCAAACACTTCATTGTCTATGATTTACATCAGATGATTGTACCATCGTGCATATAATATTGTAGGAATCGGTCAGATCCTATTCCTGCATGCTCCATGCAAGTGAGCAATCGAAAAATAATGAGAATCTTTTATTCCTCATGACGCGATCACATGACGAATAGCATAGCATACGTCATATATATTGGTAATGTGGTTTGCATGAAAATACTTGAGAAGCAGCTTATGGTTAGTAACAGTTTATTCAAGGAGAAAACAAAAAATAAGATTTTGGAAGCTTGTGAGTCCATTTTATACAGATATTAGCTAGCTGGAGTAAATTTGGCAAGCACTTAGTGATGTAGGCCAATTATGAAACGGACGAGCAGGTCATTTACCTAATAGTCATGTCACGCGATGCGCTAACTTTTGGACCGCTGAAACGAAATATTCATGATGTTGTCCGGTATTAAGAATTCGACAAAAGTATCGAGAACAAGGCCTATAAAAGAAGAACTTTCCACGATCCGCTATGACGCGTCTTATTAGTCATACATAAGATTGTTTATAGGAACACCTAAGAGTGTGGTGGGTGCTTGCGATGTAGTTTTATTTCTGCCTTTTACTGGTGTTCAAAATAATTCAAGCTTTCTAACGAGCCGTAAGGACCGCCAAGCTTCTACATTTACATACAAATTTTAAAAGGTGACTGGGAGGTGATAATCTGTATGCGGAGGGCCGACAACAGGGTGTTGTAGCAGAGCTTGAAAGAGGCCTATATCCTTCCAGTAGTGGACTGCGATAAGCATTAGATAAGCATAAGATTAGTAGATTCTCCCATATACACCCCTGAAAGACGTCTGCCGTCGCCTTATCATGCTTTATTCATACCATCGCTTAACAATCTTTCTTTGGTAGAGACCAAAGAAAGACTCGTTCGCTCCGTTCAGCCACATTTGAAGCTCTTAGCCTATCCCTGCTCATAACATTTTTGCCATCGTTTCTCCTTCCAAACAGCGCGTAGTGATGATCCTCAACGTCGTGCTAAATTGACACTTTGATGCTTCATCTATATTTAGGACGGCTAGGTAATTATTTACAAACGTGAATAATACATTTGTGAGATAAATTCTAATTGGTAAAGCCAAGAAAATTTGAAGCTTATCCAGAGAGAGCAAGTAACTTTATAACTTGGTGTTTAACTTTACTTGACATGTATAACTTTTGCTCGACTATAAGTTCACATCTTCTTATAATTTTGCACGTGTACTGTTTCCTCGAACAGGTGTCTCTTCTCGTGTAAGTATATTGTAAAGGACTTCGACATCCTCAAGAGAGTTGGTAGCTGCATCAACTTTATGTACGAGTACCATTCTTCCAGGAGTAGTGATTTTAGAAGCTACGTCTTTACCGGTTTATAGGCAAATCAAAGCATAGGCCTGTACTATTTGAATAAATATTTCTTGCCTGTGTGAGATAAATTTTTGGCATATAATAACATTTTCAGGATTACAAGTGTAGATTATGATGGATAAAATATCGCCATGTTATCTAAGGTAGCTTACACTGAAAACAAGGCAGATAAGATCACATCGATCATAGTGTCGATGCATTACGACTTTACGATACGGGACTGGCATTGCTTTTGGTACTGACTGAAATTCATCTTTCGGGATCTCCATAAGTAATTACTCCTTGATTAAAATAAGCATTGTCATCATCTTCCTCCCCTTATCCCAATCTTTTCCATTCTTCCCTGTTAGACGTCACAGTGGCGTGTACTCCTTTCTCTTTCATATAATTCCTCACACAATCCATCCATCTTTTATTTGGCCTTCCTCTCCCTCTCCATCCATCAACATTTACGAGTATATCCATCCCCTTTATACCCGACTACGGCGAAGCCAAAAGGAAGGGTAATGATTTTGGCAGTCTCAAAAAAAAAATCAAAAAAAACAAAATATTTTTTATTTCACATAGGCCTACATGGGCACTTATAAAACGTCGGTAAAAAGGGGCACGGTTCGGTGCATTGGTCGATTCCTAAGGAGAAGAACCGGCAAGAAACTCCAAAGGTTACTCTTTTAATCTTTTAAAATCGTTTGGGTTAACAATAAGGTATAATACACACATGAAGACCATGCAGATTAATGTCTGAGATGGTCTTTTGAAGAAGTCTATGTATGTATGTTTGTATGTTCCACCGTAGCGCCTAGACTACTGAACGTATTTTAATAAATGAGGTGTCAATACATTCGTTAGAATAGCCCGGGTGAGATAGGCTATATAAATTTTAACAATTATTTTTATGACGGAATTTAAATGTCAAATCTAAGCACAAAAAAAATATTGAGACATTCTTAACATGTTTGGTATTAAATGAAAGGTCTTGACGAGTACATCACAAATATATATATTATTATAGTTCAAGTCAACTTACACGTTTAGATTGCGGTCAAACAGTTCTCGCGGTCTAGTCTGTGTAATTTACTCGTATTATGTAAATAACAAACCAACATTAAGTAGAATATTACATTATGAAAGGAACATATTATTACGTATTACACACAAAAATATTAGTTTTTTGGCGTAGTGGCATGCCACCTTGCTAATGGCAACTAGCAGCTGACTTCTGTATCAATAGGAACGCCATGAAGGCGCATCAGGTATATCAGTGGCATGCGACTACGGCTGTCCTCTATAATAATTATCAAATTATCTACTTACTAGACGACTTTTCTTGTTTAATACTTTTAAGACCGCGGTTTTATTAGTCTGCGTTTTTATTCGTAGTCGGGTTTGTTTTTAAACTTATTTTTTTATTAGTCATATGCGATTCGTCCCTCCTGACCTGATAACATGTCCCTAACACTACATTCGATTCCCTTTTAACTTTTCTGTATCTGTCGCAACTTTTAAAATTCCTTTAATATACTCGTTCCTTACCTTATCCATTCTTGTCACACCACACATCCACATCAACATTCTCATCTCGGCTACATGCAATCTTTTTTTGATCTATCTTCTTCACAGCCCAGCATTCAGATCCATAGAGTACGACAGGTAAAATCACGGACTTGTATGTTTTCCCCTTGACGGGCATCCGTGGGTCACAAAATAAGCATTGTAAAGATACAAAATATATTATGATGATAATATTGAAGTAGTTCGAATAAGAGCTTTTTTAAGCGTGATTCTGTAGTTTATCAACTAGACAGATAACGGTACTTTAACTGTGACTGTGGGAAAATGCAGGGCCCCAACTACTCGTATAAGATGATTATCATAATTATTTTTTACGTTTGTTGGCTGCCAACTACTGAATTGATCATTAAATGATCTTTGTCTACGTGACTACTGACCACATGTCGCCAACGAAACATTGAATCGAGAATGTAAACAAAAATAACGAGCTCTTCTAATACCTCCGATTATTTTAAGAATAAACGCCTTGGGAGATTTTTGCAGAAAACCAATACAATAATCACTAATTAGATTCTGCGAAAGTTAAAGCACTTATGCTATTAATGGCATTTAATTATACTTAACGGGGACCTAATTTTACATTGTGCCAGAGTTTTACAAGCAGTAAATGAGAAATATTTGTTGTCTTATCTGTAGGTTGGAGTACCTACTTAAACAAAACAATGCCGTAATGATAATATTTACTGGTCGCATTTACATTTTTGAGGAAATATTGATACTTTTACGTATTTGTAAATCACGAATTAGTTTCATAGTATTTACTCTAGTAGTATTAACTACCTACTCTAATAGGTACAACACATGAATATTACGTATTATTTAGCTTATATCTATTGTTATTTGTTGACATATAGGTTCATAATATTAAGTGTAGGTGTAGTGCTACTCATTATTTTTATTAAGGATAAATATCAGGAATTGGTATAACTATTAATCCACTGTTGATAACATTCCATTCCCACATTGTGAATTTAATTTCTCATAGCAACGTTAATAAAATAATTGGAATATTTTAATGAGATTTCCCACACCTAAATTAACTGACATTTGGAGCCAGTTTTTTTTAATCTAACCGGACCACGGAACCAGGTAAAATATCACATACTTAAATAAAATTGTGGTCTGTAGTGATTAAGTACCATTTATTATTAACAAGCACATTAAGAAATATTGGTCGCCAAGTCTAAAATAATAATAGTAAACTCAAAGACGTCAAAAGGTTTATCATCCCTGCTGTTTGTAATCAATACAAAAACCGCAAATTAAAAATAAAAACAATATTTTTGACGTTTGACAGCTGCCAACTACATAACTATAGAATAGATAATGCACGTGCATACGAAAATTGGACTCGTAAACGGCAATCTTAAATGAAACACCACTTATAAAATATGGTAAATGGGCAAAAAGCATTAGTCACTTACCCTGCTATTCGACAAATCCCTAAATATCGGCGATAAACACAAACCACGATTTATTTCTAATTTTGCTAGCAGTCGGCATCTAGAAACACACACCGTCGACGCCATCTTTACACTACGTATGTACAATACTGTAGGTATGTATAGTCTATAGTAACACCGGTCACCGGTTCGGCCGCACTGGCGCCGCGCCGCGGAGCGAGAAAGTAGAGAGACGAGTTGAGCTACTGTATTGTCAAATGAAACAAAATACGTTAATTTATTTTTCTGTAGCTCAGCGATTGAAAGAAAATGCTGTACATAGGTAGTAGCTTCATCATGTTTCGGGTTTTCTCAGCCCAAATACAAGACTTTAAACCTTACTAAATAATAAGTTATTACTTCCTATATTTTGATCGCTTTGTAACCATTATTGAAGTTGCATAATTATCTAAAATTCATTCATTTTATAGCTATAATTGCCTTTGTAAAATAGAAATGAACTTTCGAGTTAAAATGCCCGCGCTAGTTAGTCATATTGGCAGCATTGCGAAATTAACATAATACATTTCGTACTGAAATTGTAGTACAATGACATTTTCAAATATTGTAAAATAATTTAGCCTGTTATTTAAAAAAAAAATTAGAAATTAGTGTTTATAATAGAATTATTTATTTAATATTTTCTACTGAAAAAAGTGGCGCTTAATAATTATTAAATTATTTGTAAAAACCGAACGAAAGCATACCTACCGGTTCTTATGCCTTTGCTTGGAACACATCAATCGTTTTTAAAAAACATTGTGCCAATGACAGCGTACGTCAACATGACATGACAACTTTTGTACGCCGCGATTGTTTCTGTCTGATTTTTGTCTGCGTTTTGAAAAAAAAATACGTTTTCCAATGGCTATTCCTGATTATAAACTAAGTGCTGTTCTATGCGGCCATGCGCTTGATGTGCGATCTGTAGCCACGACCAAAGAATTTTGTATATTATCTGCTTCACGCGACAGGACTGCAAAACTTTGGCATCCGGAAGGGTTGGTATTTGTATCCCGTTATGCCGTTGTTAATAGCCAGAAAATTAACAAAACTTTGCTATTACAGGGTGAAAGACTTTGTGAACGTGGTGACGTACAAAGGGCATAGAAATTTCGTGTCATGCGTTTGCTGGCTGCCTCCTTGCGAAGCGTATCCCGATGGGCTTGTGGTGTCAGGCAGCAATGACAATACAATATTGGGGTATAACCTGCAGGACGGCGCAATCCAGATGACCCTGGAAGGCCACGAAAACGCCGTGTGTAGCGTCACGCCTGGACGAGACTCTGGCATTTTGTTGAGGTTAGTAATATCCTTTGTTTTCATGTGGCAACTTAAAAACTAACTAAAAAAATATTTTTCCGTAGATAATCCATAATGCAGTGTTTTGCATTGAACACGTTTTTGTAGTGTCTTTTTCATTATTAATGTATCAAAATTATGCCCTTCTTGGTTACTGTCTGATCTGAAAGATACTACACAAAACTATACTAATAAGACATTTGAGTAAAATACATGGGCACTACAAAATGTCAACAAAAAGGTGCACAGTATATAATCATATAAAACAACATATTTACAGCTGTGTCATATTTATTGTATTTGGAATGTTTCTAGGCAAATATAACAAAAACAATATATCATCTGAACAATCAAGATCATAATTCAAATATTTTTGTACATTTGTAGAGAATACTTTTCATTAACTAAATACTTAACATTACATAGGTTAGTCATCAGTCAGATACTGGCGAAAGTTCATAAACTTACACACTTGTCATGGAGTGACTGATATCTAAAACCTTTACTTTAACTGGGGATTACCATCTTCTTAAAAAAGTTCAAAGGGTGCTGATACTAGTGACAAGTAAAATAATTTATACTTCAAACATAAACAGAACATAAAATGTACAAAAAAACATCTCAATCCTAATTTAATATGAAAAAAGACCAAAGTAGTGTTCTATTCAATTTGGAGGTAAAAATAGACTAACTTAAAATCACAACTACTCTATTTTAACCTATTTCACTCTGCCCAGTTCCAGTTGGGATAGTTCAGCCAAGGTATGGAACGTGAATGCAGCGCGCGTCCCGCCGCTGACTCTCAAGGGACACCAGGCGGCAGTGTGGGCAGCTGTAGAGCTGTTCAACAGTACCTATGCCACAGCATCTGCTGACAAAACTATAAAGTTATGGATGAAGGATGGCACTCTTATCACTAGTTTGACTGGTAAGGAAAATATATAATAATACACATCAATATACATATATTAATACTCTTAAAAAAAATATATCTAAAGATATGAGAAACGTGTGTATATAAATAAAAAAGGAAACAATATGCATTCTGTGAAAGTGTCAACAAACTGCATAATATGTAAATAATAATCTGGACTTGTGTATATAAATTAATTAAGTTGGATAACTGCTCTCAAATACATAACATAACATCATGCCTGTTATTCCTGAAGGATTAGGCAGAGATATACCTAATAATACACCCACATTTCGCTAGTTATGTTAAAGTCCCTTATAATAGGGGGAACCTATTGTTCTCAAATATTATGAAGGAAGGAAACCAAAATTTAGAGAAATTTAAGACTCCGGTGGATTATGGTGCATTCCCTCCAACACACACTTACTTCTGAACATGGGTATTTTCATTCGTTGGAAAACAGCTATATTGAACCTGCAGAATAATTAATATTTACAATTATTTTTAAACGAGAGCTGTAATCAAGCTGCCATGATCTATTCATAGAATTTTCATAAATCTAACAAGAAAAAAAGATAACAATTTATATATTTTTATTCTAACTTGATGTCTACTGATCTTCATTCTGTTTTCCAGGCCACACAGACTGTGTAAGAGATTTAGCGGTGGCCAATCCTGAAACCTTCCTTAGTTGTTCCAATGATGCCTCCATCAAGCTCTGGACTAATAAGGGACAGTGCCTTAACACTTTCTACGGACATTCTAACTATATCTACAGGTAAGTTAAAATTCTAATACTCAACAGTGAAGAAAAATATAGCAGAAATAAACCCACTAAGTGCATGTCGGACCACACACATTGTAGGGGGAACCCTACAATATGCATTTGCCCATCAAAATATGTGAACTTACTAAACTGATTAACCACCCTGCCTACCTGCCTCCGAACGATAATTTTCATTGTAAAACTAAAACTTACTTCACAGTTTTGAGAATTGCGCTCCCCTAAATTGTGTATAGAAAAATATTTCATACAAGTACATTTTATAAGTTGGTCGAAATACTAGTAAACTTGTAAAGCCTGCTTAGCTGTGATAGTTTTTTTTTTTGCCAGACAATGCTGCCACAATGAATTTTTTAACACAAAAATTCTAATAAAAATTTGCACTTTAAAGCTTAATTTTTCACAAACGAATCCCTTAATCGAAAACTGCAAGACCTAAACAACCACATTCCACACAAGGACTTTGCGGGAAAAAAAAATCATCCCCGCTTTAATGTGTACGGGAGATACCCTACAAAAAAAAATTACAATATTTTACTTTAGCACATTGTCGGCGTAACTCATTGATATATTCATGCCAAATTACAGCTTTCTAGTACTAAGAGCCTTTGAGATATAGTGCGAACGGACGGATAGACAGACAGACGGACATGGCGAAACTAAAAGGGTTCCATATTGACTACGGAACCCTAAAAAGCAGTATATCCGTAAACCAAAAGGTCTGAAACATGATAATAATATGTCATTCACACTGCTACTGATAGCGGGGGTCCACTCCTTCATATAGAGAAGAGACCTGTGTCTCAGCAGTATGATCATAATAGGCAGAATAAAGAATAATAAATTAAAAAAAATCGACCAAGTGCGAGTCGGACTCTCGCACCGAGGCACGTTGCTTCGTACCAAATTTCAAGATTCTGAGATTTCGGGAAGTATACCCTGTAGGTTTTGATTCCCTTGCGAGTGTCGAAAATTTGCGGCAAACGGCTGTATCTTTTGATTGCGTTGTCTTAAAAGTTTGTAAGTATACGCGTTCCTTAGAAAAAGGGTCTCGACAGACAGACAGACGGACGGACAACAAGATCCTATAAGGGTTCCGTTTTTTCTTTTCGAAGTACGGAACTCGAAAAATTACTGAATTTTTTGCTGCTGCTAACTTCTATCACGCCTGATGGAAAACGATAGACATCTTCAACTTTTAACCTTTTGGATAGATAACATGTTTTATTTTGTTGTAATTCCCTGAATTTAGAACTGCTAACCATTATAATTATTCATGGAATAAAGTGACAAGTTATCTCCTTTCTTATCTATTGACTCAACAATTATTATTTCAGACAATAAATTAATGAGAGAATGTAGCTGATCATTTTGTGTATTTCCGTTTTTATGGTTCAAAAAACGGAACTCTTATAGATTCGTTATGTCTGTCTGTCCGTCCGTATGTCACAGCCACTTTATTCGGAAACTATTAAAACTACACAGTTTAAACTTGGTAAGTCCGACTTGCACTTGGCCAGTTTTTTTCAATAAATATTTCACACACACAGCTGCCTCATTCATTTAGTAGTAGTCTGTATGAGGTTCCGGAGCCGGGGTTAAATTCCCAAGTCGGGTAAAGTGTTATTGGGTTTTTCTATTTGTCTGAATTTGTACCCAGTTGATGGCAATAGGCTCGCTCCTATTACTTGGAACGTAACTGGCGAAATGTGGGTGAACTAATTGGTAAAAGAAAGAAAGAAAGAAAAAGTATTGATTGGTTTCAAACAGGACAAAACAAATTGACAAAAAATTAAAGATTAAAAAAGTAAACATATAAATTTAATGTATGTATGTCCTAATTTTAAGTGTTTCACTTAACACTTAAAATTAGGACATACATACATTAAATTTAAATTAGACCCATACAAAGCCAAATAGTCACTATCTCGGCATAAGTACACCTAAACCTTTGGATACATTCTGATTATTTATCTGTTACTACAGTATCAGCATGAACCCAGGAGTGGAACAAGGCTTCGCAACATCAGGTGAAGATGGCAGTGTGAGGCTCTGGGCTGGTGGTGATTGTGTACGTGACATCCGTCTGCCTGTTCAGTCTGTGTGGAGTGTCACGTGTCTCGACAACGGAGACATTGTTACTGGTATGTTCATGTTAAGTCTAGCGGTGTTTGAATTCCAAAAGTGGGATGTTGAATGCATTTTGTTGAAAATCGTGCATTTGTTCCGCACTAAAGTGAACCATTATGCGAGAGCCATGGCGGCCGTCACTGCAACCAGCCTTCCCCCCTCTAGAAGCAGATCAAACTGCCCAGTCTTCGCAGTGCAACAGGAACATCCCAAAGTCCAGGATTTCAAAGAGTTCCAAGTTTTCTCGTGGATCCGCGTGGTGCCGGAGTGTGAAAATGATTATTCAGTGGGCATTCTCCAGTGATAGTCCCCACCACCAGTCGTATGCTATTTCTGTCAGTAGCTGGCGCAGCAAACGCTTAGTCAGCTATAATAATGTCTTATGAAATTTGACTCTAGAAGATTGACTGACGTTGGTAATGTCAATATTTAATAATATTTTCCTTTTCATTTCTTTGATGTTCTATTGCATTAGCACATCACCAAAAACTGAATATTATTTTCTTTACAAACAGGATCTAGTGACGGTGTAGTCCGCGTGTTCACGAAGGACCCAGCAAGGTTCGCAGACGAAGCAACATTGAAACTGTTTGAGGAAGAGGTCACGAAGATGCAGGCTGCGTCTCAACAGGAAATTGGTGGATTCAAACTTTCTGAGTAAGATAATTGCTTATTTTTCTTTTAATTAATTCTGATTATGATCTACAAAGTTTAAAATGGAACTTCTTAGAACCAAAATTTCGAAGACATGTGACATCTACCTACCTGCACTGGGCCCGCGTGGTGGGTTATATTTATAGCCCATCCCTCTCCTAGATAGGTGGACTGAATCCCTGCAGTGGGAACGTTAAAGGCTAATGATGATCAACGAAGTAAACTACTTGATATAGTTAAATAGAAGGAGAAAATTAAAACCGCGATATTGGCTTAGTTTAATTTTTATAGACAGCAGCCAGAACTAGTTTTTCCATCAGAATTTTTCCAGTAGCAAAAAGTTTTCTTAGTTAACTACAATAGACTTATTATTATTTTTAAGTTATTGGAGTTCATTTTAACAAAGCCATTGCCATATTAGCAATGCAGTGTGCGCTCGCGCATCTGCTGAGTCTGGGTCCTTTGTTCGGTGCTAGATCTTACAAACGTGTTAGTTGTTCGTTCAGTGGTTTCCTTTAGTTAATTATCTACTAGAAACCTTGCCATTATTGAAGTTTAGTCCGTCAGTTAAATTATCGTGTTTTTGTTTTAACAAATTAATAAAAATTCAAAGATCATGAGTGGGGGCTGTTGACGTCACTGGCCGGTTTTTTACCGGCCAGTGACGTCAACAGCCCGGGACTGCAATGTGACGTCCCACGAGTCTTCGAAAGACTGTATCCCCTTCATTTTTAGTTTACGTGAAACAAGAAAAAATATGTGCCCAATATTTTTGGAAATCAACATAACGGACTAATTAGATTTTTTTTTATCAAGTACCCTATAAAAATAATAATAATGTTTTTTTTTCAGATTACCAGGCCCTGAAGTTCTCCTAGAGCCGGGCAAAGCCGACGGTGTGACGAAGCTGGTCCGTCGCGGCACCAACGTGAAGTGTTACTCCTGGAGCGCGGCTGAGAACACCTGGAACGAGATCGGAGACGTCATGGGGTCCCCACCCTCCAGTGAAGGGAAGACTATGTATCAGGGAAAGGTTTGTAATTTAAACTAATATCCTATCCTATCTCGGGGAGAGATGGGCTATTCCACCACGCGGGCCCAGTACATAGATGTCACATGTCTTACAATTTTTAGGTTCTTCACGACTTTTTCCTTCACCGTTTTGAACCCCAGTGGTAATGAAATAAATTTAACAAATTATTGCGGCTGCCTGGGTTCGAATCCACGACTGGCACGACTGGGCCACCGCTGCTCTAAACTATTATTATAGAGGTATTTGTTTTTAAGTTAGTACGTAAGGGATAATGATCCAATTCTGAAAATTCTTTCACTTATTTTGGGTGCTAGGCTATAAATTATTTTTATATCATACATTTTAGTCTAGCTATCTAAACTTTGCGGACAAAGTCGCAGGTAAAGTGCTAGCATTACACAATAACAGTATTAATATACAGCATGTAAATATTTAGCTATGCACACACCCAATAAACATCTTTTAGCCTTTTTTATTCTGGTGCTTGGAAAATCATCAATCATCTTCACTCTGGGCGGAGCGGAAGGAAGTGTCAGACTTCTACTGACTAAAACCCACCTATGTTTCTTCTTAGCCGGGGCAACAGTACCTCTTTCGAACATCCCCGCAGCCCCGCAGGATATTTTCTAGCCTTCGTTCTGATACAAACCAAAATTTCTGTAAAATCTTTGTTCAATTTTTTCCAGGAATACGACTTCGTGTTCAGCGTAGACATCAAGGATGGGGCGCCACCAATTAAACTTCCATTCAACTTGACTGAAGACCCTTGGGTAGCCGCCCAAGCCTTTATACACAAGTAACATATTTATCATAATGTTATTTTAGTAAATAAACTAATCACCGAAGCAATGACGGTTTAGTGATGTGACCGTCGGACTGCTAAGTCATAGGTCTCGTGTTCGAACCCAAGACACGAACCTCTGATTTTTCAGTTATGTGCGAATAGGGATGTTTCTTGACTAAACAAAATATGATTTTGTTTAGTCCCTCAGTTAGATTATCGAATATTGGATGCATGTTTTTTTTGTTTAATCAAAATTGAATAAAATAAAACGCGCAAAATTTCCGTAAATGCGATTTTGCCGATCACCGAGTCACCATTTATAATAACATTTACCAATCCTATTTTTTTTTTGTAGTATTAGCCATCATACTGTCTATTTTTCAGGAATAATCTACCTCAAGTTTATTTGGAGCAAGTCGCAAACTTTATAATCAGTAACGCTAAGTTGGATTCACAACAAGTATCATCAAGTAACGGGTAAGTTATCTTAATTTCACTCTTGAGTTTTTATGAGGTCGATATTTAAAGAAAGCCCTAACAAAGTCTTAGACCCTATAGTTTCTGTAAACCTAATTCATAAAGGAAAAATCATTTTAAAAACTCTAATTTAAATATTTAGGGTTTTTGGCTTAACAGTTGAAAAAATATTGGGCAGTTTTATATTTTCGGCGGTTGGTAAACTAGGAAAATATGAACAGTAATAAAAATAATTGATCAGTTATTTCATTTGACATTATCAGTACATAAAAATACGTAAGCGGTGTAATAAATAAAAGTCTAGTAATATGTAATCGGAAGTTGATAAACATTCCGGCTATAATAGAGCGAGCGTAGCGAGCTCGGGTCTTGAGACACCCCGACACGCACAGGTTAGGTTCGAAGGGCATGCGAAGCAACTTGGACTACACCTTTTTACAAAATTTTGATACTTTATCAATCAAATCGAATATACTTAGAATACATTTTACCCCCTCATTGCTTATAGCTTACTGCTTGGATTGAGATTTCTTGCCAACTAATTCCGATTTTACCACCCACACGTAACTACCCGCTTTGAACTTTGAGATTTTTAACTTTCCAAAAAAACATTATACAACTGCCGCTTTAAATCAGTGCCATTCACAATTCATAGTTTTCACTCCTGCTTTTTGAGAATTAAAAACATGTCTAAGCACATGAATTGACCATAGATTTGCCAAAAAAAAGTTTTCATTTTCAGAAAGTGAGTATGTATGTAACATGTTTTCTTTTTTTCATAGCCTGCTATTATTGACGTAAGTCAAACATCATCATTATACATTCCTCACACACTCATCTCACCCTTTGACATTTATTGCCACAACTTGTTTTTTCATCTATTACCGTGTGTAAATGGATCTTTTGGTGTGGTTTTTAAAACGGAACTTACTAAGTCATCTTGTTTTAATCCAATTACTATGTATTTATATAAAATCGACAGTAGAAGGGTTACCACATAGCACATCATTCTGAACCACGTCAATATATCACAGAAATTCTTCATTAGTGATTAAAAAACATGATGAACATGTGTGGAACAGCTGTGCAGTCAACATGATGTAGATTTTATCCACACGGATATGACCAACAAAAAAAAAACCTAAATTAATCAGTTGATTGGGAAAATTGAAAATTGTACCACCTTGCTCGATAGAATGGCGTTGTCGTCGAATAAGAAGTAGCTATGGTTTCGTTACACGCGCTACTATAAAGGCACAGTATGAATTTATTCTGAATGTTCTACTAACATCTATTGGGCGATGTGGAAGTCTTTTAATAATCCCCTTTCGGGTTCGATTTTGTTTTTATAAAAAGGAGAAACAGATTTGCGGAAGTAAAACGTTGTTAATTGCACCAAAAGATCCGTATATCACTGTGTAGCGACATGCGTCATAGCATCTCAATAATATAATTTTCGTTTAATAATAATTTCACTTTACCTATTGTAGGAAAATAAAATATAAATATCGTCTTTCACCACATGAATATACATATAACGCCTAACCGCGCGAAATCGATTATGGCGCCATATTGGTAATTAAGAAAACGCCTGTCCTACTTATGTGCAATACCTACTCGCTCATGTATGGATTTGTTTAGCTGATTTGAATTTTTTCAAATTCTGATAATAATAAAAGATGTCCTTCCACCCAATAAAAGGTCCCATTAAAATAGATGGACAAACTTTTAGTAATCATTCAGACCACCAAAATAAGGACAATGGTAAAACGAGATAAACGCATTAGATACTTAGAAGCAAAAACAAGTTAATTAACAAAAAAACATTAAAAATGTTGGTTAACTAACATTTATATGATATCATTGGTTAGACGTACTAAAATAGATGGACAAACAACATAGTGCACTGTGTTTTTTGTCCACCTATTTTAATGGGACCATATATTAAACCACACACAAATACACAATATATTTAACAATGAGTAACTTAGGCTACAAGGCATACACTCGGTTGTCGGTTCTCAAATACCTTGAAGACTGTAAAATCGAATGTACAGTCGAACAAGGTATTTGGTATACAGCAGTATATTTCGGTTACTGTGTACTCTTAAGGTTTCACAGATCTATACATTAAGAAACTGACGTCAAACGCGGTATCGTTTGACATCGCTTTATAAAACAAAATTCAATAGAATAATTTATTTCTCTTAAAAAGGTACTAGAATTATAAATATTTCTGCGTGTACGCCAAATAGCTTGTTCGACCCTACCTCGGGTCTTGCAAGGTATTAGTAGAACATTGTGCATGCCGTAGCTACAAAGCCCTACCCTTAGGTTCGCGGACCCGCTGACGGGCGAGTCCCGCTACGTGCCGGGCACGGGCGCAGTGCCAGGGCTCCCGCCGCCGTCCCGCGCGGACCCCTTCACCGGTGCCGGCGCATACACCACGACTGCCAGCAGTACTGTCAGCGAGAAGATGCTCATACCGCATGATGCTTACATTAGGTAAGCTGTTCCTTTCATCAGCCTATAATGTTCCCACTGCAGGGACTCAGGCCTCCTCTCTAAGAGAGCTGGGCGGGTTGGTAGATGTTACATGTCTTCGATTTTTTTTCTAAGACTTGCCGGATTCCTCACGACGTTTTCCTTCACCATTTTGAGAGCAGTGGTGATTAAATAAATTAAACAAATTAATACGCTTGCCTGGGTTCGAACTCACAACTTATTTTATGTAAGTCGGGGCCGCCACCGCTGTTCTTTTACTTAACACTTGCTATGCCAAGTTCAACATATCATTTTTTTCTTTTTATGCTCAAAATTGTCTAGTCATCTAAAGAGTGTAAAAGTACCCTTAACGCAAACGAAAGGCACTTGTTCCCCCCATCACTGCGATCAAGTTTTTGCTCTAGAAATCTAGACCATACCTGGGAATAGTACGTAGTTACGGAGATATTGGGGGTCAAAGTTCCAAATGTTGCACAGCTGTTTTTGTAAATACTATATAGTTTTTCAGGTTATAAACTTTACTTAAATTACCTGCATGACCCTTTTACTATTTAAAGCAACCACTAGCACAATGTTTTAAGAGTGCTAAATTGAGTATTACCGTAAAATTTTTGACTTAAAAAAAAAGTCATTTCCCAGGAAAAATTTTTCGTAGGGGTACTTAGTTTGATGTACAGAATGCTTGGTTGACGTATGTGTGAAGGGTCAATTTACACCCCGTACAGCGACGACTCAGAGGCGGTGTGGGCACAAATAAATTATTGTTCGACCTATATCCTGGGTACTTGGCACCGAATGGGTGAAAATCTTATGCAAAGTGTTTTTCGAATAGAAATTTCTAAGTACCACGCACTTAAGAGCTGTGGCCAGTCGACGAAAATAGGCTCCCCCCTTATACATAACTGGCAAAATGTCGATTTACTATTAGGTAGGTACACCTCTTACCCTATGAGGGTCACAGGCGTTATGTTATGTTATGTAAATCATTGCAGGTTCGACCAAGCAAACTTGAAGGCAATACATGACAAGCTCCGAGAGTTCAACAGTAAGGTGGGAGACGGACTGAGCGCCATGACTGAGGAGCAGTTGGAATCTGTAGTAAAATTGGGTGAACTAGTAAGTCTTCTTCTTCTTCTTTTCGTATCGATTCTACTTCCATCTAATACGTTTTGGGCCCAGTATGTTCAGGTCGCCAAGGGGGCATGTATACGGACATCTGGGACATGGAGAGTCCCAGCAGGCAGGTGGGCCAATGTGTCAAGTCATTACTAAATATTATAAAACAAGGCTTCCGCCGCACCTGTCTGTCTGTTCGCGATAAAGTCATAAACTACTACACCGATGTCGGTTATCGCGGCCAAAATTGATTGATTTTGATCCCTTCCCCGCAACCCTTGGGAACCATTTTTCCGACACCTCCAACAAAAGTCGTTATATTTTACCCAATGTATACAAAACTTGACAAATTATATACTAAAACCTTCCTCGAGAAATACTCTATCCATTTGTGAAAATCGGTGCAATAGTTTTTGAGTTTATCGCGAACAGACAGACGCGGCATATACTAGCGGACCTGACAGACGTCGTCCTGCCCGGACAGCAGCGCCACCTGCCGGGTCCAATTGTGAATCTAAACCATTCAAGATAAAAATGTAGTGATAGTGATGATGGTAACAAGGTAAATTGTTAGATAACACACAAAGTTACATAAATAGAGTTTGTTATCTCTACATTAAAAGATAAGAAATGTTGCCTATAATCCTGTATGTAGCAGTATGCCTCACATATGGATGACATTAGCCATACTAATATTAGAAATGCAAAAGTTAAACAATCATGTCATTCTATCTGCCTGTTTGTTACCTTTTCACGGCTGAACAGTTTTAAATGAAATTTAGCACACTACTACACCATGACCTTGATTAGAACGTGAGTTCTAATCAAGGTCAAAGGCTAGGCAGATGATGATCGTGAGATCGTCATTTGCCTAGCCTTTTCACAACTATGTTGGGGTCGGCTCCCAGTCTAACCGGGTGCAGATGAATATCAGTATTTTACATGGAGCGACTGCCTATCATATGCCGACTGAATGATACCCCCGGTAAGACTGGTTGTCAGATTTTTGGTCCACTGACTTGTTACGACTGTCAGATATATAAAAATTAGAAAAAAAAACGTTTTAAATTTTTTATTTCAAATTTTGAAATAAAAAAGTTAATCAATTTATTACTTTGTTACAGAAAAATCCTGTCAGCAATGAAACTGTTTTGGTATTGAAGAAAATGTTGGAATGGCCCAAAGGTATGTCACCAAAATTTTAGAGAATAATATTTTTTTTCTCTTTTTCCTATTAATGAGAAACTCAAGAAAAGTATATACTCGTAACAGGATATTTGGTCTGGAAGGGACAGTGAAGCGACTACGGTTAGCACGGTTACATTATTCTAAGCTCGGTAATTTAAAAAACATATCAGCTTATCCATACATTTTGAACATGTAGATATTGCACGATGTAGTTTGTTGAATATTTTCGACGTTGGGGGACTCAGAAATATGAATGTGGTAACCGTTTTCCCTTCGGTGACTCTTCCGTCCTATGTAAATACGTAGACATATGAACGCACAATGGCCCAATGAAGAGGCTAAGTGCGGATAAAAGCCCAGTTAAACTAAACTAATATACATATTATGAAATGTACAGATTATGTACGTATTAATTAAAGAAACGAAATCTCGTATAGCGAAATGAGTTTGACCTTTTAGTTGAGTTACAATGGCAGCCCACTTCATGTACCCAAGGAATATACAAGGTTCATAAAAAAATACATAGTTATTTATGAGATTTGAATAATTTTTAAAAAACATTTGCTTTCCTTTTGCCCAGCAGTGGGACAGTGCAGGCTTGAGTGAGTTAGAAACACCCTGTTGCGGACTTTCTGTTTCTAACTACGTCATGACTTATAATAATATTTTTCTAGTTATTAGATACATGAAGTGCACATGGGCTGCAGTACTGAGACGACTAAAAAGTGACCGGTGTATTTATACTATACAGGATGTAAATCAACCCTTCACACATACGTCATCCAAGCATTCTGTACATCAAACTAAGTACTCCTACGCAAAAATTTTTGCTGGGAAACGACTTTATTTTTTGGGGTCAAAAATTTCATTTTACGGTAAAACTCAATGTAGCACTCTTAAAACATTGTGCTAGAGGATGCTTTGAATAGAAAATAGGTCATGGAGGTAATTTAAGTAAAGTTACAACCTGAAAAACTAGTATTTACAAAATTAGCTGTGAAAAATTTGGAACTTTGACCCCCAATATCTCCGTAACTAGGGGGTTCCTAGGTATGGTCTTGAACAAAAGAAATATTGCAGTGGTGGGGAGAACAAGTGCCCTTCGTTTGCGTTAAGGGTACTTTTACACCCTTTATAGTTTACACCGCAGCTTTACCATTCGGAATTTAGGCATCATAATAATCCATCTATTTTCCTTTACAGAAATCCTGTTCCCCGTACTAGACGTAACCAGGTTAGCAGTTAGGAATAAAGAAATTAACGCACAAATATTCGACACATCGTACGGGCCGCCGTTCGTCACATATTTGCTATCGTTGTTAGCACCAGGTATGTATTCGTGCGCTTGGTTAAATGTTTGTCAAGAGCTTGATAATTTCCTTGTCATGCGCTTCGTAAGCGCGTGACATGTGATTTAAATCCTACTAATATTATAAAAGCGAAATTCAGCACACATATAATTTATAACCTGGTTTGAGAGATACTTTTTATCCCGGTAGTACGATTCCTTGGGACAATTATCGAACACCACGCGGGCGAATTCGCGTGCATAAGCTAATAATCTATACAAATAAATAGAGAAGTCCTGATGGACTGATTCATCAACGCCCAGCCCAAACCCTTGAACCTAGAAAGCTGAAGCCGGTTCAGGTCAAGCCTTTACTACTCGACCCTCCTACCTACCTTCAATAACCTTCCATGGAGTATATAGAACAAAATAGGTTCAGCAGTTGAGACGTCTATTTTGTATGAAAAGGCGAACACACACCGTATTTTTTTTATAGATTAAGTATTTAGCAAATTTATTTAATTTCTCCATACTTTTGATTACTTACTCAAATAATACTAATAATGAGGTTTCACAATAACTGCCGTTCGTATCGATTTTTAGGTAAAGTTGCCTAAGTTAAGGTTGGTCCGTAGATAGGTGACCCCCGGCGGTCACCTATTCTACATACCGAGTTTCCTCCGTGCCTCGGAGAGCACTTTAAGCTGTTGGTCCCGGCTGCCATATAGAGATCTTTGGCAGTCGTTACAGGTATTCAGTGACCTGAAAATCTGACAACTAGTCTTACTAAAGGGTACCACGGTTGGGCTGCGGGTTGTTCAGAAGTGACCGCGGCCTCGACATAAAGGGCTAAGAAGGAACAGGTGGTTTTTAGTCAGTAGAAGTCTGACACTCCCTGCCGCTCTGCCCAAGAGCGGGAGGGGTTATTTGCAGGGGGCCAATTCTCGATTTTAGAGATGGTGTCGAACTCGACAAAAATTTCTAACGACGTCATTTTTTCGACAAATTTTAAAAGTTGCTATTCTGGGGATGTCGAATTCGACATTTGTCGAAAGCTAACGTTAGAGTTCATGTCGAGTGCTTCTGAGCAGTAGAGATGTCATGTCGATTGTAGAGATACGTCATTTCTGAGTGAATTCGTTGAGTTTTGGATTGTACACTGTGTTTTCTTTTCTTTAATTTTTAAATAAAATACGGCTTGGCATCTCATACTTACTGGAAATTCGATTTATACTCTTTGATTTGTGCCCTTGCCTTGTTTGATTTTTCCCCTCCATGTTAAAATAAAACTTTTAAAATGTAAAACAGCACCCAATAATGATGTAAATACAGTACATGTAAACATAACAAAAGTTTTGAAGGAACCGCAAAAAGGCGCAAATTCTGACACTGACAGACAGTCAACTGTCAATTTGTTTTCTTTATTTCACGAAGAGCATACGAAAATCTTGAAACACACTAAACGTTTCGTTTTATACTTAAATAATTAAGTTTAGTCAGCGTTTTAAAACAAAATCATTCATTAACTCAAAGCTACCTAAAACAGAACGTGCGATTCTTCATAATGGTAACATTATCTTCACTCGACTCGACATTTTCGTGACATTTATTTCTATTTTGACTGAGAATACGGAATTCTGCTCAATTCGACATTTTTTGGTAGAGATAGAGATATTTTTAATAGACATAGAGATAGACTTACGATCTCGAACTCGAGATAAATGGCGAAAATCGAGAATTGGCCCCCTGATTTTACACGCGCAAAAAAAAAAAACAAAAAAGAGGGTACCAAGGTTACCACTTACTGGATTGTAAAGGTCAGGTAGGTAGTCATTCCGTGTAAATTACTGGTATTTAGCTGCATTGGGTTAGACTGGAAGCCGACCCCAACTTAGTTGGGAACACGCTTGGCAGATGATGTACTTTCGAATACTAAATACTGTTGCTGTTGGCCTGTATGATCCCACTGCAGGGCAAAGGCCTGAAAATAGGCCCGACACAGGCAGAAGGCGTCGATGTAGACCTTCTAGAACATGGCTAGACGATTTGTACAAGACCAGCAACCAGTGGTCCACATTGGCCTTAGATCGAAATAACTGGAAGTGGGCTGATACCACTAATAACTGTACTTAAAAATGATATACTTTCAGATAACCTCCCAGCTAACCAGATGCTAGCGATGCGAGTTCTCGTGAACGCGTTCAGCGACCTGCCTGGGGAGATGCTGGTGTTAGCCGCACGGGAAGGCGTCGTTCACGCGCTCATATGTCTCACGCAGCTGAATAACAACACTCAAGTAAGCATTGTTTTAAGAATGTAGTGTACAGCAGCCTCGATGTCAGAGGAAATAAATAAATTGTTGTATTTATTTGACATTCAAAATAAAAATAGCTTTAAATTTATCACTACATTTTATAAAACAAAGTCTTCCACCGCGTCTGTCTGTTCACGATAAACTCAAAAACCACTGCACCGATTTAAATGCTATTTTCGCTAATGGATAGAGTGGCTCTTGAGGAAGATTTTTGTACATAATTTGACCGTTATACACGAAATAATAAATATTTTTTCTTTCTATATTTACCGCCTAGTGCTTTTGGACACCCTAATAGCCATGGTTTACCTACGCGAATACAATTAAATCAGTAATAATGAATTAAGTATTGGATTATCATATTTGTCCTGTACACTGGGAGTGTTAAACCTATACATAAACTATTAAACCAAACTAACATCGCTTGTTTATTACAGATAGCAGCCACGTCTTTACTACTTAACCTCTCAGTGGCGCTAGCGCAGCAGCCCGACAGTGTGGACCTCGCAGACTGTCTCGTGCAAATACTCACCAGGATCACCGATAACGAGGCGTATTTCAGGTGAACTATGTTTCCTAGTTATAAAGCTCTAAGAGAAAATGTTGACGGCAAGGTTCTCTCTCTCTCTCTCAGTGGCTCAAGCAAATACAAAAAGCAAGCAAGAACAAAATATTTGTATGGCCTACAGATAGTTTTTTTGAATCTAAGTATGTGTGTACGAGTTTAAATGTCTGTGAACGCACCCACGGTACAGGAAATAATCCTAGTGTGGGCAATTGATTTAAAAAAAAGTTTTTATCAGTAGCAAAAAAATATAGGTTGAAAACTAGACTATTCCAGAACCGTTCCTCAATATGTTTTTTTTACACATTTTATATCATAACATCACGCCTGTAATCCCCAAAGGGCAAGTCCGAGATGGATCCGTTTGTACACCCATATTTCGCCAGTTATGTTTTAAGCTGCATGTAATAATAGGCGAGCCTATTGCCATCAACCGGGCATAAATCCAGACCTCGTGGCTGCTACTGAAAAAATCCTGACGAAAAACCCAATGACACTTTGCCCTACCTGGGAATCGCACCCGGAACCTCATACACAGCAGTCCCGCTTGCGATCACTAGACAGTCACAAAATATCGCCCATTATTTAAAATCGTGAAAGGGTGTAAAAGTACCCTTAACGCAAACGAAGGGCACTTGTTCTCCCCACCACTGCGATCATTTTTTTGTTCTAGACCAGACCATATTTGGGAACCCCCTAGTTACGGAGATATTGGGGTCAAAATTGCAAATTTTTCGCAGTTTTTTTTTTTAATATTAGTTTTTCAGTTTATAACTTTACTTAAATTACCTCCATGACCCGTTTACTACTCAAAAGATCCACTAGCACAATGTTTTAAGAGTGCCACATTGAGTTTTACAGTAGTAAAATGAAATATTTGACTCCAAAAAAAAAAGTCGTTTCCCAGCAAAAATATTTGCGTAGGGGTACTTAGTTTGGTGTACAGAATGCTTGGTTGACGGCTGTGTAAAGGGTTAATTTTACACCCTGTAGACACGTCTTTTTGGCGTTCATATAATGTCAATTTCTACGTCTTCATATTTTCTTTACAGAGGTTTGGTAGCCCTCGGCACTCTCCTAGCTGAATCTCCAAATAAGCTCCAAATACAAACTAGAATAGTATCCAGCTCCCAAGTCCACAACCGACTGAAAAGAAACGGTGGCAACATTACCGACCCAAGTAACGCAAAAATAGCAACACTGTCGCAGCAAATCATCAGTCTCTTATGAACAAAACCTCAACTACTCTAATAAGGCTGTTATTTATATTATTAGAATTAAAAGTTAATTTTTGTATGTTCTTATTGGAATCCGCGCGTTGGATTTGAATAGCTAATCGTCGCTCCTTGTTGGCGCCAGTTTTATTTATTCATTGGATTGAGTCAGTGATTTCTAATGACTGATACAATTTTGAAAAACTGTTCCACATAAGCAATAATACGAGTTTGCCTTTAAATCGTGTAATTTAGGATAATATCTTGCTATCGTATTCGTGTATCTTAACGCTAAATTTACCTGCCCACAATAATGTGATGAGAGACAAAATTATAAAAATATTCGATTAGTATCTACCATTTTGTTTCTCAATATATAAATAAGGTAGATAACATCGCATATGTTTGTACGAGGAATGAAATATTTACAGTTTTGTCGATTACATATTCAGGGTTAAATGAAACACGAAAAGAGATGAAATGTATATGTATTTCATAGTGTACACGTTATGACAACACTATACATTCGCTTGCTACCCGTCATCAATGGAAGCATGGTTTTATATCAGACATTTGCAGCAATAATAAATTGTATAAAATATATTTAAATAAAACTCTTTTATTTCGTATCCCTATATTTTAACTAGATATTTCTACATTTGAGTTGAAGACTGATGACCATTTTCAGAACACGCCGTCTAAATAAATCTGCATAAAGGGTTCTGCCCATTACATCGTAACATACCATGACCATACTATGAACGTATCAGGCAGCAAAAAGTCTTTGTATTAGAAAGTATGAGGACTAACTAAGCCTTTCCATCACCGATAAAACACCGTCACATGCCATTGAAGTAGCGTAGCGTCATCGAATAAATATTCTCGCCACCAATTGTTGAAGCTCCGTACATGGGACGCGAAGTGACGGAACGACCTAGTGGGCATAGTCAATACTTTTCAATACAAAGAATATAGAGTTTAACCGTGTATGAAGACCGTTATTCACGGGTATGACACGTTAATACGTTCTAGTGGGCATAGTACTCTGTGACAATGACATGTTTACGTGCCTGACACATTCATAGCCTGATATATTCATTTTGACGGCACGGTGGGCGCAGTGGCGCGAGCAATTGACTGCTGCGCTGCGTGTCGCGGGTTCGATCCCCGCACGGAACAAATATTTGTATGGCCTACAGATAGTTGTTTCAGGTCTAGGTATTTGTGTATGATGTAAAAAAGAATAGCACGGTCATCGTATGGTACGGCGTATTGGGCAGACTCCTTTAGGTGATATATTTATGACGCAATGTGTTTGTGAAAATAGGCAGCAAATACTTCTCACATAAGAATGGGTTAGAAAATGCAGTATTCTTAGAGTTATTTACTTCGTGTTCGTACATACCCCTTTCAAATAAAAGGCAAATGGAGAGGTTATCAACTGCTATTCATCATTCATTCTTATAAACATGTTGTTACACTTTCAAATCATTAATTATTATGTAACGGTTAATTAGAATAATAGTAAAAAAGCTAAATACATTAACATATTCAATCACATTATATTACAGGGACCGGCAGAAAGCCGGATAATTAAAAATATATACATATTTGGTTTTACATACAGAAGTCGTCATACGCCGGCCGACCAGTCTTAACATAACAAGAAAATTAAATTAGTGATTCAACAATTTATGAACAAGTGCTTGATGAGGAAAGCTTATGACTTGTGTTAATTTACTTTGATATTCACATACATAATGAATTGTCGAGGTAAATGAAACAGCCGAGCGAGGCAAATTTTATATTTTACTTAAATACCCGACATTTGTTCATAAGAACCAGGGTTAATATAATATTTACCCCTGGGTTAATCATTGACATAATATTGTGATTTATTAATAGCTATTTTACTTCATAATCAATAAAGAGTGAGCATCGGCCTATCTCCAAACAAGCTAGCCACATACTTGCGGGTTTTCTTTCCCCACTGCATCTTCAAATTTATTAATGTTATCCATTTCTAATAAGGCATAGACTTATGTTTTCTGCACTATCAATCAAGCAGGACCGTCAACAAGTAGATCAATATGAACAGATCTATATTCGACCTTAACACCCGGCTACAGAGCGACGTAATCAGGTTGTACGGCGCTAGCACATCAAATTACCTGAAACTGTCAAATTATCCCAATCAACCTTGAAACTAATTCTTCTGCGATAAAGTTGAAAATCTATTAAGGAAATTTGACAGATTGTAGTAGCTTGTTACTCTGCCGTCTGTACAACGCTTTCCGCAAAACATTTGTAAAGTTATACAATTCCATATGCGACCATAGGCAATACCGCAGCTCAAAATTTGCCGTTTTTGTAGATAATCTCATAGAAAATAATCCAACAAGCTCGTGACCTGAACGGCTTTTTATCCTACTAATATTATAAATGCGAAAGTTTGAGAGGATCTATGTATGTATGTATGGATGGATGTTTGTTACTCTTTCACGCAAAAACTACTGAACAGATGTGGATGAAATTTGGATACTTTTTATCCCGGTAGTATGATCCCGTGGGACAATTATCGAACTCCACGCGGGCGAAGCAGCTGGCACGAGCTAGTATAGCATAATAAGGCCGCCGCTCAGGTCGATCCTTAGGTTAAACCGTACTTGCCTAAGTTGAATAGTGGGAGGATGATCACCTATTACTTTACACACTGAGTTTCCTCCGAGAGACCTTAACCCGTTGGACCGGGCTGACATTTGTAGATATTTGAATCCGAAATTCTGACAACCAGTCTTACCATGGGGTATCACAATACCCAGTACTAGTAAAATAGTGGTATTCAACTGCATTCGGTTAGATTAAAAACTGACCCCAACATTGTTGGTTGGTAGGCTAGCCAATTTATGATAGAATATAACCATGTCGGTGCAGTTTGTCACTACAATGTGCTGGGTTTGTCATTTGTTTGACTAGAAGTTGCAAGTCACCTTTGGTCTTGTATCTTTAACGTTACGTAAAACAGGGTTGCTCGTGTATTAAGGCCATAACCCCGCGAATATGCGACTAGCTACCTACCCACCTTACTTCTTCTTCTTCAACTCTTCAAACCGACGGTTCAGATCATCAAAATCGATCTCATCGTTAGCATTGGGCGCGTTTGGCTGGTTGTTCGTGTTGGTATTAGAGTCATTGCTGTGAGGCACCGAAGGTAGGATCAGGTCTGATGGTACTGATGGCAGTTCGGGCAACTCCGGGAAATGGTTCGGAGGGACTCGGGAACGTGGCTGCGGTGTTGGTACGTGCGGTGGCATCGGTGGTGGCACGTGGGGGGGCTGGAAAATGTAATTGATGGTGTCAACTTATTGCTATAAACGGCAAATTTGAACAATGAAGCAGCACATTGAAGAGCTGTCAGTGTAACTCGCGCGTGCTTGACGTAAAATGTAATAAATACTTTGACGCTTAGATTTCTTGTCTTGAGATATTTCGATTTATGAGTTATTTGAGAAAATGTACACTCGCGAACACTAATATGACATACGCTTATCAAAATTCAATAGCGTTCTACTTTGAGACAAGACCGTATGGCTTCCAGAATACGGTAAGCGAAAGACACTCTTAAATGTTTCCGCGTGCATACATATTAGTGCTCGTTTGCTCGTGATTGTACTACTCTTAATAACGTGAACAATTTTAAGTCGCATGATTTCAAAATGTATGGACAAGGTAACGTTATAGAGGACAATGATATCGTGCAGTGATACTGCTGATAGAAAGCCAAAAAAAATCGTGATACTGGTGGCGAAAGCAAAAACATAATAATAAATAAGTACCAAATCGTGGTGGATGCTGTCATAAGCAGGTGGCAGATTGCTCATTTCGTCCTGAAAAGGAATAAATTGTTTCAAGCATAACACACTCAAACATGCACTAGTCATAATTGGAATTTGAAAAAAAATACTGTTTAGTTAAAAGTGAGATGAAAAGCAACATTTACGTTAATTATTATTCTTAAAGGGTACGTAGGTAAAATTTGACCAGAATTTCTACAGTAAAATCTTCGATATCATCTATTTGCCTTACCTGGAGGAAGCTATTACTCAAGGATTTAGAATCAACTCCTGGAGGCAGGTGGTAGCCCATGGGAGGCTGGCTGGGTCCACCGTAAGACCCCGGCGGCGGCGGCGTGGCGATGAACCCACCAACTTTACCGCCAGAAGGTTGCTATTGGTGTGGAATTAGTCACGAAATTAGTACAAGGAGATTACGGACTACGTCAGCTAGTTTTAGAACTATGGAAAGCTAGGTAGGTGACAGTAACTTACATAACAGACAAATAGATATAGCAAATAATAAAACGAAAAAATGCTAAGTGCTGTTGATATTTCAAAATGTAGACTTCTGTTCTGTAATCTAACTACTTCGTATTTAATATAGTTTAGTCTTCTACACAGTGCTTGCATACACGGTAGAAGAAAGCATACATTAGGCATTACCTGACTTTTACCAGATGATACCAATTCAAAGCCATGCCGCCATTATGATGCTCACAAGTTAGATCGCAATATACAGTCTAGTGCAATTAGACATAAGGTGGAACGAACTTCCCGTTGGGGCTTCGGATTGTTCGAAAGACATACGCGGCGTCGACACAAAGGGCTAAGAAGGAACATGGGTGGTTTCGAGTCAGTAGAAGTCTGACACTCCCTACCGCTCTGCCCAGAGCGTGAGGAGTCATTTGATGATTTCCAACCCACCAAAAAAAACATGTGAAACGAACTTTATAGTGGTCAGACTTTCATGGCACATTTTTATTGAGTTTCTAGACGTGTGGAGAAGAAAGGCAGGATTTTTTGTTTGTGCAATCGGCTAACAGTTTAAAACAAAAATCCGAACTGCTTGAGCGGAGGGACGCCGATCCCGTGGGCAGCTTGTGTTATAACTATAGGTTCCGCGCAAACGGGTCACTTTTACAGCCACCGATAGCTGGCGTCGAGCTGTTTACATCGCGGGCTTCAAGTCAAGGGTCGTATTTATACAATACAAGGGGTTTTCTGGCTTGCAACCACGATAACTGACAAATGCTTGCACTGACTGGACGGGTCCACTCAAATCTGTGTGGTGCTTTCTTCAAAAGACCATCTCAGACATTAATCTGCATGGTCTTCATGTGTGTATTATACCTTATTGTTAACCCAAACGATTTTAAAAGATTAAAAGAGTAACCTTTGGAGTTTCTTGCCGGTTCTTCTCCTTAGGAATCGACCAATGCACCGAACTGTGCCTCTTTTTACCGACGTTTTATAAGTGCCCATGTAGGCCTATGTGAAATAAAAATATTTCAATTTTGATTTTGATTTCAACTCGCGACATGATTTTTAAAATGTTTTGTATTGAATCGCGAGTAACGTCACTGGCGACTCAGTGTCCGCGATACGCCACTGCACTGGTGGCGGCCACTATCTACCTATTTTATTTTGTGTTGGAGGGTGCGAAATCATCAATAATGACTTCTGCCGCTCCCACAAAAAACCACCCATTTTCCTTCTTAGCCCTTTGTGTCGAGACCGCGGTATCTCTTCTCTCTCGAACAACCCGCAGCCCCGCGCCTACGGTGGCCGGAAGCCATACTCGTGGCAGCCTCTGACCACCTTCGCTTGCGCGGTACCAAAGGGACAGTCACCGGTAGCAGTGGTCAGCACCCGTTAGCGCGGAGCTTTACTATGTACCTAGATACGTACAGAAGGGCTGCAGATAATATACTATGTAAATACTTGCAGAAGCGCTGTATATTATATATGATGTAAATATTTACAGAAGGGCTTTACATTATAATACTTACAGAAGGGTATGAGAAGGGCTGCACGTTAGGCGGTGGAGGCCCCCCACCAGGCGGAAGGTTGGGCATGCTCATGGCCGGTTGCTGCGGGTAACCAATGAAGCCGGGAGGCATCGGGGGACCGTTGATGTCTATTAACATTGCATCGCGGCCTGTAAATCGTTAGAGCATTATTGGTTATTTATCTTATTCAGCACGAATACACCTGGACAGATGGGTTAAGAACGTCATTCACTGAATTGTTAATAAAGGAGGCCAATAAAAATAATACTTTAATAAAACTAAAGAAATCACTTTTGTAACTATCGGAACTAATGTGACAGAACGAATCCACAAGGGTTTTTTGCCATTTGGCATCAGAACCGTAAAAACCGAATTCCTTGAGAAGAACTGTATCGAAGAGATGTCTGTAAAATAGCAGCCATGAACCAACAGACAACATTCGTAAGATTAGAGATTAAGTATTTATTTAAGGGTAATTGTAGGTTTAAGATCCTAGCAAACCAATCTCATCTAATTCCTCTTGGCTTTTTATAATATTAGAATGAAAAATACACACCTTCTTCTTCCCTCATAACCTGCTCATCAGGTGTATACTCCACATTATAATTCTTGGCTATTTCTATCAGGTACCTCTCAATGAGGATCTTAGGAGGGCTGTGCACTGACATCTTGTGTTTCAGTTTGTCACTTAGTGTGTTCACACTCTCATTTCTGCATGCATCAGCATAGATCTTGCCATATTTTGCTGTCAGTAAGTCTGATACTATTTTAAGTTCCTGTAAAAGATTAGATTTAAGTCAAATTATTAATAATGCTAAACCACTTAAGCGTAGAAGCTCTCACGGAGCGCTCGCCATTTAAGAGAAGAATGAAATGGTGAGAATGGGTAAATAATAGCAAGAACTACTAAATAGGCTATTTCTGGGTTAGCTTGTTCCATCGTTGACTTCATCTCTGCCCTTTATTTATTTTTGGGGTGTGGGAAATCATCAAATAACCCCTCCTGCTCATGGGTAGAGTGAAAGGGAGTTTCAGGCTTCTACTGACTAAAAACCACCCATGTTCCTTCTTAGCCCTTTATGTCGAGGTTGCGGTATCTCTTGTGAACAACCCCCAGCCCTTAGGACAAGATTGGAACCAAGGGGAGGCCCATCTCATATAAAAAAAACAAAACAATATTTGTTCCTATACTCTCTAAATACGTAATCAGTTATGAATGTTTTCACTGCTGGGACACATTAATAACCTACCTATAGACTAAATGGTGAGACAATGTATCACAAGTACAAAAACTAGCTTTAGGTACCTACTCCTATCACTGATTATACATATTATTAGTCATTAAAAGAAGGAATTAAAGTGATTAAGATAATAGCTTCCTGTTTGTTGGGGATTCCCTAATGGTGTAAGGATAACTATATGTAGACCTCATTCTTTATAGAAAGGGTATCCTTTATATATCATGTACCATTGCTGGGCAAAGACCTTCTCTTTTCCTTCCAAACTTCTGTTTTAATTTCTGATCATAATGTTGCCTCTTAATTGTGGAATGTGGACATACCAATTTATACACCGGTCATCGAAAAAATCAAGCCACCGAATCAATTACGTTCACAAAGTTGTTAATAACAAAATTATGCAGTTCTATAACTTAAAATGGAAGCATGTTTTTTAAGACCAGGGTAGTAAAAACCACTTGAAGAAAGTACCCGGGTTGCCAGTTGACAAGTGCTTGAGTAGCTAATTTTTCCCTCTGCAAGTCATTTGTCAAAAAATATAATAGTTATAATTTCTATTCTTAGTTATCATTTTATTACTCATCATAATGCATAATTTTTTAACAAAGTATCTTGGACTTACACAGCAATGGTTAACAGAAATTACTAATCATTCCATTCTGAATTATGATCAAGACTGAACTTTGTCTTTGATGGATGACTGAAATTACTTTATGCTACTATGTTCATGGTGGAATTTTTTTTTAAAGAATTTTCTGCTTACGAAAAAAACCCAATGATTTCCTATACTTTTCTTTGTTTCCTTCGTAAGTAGTAACCAAAGCATTTATTTGAATAGAAAAAAATATATGTTAAGCTCACAGTTACAAGGCATAATGAATTCAGAAAATAAAGGAGTTGGCCATTTCGACGTTTAGCTGTTTCAGGAGAAGAACGAGCAAGAAACTTTATGGACATATACACATATTTATAAACAGACAACTTTTATCCCTCGTTAAGAGCACACTTTCATATTAGTGTGTTGTTTATCAGTGAATCCAAGATTTTATTAATTAGTGGTCTAGAACCAACCTGTACATCAGTATGCATCCTCGGTGCCACCCATATGAGTGTGGATATGGCTTCCGCCAGTCCTTCATCAAGCTCTTTCATCTGTGTCACAAGTCCAAACCTCGCCAAAATAAGGTCACAATACATCTCCACTATTTCCATAGCCTCCACCATGTAGTCCTCCCTGAAAAACAATTATCATAAGTCTACTTTTTAGAAGATGTTTCAGTGTTGATAGAAAGGTTTCTGATCAATCATGTTTATTCATGAAGAATAGACATAGAACCAGCCAGGTTTGAAATTACAAAACCTGACAGAAATACTTAGGTCATCTCTAATAGTAAGTAAATAGTTGTTTTGTTCCCATCTGCTTTTTGCTTGTCTTAATTTTTCACTTCAATGTGTTATGTTTTGACATAGAGTTGGTTAAAATAAAATCTACACACTTAGACGATCCTTTTTATTAGTGAATACCCAGCCCATTACGACATGACGCAATGCTATAAATTCAAGTAATCAAACTATCTCAAGGCCAGGTTTGTTCTTGCCGGTATTTCTATCTACTCAGGAACACTGTTGTACTTACCTGATGATGTGTTCTACTCGTATTTTAGCTCTTTCACTTTTACCAGCAGCAATGTATTCTGCTATTTCCTTCCTTGCTTTCTGAGCTAACTCTGTTTTCTTCTTCTCTAGCAACTTAAGCCTATTTATAGCTAGTCTCAAGTGAGTTTTGAGTTTGGTATAGTTGGGATTTGTGGAAAACATTTTGGAAATTACTATATAACAATAATTTATCACACGCACGAGATTACGAATGACTAACGCGAGATTTTACTATTTATTGTTTGCGTGAATCACCAAATAATTCAGTCCGTCAGTTCCAGCACCACGTTTACTGTGGTTTATGACAGAAGTATTATTTGACAGCGGGATAGCGCCTATTTGTTTACAGCATGTCTGACAAGGATAGAGGTCAACAATGCTTCAAAGTATCAAACTAGATAATGAAATTGATTGTCAATCCGATGTTACGTTTTGTTAGTTGCTAGTCAACTTAGTTCCATTTAGTTATTTATATGCTTGAAAATACTCCAAAATAGAATGTAAATCTGTCTTGCCGAGGAGAATGGGCCTGTTTGTATGAAGGTATACCCTACCATTGTAGATAAATGTTGTACTGGTTGCCCTCATCACAATGTATTTTATTTTACTCTCAGGGACGTCAAAGTCCCGTCGCGTCGGGGCTGCGGGATGTTGTAAGAGATACCGCCTCGACTCGTTGTTTTTAGTCAGTAGAAGTCTGATACTCCCTTTCGCTCTGCCCAAGAGCGGGAGGGGTTATTTGATGATTTTCACACCACGAAAATAAAAAAAAATGCGATGTTAAAGTAAAAAAAAATCATTTTTTGTTCAATTATTAAACACTGCAATTTCAGCAAATAACTTACTGGTTTAGTGGGTTTTTTGTCTGATATCTAAACAACAATAAATAACTCAACTTTAATTTTTTATTAGTCGTATCCGCCACTTTCGTCGCATATTATACCACACAAAAAAGAAATGAAATAATACTAAACGTACAATAATTATACCTAATTAATATAAGTAAACTAGCTGACCCACGCAACTTCGTCTGCGTCACAGTAATATACAGGGTGGAATTTTGTAATGCCACCTGGAGGAAAAGTACTCTTAATACTGCAGATAGAAAATTTTACTCAAAGGAAACATTCCTTTATTTTTGAATAGAAAGCAAACTGCATTCAAAGATTTTCGAAAATTCTCTTCTCCCACACCCGAGAATCCCTGAGTTTATCGCGTTCAAACCTCAGACCAAGACAAAAATGAAGACGGCGCAGCCACAAAAACCACGCTACTACAAGTAAAAATGTGTATGTTAACTTGTAGTACTTAGCGTTGTTTTTGTGGCTTCACTGTTGGTGTTCGCGGCGCGCCGTCTATCGAACAAACAAACTCTTCAGCTTTATAATATTAGTATGTATAGATATAACAGTTACTGTAGTCCAATACGCCAAGACGTATTTAAACTAGTACCTAATATTAGTACACAAGGACGTGTCGCCGCTTTTTTGTAATAGCCCCATACCTACAACAAACATACTGCTGATTCTGTAGTCGCCGGGATACTAAGGTCGTGGAACGAAGCAAAAATAATGATTGAAAAGATAAATAATGGTAGATGGGTAAAATAATAGTTTCCATCACCAAACCCTGGAAACCCGCTAAAGGCCAAGTAGGTACTCGTCAAGACAAATCAAACGACCCCAACTCGATGGGGATATTAACTATGTCGTTTTATACCGGAGTTCCTATTGCTACCTTCCAGCTCCATGTCAAAAGATACTGACAAATTCGTTACGCAGACCTAAACACTTTGATGTGATGTATAGGACCATCAATCTCCTGTAACTTTTAACTGATGTAGATTTCAGCATGACTGTCATACAACAACAAAAATGTTTGTTAATATTATACAATGATATATTACTCAAAGTGCTACAATACTTAGGCAACTTTACCCATTCTTCTGTGCAGGTAGGGCTCCGCGAGCGCAAACACTGTCACAATCAATCAATCACAGGCCACTGTCCACTGCCACCGGCGGCTGTCACGTCAAGTCGCATGCCACTCTCTTTGGTGCCTCACAAACAAAGGTGGTCAGTGGCCGTACCTATGTTAAACGTTGTGTTAACTGGGTTGTACGTAGGTACTAATGATTTAATTATTAACCATGTTTGTAACGGTCGCAAATCATATGCACTCTAAAATAATTTCCACGCAAGCTCCGCCCCATTCACCCCGCCACTCCGCGCGATGTGCTAGACGCTAGCACAACAGTAATAAAGTCGAATACCGCGTGCGCTCTTTGATCGCGTTCGAGTACGAAACTAAATGTCGTAAGTCTCAATTCTTATTTCGTTTATAACTAAAGTAGTAAATGATCTGGAGAAAAAATATCTTGTGGCTGGATAGTAAACTATATTTTCTTACAGTGAACATTTATTTTAGACATAAAGGCGGAGCAATCTTGAGGAAAAATGTAATAATCGTTAAAAAAGACATGATTTTCGAATAAAAAATGAATCGAGCGAATATGCTACAATTACGTAACTGTCTTGTACATGGAAAGAAAAAGATCCAATAAATCATATACTAAAGTTCCATTTTGATTGTATGTACGACTGTTTCAGAATATTAATGCAAATTAACATAAATTTAGGGAGCCTCCTCTTAATCAACTTACATCCCGACATTGACCTGTAAAACATAGTAAGAAAGAATAAAACCAAGTTACATACAAAAATTAACATTTTAATTCGTTTCATACAATTATTATGTTTTTATAAGTTTGTCGCTACCGTGGGCAGCCATCCAATTATCTATACCTACTACATTAAGTCAACATTCGATACATCTGATTAGGTAGTAAAAAAATTTAATTCGTAGATTTTATACATCCAAATCAATAAATAGTTCATGGTTTCATGAATTTATTCAATATATAGAAGATAGTCTAACTTACATTTTCTTTTAAAAAGTTTCTGTATATTTGATATTTCTAGCAGGCTTAGTAATATTCTTATTTTTTATTATGATCAGTGGTAACAATTTTGTAACAAAAATATTTCAATTTTTTGCCATGCTTTGTGTAATTTTTTGGCGTTATCTTAATTAAGTACCTATACCTGACTGCCTGATCTAACTTTACAAGTGATCGCCTTCTGCATTGTAAATAATAAGTATTTCACGAATCCTGACGCGAATCACACTTGCGAAAGTTACGTGTGGACTTGGAAGTGAGAATAAACGATACCGTCATAATAAATTTTGCTACTTAAACCATCTGAATGTTTTAGCTGACTTCCTGCGAATTAATTTAATAAAACAAACAGAGTAAGTAGGTACCTACTTGACTGGACAAGTCGGTATTATCATACCTACACATTATAATATGTATATAATAAATACATACAGAATAAAATACTTTAAGTAAATGCATTAACATTTCAGCAAGAGTGTGAATTGACATTTATACTTATAATAAAAATACATCAATAAAAAAACAATGCAAAGTAACTATTAAAAATTACTTATGGGCTTAAATACCTATAGGCTATTTGACTACTGTTAAAAAAACGAAAATGTTATGTAATTTCAAAGAACTAACAGAAATAACACGATGTCTGAAAAAAATAATAACATCGATCAAGAAATGGCTTAGTTTTAATTTAACTAATATTAAATGCCGTGCTAGACAAAGACAGCGCTATAAAATGTGACGTCATATTTCATACCGCCATAGTTAGGGTAAACATACCGGTTATCGGCCGTTTAAGCGGCTTGTTGACTTCAGAGTTGATTTCTATCATTAAGCTGCACTTCAAGGTTTTTTGTTTTTTTTTTCATTTTATCCTACAATAGTCTAGTTTCATAAAACCTAACGTTTATGGACTTATCAGTGATATATAATTAAAAAATCAATATTATTCGTAAAAATAGCTAAAATACCGGCTATCGGCCTTTTCACTCAGTTATCGTCCACCAGTGCACTGGTTATCGGCCACCTAATTTACGGTAGAAAAACGACTCATATTCAAAGGCTCATAAGGTTTATAATAGTATAAAAGTAAAAAAAATATAAATTCACAATAAACGGTATATTTTTACTCTCTTTTACGGCTATAAAATACAATTAAGTAACAGATTAAAATCTCAACTCAAACAAATAGCTACTTTTGGCTTTAGGATCAATGAAAATTACTTATACAATTACGAGTATATAAAATAAAACTCAAACAACATAAAATTATATGCCCTGTAAAACTGGGACTTATGAGAAATTAAAATAGGTACACCAAAACTATTAATAAAACAATTAAAAACAATATACTTACGTACAGTAAGAATTTTTTTAAAAGTAAACATTTAAAAATACACAACAAAAAGTTTAATTACGTAAATCACTTAATCAGTCTATCAATCAGTCAGTCAGTATTGTTATTGAAAGTCTTCAAAACCTCTCTTCTTGCATTTTCAGCAGTTTCACACAACATACATTCATATGGTTTAGTAGCTGCTTGATTGTATGATAAATTCTTTAGTTTCGTGCATTTTAGGTGATACCAACGAATGCATTGATCACAGCCAATATTCATTTCACCCTCTTCTTCAGTGTCACTTATAAGGTCAAGATCACAAGAACCACATTTAATACGGGATTGAGTTTCTTCTACTTTCTTTTTCTTCATCCTATTCTTTTTTGGTGGTGGTTCTTTTCTCTTTAGCTCTCTTTCAAGCTTTCTTTTCTTAATTTGGTTTTCTTTGTCTTGTTTCGCTTTTTCTTTTTTTTCGTAGTATTGTTGCCAAGCTTTAGATGTTATAGCACTTGGAAACTGATTCGACTTCAATGTATGAGTTCCTTTGTTTTTAGTGACGACATCAGGAAATTTCAGGTGTTTTTTAAATGGATCCTCATCTATAACAGTTGCTGGTGTTTTCGGAGCTGATGCTATTAGTATGTTTTCTATTATTTTTATTTTACTGGCATTTCCCGATTTATTGTTCAAAGATTCTGTAGAAAATATTGATTGTGTTTCTGCTAACGTAATAAAATCATTATCAGGTTGTCCAATTGCATTAACATCATCGATATTCAACGCAGAAGAAGCCAGATTCATGTCTGAAATTGTCCTAGCCTCTGTATTACTATAACTTATAATACTATGAGGAATATTTTTTGTGTCAGACTTTTTAGCACATGTTAGTTGTTTATCTGGTAAAACATCCAAAGACCTGTTTGAGAGGACGTGATCGTGATCTATATCTTCAAATGAAATATCCATTCTGATGTTTCCTCTTTCATCCTGGTACTTTCCAGATTCATTAGCTTCTAGATTTGTATGCATTTCCGGGTGGGAGGGATCTTTGTGTAGGTCAGCGACTGTTTCAATTTGGATAACATCTATCGTGGGGCTGTCATTAAAAGGAATAACGATATCGTTACTAGCTTGGCATATTTTTGATAAATGTATGTCACTGAATGGTGCTATTGAGATGTCGTTGAGAGATACATAAGAACCAATCTCTGGAATCTGAATGGAGCTGTGGTCCATGTCCTGAACAGAAAAAAACCCTGATGTTTTTGGCTTGGCGCTTTTCGATGGATATTTAAATTCAAAAGATTCTGAATGTCTGGGTGTTGAAGTGGATGGATGGATTAAACCTAGGGGGGTTTTCGTTATCATATCAGAGGATCCCTTAACCTCAAACGATTTTGAATTTTCCAGGATTGAACCGGATTGGGAAGGTCGGGGTGTTTTCGTGGTCTTGTCAGAGGATTGGTTAACTTCAAATGATTTAGAATGTCGGGGGATGGAACTGGATCGTGAAGTTTTCGGTGTCTTTGAGGATTTGTTAACTTCATATGATTTCGAGCGTCTGGCAGTGGAACTGGATTGCGAAGTTCGCGGTGTCTTCGATTTAGAACGCCGTTTTTGTAAATATGCCTCCTTTGTGCGATCAAGTTCACGTAAGATTAGGCTTGGATTTATACCCAGCTTACCTATATTCTCTTCCATCAGGTAAAACACTTTTCTGGCTATTTCAAAATGCCTCTCGTTCAGAGGTCTTTGTGAACTTGTTTGAGCAGCAATTGTATTTCGTATCTGAGCGTCTTTTACGCATTTTGAAAAGTCTACTTGTTCTACGTCAAATGGATAGAGGCCGCATTTACGGAATCCATTCTTGATCGTCTGAGTCATATCCATGTCTAGCGTCTCTTTAAAAACTTGGCAGAAGTTTGTTTTTGTTACGCATTTGTTAAGGTTTTCAGACCGACTCTGCCAATTTTTTACGGTGCGCTTCCATTCTTGTTTCAGTGGCTTGAAAACACTTACATCTGCTGGTTGTAGAATGTGAGTGGCGTTAGGCGGTAAAGCGTAGAGAATTATATCATTGTCCTCGCAGAACTTACTCAGTGGCATGGACATGTGTGACTTATGTCCATCTACGAAAAAAAGCACAGGCTTTTTTACGTTTTGTTTCGTGAGCCAATCGTTGAACCCGTTAGACATGTACTCATAAAATGTATCCGAACGCATCCATCCAGTCTCCGATTTCCCCAAAATCCAATCAGGCGGCATGCTATCGACGACTGCTTTAGGTGGTCTTTTATATGGGAACACTACTAATGGCGGACATATGTCTCCAGATGCTGTTATTACCACCAATACTGTTATATTCTCTTTCTCATTGCCTTTCTTAACAACATATACGTTTTTATAGCCTTTTGGAGCTAGAACCTTCCCTGATTTAGGAGACAATGAAACACCAGTTTCATCAGCGTTTAGAATACGACTCGGATTATCTAAAATATCTAATACATTTCGTTCAACCAAGAAAGTTTGTAAGTCTGCAAACCATTTTCGAATGGAACTTTCTTTAATGGCTTCTCGCGCCTTATTTATAGCTTCTGGCTCTCGGATGCTTATGTTTGGATGGCGTTTGAGAAAGCTGAGATACCATCGTATTCCAGGTTTACCTCCTGGAAACCGATGGTCTATGCCCAGTTCTATAGCAAGCTTGGCCACGGTATCCAGAAGATCATATTTGTTTATTGAAATTCCAGCTTTCGCCAACTCAATTATCCAATCAACGATTTTCTTTTCTCCATCAAAACCAAATATAGGGTCTGGGCCAACTTTTCTCTTTTGATCAGCAACACGACCGGAAAGTCTGTCCTGTATAGTAGATCTTGGGACTCCGTACTGCCGGCATGCTTCTCTTATGCCACGAATGTTGCCGCGTATATCTGAAAGAGCGCTTGTCAGTGCTTCTTCACTATAAGTAAATCGTCGGGAATGCTCTTCATTTTTTATCCTTTTTTTTCCATTACTGACAGGTGCCATCTGCAAATAAAATCACAATTCCAACACCATGCACACCAAACAAAATGTAGCTGTTATCACATATAGCCGGTAAATAAGCTTAAATAAGTGGTAATTATTAGTGATCTAGCTACGTCCCCGCGGTTGAAAAGTAGCCGTATTAATTTAGAGTAAGGCTACGAGTATCTCTATGCCAAATTTCATTTAAACCCATTGCAGCATAAAGGGGTAACAAACGAATATAACGGCCAGAGATAGGTTACATTTTCACCACCTAACGGCCACCTTTATTTCAAACGGCCGGATACAGGTCTAATTTTTGCTAAATATCGGCCATCCTTTCTTTCAAACGGCCGGAGATAGGTTTTGTTTGTACTGGTTATCGGCCGTCAAACGGCCGGAAACAGGTTTTGTTTTTACTGGTTATCGGCCGCTAAACTTTAGATATTTTTGAAGGTCATATCTTTGAAAATATGAAGTATACTGGCGGCCGGAATCTAGCTTTAAATTCATAAAATTCTAGCTGTTCACAAATATTATGGAATCTATGTTGGTGAATTTAAGGTTTCCGCAATAAAGGGAGAGAGAAATGACGTGAATAGACCGGTTTTGCGACCACCCGGTCGGAAAGTAGATTTTGAAATTTATCGTTGACGTATTACCCGACCACCAAAAATATCACAAATTATCAAAAGTTTTATAAGTTTGGGCACTTGAATAATGAAATCAAACATGCTAAATACACAAAAACCAAACCAATCACCAATAAACCAAAAGCAACACTTAAAAACTTACCTTTGAAAATCAATCCACCTGCTATTTTTTTTCCTAAATTTGCCACGCGTCCACACACGAAATTTTGTAATGGCGACTGAGGGCTCAGTTCGCAAATTTTGAGGGCATGCCGTTGGATTATAAACCGTGACGTTCGTCCGGATCAAATGGCGCGAAATTAGAAAGGAGCGGTCTATAACACTGCCTATTATTAAAAATAACGTCCGAAGTGGCCGAAAAGGGGTAGTGGCCGGTAAACCGGTATGTTTACCCTACGTAGTGTAATAAATGACCGTTTCGCGCGACAATGATAGACAGTGCCCCCACCAAAAACTTCTAGAGCATGTAGCTACTCTATTTTTTATCGATTTTATTACTTTTTTTACACACCCGAGTCATTTGTGTTAGTTCTTTGAAATAACATAACATTTTCGTTAATTATTAGCAGTAGTCAAATATCCAATTGCAAAGACTAACATTAAGTACATCCGATCACGATAATAACATAATTTTTAGTAAGTAATACATATTCTTTGTCGGCGCTAATTAACCGAAGAATAAAGTTCGTTCTACCAATGTTTTCGAGTATTTCAAATAGATACGAAAAAAGTAAGGGAAGTGTCGTTACTTAACACGATTAAAACAAACGTATCGCGGTAAGGGGCGTCTTTCACTTACTCAGTCGTATTTCAGTCGTTCAAAAAAAAAAACTTTAAACTGCTTTATAGACGTTGCCCCACACTAGGAATTTCTCCTGGGTGCGTTTACAAGCATTTAAACTCACAAACACCCAGACCCGGAACAACTGTCTGTAGGCCATACAAATATTTATTCCGTGCGGGGAAACCCGCGACACGCAGTGCAGCAGTCTAATCGCTTAGCCACTGCGCCAACAGAGTCAAATAAAAAAAACAAATTTCGAATGACATTCGAGACGAAGGACACGATAGGTACATAATTACAAAATTGTTCACAGGTAATGCACCCCTGACTCGGTCTGACGTCATACTCAGGCAGCGCAGTATATGGGGGCATAACCCAAAATTTTAATTTTTCGGTAATTTCAAATTAATTCGGTTACCTACTTTATTTAATTGTATACTTCTATGAATATAAGTTAGAGCTAAATTAATAAATGAAATTACATACCTATGGCATGTTTTTTTACTGAAATATAAGTTGAAAACTTATGTAATCTCGAAAAAGAAAAAAACAACACGAAAACTATTTTTGAAAATAATGCTTAAACAATAGCAATTACATATATCTTTGTTTTAATAATTATGTATTTCTGAAACTAAAAATAAATACCATAATCAGTTTTCAAATTTACCTAGGTATTTCATAATTATTCCGTTGTGAATTTATGAAACTCGAATGAAGCAGTCTGTTTTGAATGCTAAACCATCGCAAAACAAAGTTTTGTAAATTTTTTGGTACAAGACGGATCAATGACCTTTATTCTTAGGTTAAGTGGCGCAGACTATTACGTAAGTACCTCCTCAGAGGAATAGAAATACTATATTTTAAATACCTAGGTAGGGATGTAATGTAACTTAACATGCAAGCTAAGCTCGTTATGATCATAATTATATAGTCCCATAGTGAATATTTATGTGATAAGTAATTATTGTCACATCAATCATTCCTATAAATTGAATTTATTCAAGTCACAAATATTTACAAAGACAAAACTACAATAATAAATCAGTAAAAACAGCATTTAACATAAAAAATAATACTGGTTTATCATAAAAAAAATACTTCAAAATTTGCCTTACTAAACTAGGTAGGTACTAATAACTAGTTCTAACATTCAGTCATTTTCAGAAACTTTATTATTACTCGTATCACTAGACTTCTTAACAATTTTTTTGTGAGAATTTTCGTAATCGTCATGCAAAACAACAGTAGTGGCACTAGCATTCGAGGGACTTCGTGAGTGTGTGAGATTTGTTCGATTGCTGTCGGCTAGATGCTCTAGTTCGTGGCTCTCTAAATTAGGCACCCCTGAACAAACGGAGCTTACACGCGATACTGATTTTCGGTCCTCAGCAGGTGACTCTTTTATTGAATTACTTCCGACTAAGTGGAATAAAGAACACAAGAAAAATGTTGCATAAGTCCAACTGACTACCATTATTAGAGCCAAAAACGAACCTATCTGAGAATAAGGCAAAAGATTAGAGCGCAATAAAAATATGCCAGCAAAGCCAGTAGTTAGCGCGGCGGCAGCAGTTGGCCCTGCAGATGCTGACAATGCACATTTGACTCGCGCAGACTTTAAACCGATAGCATTTGCATAGCTTAGCGCATAATGTAGATTAAAATCCACAGCTAACCCTGCCGAAGTAGATATAGCTACACTTTCCAAAATATTGAGCTTCCAACCATTTAATACTAGTATAGCTATAGTTACAGTTGCGGAAAATATCATGGCTGTCAAAGCGCACGTGCTAATCACGAGGCTCAATGTTGCCGGTACAAGTACTATAAAACCTAATGCAGCCGATAGGATGAGGGCAATCACAGTTCCGCTAGCTAATGTTTTCTGTAGATCATAAAACTGTAAGTCTGACAAAAACCAGCCACACTTCATTCCCGATGGCGCATTTTTCAACTCTAGCTGTGTCCAATTTTCTACCTGATTGTAAAAATAATCCATCTCTTTGTACGACATTGAGTATGGCACAACACTTTCAAATTCTACTACTATAGCTGCAACTGTTGGGGGAGTGGCACTTCTAAGAAATTTAGGTCCTGCCACACCCGGCATAAAGAGCTCGCGGGGAGTTTGATACAAAGATTCCATAGCTTTAATGATACAGAAATCAAATACCTCTTTTTTATAAGGAAACACTGAAGTCTCACAGCATGGTGTCCTATTTATTTTGTCAATATGGTCAATACACCGTCTACTCATGTACATTTTAAAGCTTTCAATAAAACAATTGGGAAGCAAAGGTCCTAAGGTTTGCTGTAAAAATGGTTGTGCTTTGATTCTTGTACAAAATTCTGCCAACCACTTTTGAGATTCAGGATCCGATATTGAAAATTGTTCATCAAACTCTAAGTGGCCCTTTGCAGCTGGGTTCATGTGATTTCCATTATCTATAGCTTTTACACCCCACACCCATCTAAGAGGCATTTTACTACCTGTACCAATGTCTTTTCCGAATCTTTCAAATAGAAACCTACTACTGTAGAGCATGTCATATTGCTCAAAAGGATGGGAGGTTTGAAAAAGTTGAAATTGTCTTGAATCTGGCAATTGAAGGCCAGGAAAGTAGAAAACTACGACAATACTGCCAATTCCTATAGCACCCAATACTATAACAAACATTATGTACAATCTTGTGACACATGTTATAATAAATATATTCAACATCACTCTGATATCTTCACAAAATTCACAAATCATTTTATGAATTACAGCTAAAAACTGTCTTTGTTTTGTACACAGTTTAACATCTACTATGAATACTGATGCAGGCAACAAACTTATCATTAAAACAAAGTTGACTAGAACAGCTGTACCTGCAAACACACTAAAGCAGTTTATGGCTGGAATATAGCTTACACAGGAGGCAAGAAAGGCTACTGCAGTGGTCAAAGTGGTGATGCTCATAGTGGTTATCGAGTGCCTCATGGTCTCCATAAGTATTTGAATGAGTATAGTCTCACCAGCACTAGAGACATTCTTAATGTCACTTAGAGCATTATCTTGACAAACAATATTGTCTCGAATGAGCTGCTTACTAACCATTTTCCAAACTTTGACGTAGAGGAACGCATCATCAGCCCCAATACCTATCACAACAACTATTACTAATAAATTCATAAAGGGAAAAAAATTCAGGTTAAACACATATACATACAAAAAGTATGCTATACCAATTGAATATGTTATAGCTATAAATAAAAGAACAGTAAGAATAATAGACTTTGTATAGACCCACACACACACAAATACGAACACACCACCTAACCCTATCAGCCATGTATCTTGTATCACCCATAAGTCAAACAATGCATTTTTCAGTCCAAAATCCATGGCAGGTATAACAAGTGTTTCATAAGATAAATTTGAGTTTTGCAATAGCTTGTAATAAGGTAATACGGTGCTACTGCTTGGTAATGGTAGGAAGACCATGACATTCTTTACAAATGACTGAGAGAGGTGGGTGGGTGTGAATGCTTGTGAATCTATTAAATAGAATAATAAATTATATATAGCATCATACTGGGAACAATACTTAGGGACTTTACACCTATCTAAATCACAAGAGGCCATTAGTGAGAAATCATGGAAGTAACCTGCACATTTCTTCAGAACTGTTACTGCACTGCTCACATCTTCTTTACTTAAATTTTCACAGGAAGTCTGGCCAGATATTAAAGCTATGTAATTTGGCACACTCCACACTGGACAGCAGAGATCTTCGGAATGAAGATCCCTTTGGCACATCTTATAATATTCCGCTCCCCCAATTTCTACAAGCATCGACTGTAGTCTACACATTCTTTGTACATTTTCAAATGTTAATAGAGATGTGTTATCTGTATTTGTAATAACTAAATGAGCATAATCTGATATGGGTGCTCCACAGGTCCCCGATGCATAGTTGTGATGTACGGGTTGGTCAGGTTTGCGTTGCATTTCTTTTATTGTTACCCATTGTTTTCTTGTGTGGTTTCTTATAAAAACTGTGTTTTCATCTTCGAATGTCTTGTTTTTTCCAAAACCCCAATGAACATGGGTATTAGATATGTTAGATTCAGATAGCGGCCAGTTCTTTTCAAAATTCGTGTCATTGTTGTGGTCAACTTTTTTTTTTTTGATACGTCCTTTGTTTTTAGAGCGCCCTCGACCTGATCTTGGTTTGTCCTGGCGCGTTCTGTTGTTATATGCTTGGTTCATGCGTATTTGATCTTCAATTTCTTGTGGATTAACTGCAAGCCGTTTCGAAGGTCTCGTTTCATCAATAAGGTTTTCCCATGCAATGAACCGATGAGCTAAGGTTGTTCCTCGCGTTTCAAAGCCAACTATAGGATCAGAAAATGATGGTAAATCATGGCATAATAACGGGATCACAGTGAGGATGGTTGATATCCCAGTTACAGTGAAAAGTGCAAGGTAGAAGTGGCGGACGATAAACCTGGCGTAAGCTGACAACATCTTTAAGTAATGACTTCACGGGCCTCATAGTTATTTCACTGCACCATCTTCTCATATCGTTGTAACACATACCCAACTTATTTATGCTAGCGTAAATAAAGGGAGGGATCACATTTTGTTTATACCAAAAATGGAAGGACTATAAATAGTTTACCCATACACGAAAAACACCACAGACAATTACAATACAAGTCATAATATTGTGCACACTGTGCAAGTGTGCACACTCACAGAATATCACTACCTACACCAAAACAAGGACTTTATTTATGTAAATCTAGACTGTGCACATGCAACTCAAAAGCGTTCCGAGCGAGATTACCTCGAAAGTAGATGTTATCTCTTTCTAATAGGATGTCCAAAAATTTTGTACTTAGTTTTGGGACAGTTATTATTATGTTTTAACTTTCTAGCACCCAGCTCCTCGCTTTGCATTGGTAACAATAAAAAATAAACTGCAATTAGATAGGATGGGTAGGATTTATTGGCAGGAAACGGTAGGCACATGGTACATCTAGCTTGATGCTAAAATAATATGAACATTTTAATTTAGTATCTTAATTTTAGTTATTTTTCTATGCCCGTATACCTAACCCTAATTTACATACACTCTTATTAAACTTACATTCTGATGAAATAAAACAACAAAAACAAAGCTAGAATGTGTATACTTGTCTCTATAGCTCTATAATCTAAAACACACTATACTATTAATACCATTAAACTTAATGAACCATGGGGTTCCGCGGGGTGCCCTCATCCCTCCCTTCCTCATAAATCAATCGTCCACAACAGAAAATTTTAACCTGGATTCGATTTGAGACCTTTGCGTCAGAAAAATAGGTTTAGAAGTTGAAAAAATAAAAGATTTGTTTGATTGTTTGTTTACGTTTTTTTTTTTTTTTTATTATGATATTTTTGATTATTATTAGATGAAGAAATATTATTTTATGAGATTTTAAATACCGATACTGATAATAGACAAGAATAGATAAGGCGTATTCTTTACAATCATTTCATGATTTCCGTTTTATAGATCTAGAACATAGTTACGCTAAACACAAAAGAACTAACCTGAAAAGAGAAATTCCACATCCAGAAAACCTATTAAAGCACTTCAAGAAACACGAATTTAGCATATTTTAAGATAAACATTTCATTTAAATACAATAAAAAGCACTTGAAAAAGCAAAATAACGAGTTCACCACGAAATGTTTCCGCCAAGTTTTTTTGTTTTTTTTTTTACATGGATGGCTATACAGTTTTTATGAATTCTGGCCTTCAAATATCTCGATAACTTGAAACTATAAGGTACCATGTTCCATGACATTAATGGTTTGTCCATAGGGCTCTGAACATACCACTTCCATCGTGAGCCACGATTTAAAAAAAAAATCAGAATAGTGATGGGTCGATATGCCAGCTTCCTTAAAAAAGAGTTCAAACCCCTTTATTTTTAAACAGCATTTTCATATCAAGATTTTGTTCGTACTTCATCCAGATATTTATATAAAGTCATTGCACCTAAATGATTGATTGTACCTACCTACCATCGCTAGATAATTAATGAATCAGCCGCGCAAAAAATAGGCCTAAGGGCTCGTTTACAGCGACGCGGGGCGTCGCGCGGCGCGTGCTGAAGGGTCGTAGCGTGATTTTTTATTCATTTACTACTACTGCTAGAGTGGCGGGTCCACCGCATCGAACGCTGCATTTTAAACTAACAAGAGTAAAATCGCTTCTTGAACAATCGTCGTTTGTAATCGTTAACGTTTTCATACATCGCCATGTGCCTGAATGAGGTGCTTCTCCGTAAATGAGGCCTTACATTTTCGAGTAAAATCACGAGAAATGTTTAAAAGTAAAATCATAAACATTTGTTTACATTCCTAGTCAGCGAAATTCATTTTTTCTTACGTTTTTAGGGCTTCTTAGCCGAATGGCAAAAAATAGAACCCCTAAAGATTCGTCATGTCTGTCTGTCCGTATGTCACAGCCACTTTATTCGGAAACTATATTAATACAACACAGTTGAAACTTGGTAGGTAGATGTATTCCGTAAACCACTTTACGATTTTTATGTAAAAATAAAACAGGCATGGGGGTCATACATTGAACTGAAACAAAAAAAAACTTTTTTTATCAAACCTATTCGTGTGGGGTGTCTAGGTCTTTTAATGACATTGACGTTTCTGAAACCATTTTTGTCAAAGTAAATCGTTTGAAAGATAGACACTCACGAGACAAGACCACCTAGCATGACGACATACGCGCCGCGCCAGCCGTAGTGTCTGATGCGGACGGGCCGGCGCTGATGACGTCATTAACTGCGGGTTGAAGAATTCGGCCTCTTCAGGCAAAGAGGCTTCAGCAGGGCTATTGCGTATCTTTTAATGACAGTGGCTAACCTATAGTGCCTTCCAATTACTGTCAAATGGTTCCATTTTGTACTAAACCATAACCAATTTGACAGTTAATCCATAGACAATATGATAGCCACTGTCATTTAAAAGATACGCAATAGCCCTGCAGGTACTGCGGCGACTGCGATGCGGGTGATTGTGCGAGATTGCATAGAACTTCATAGAAAGAATTCGAATGCGGCGACTGCGGCGCGTGCGGTGTGGCCAAGTCTGCGTTGACCTTTAGGAAGAAGAAAACAGGTTGACCCCAAATAGAATGAGACAAAGGCAGGCAGATGATGATGACTGGCAGATGGGAATGCCCAGCCATTCCGTCTCTTTAGCTTATTCCTCTATAAAGGTGTTGGCGGTTGTAACCACATAGTTTAAGTAAGTCATAGACTAGCATGATTGACACAGAGTATTGACACGATTGAATATTAATATTTCAATGGCAACAAGGTACATAAATACAATTTGCACAATAATAATTTGTGGGCATACTTTTAGGCAATGAAACACGGGTATTTCATTCCATTGAATTTATTTTCGCGATCTATGGAAGCTTTCGTTGACAAATTATAAGTTTTTACAACCGCCAGAAAAGGTCACAAGAGCTTTAAATAAACATCTTATTAGCATGGTAACCCTTTTATTGTCTCTGACAACTTGTGATCACAAGACCTCTTCGCTTTTGAGTTTTCTGTCAAGGCAAAAATTGGGCGAAAAAAGGCCGTCCCTTTCGGGAATATCGGGTAAAACAGCTCCAATTCGCTAAATAATATATTTCAAGATGAGGTATTTCTTAACTTACCTGTTTTTCCTGTTGCTGGTGTTCGCGATTACGATTGTGTCAATGTTCTACCTTTTCCAAGGAAAGGGTGAGACACTGAGTTTTGGATGGTTCCTGGAGAACACCAGTCCGTACATGTGGTGCACTTTGGGCATCGCGTTTGCCGTCTCCCTGTCCGTGGTGGGCGCAGCCATGGGCATCCACACGACCGGAGTGAGCATAGTCGGCGGAGGTATCAAAACTCCTAGAATCAAGACCAAGAACTTGATCTCCGTCATCTTCTGCGAAGCCGTCGCTATCTACGGGCTCATCACTGCCATCGTGTTGTCAGGAATGTTGGAGAAGTACACTGAACCCTTTCTTAGCGAAAGCATTAAGAACCAAAACTATATGGCTGGTTATGTGATGTTCGGAGCTGGATTCGCCGTGGGCTTAGTCAACTTATTCTGTGGTATCGCTGTGGGTATCGTCGGCTCTGGTGCTGCCTTGGCTGATGCAGCTAATGCTGCTCTCTTCGTCAAGATCCTAATTGTAGAGATTTTCGGATCAGCCATCGGTCTCTTTGGTCTTATTGTTGGTATCTACATGACATCAAAGTGCAAAATGGGCAATGCCTAATGTAAGAACATATAAATCTTGAATCTTAAGTGTAAGTACCAATTTGTATTATCAACATATTTTGTATGTATCTTGTAATTAGTAAATTTGATAAATGTATACCTTGTTATAGAACCATGAATATGATTCATTGCACATGTTTAAATTGTATAAAATGACAGACTATTTTCACTCCAATTAGAATTAAAAATCATAATGAGTATTTTTTTAAATAAGTACTCATTTGGTCTATTTCAGTAAATTATTATTGATATAATAATATTTTAGTGCTCTTGGTCTCTTAAATGATTGTAATAAAATCACTTTTATAATCTAGGTCACATGATCTTGAGAGTACAGAAATCTGAATGTTACAGCATGTTTTAGTCACTTGACAGACTTGAAGTAAATCAATCTGTCTTTGTTTTCCTGCTTACATATTGTATGCAATTGAATAACATAATTGTTGTTAACAATGTATAATTAATTAAGTATTCTTTAACTAATCTTAATCTGTTCATTAAAGTATTTCCCATAATAAAATGTTTTTTCTTTACTTTTTCAGTTTACAACAGCACTGGACGTTACCAGCCTTGACCTACCCTAATAATCCGAGTGTCCAGTGCTCATACTTACTTGTCATCGGAGAAGCTTCAAGTTATATCATAGCAGTGTTGAACTTGTGTATCTTTCCTGCCTACTCTTTATTGATGTGTTTATATAATGTAAATTATTTTTTTAATCCTTGTGATCATTAAAATATCTGATCTTAGCACTCCATAGTCAAGTAGCTTAAAGTAAAATTAAATTTTTGATGTTATATCTGTACTATACATTCTCTTTAATTGTTGTTTCATATGATAAGGCATTTGTGCTAAGATTTCAGATATTTGAACTGAGGTTGGGATTGTATTGCAGTATTTTATTGACAACTAAACAGGAACCAGTCGAGATTGTGTTGTATTGAACCATAACAGTGTCCTTACCTCTAAATGACTCGGTATATATTGTTTTTAGAGTTTCCGTGGCCTAATATAAAGCTCTGCCTTGACATAACTACAGTACCATACCTTGTCATTTATAAGGCTTATACATTCCATAAAACCTTGTTTCAAGTTTTGTAAAAGCTTTGATTGGTCAGTCTGTATCCCATGTTATACATAGTAATAAAATATAATGTACATAAATTTCGTATTTGGTGTGAGTTATTTTCCATTGGACACAAAACACGGGTGATGCTGATGACATTGTATACAGGCATCAGTAACACCCTATTGTTATTTTAGTATTGAAGAGCAAAACATTTTACATTTATTATTAAAATATTTTTGAGGACAGATGAAAAGAAACTATTGTTGAATAGATTTTACTTCTACAAGCTGCCTGTGTCTGTTTGGAAAATATCTAAATTGTTAATGTTCTCTGGTATTGATAAAGCACTGTTTCCCTTTTAAATTATATGAAATCAATTATTATAACTCTCAACTGTAAATATTAGTTTGCTTACCTTACTAATTTATTGTATGTACTTGTAAATTCATCTGCATAATCGTAACTATAGGACTTGATATGTGGCCACATTGTTGGTATTTGATCAATCGTGAATCGACATTGGCTAATAACAGTGTTCACATTTCGGAACAAAACGAACGATAAAGTATTATATCAGTCTTTAAAACAGATTACTGATGTAATTCTAAGTAAAAAATATATTTTATTTGTGCAAATGTAGATATTATGTATGTTGATGAATAAATAGATAAAAAGTTTTCAGTTTTTTATTCCTTACATTAGTAATGTCCTTAATTTTGTGTTTTTAGTAACTAATTATTTAGAATATAGATGATGACCTATATTCTATCACAGGATTACGAACTGCTAAGAACTATGGAAATTGCGTTGACCCTGAAGTATTTGTAAATCACACTGCATCAGTGGCTTAATTTATGTCATTATAATATACTTTAGATGTACCTACCTATTATAAAGAAAACTCATCGGAGTCTAAGGGGATCGCAAGATAATATCTTACGGTTTCTTTAGTAAAAAAAGGAAAATTATAATTAAATTAATCATTTACAGATATTTGTCAAGACGTGAATAAAACGAATTACACGGATTTGTGTGGTTAGCATGACGTCATAAAGTAGGATTGTTTTAAATCTTAAATTCCTGTGTGAAAAAGAGATGGCACTAGACTTAATTTTCATTTATTAGACGCAATTTCTGACTTTTTAGTACTCAAACAATGGCTGGTCTAATAGAAGTCTATAGCAGTATTGAAAACGGTCCATTGGCAAAAAATTAAACAACTCGAAAGCTATCCCACGAGAATATAAAATCGGGATAAAAGCTATCTTATGTGGTAATCCAGTATATAAACTATCTGTGTACCAAATTTTATCCAAATCCGTTCAGTAATTTTTTCGTGAAAGAGTAACAAATATCCACCCAGCTGCCCCGCTGGAAGTTTCCACCCTGAATAATATTACAGTCAAAAAAACATGAGCAAAAGCATCTGTTATGGTTTATCTGTCAGTCTGTATTATTAACTAACCGTTTCTCTTAAAAAGCGGTAGACCAAGACAGGTAATCAGTAGGTAGGTATATTGATTTTGGCATTATCTCGAATGCGTGTGAATGGTGCTTACTGTTGTGTGATTGTGTCTGATAAGCGATTTTTATTAAGAGCATTATTAGCGAGTTGATATGTAGTTACGAAGGTACATAGGTATACAAACATTAACATTTATTCACCCTAACAACATTAATTCCTACTAGCACAACAATGCTAGTACAGGACCAGCGCCTGCAATTTTGATGTTATGATCATGTTAAAATAAATAATTTTGCTATTAACATATTCACAGGAGCTTATCGTCGCAGATGGACCGCAGCTTCGGCTCGGCACACTCTCGGGGTAGGGCAGACAAGACTATGGCGATTCGTTTCTGTCACTATAATATTCTATACCTATCCTATATCTAGAATCCTAATTTTACCAGTTTATTATATTTATTTATTTATTATGGAAACCGGAATGTCGTTTTTCGGACAGACATCTCATCGGGCACTTGATTCTACGAATACCTACCTATATGAAAATCGGAAAACAAACAAATCGCATTTTTGACTTTCGATTTTGAATAATAGAGAACATATTTTTTAGGTATTATAATATGACTTTCGAACTTTTGAAATTCGGAATAAAATATTTCGGAGTATTTGGGTGTTCCCAAGCTAACCTAACATCTAACCCAAACGATGCACCAGTGAGGGCAGCGAGCGGGCCGCGGTAGTCGCCGCCGAGCGCCAGATCCCTTAAAAAAGGTAAAGCTGACTGACTCAGGATCAACGCACAGGCCAAATCCATAAGTCTAGAAGCTTAAAATTACGCACACATTTGTCTTAGGTGGTAGGCATTCACCAAGGAAAGATATTTCAATATTCAACCCGCAAGGGGGTGAAATAGGGGATGAAATTTGGATGAAAATTTCCGACATCCACGCGGGCGAAGCAGCGGGCAAAAGTTAGTTACTTGGTATGACAAACGACATTAGCATAAATGATGCACGTAACGTCCCTACTGAACGTCAGTCCATACAGGGAGTAGTATGTCCATATTGTCCATCCTGGTTTGGTGTGCTTCTAAGCCGAGTTATAAGCACTTCGAGCTTATCCGTAAGGTTGCTGCCCTCTCCCCATCCATTGCACATAGTGCTTTCTTAGTAGTTTAGGGGAACCTGTTAAACCTTGGCACTGTTGGCCAGGTTCTTTCAAATATTGTCGAGATGGTAAATTGGACCTCCTCAATGGTCTTGAACCTCCAGACTCCAGGGTAGCCCGCCAAATTCAAATTTTCTTACGTTTTTTTGCAATTTGCCGGTCAGTGTTAGGTTGTATATCACACTAATATTATAAAAACGAAAGTTTGTGAGTGCACAGATTTGGACGAAATTTAGTACGCAGATAGTTTATAACCTGGATTAACACATGGAATAGTTTTTATCCCGATTTTATCTTCCCGTGGGATAATTTTCGAGTTGTCGCGGGTGAAGCCGCTGGCAACAGCTAGTGTTAAATAAAGTAGAATTTGCGACCGTAACAAATGCTTTTTCATCAAACAGTCACTCAAGAAAGTGTTGTTACCCCCAGGTCCCGCAAAATCTATATTATATGAATTCGTTGCCAGGGGCCATACCGATACTGAGTGCCTGTGTGGGTTAGCAGTCAGCAGCAAGCCCAAACAATTGGGTGTGTGTCCGTTAACATCTGGCACCAGTGTACCTTCATTCACCTGTGTGAGATCTAGCGACAATGCAAATCTGCGCGCCTCTCTCCCAGCATGGTCAGTTTTTTGGAACGGGAACAACCTGGCCACACTCATCGGGTTAGCACGAATATTCACCGTAGCTGCTATTGTGGACCCAGCATTATATTAAAAACTAGCGGACATCACACGGTTTCACCCGCGTAGTTCCCGTTCCCGTGGAAATATTGGGATAAAAAGTAGCCTATGTCACCCGGGGATAGTGTAGCTCCCCAACGGTGAAAGAATTTTTCAAATCGGTCCAGTAGTTTCGGAGCCTATTCGTTACAAACAAACAAACAAATCTTTCCTCTTTATAATATTAGTGTAGATGGGTAGTGAGTCCAGTCGACCAGTTAAAAATTTGACTTGGTCCATTTCGAATAGGTCCAGTTGACCAGACTCCATATTACTATTGGTAATATTTACTTGGTTATAGACTTACGCAAGGGGACTGAAAGGACCGAGAGGTGGGAGGGTCAGACTGGATGCGGATAGTGAAGGGCAAGGTGTTGTGGTACGGCTTGGGAGAGTGCTATGTGGTGCACGAGCTGTGGACTGCGATGGGCTGTGCTGAACTGCTGATTGTGGGTATGGAACGGTAGCAACCATTATCTCTTGGGTTATACTAAATAGAAATGTTTACTGACTTAAAAAAATGTGAATCTAACTAGTCCGTCTGTTAGATTATTGAGAAATATTGGGTACGTATTTTTTGTTTTATCAAATCAATATGAGGGAGTCGTTAGATTTTTTTTGTTAAGAACCCTATTCTAAGGTGGAGGAGAGGGTTTTTTGACGGCCTTCTTGTTGGTCTAGGGGTCGCCAACGCGACTGCAGTGCATGAGGTTCTATGTTCGATTCCCAGATCGGGCAGTGTTATTGTGGGTTTTCCATCTGGAATTACTCAGAAGAAGCCAAGGAGTCTGGTCTGGATTTTTGCCTAGTTCATGGCAAAAGGCTCGCTCTTTATTTTGCGCGACTTTGCTTTTTTTACAAGTTTTGTTTTTAGTGGGATTACATGGGACTTGAACATAACTGGCGAAATGTGGGCGTACCCACTAACGGGTTCCTCTGCCAAACCCTTCGGAGATTACTGGCGTAATGTTATGATATGTGTGAGAGAATATTTTTCTACCTCATGAGTTACCTCAATTTTAGGTACTTATTCCCAAACGACAGCAAAATTGGTACCAATGAACAATTATGTTATTATTTACCAGAGTGGAAAAAGGTCGTCACGCAGTTGGATGACTAGGTAGGTATCCAGCAAACAAGCTTTCTTCTTGATTATCTGATGTTTAGCGGAAACGTATCCGCTTATTAGAATAGTATCTTGAACCTTTGCAACGATTGATAGAAATTTTAAGAATGAAACAATTAGGTTTAGCAATAAAATATTTTATTTCATTATAAAACAATTAAAAGGTTTGTACCACTATTTTATAAACATTGCCAGTAAAAGTACATAGAAAATGGTGAAAAAGATATATGTACATAATATCAGAAAATGGAATGTAAGATATAAAAATGAGCAAAATAGGATTTCTAAAAGTGGCAAATGCAGTTGCAGAAAGCAATTTAAAACTGCACATTTGATACATTTGAGCAGAATAAAACTTTTATTTGTGGTACCACTATATTGTATAATAGGTACCTACTAATTAGGTACAAACGGCGACACCTCAAGCTTTAAATTTCCAGAAGCGACGCTTTGTATAGGGGGTCTAAAATGGCCACTTTAGCAGATTACGCAGTTACCAAAGGTCAATTTTAAACTTTTTAACGCAATTCATAATATGATCTGCTAAAGTAGCCATTTTAGATCCCCAGATCATAATAGGATCATATTATGAATTGCGATAAAATTCGTAAAAAGAAAAAAAAAGTTTTTTGAGCAATGTTGTAAAATAAATCTTGACAAAAGCATTACCTACAAGGACCTAAGTAGGTATTTCACATTCACTAACTTTTTACTTCTTTTACATTACCGACATCTCTAGCATTTAAATAATTACGTAGGCACTAGGCAGTACACGGAGGTAAAACCACATGCCAATGCCCAGCATTACCTGACCCCTGTTCTCACACCATTTTTACCCACTTTATTTTTTATACGACGGATCTGCAGGGCTATTGCGTATCTTTTAAATGACAGTGGCTATCAAATTGTCTATGGATTAACTGTCAAATTGGTTATAGTTTAGTACAAAATGGAACCATTTGACATTATTTGATGTACACTATATGATAGCCACTGTCATTTAAAAGATACGCAATAGCAGGGCTGGTAACGCTGGGTACAGACCGATGGTACATAGACCTACGTAGGTTATTACTAATCGTACCTACATAACAATTTGTAGGTATGTTGAAAGTGAATTTTGACTTGTTTTGGTTTTAGATTTAAAAAACAAATCATCATCGCAAATAACTAGGTACTTGAACACAAATAGCACTTTTCAACTTTCTTAGATGACATCATGAACATGAATGAAGAAACGCCTGATTTGAACTTAAATAGCAAACAGTAGCAGTTCAGTTAGAAAATATTTATCAACTTTGTTCGTATTCATAGTGCATCCTACGAACTCATTAAATATTAATTATGGCAATCTGACACTATAGAATATCTAAATAAAGCTTTCACTTAATATTCCACTATAATCGTAGCCCCGTATTTAACTACTAAAAGTGTAAAAATCTATTATTTACAAAATAGGTGGACTCTTCGTTAAAACGCTAGAAATGCACACAACACGCTATTTACATAAAAGTTTTATGAGAACTTCAAAACTAGAATCATCGCTTTAGAAAAATAATAACAATTTTCGGATTTGGTTTGTATTCGGTTTTGTTTCTATGTTTCGACATGGAATCAAAACAAACAGATCCTAATATTGAGAATCCAGTTTTCTTAATTAATAAAAAAGGGAGATAGAATCTACGCAGAGTTTTAAAGTATCGCTTTCACACAAGAAGGGAAATGACAAATTCATTCAAAATTACGCAAACATTATATCTTTACCTACTCTTATTACTTACTAAGTCGTTTACAAACGTTAGTTTTGGTTTTCTTATATAAAAATAATATTAATTCATATTTGCACTAAACTATAAGTATTTGAAGCACATTTACCGGATTAAATTCCAAAAGCAACTCATTTCTTTAAAATTTGATAGATTTTTGAGGAAAAGTTTATATTGTTCTTTTAGTTTGGATAATAATTCGGCAAATGTCGACTAATAAACTAATTTATCTATTTACATGACTGACTTTGTATGTCATATTTAGTTCTTTATGCATGCATTATTTATCTATATCAACACACGCTCAAATAAACCCTTTATTAATTGTCTACTGCATTTGAGTCTACGAATAAACGTTCCTAGGATACTATATACACGGTCTACATTGACAGAGGTATGATCGTAATAATAACATTGTACCCAGTAACGGCAGTAACTGGATACACTTATTTAGGTATGCACAATGGATTTGATACACTTACGTGAGATATACCTACCTACATTTGCATTTGTTTACAGGACAAATTAAATCTAAGAGTAGAATTTCGTTAACGCTAAACCCAACAAAAAATGAGTATTCGATACATTATACTCTAGTTCAGTTCCACTATAGTAGCTAGTGTTACTAATTAAAGCATAGACATAAATTCAAAATAAATACTCGTTATTTTACACTATGGCAGTGGGTACTGATTGAACGACAGTCTTTGCGTAAATTAACACTAATCATCATAAAATTACTAAGAAGGTTAAAATTAAATTAGTAACTAATTGAGATTCATTGGAAATCTTGTACTATATAGCGCTGTCAAACTCTCGTTTCCGTGTCGTCTTCAGTAGTAGATTTCCTGTAATCATTATTAAATATTACTAAATGCATTTTGCAATATTAATTTGTTCCAAGCTGAATTGATTCCATTGACTCATGCATGCATGACTGACATTTAATAATTATAGTGCTCTTGCTGGTTATTTTGGTGCACGGCCATAGACGGAACTAACGCCGTCATCTTGTTATTTTTAAATTACTTTTTTCAAAGACAAAGCGCCAAAATGACCGTACTGCACTTTAATATTCGCTTCTATTATAAATAAAGCTTTCACAACACTGAAAGACATATTAATTAATTTATAGTATAACGAAGTCTCGACCACATATCATTAAAAAATATATATGTTGCCTGTTATTATTAAAGTTATGGTTAGAATGTGGTGTAAATTATGAATAAAGAACATTAGATTACCTCCTCCCTAAATGGTTGAAGATGATTGCGCGGCAACACCACCGGTTAGCAAAGCAAAAGATGATTACAATGAGTGTTTCTCATACAACCGCCACCATCTATTGACAATTTTATCATTATGGCTGGATAAAAAGTAAAATAATAAAAACCTAGAGCAACGATTTTCAGGAGCCAATTCTACAAAATGTCTTTTACAAAACCCGATCATTTGCAATAAAGTACGAATATTTCACTTTTATGTTTCATAAAAAAAAACACCTTGGGTTGAAAAGTTTGGACACATGACAAAGCCGGAAAAAACGACGGACATATTATCCTGACAAATCGGACGAATGTTACTATAAGTTTATGAATGTGATATCTTGTAGGCTATAACTCTGAAATTCGTTTACACAGAATTCCGTACCAAGAAAACGTAGGTAAGTACCTACTTATTAGTTTTATAAAAATATTCAAATAAACAAGTATTTTCTTTAAGAAACTATCTGTACCATTTTGAGGTTGCTATACGGAATTCTGATTAGCTTAGAACATAAAATGAATGTTTTTACAAGCAGTAACCGTAACCATGCAGACAGAATAGGATTCAGACTCACTCGCTTGTCTCACCCATACTCGCTAGTGGCGCCCCCATCTGCTGTTGTTGATTCTCGCCTAAGAAATCAAAACATAAAATAACATTTTAGTTTATAGACACACTTGGAAAATTTAAAACATAACACTGCACATAACATCAAACTAAATGCGAGTCTCAATTCTGAAAAGATCTTGTTCATGGATATATGGAATCCCGTACCAAACTGTGTCAACATCAAACTTTGTTTTTTATTGGCTACATTTATCATATTAACTCCTACGAAAGTTCTTTTTGTAAGCTAAATCCGAGTTTCGGAGTCATTTTTTATAAAATCGAAAATAACCTCAAAACCAGGCAAGTAGGTATTTTAGGGAAACCTCTACGATGCGAAGTCAGTCGAACTGTCAAAATCAACCGACAGATCTTACAGAACGACTTTTGATAAACTGGTTGTTTGTTGTGCCCGACAGGGTCCATGTGAACTATTTTATTATTATTAAGATATTGTAAAACACATGTGATATGCAATAAATGATTGACTTGACTTGACTTGTTGTGTGAACGCCATGTATAGGGAGTAAAACAATATTCATACTTTTATACTTTAAATTAAATTCCTTCTTCATAAATCAAATCCCAGCCGCATAATGTCGTAAAAAATTATGAAAATAATTACTATAACATTTTGATCTTGAAACTCGAGAATTCTTGGTACGAGTTTCGGTCATTCTCTTTTATTCAATATCATTATCACCATTCTCCTGCCGTTATCCCAATTTATTTGGGGTCGGCGCAACATATATCTTCTTCTTCCATACTTCTCTATTACCATATATCACCTTTCTGCAATTATTTATAAAGTAGAAAATATTTGGCGAGGAAAAATCCTAAAATGTATAGGTAGTAATTCCCCGTCGGGGCTGCGGGTTGTTCGTAAGAGATATCGCGGTCTCGGCACAAGGGCTAAGAAGGAACATGGGTGGTTTTAGTCAGTAGAAGTCTGACACTCCCTTCCGCTCTACCGGAGAGCGGGAGGGGTTATTTGATAATTATCCACCAAATAAAAAGATGTATATAATTTCTATTTCATTTTTTTTTTGTTTGCTAGAAAATACTTTTACTAAGACTAACTAACTACGGTAAACTACTAATCTGAGTGCGCGAACAGCGAGTGCGTGTTCGCGGGCGATTCGCTGAAGCCAACATGAACACAATGACCACGTGTTCACACGTACTAGTACAGTAGTACAATCTGTACATCATTACCTGACCCCTCTTCTCACACCACTTGCCCTCTTCTTCTTTATACGAGGGGTTAGATAATGCTCTGTGCAGACTATACTACTGTACTAGGTAGGTACGTGTGAACATGTGCACATTGTGTTCATGTTGGTTTCAGCGAATCTATTCAAAGAAACAATGTACGGCTAACAGTGCACACCAGCAGATTGCACCTTTATCTTTGAAAATCCAATTTTAGATTTTTGTTTTTTTGTACCACAGACAAAATTATATGAGCCATTCTCCTTGGCTTAGAGTTGCTGTTGGTAGCAAAGGTAAAGTAGGTAACAGAAGTTCTGAGTCTAATAATAAAAGGGTGATAGGTATAACACAAAGTGCACTTTATTCATAGTATCTAGATCTGCCTAAGTGTGTCGTTGGCTGTAACAATTACCTGGATGTGCCATCTCACTACTACGAACTTGCGGTGCCTGGTTGATCCCACGCAAGTGAGCGTGGTCTTCCTCAGCTAAAGCAAGCAAAATAATAAGGTCACAAGCAGTTCAACACTTTCAAACGCTGGATAAGCTTGGGTGAAGAAAAAAAACAAAATAAATAAAAGCCCACTCTCAAAGTACAACGTCAAGGAAAAGATATTGAAATGCCAGTCAATAAAAATGCTGTTGTGTTGTTAATTTAATAATTTTTGAACACTTTATAAAATTGGACAGCTAATATACTTGATAAAATGGTAGGTACGGTTTTGGAGAATCACTTCACTGGTCCACTGCCAGTGGACCTGTAAAAGGTCTTTGGTTTGAGATTATCTTTATATTTTACGAATTAAAATTACATGATATGGAAATGGGAATCTTAATAACAATTTAACAGGTTAATCACTCTGTGCAAACACAAAACCAATCACAAACGACTACCTACTTAAACATTCACATACCTGTATAAGGGAACAAATATTTATCATGATGCTTATCCGATCCCTCTGACATCCTGTCAGTATAATCTCCCCCATATTGACTATCCATTTTTCTTTGATAATCATTCTTCAACATGGTAGCTATGCCGGAATCCCGGAAATCCCTTGGCGGATATCCGTCATGCTCCCTTGTAGAAACTCCAGAATCTCGGAAATCCCGGGACCCGTACAAATTTTGGTCTGAGTTTAAGTATTTTGTGGGACTGTATCCATAATCTGATGTCCGTGTTGGGAGGTAAGTTTTGGACCCGTATGGGTTTCCGGGAAGTCGGTACATGGTCGGTGAAATGGGGTAGTTCGGGTCGTACGGTATTTGTTTCTCCGTGTCGGTTGGTAGGACGCCGTACATAAGTTCGTCATCCATTACGCCATATCTGAAAGGAGAAAGTAGGTCATCATTTTCACATGCATGCTAGCATGTCACGAAGTTGGCTTAAATTAATTTTATGTTTTATATGAAACTTGTTTACTTGCTGGCTACGTCTTTCGGAAGGTGTCCACACCGATAAGTGTGAAAAATTAATACAATAAAATAAAAATATGGGAAATCGCTCGCGTGATAATGAAAAAGGCACGCCTCTGAATTTGGGAAAAAATATTTATCTATTTATTTCTGCTGTAAGTTAAATAAAAGTTCGAAGATACAGAGAAGTCTCACAGAGAAGTCATGAGGTCAGCCTCTCAGCTGTGGGCACGTTATAGACCGCACGTTATCCATATTGAAAAGTAACAGGTTATTCAGTAGAGTTATAACGTACCTGTTATCGAGCGGCAGCCTGCTAGCGTCCACACTAGCAACATAAGTGTCGTGCACGTTCTCCAGTATGGAGGGCTTCATGCGATGTCGGCTGAGCTGGAACACGTCGGACGTGAGGTCGGGGTCCGGCAGCGGCAGTGGTGCGGGTTCTGTGGAACCAACTGAAGCTTAACACACAGCTGCGGGTTGTTCGTAAGAGATACCGCAGCCTCGGACACAAAGGGCTAGAAGGCACATGGGTAGGTTTTAGTCAGAATTACATCAGGTCCTGCAGATGAATGGGCTTTCAGGCGGCGAACTGCCGCAACTGCGCAACTGAAATGTCCGCTGAGTCAATATCATTACACCGATACGTGAACATTAGTTGCAGCTGGGACGGGGTCGCACGGCAAAACACTGAACTAAAGTACTTAGTTAAAGAATTTGCTGCTTTCTCTCCAACCACAATCCGTCCATCATACTCAAACTCAGTACACGTTTGCCAATGAGTCTTTGTTCTGTGTGAAACCAATAAAAATGTTTTTTTCTTTCTTTCTTTGCTTTATAATAGGTTGGGGAAAAAGTTTCTTCGCAATTTATAAGAAAATTTAAAAGATTTTTTAATATTGTTTATTTACATTTAACTAAAGTATGTAGGTACCATTTTGTTTGATAACTTTTTGCCATCTTGTAGGTAGGGACATGATCCCATTGCTATAGAAATTTTGGGACTTCTGATCAAAATACCGGGACAAGTGATTTTGGCAGTCCTCTCATGATGTTAACCTGACACTGCCTAAAGAGTTCTGAAGAGACCGAAACAGGTGGAAATCTAAAGGTGCAAGATCAGGACTATACGGCGGAAATATTAACACCTCCCAGCCAAACTCTCTTAATTTTTGCTGAGTAGCTAAAGATGTGTGAGGTAATAAATTCCGGCAGCTTTCTCTCAACTTCTTGCTTTAATCTCATCAGTTGTTCGCAGTAGAGTTCAGAATCGATGGTCCTGCCTGGTGGTAACAGCTCATAATGAATAATGCCCTTCCAACCCCACCACACACACAGCATCACCTTGTTGCGAGTTAACCCGGGTTTCGCCACAGTCTGTGAAGCCTGACCGGCCTTTGACCACGACCTTTTTCGCACGTTCTTGTCGTACGTGATCCACTTTTCATCACCAGTTATCAGCTTCTTCAAAAATGGTTCGGTTTCATTACGTCGGATCAAAGAATCACAAATGAGTACCCGGTTCATTAGGTTTCTTTCAGTGAGCTCGTGAGGTACCCAAATATCGAGCTTTTTTGTGTACCCAGTTTTTTTTCAAATGCGCCAAAACTGTTTTGTTTAGTTTTTCAGCTACGTCGTAAATACTGATATCTTGCTTAACTTTTTAAAAAATGGCATCCATTTTATCCGTAATAGGCGACCAGAGCGACGTGCATCTTTGACATCAAAATTTCCGGATATAAACGCTTTAACCAAATTTGTGCTACCCTTACAGACTAGGTCCATAAACATCGCAAATTTTTATCGCGGCTTGCGTTGCATTTTTACCCTTTTTTGTAGTAAAATTTTAAAATGTATCGAATTTCTTCATTAGATTCACTCATCATGACGGTACGAAAAACAAATGAAAATCATACATTTTCCTAATTTGAATTTGGAATTATGTTCTTTAAAATTTAAACTTTCAATGATACCAAAACCAGCTAGTTACAAATAGTATAGCCAAAGAGATTTTATTACAAGTTCATACATACTAAAATGCGAAAAGACTTTTTCCCCAACCTAATATTATGATCTATATTATGATCCATGTTATGATCCATATTATGATTCATATTATCACACTAATATTATAAAGGCGAAAGTTTGTGAGTGTTACTTCTTCACGTAAAAACTACTGAACGGATTTAAAATTTTTAGAATTTAAAAAGTTATTACGATTTTATCTTCCCGTGGGATTACTTTCGAGTTGTAGCGGGTGAAGCCGCTGGCAACAGCTAGTGATTCATATATGCTGACGCCTGTACAAAAAGATGCTATAAAGGAGGAAGCCATGAATTCACATGACCTCAACCTTTTTAGAAGTTAGATTTTCCACTATAACTCGTCTTCACACGTCTTGGGCCGCTATTTCCGAAAGTAAACTGGCCTACGCAACAAGGTTCACAACATGGATCACAATATGAATCAGAATATGGATCATAATATGAATCATAACATGGATCATAATATGAATCTGAATATGAATTATAATATCGATCATAATTAATATGAATCAGAATATGGATCATAATATGAATCAGACTATGAATCAGACTATGAATCATAATATGGATCATAATTTATATTATATGAGAATATGAATTCTGTATATATTCTGATATAATATATTCTGATATCACATCACACTTAATTTTAAATTTGGATAAAATTTGGTTGACACACAGACTGTTTATAACCTGGATTAACACATAGGATATTTTTATCCCGTTTGTATCATCCTGTGGGATAATTTTTAGAGTTGTAACAGGCGAAGCCGCTGGCAGCACCTGGTGGATCATAATATGAATCATAAAATCAATCATAATATGAATCATAATATGGATCATAATATGAATCATAACATGGATCATAATATGAATATGGATGGATGATGAAAAGAAATTATTTTAATAAGTAAAAAGTACCACCCGGTACTTTTTACTTACTAAAATAATTTCTTTTAATAAGTTAAAAGTATTTATTTGATGTGCCAAAAATGTTTGAGCTCGCCCGCTGTTTTTGTAGATTTTCGGAGCGGCAAATCTTAATACACTATTAGCTACTTGTATTTTAGCTATCATGAAATTGTACCTATTAAAAAAATGATTTTGACTTTAAAATAATAAAACAAAAAAAAGTATTTGGTCTTTGGTCTTTGGTTTTTGGTAATTGGGGTTTGACAGTTTGTCGTAACTTGATGTGCTGTTACTTGTCCTTTGTACCCATTCCATTTTCCCGTATGCTTACTAGGCAGGTGCGCTACATGGGCTAGAGACGCCTCTGACATAACATCACGCCTGTAATCCCCGAATGCACATTTTGCCAGTAAAATTTGGTAACAATAACTGGTTTAAGTCGTACCTTCTCGTATATGTGAAGGCCATCTTGGCTGCATAGAAAGTGGTGCTCCTTCAGTTATGTTCGGCAGGTAGCTTGCAGCACTGCCACTAGTGGCTCGATCTCCTGCGAAAACCATTCGGTACTAAGATTGCCTGACAGCTTTAGGTAGTCCAATTGGAAAAATGTGTTCCAAAGGAATTGTGTCCCTTCTTTTTTTAAAGCTAAAACACTAAGATGTGGTTAACTAAACACTAAGTTCAAACAAAGTAATTATACTCACTGTTTGCTGAAGGGGGATGGCTAGATCGTCTAGTGCTGGTCTCGTCATCATCGGAAGAGTGGCTGGAAGCCAGGTCCAGGCTCCTGGCACTGCCGTCACTGTCGCTGTCGGTGGCCTCGGTGGCTTCCTCGCCCGTCTCTCCTGTAGTCTCACCGTCTGTGGCCGCTTTGCGACGACGCCGACCTTCGTCTGGGTACAATAGATTGAGGGGTTACAGAGATTCCCGTGGAAGCTGCGGATTGTTCAAAAGAGATACCGTGGCCTCGATACAAAGGGCTAAGAAGGAACATGGGTGGTTTTTAGTGAGTAGAAGTCCGACACTCCCTACTGCTCTGCCTAGAGGAGTCATTTGATGGTTTCCCACCCCAAAAAAAAAATATGTTTACCATCTTTCCTGGTATGTAGCGAAGAGTCGAATCCTCTGAGATACGCGGGCATGTCACTCGCACTCGTGTTGTAGTTCGACGTCGAAGTGCTGGTGTGACGGAGTTGGCCATCACTGCGACTGTGCAAAGTATATTTTTTAAATATTCAAATTATGTTTATAAATAAAATATCATAAATAAACATGATTACCTATTCTGAACAAATATTTACTTTGATGACCACTAATAAACACTTATTAGTGTTATTAATTGAAACATATTTGAATTTTATATATTTTTAATAGAAGTGAATAGCGGCTTCATACCTTTGCTTCTCCTTCAACCTGGCGAAAGCAAAGCGCGGAAAAAAAAAGCAAATTAAATCATAGTCTCCTATTAATTGATGACAAATCAAAAATACTAAGCATTTTATTAGTAAGTATATTTCATCTAAAGTGTATTGAAAAACGTCGTTTATTACTGCATTTCACGGGTATAACCTCTCCTGCTGCTCGTCTGTAAATTCGGCCTCGAATGTAATAATAAACTTTACCTATATCAAAATGTACAGTCAGTACCCAGTTTTACCTGACCCCTGTTCTCACACTAATGATGGGCATTGACTGTTCTATTTCAATACACTTCCTCGTAAACTGGCTCTTATTGCATTACGATTTGGTTCGGTTTACTTAAAAAACTTTTACTTCACTTTTTTTAATGCTCTAGTTTAGTTGAAAAAATCACGTTAGGCATTTCTGTTGATATTTGTAATTCGATTTTACTTGAGTGTGTTGACAACGCTTGAATTTTAAGATTTTAAGATGGAGTTGTGTGTTTCTTGAACTTTTTCATGTCTCTGCACAAATATTATAATGAGGGATGTCATATGATTGGTTGAACAAAATTATGAAGAGATACTATTTTTGTGGGAAAATTAAATACTTTTCAGAAACAAGAAAGCACAGGTGCCCTGGTACTATGACGTCTTAAAACAGTCCTTACATAATCTTATTCCAGTGTGGAAACGTGTCAGAACTATACGAGGTGTCTAGCGCCATCTCTTTTCCACACTGGATTAAGAATAAGTTAGGACTGTTTTAAGACGTCATCGTAGAGCCCGAGGTAGTTGGTTAATAAAAATAAAATGTAGTGAAAGTAGTGCTTACCTGTAAGGACTAGAACTAGTTTTAGTGGTGGACCTAGAAGTCGTGGATGATGCTGATATTCCAATGTTTCTCATCTGACGTCCTGGCTCCGTACTACTATGATACGCCAAGGCGGACCTGAGACAATATAGCATTATACAGTATCACTACATATTATAAAAACAAACTCCTTCGCCGCATCTGTTTATTCCCGAATAACTCAAAAACGACTGCACCGATTTTCATGCTGCTTTCACCAATCGATAAAGTGGTTCTCGAGAAAGGTTTTAGTATATAAGTGGCCCGACATCCACGCGGGTGAAGCCGCGGGCATTAGCTAGTTCATGCTTACATGATACTAATACAAAAATGAACAAAAAAACACTGATAAGTAAGAGACCAATCATCGGCACGATTCCTGAGCGCTGACCTTCACCTGCACAAAAGTGAGTTATTGGGTCCCTTTGGTGGTATGAAGGAAGGCGCGGGGGCGGGGAAAGTGCAGTCACTGGCAATTAGCGCATCGCGTCATAGCCGTCACTCGGGATTTGTTGAACAAATCCCGAGTGACGGTTATGACGAACAAATCACGGCTTTAAGAACAAATTTTGTTCTTTACTGCTGCTGCACGTACCGTACCTCACGACAAATAAAATAAACGGGTGTGCGTTTTATTTGTCATAAGTGTACGATGCGCACAGCAATCCCCACTCTTCCGCCGAGAGCTCAAGAACCGTGCCGGTATCTGTACCAAATAGTTTGCAAAAGTCTCGCAACCCTTGCGCTTATCGCCAAACATGTGCGCGGGTCAATGACCTTTAGGCCCTTTTATCCATTTTCCTTTCTTAATTTGAAACTGGCGTAGGACAATAGCGAAAAAGAAAAGCCTAATAAAGTGAGATCTGGAGAGCGTGCTGGCCATGGTACAATTACGTCACAAATTAGGTTTTTTTTTACATTTTTGGGATGAGAATCGAATACGATATACTTTCCCTCAATAAGTCCCTCGTTGAACCTAAGATACACTATTTAATTTAAACTGTAGTTCAACTGCTATAAAGTCGAAAAGAGATAAGTTTGCGGTAGGTTTACAGTCTTGGCGAGTGTGAGTTTTGTTTGATAAAAGATCATAGAGATATTGCAATAAGGCGACAAAAGGTCCCTAGATATCTTTGAATGTTTTTCATAATAAAAAACAAAGCAGTGTTAGTCTAGTGGTGTGACCGTCGAACTGGCAAGACAAAGGTCTCGAGTTCGCATCCAAGAGATTGTTTAATTATCACTTGCTCCGGTTTAAAACCAGCATGCATGAAATATATTATGGATATCTTAGCAGATCAAAATATGAATCATAATATGAATTTTGTATGCCTTTCGGCAGATCATAGGATGGACTAAACATTTTTTTATTGAACATCATATTTTGTACCGTATGTTCACAAAATCAATAAGAAAAATTGGTAAAATGGACGATGACTACATCTGTGTGTGACGATTTTACGAATTCATAGTATGCGTTATGTCATGTCAATCATGGAATTGCGTTAAAATTCGTAAAATGGTCACAGACGCAATTACTATTATGAATAAAAGTTTTACGAATTTTAACGCAATTCATATTATGATCTGCTAAAGTGGCCATTTTAGACCCCTAGATAAAGTGTGAAAACAATAATGTGTGATAATTACCTGTTGACTTGTGATAAGTTTTGAGCACTGCTGCTGATGATGACTGATGTGTCAACCAGAGGCACCTTCTTGCCTAAACATCTTAGTACCGTTCTGTAAAAGAAATTAAAATTCAATTGCGTGTAGGTGAGTATATACTTACACATAATAGTGTTTTATGAGCTTTTATGGGCTTTATAAATAGGTACCTAAATAATATTAGGAGAAACACATCATCTATGGCTAGCTAAAATACTCGTATTTCATTGATTAAACTCCAATATAGAATTGCTCTAGTTGAAGCATCATGTATCTAGAGGTAAATTCTATTCGGCCGCTATCACAATAGTTGAACTAAGTGAGCTAGTCATGCTTTTCAATCTATCATAACCACGAAGTCTGTATTTACGATTGCGCACTAATTTTGTAGCTATAGTGGCCTGCCACTAGGTAGATAGATGGTGAAGGTTTCGGGGATCCACTGGATTCGAGACGCACGAGACCGGTCAATAGTATGGCGACACTTGGGGGAGGCCTATGCCCAGCAGTGGACGAATTATGATAAAAATTGACCAAAAGAATCAATTAGGAAACCGCAGTAACGCCCTGGCCCATGATACGCAGTAAGTAACATACCTCCTCAAGTTATCCCTGACGCGTATATTGAAAGCGATGTATCCGAGACTGGCAGCGGCTGCATGCGCTGCGACAGCGGCCGCGAGCGCTGCACTCAGCGCATCGCGCCGCCCGCCCGCCTCGCTGCCCAGCAGTAACGCGCTGGCCCATGACACGCAGTAAGTAACATACCTCCTCAAGTTATCCCTGACGCGTATATTGAAAGCGATGTATCCGAGACTGGCAGCGGCTGCATGCGCTGCGACAGCGGCCGCGAGCGCTGCACTCAGCGCATCGCGCCGCCCGCCCGCCTCGCTGCCCAGCAGTAACGCGCTGGCCCATGACACGCAGTAAGTAACATACCTCCTCAAGTTATCCCTGACGCGTATATTGAAAGCGATGTATCCGAGACTGGCAGCGGCTGCATGCGCTGCGACAGCGGCCGCGAGCGCTGCACTCAGCGCATCGCGCCGCCCGCCCGCCTCGCTGCCCAGCAGTAACGCGCTGGCCCATGACACGCAGTAAGTAACATACCTCCTCAAGTTATCCCTGACGCGTATATTGAAAGCGATGTATCCGAGACTGGCAGCGGCTGCATGCGCTGCGACAGCGGCCGCGAGCGCTGCACTCAGCGCATCGCGCCGCCCGCCCGCCTCGCTGCCCAGCAGTAACGCGCTGGCCCATGACACGCAGTAAGTAACATACCTCCTCAAGTTATCCCTGACGCGTATATTGAAAGCGATGTATCCGAGACTGGCAGCGGCTGCATGCGCTGCGACAGCGGCCGCGAGCGCTGCACTCAGCGCATCGCGCCGCCCGCCCGCCTCGCTGCCCAGCAGTAACGCGCTGGCCCATGACACGCAGTAAGTAACATACCTCCTCAAGTTATCCCTGACGCGTATATTGAAAGCGATGTATCCGAGACTGGCAGCGGCTGCATGCGCTGCGACAGCGGCCGCGAGCGCTGCACTCAGCGCATCGCGCCGCCCGCCCGCCTCGCTGCCCAGCAGTAACGCGCTGGCCCATGACACGCAGTAAGTAACATACCTCCTCAAGTTATCCCTGACGCGTATATTGAAAGCGATGTATCCGAGACTGGCAGCGGCTGCATGCGCTGCGACAGCGGCCGCGAGCGCTGCACTCAGCGCATCGCGCCGCCCGCCCGCCTCGCTGCCCAGCAGTAACGCGCTGGCCCATGACACGCACACTAGCGGCATGCACACTACGCTCACGCCTAGTAGCATTCTGGTGACAAAATAGGAGAGTGAGTTATCGAAGTGTGATGTATAAAGTTTTATCTGAAATGAAATGGCTTGTCTAAAATAAATACTTATTCTACAGTCACTGTAGAATAGGGAGGCTGTACTAATAATTCGTCTCCCTACTCCTGACAGCAGTGGCATCAATTTGTTAACAAAGGACAGGAGAAAAAAAAAAGTGCTAAACCGATTTTTATGACATTTCTATGGGTCCAATCGGAAAAAAACACACAGTCAAACCTCATCTTATTTTGAAGTCGGTTAAAATATGAAGAAATAAATAAAGTAGGTATTTCACTTACCTCAAATTCCCAAATCCAATGACATGGTCTCTAACAGTGAAGGCTGCTCTGGTAGCTCCCGCTAGGAACACTAGTGCTGCTCCCGCGTACACCGCCGCCGGTATCACAACCCACCACACCACTGGCTCGTGACAGCTCACCCAGCAACTATATTAATGTACATGGAATCAGTGGCTGGGAGACAACATTACGGTAAATTAGAGCAAAACTCGCAGGGCAAACATGCTGCCCAGATATTTTAATTATAAATGTTTTTTTTTTTTTTAAGAATATTTAAAAATGTAACAAGTTTGTATATATGAATAAATAAAGGAAATATAATATAAAGTTTCTGAACTCCACACAAGTTACTTAATGCTAGGGTTACAATGGAGCACGAATACTGAATTAACTTCGTAAGAGACTGGTGCTTGAAGTAGCTACGTCTCTAAAAACCTATATTAGACTGTTCGAAAGAGATACCGCGGCCCCGGTACACAAAGGGCTAAGAAGGAGTATCGGTGGGTTTTAGTCATTACATGTCTGGCACTTCCTTCTACTCCTCCCAGAGCGCGAGGGGATCACATTAATAATAGATGATACCCTATCCACGAAATAAGGGGGCGTACTCACAAGAGCGCATTCCCGTACTGATGCTGGTGATGGCTGGCAGCCAGCGCCAGCGCGACGGCGGGCGCGGCGTAGGCGGCCCCGAGCTGCGCCGCCAGCCCCGCGTGGTTCACGTCGCGCAGCTCGCGCAGCAGGCGCCGCAGCTGCCACGCGTCGCACGCGCCCCACGCCAGTGCGCACACCCACCAGTAGTGCAGCGACATGGCCATCAGCTTGCACAGGAACTGCACCAGAACATCCAAGTCAATATTCACTACTACAACATTTGTAGCGACCACCTACCTACCTAGATCGGCTACCGTCAAGCCTGGTTTCCATCAACGAATAGCTATTTGACTACTGTTTGAAACCTCACGAAAAAATGTTATTTCAAAGAAATAACACGATGTGTGAAAAAATTATGGAATCGATCAAAAAATGGCAGTAGTAAGTAGTAATGAGACGTCATATTTCATACCGCCATAGTTACGTAGTACAAATGGCTGTTTCGCGCGACAAGGATAGATGTCCCCACTAAAAACTTCTAAAACTACTCGACGATGATCAAGATACTTACTTCATTCTGTACCAAAGAACTCCTGGCCTTCAAAGCTATAAGGTACAGCAGCTCAGCCATAAACACACAGAAGATGAGGTGCTTGTGTATGGAGTTGGAGACGGTGGCGGCACCACCTCGCATGAGGCACAGAGCTGCCCAGGTCAGCAGGAGGAGCGGCAGAGATATGCTGAATGCGGTGTATGATGTTACTGATTCCAGGAGTGAGGGGTCCGGGATGAACTGTAGAGACAAAAGGTAAAGTTGAGATTTTTTGTTATTTTCCTGTGTTACTTTGCCTTGTTGATTGCAAAAGCGCTTTGATCCGCCGAATATGAGGTCCTGCAAATCTAAAATGGCCACTTTAGCAGATCATAATATGAATTGCATAAAAAAGCGTAAAATCGACCTAGCATAATAGTAATGCGTCTGTGACCATTTAATGAATTTTAACGTTAATCATATTATTTTCCGAAATGGTTACAGACGCAGTTACTAGAGTATGAAAGATCCATCTTATGCTTTTTAACGCAATTCATATTATGATCTGCTAAAGTGGGAAAGCTCAGACTAGATGTCAGTTTTATGACACTTACCTCAATATCAACCTCATCGACCAGAACTGCGAAGGTAGACAGATGGTTGCAGGTGCAGTTGATAAGAAGTGGTTCGTTAGAGTACGGCGACCAGTCGTAGTCGATCTCAGTGTGACAACCGACGCGGGACCATTCTCCAGAACTAGGAGAAACGAGGGAATGTGGATATTAGCTATGGAATGTTGGAGTCTGTTTTAATTTAGCATCAGCCTCAAAATGGGCGTCGAAAAGATTTACTATAAAGCGAAGGCTTATGGCCTAAAACTAATTGTTCTTGTAATCGATAAGTCACGCAAGTATCGCATTGATTTTCGTCAAATTTTCATTAATTGCTGACAGATCATGTCATTGTTTCGTACGACCGATCGCTATTCACGCTGGGATTATTAAGTTACAAGTGGATTCTGCTTGTGAATTTTGTGCGAAAAACACTTAAATCAATCTCACCCTCTCAAAGTAGACCAATGCACACACTGCGGGTTAGTCCTAGATCCAAACGTCTCCCTGTGAATATCCAACCACATCTGTAATCTAATCGGTCTCTTCAATCGGATCCCGCTCAAGCTCTTGTAAACCAACTTCCTCTGCACACCGTCTTTTGTTAAATTCCCACTTTCCATTATCAGCGCCATTACTTTTGGTCCTTCGTTGTCTTCTAACTTTTCAGCGACGTAAGATGATTCGTTTTCTTGTAGATTATCGCTTGTGAAGGATTTTTCTTGTTTTTTGAATGCTGGTTGTATGAGGACGGGTCCATGGTTGTCGTGGTTCTGTGGCTCTTCGAGAGGCCAGCTGTTCTTAGATTGGCTGTTAGGGTTGATGTGGTTGGTTTGTTGGTGGTGAGCGTTACCTTTGTTTGTGTAGATTATGCCTGTTGAGGATAAATATGTTTAGTATTCAGATAGAGGTAGATCTTACTATATAGTAGTTTGTAGCGGGTTCGACTTTCGTGTCAATCCGAGACTATGAATGAAAGAAATGACAATTTATTTCGGAAATAATAATTTAGTTTGTTTCGATTTACGCGACACTGGACGTAAAGGAAGCATTATGATACACTATATGGTAACTAATGTATTCGGCTCGCCTACACACTACCACATGTTTACGGGATGAGGTTGGGGCAACGACTTAGTTTGATGTACAGAACGCTTAGTTCACGCATGTGTGAAGGGTTAATTTACACCCTGTATACACAACACACTACAAAAAGCACCACCATAGTCGCAATGGCTGACTTAGGAATTATAACTTTAGTTTGCCCCTATAGTGGCCTATGGACGGTGAGTAATGGGCTAGCTCGCCGTCCGCCCGTCTTATGACGACGACAGGCCGTTTCGACGGCGCGTTCGTGTTCCACGCGCGCCTATATGAGATGTCAGCAACATTGCAGGGACGACGCCAGCCGGAGCTGCTGTGTGTTCAAAAGAGATATTTCGGCCCCGAACACAAATGGCTAAGAAGGAACTTGGGTGGTTTTTAGTCAATAGAAGTGACACTCCCTTCCGCTCCATTCATTGGGTGTCATTTGACGATTCCCCCCCCCCCCAAACTTACCTTCAACATCATCTACATTGTTCTCTATGGAGTTATCTTCATCGTTGGCCTCCTTGGTCCACACGTACTCAGGCACGAACAAGGCCAGTTGTATGATGGGTGACCCGACGGTAATGTTGACGCCCCAGCGCTGGCTGACTGACTCGTCCATACGGAGAGGCATCAGTTGTGAAGCGTTGCGAGAGTATTGGAGGTACGAGAACACGGCTCTGGATTCATAGTTTAGGTCGAGGTTTTCTGTAACATTTTTTTTTTGGTTTTTATTTCCCTTGGTGGGTATGAGCCAGGTGAGAAAAATAATTTATTAAGGAGGGAAAATGTAGTCTCCCACCATAACTCTTCCAATGGTTAAACCACCTAATAATGATTGTAGACCACCAAAAAAAAGCTATTTATTCAAATAAGGCTGATAATCTGCCCTTTTGGAACGTTAAAAATTATTTACAAGAGACAGTCCCCCAAAACGCCTACCCTTCGACACTTTCTAGTGTTTTAGCTGGAAAGAAGAAGTGGCGAAACAAACTCTCAAGCAACACATCTGTCAGTTATGTTAAAAGAACCAGACTCCCCAGCAACACATCTGTCAGTTAGGTTAAAAGAACCAGACTCCCCAGCAACACATCTGTCAGTTAGGTTAAAAGAACCAGACTCCCCAGCAACACATCTGTCAGTTTGTTTAGAAGAACCAGATTCTATAAAATAGTAGAGAGTTAGCAGGTAAGATTTACCAATTGTATGTGGCTGAACTCTTTCATATTTTATTTTACTACCTCTGTAATACTTAAAAAACGAGGTGGTTCTTATTTAGCCGGGTAGAAAAAACAAGAAACTTGTAAAACACTCACCTTGAACATTACTATTAGTAATCCCAAGTAGATCCAACGGGAGCAGTACTCTCGTATACTTATCGAACTTATTCTTACTTTTCACATAGTTATTGTACTTCGGAAACGACACGGTAGGACTCGAAGGTTTCCTATGCTTGTTGATCTTCCCATTAGCATGGTATATAGGCGTTTGGATGGGAGAGTGTATGAAGGATGACGTGTCGGGTAAGACGACGCGTTCGGTCGTGAATGAGTCTATGTTGTAACGATTCAGCTGGCTCGGCTCAAAACCGTAGATCGATTCAGCTGTTACTATGTCGACGCCGATTACTGAAAAGGTATGAGAGTTGAATACTGGTTCTGGTTCAAATAGGAATTTCTGTATTTCACATATTGAAGGGCTTAGGGGGTACAATTCTCTGGGGCTGCGGGACTGTTAAAAAAATCGAAAGAGATATCGCGGCCCTGGAACACAAAGGGCTATGAAGGAACATGGAAGGGTTGTAGTCAGTACAAGACTGACAACCACTGCGCTCCGAACAGGACGAAATCATCAAATTACCCCCATTTGATGATTTCCCATTCACAAAAAAAAAACAATTTTAAATGAATTAAAAGTTAGAAGAGACCAATTTAAATATAAAATTATGAAAATTAAATGGATCTCGCCTGCTTCATATAGGAGTTACGAAGCCAACATGAAACATCCAAAACATACATCATGGGGTCACACTTTTGACTTTAAAGATTTTAATTATTTGATGTATAGGGCTCCAGCTATTATTAATATTTCAGAAGATTATGATTTAAAATATTCCTTACTCCTTAATAACTTAACCAGTTTTTATTGAAAAACTTGCTTTGAAATTTTGAGTTGTGTTAATATACTGATGCTGACTTACCCAAATTACTAGTGTTGATTTCAAAAGGACTTGTATAAGTATCGTGCTGGCTTTCGGCAAGCACTGCGATATATTTGTCGAACCGTTGCAGCAACAACTCCATGCCGTGGCCGGTCAGCTCTCGGATACGACGCCATTCCTTCGAATATTGAGCATCTAGGATCGTGTTGGCGGATTTTATTACGTTCTGGAAATTAAGAAAACCGTGAGCTTGTTGTACCATGAGAAATGATTGCGGGTGCTGTGAAACCTGTTATCTACAAGACAACATATTACCTAGTTTTAAAGATACATTAAAGTTGGCTTCCAACAACAACAACAACAACTACTACTACTACTGTTAACCTGCATCGTCCCACTGCTGGGCAAATACCTCTCCCTTGACTTCCAGTTGTTTCGATCGAAGGCCAATGTGGACCACTGATCGCTAGTCTTGTCCAGCAGGGCTATTGCGTATCTTTTAAATGACAGTGGCTATCATAGTGTCCATTAATTAACTGTCAAATGGTTCCATTTTGTACTAAACCATAACCAATTTGACAGTTAATCCATGGACAATATGATACCCACTGACATTTGAATAGCCCTGCAGCAGGGCTATTGCGTATCTTTTAAATGTCAGTGGCTATCATATTGTCCATGGATTAACTGTCAAATTGGTTATGGTTTAGTACAAAATGGAACCATTGGACAGTAATTGATGGACACTATCTGATAGCCACTGTCATTTAAAAGATACGCAATAGCCCTGCAGGTCGTCCTATTATCTTCTGCGAGGTCTGCCGCGATGCCTTCTAGCTGTGTCAGGGTTATATGTGCAACGTCAGTGATTTCGTGTTTTGGAGTGCAGTGTGGTGTTGCGTACACGGTCGACGTCGAAAAACCTTCGATCACTAATAAAAAACAAAAATCCAACAAATAGTGGATCGCGGCGCGCACGAGTTCAAATACTCTGTTCGTACGCAGACACTCGGTTATCTCTAACCCCCCACCACCCTAGTTCCACTGACTGAAGTAGTAGCTGGCTGGCACCAACCTATATTTTAATATATCAACTTATTTATAAATAAATAAACTTATGTTGTATGGGAGTTTGTTGTTTCCTTGCCTTCCAATACCTACCCACCTTGCATCTGGGCTTTTGTTCCTTTACCACTAGGCGGACAAAATCTCTATCGAGAGCAGCGGTGGCCCAGTGGTGTCGGCCCCGACTTACGAACAGTAGGTCGTGGGTTCGAATCCAGGCAGGCGCATTACTTTGTGTAATTTATTTCATTACCGCTGCTCTCAAAACGGTGAAGGAAAACATCGTGAGGAAACCGGCATGTATAAGAATAAAAAAATCGAAGACATGTGACATCTACCAACCCGCACTGGGCACGCGTGGTGGATTATAGCCCATCCCTCTCCAAGAGAGGAGGCCTGAGTCCCTGCAGTGGGAACATTATAGGCTGATGATGACGCAGACACACGCGCAATGTGTCCACACTATGGGAATTCTGTTACATTGCATGCATGATACATTGCTCTAATGTGGACGGGTAATTCTTTAAGTGCATGTTACCTTGCATGTTACATTGCGTAAGTCTGTACTCAGTTTTAGACAGTCCACTCACCCGAACATAATCCTTATCCTGACTATGCGTAAGGTTCAAGCCAGCCTGCCTCATCTCGTACTGCAGCAGTTCCAACAATATGCCCTCGCCTACCAGGACGTCAGCGCCGTACAGGAGTGGTGTGTTCGCACAGGCGGAGGTAAGGTCTGCAGCTAGACGGACGCCCACAAATGTGTTCACTGATAGCTCGCCGGTTTCTATCTTGCTCAGCTGTGAACAATATAATATTTTGATTTAAAAGACTGTACATACATGGAGTTTCTTGCCCGTTCTTCTTCGCAGAGATCTACTCTTTGAAATGGGCAAGTACAGTGCTTCCTTGTTTTTGTTGACATAAAGTGCAGTGACTGACTTAAAAGTGCTTGCGATGGTCTAATTAAAATAAATGCTTTGAGTTTTTTGAGCGATAAAAGGTTGGTATGAAATGGTTTTTAAGGGTCAACCTATAGCCTGTCGGGGCTGCGGGTAGTCCTCTGGTTATCGCGGCCTCGACATAGAGGGCGAAGAAGGAACATGGGTGGTTTTTAGTCAGTAGAAGTCTGACACTCCCTTTCGCTCTGCCCAAGAGCGGGAGGGGTTATTCGATGATTTTACACCCACCAAAAAAAAAAAAAAAAGGGTCAACCTATAAATTATTTCTCTACATTAATTCCGATTAGTTCACTGAAAATATTAAATTTTAGTCATCTTTATGAGAATTTATTTATTTTAATCAAAAAACCCAACAGAGCAATGTCTTTCGATTGGACACAAAACTAAACCAGCCGACCACCATGACCTGCAGACCTGTGCTAGCTGATCACATACCTGTTTCCTCAGGTGATAGAAGGTGGATGTAGTACAGTTGAACATGTCTGGTTCCTGCCACGGTACTACTTGAGTCTCGTCACACATACGCGTCGCTTTACCACTTGTACCTACAAAACGAAAGGAATTTATAACATGTGTTAGTTGGTACCCGAAACGTCCCATCAAGCTACATTGACCAGTTTATGTTGACCTCTCATTGTGGCGGAAATCTATACATAGCGAGGCCATGTTATACTGGAAATCTATAGCTTGAGGTATGTACATAATATATAGTTGTGTTACCTAATAGTCTGTATGTTAAACTTACCAGCAGGGCAGTCAGTAACGGCATCGACGCCAAACTTGGTTCGTGGCCACCATACACCGTGAGAGAAAGAGCGGGGACATCCATCGTAGACAACTGTTGATAGAGACAGGATGATATATTGAACGGAGACTGGAGTCATTGAACTAGACATACGAAGTTTGTCTGAATATATTAAAGTGCTTTACAAGGCCCGGAAAAAAATCGGTACGTAATGAGTGGTCAGTGTGGTCACCCATCCACAGACCAACCTAGGCAAGGGTGGCTTAACCTAAAGATCGACCCAAGTGGCAGCTATTATTAAGCCACGAGCTCCGTTTTCCGTCACTTAATTTGATTTAAATCTAGGACCTACCTTCACAGCCAGTATTAGGTGCGACCTCAGCGTAGAGATTAGCGCAGGAGTCACAGGCGCGGCCGATGACGCCGGCACGACAGTGACACTGCCCCGTCAGTACGTCGCACGAGCTGTTCACTGAACCGGCTGCGTAACACTGGCATGGGAGGCACTCGGATATACCTTCGGGCTTGTAGTGGTTCTCCTGTTCAAAGGTTAATGATGTTTGATAAGCATTTCTCCTAAAACTCATCCAGTCCATGAAAATTTTAGAAAAAAAATAATACTTATCTTAAAAAAAAAAATTGCGTCCCCAAATGCCACCCCAAATGTAACTATCCAATGGACTAAAGATGTTGAAAGCGAAGATGTCAGTACCTTGCAGTGGCAGTGTCCCATAGTGGCATGGCAGTGCGGGTGGTAGCCCTTGTTGGCGTCGCACGCGCACGGGCCGCACGCGCCGCCCGCGCCGCGCCACCAGCCGCCCGGGCACTCCTCCGTACCGGCTGCCACGCAACCCGACGCTGGGGAACGGAAACAAGATTAGGATACAGCATAGTAAGTTATTTTTACACATCATCAACATCATCGGCATGCGTGTATGACCAGATGTATGAATGTGGACGAGATAAAAGGAGTATGTAAGAATCGTAAGCATCAATAACTATGGCTACAACTGAAATACTCATCAAAAAAAAAAATTACTTCAAATAAAATAAACCCAACTTATACCGAGGTGCCTAAAGGAGAACGTTTTAAGTTCCAAAATAATTATACACACATCAGAATGATTGTACACGTTGTATTTATATTCTTTTTGCCTACCAAAATGGATAAATGCTCACCAAATCTTGGACGCAAAAGCGAGCGAAGCGAGCTCGGGACTTTGGGCACCACGACTCGGACAGGTTAGGTTAGAAGGGGATGGCGGGGTCGAGTGAGCGAACGAAGCGAGCGAATAGACCCCACCATCCACTCGGTTTTTTTTTAAACCACCCAGCTCCGTGGACTGAGTACTACAGACTTCATGTTACATCGATAATATAAAATATTTGGTCTGAAGTTAACTTTAAAAGCGTTTATAAATCTTTATGGCATATAATAAAAAGAAAAATAGGCTAATTTCTACAATACTTTATGAAACACAATTTGGTGAGCATTTATCCTTTCTGGTAGGCATTTCGAATTTTTTGGTAGCAAGTTATGGGTTCTTTCCTGGTAGACGTTTAAAAACAAGCCAATAATTATCATTACTATTTCTAATTTCAGGCATGTTCTGCGGGCCACCTCGACCCACATAATACACGCATTCTGTTCTCCTAAAGAAATATAAGCTAAACTCACCAGTCATCATATACCCGTCGTCACAGCTACAAGTATACCCTTTGTCGGTGTCTTGGTGTGTACAGACCGCATGCGGGCCGCACGGCTGCAGCTCGCATGCGGGCATGCACTGCGGGCCCACTCGACCCACAGAACAGACGCATCCTGTGTTGTCCCATGATGATTCGCAGGTACTCTGTGAATTTTAGTATTGGTTAGTGCGAGATGTACAGAGGAACGGAAAGAGATTGAGTAAGGAGTCACAATAGTATGAATTTTAAAATTTAAATCAACTAGCACAGTTGCGAAAAAGGAACACGAATGTGTCAATCTATATTACTATACTCTATGGTGTCAATTATTGTGTGCCTTATCGTACGTAGTCAAAAGTCGTTTGTGTGGTGTCAGTTTTGAAATGTCACAACATTTCAAAACTGACACCACCTTAAAATAAAAATACCATTTCTTTGTTTTCGTATCCTGAGTTCATACATGTATTTTATTTATTTTTTGATTAATTTATTTCTGAGAAAAAAAATGAAAACCAAAAAACATGTGATGACGTCATATATACGGCATAATGATGTAGTTATCTTTGCCTAAGCATTCAATATTTTTTATGAAAACAATAATGTCAAACAAGACGTCAATTTGTCAATGTTGAATGTCACTGAAGTTTACATTTTTAATAAAATTGAACAATTTATTTTTCAAACTCGACACGCTTACTGTTAGTATTATCAACTTTTGATTGATATTTCCCCAATAAAATGGATCCCAAAGAAACATACTGATATACGCCAATAAAGGAACCAAAATATTGTTTTGTACCAGCCTGCGCCAACGAGTATGACAAGCTGCCAAAGTGACAACGACAAGACAAGTGTGACATTTTTCAATTTTTTTTTGTCGTGTCACAGTAAAGCAAAGGTTATATCGCCATTCCACCGTAAGAATGACGTCATTTGGCGCTTACGTCTTTTTAGAACGCGCCGAATTTGAAACCTAAAATTATGAATGAAAAATACATAATTTCGAAAAACAAAAAAATATGGGTGTCCTAGTTTTGGATTTGTTTTTATATTACTTAATAATACTCACAAGTTAAAAATATGAAATGTTGTCAATTATAGCAGTGACTTACATATGGCGGGCAGATGGAGAGCATACAATCGGAGCGTGACTGACATCCATCCCTCACGTTTTCTCTGACTGTCGGCCGGTTGAGCAGAGATTGAGCTGTTCCTACTCTTACATCCTGAAAGAATAATATTTAGATAAATTATGCATTTCAAAGACTTCAACTTCCAGAATAAAAACGGTAGATTTTTAAACCATACGCTTCAGGTTTAGCACAAAAACATAGCCCCAAAACAAGGGGCTACTCTCTAAGTTCCTCAATACAAATATGGAGCCCGTCCGAAAATAGCTTTATACTTCGAAATGAAGCCAATTCCTTAATATTTTGGAATATATGAGTTTTGAAAACACATCGGGAGTAAGGATACTTATCCAATCGTGTTGTCTTTTATTGTCAGTGCGGGCCCCTAACGCAAAATAAGAGCGTAAGTGATACGGAGTAGCAAACGACCGCAATTACAGTCGAAACTACGGATTTCGTGCTTAGAGAGTAGACCTCCAGATCATTTAATTTTTTTTATACTTTTCCATAAAAAGAAAAAACCAACACTAACCTGAATACATCCTTCAAAGTACCCAACCTCTGAAGCCAACAAGCCTGCCGTAGAATCCGGTCCACCAATCAGAATCTTGCCAATATACTGTCCTTGAATCTTATTGGCTAACATGGGAAGTAGGACGGTCCTAAGTCCGTAGTCCACACTAACAGAGATATCGGTGCCGAGCCATTTGATGTCTATGCGGTGCCATTGTCCGTCGGATAGGGTCGTTGTGGGTAGAAACATGGAGTCGCCGTTGTAGGAATAGTGAAGGTGGCCGGATTTTAGCTGTGGAACAGAAATTTTATTAAATCCCTTTACTCATTTCTCAACAAGAAAGGATGTTATAGAAATCATATACATTCTTCTTTTCTAAACATGATATGAAAGAGAAAAGAGTAGATGCCACATATACTATTTTCTCTTTCATCGAACAGGGAAGAATGGAAGAAAAAAGTTGTATGGGACGCAGCAGTGGGTTGAGATAACAAGACTCACCGTGCTCAGTATAGAGCTGTTCTGTCCCACTTGTACGGACATGACAAAAGCGTCTTGCTGCCGCGTCCTGAGTGACAGTGTGTTGAGCCAGGCCAAATGTATGGGACGTTGCAGTGGGTTGAGATAAAAAACTCACCGTGATCAGTATAGAGCTGTTCTGTCCCACTTGTATGGACATGAGGAAGGCGTCTTGCTGCCGCGTCCTGAGCGACAGTGCGTTGAGCCACGGCAGTTGTATGGGACGCAGCAGTGGGTTGAATGATAGCATGCCGTCGCCACTGAACCGCCATGGTGGGTTTGTTGCTAGACGAATGTAAACATGTGATGAAATGGCGAAATCCTAGACTACGTTTAACAATCACTACATAATATAAAACAAAATCCTCCGCCGCGTCTGTCTGTCTTTTCGCGATAAACACAAAAACTACTGTACCGATTTTCATGCTGTTTTCACCAATGAATAGAGTGGTTCTCGAAAAAGGTTTTAGTATACATATATTTACCCGATATCCACGCGGGCATCTGCTAGTATGTTTATATAATTATTTTAGTATTTTTTTTATACGAACGACGCCTAATATTTCTATTATCATAAATGTGATTGCACGCCCATGAGTTTGGGTTTGTACCCGGTGATGGCAAAAGGGTTACTCCCTATTACATGTGACTTTACATATAACTGGCTAAATGTAGATGTTTTATTAGGTAAGTACACCTCTGCCTAATTCTTCAAGGATTGCAGGCTTTCACTCAATACGTTCTGATTTGGTTTGACAAAATCAATCAAATTGTCCTTGTTTAAATAATATGAAGTTAATTTCATATAATTCAATTGATTTCAGAACTACTAGAACTATTAAAGAGTCATAACAAGCGCAAATTGAACCTTATCAGCTGGTTATAAATATGTTTTTCCAATAACACAATATGCATAGCTACTTACAATCAGCACAATCCTTCCCCGTATATCCTTCTGTACAATCACAAAGATACGTGTCCCACAGATCTTTGCACTCTGCTCCATTGTAACAAGGTGCAGAATTGCATTGCGACCTCTTCTCAGGACATCCAGCCAGTGTGCCATTATCTGCCACGTAGCTGTTGAGGTCAACGAACTTATGGTCTATGAACACGTCGGAGATACATCCCAGGAAATCTTTGTTCTTCACCTGGAAGCTGCTTGGGATGTTGGGCAGGCCGCCGATCTGGAGGGGGCCTGTTAGGTCGAGGAATCTGGAAGAGAGGAAAAAATGCAGTGACTTGCATTAATTGATCCTTTGTTTGAAGAAGATTAGGGAAATTAGGTGTCAGGTAATGCTATGCTTTGACTGAGAAATAGAATACTGAAAAAAAATACAACTGCGACAAATAGGGTATTTCGACAAAATAATCTAATTAGTCCGCCAGAAAGATTTTCAAAAATTAAAGGATACGTGTTTTTTCATTTTTCACTTAAACAAAAGATGAAAAATAAACAGTGCTCCGAAAAGTCGCGTCAAGTCGTGTGCCGTCACAAGGTTAGTACCGTACGTTTTTACCCACAAAGTAACGCTAAAACGGGCCACTCATGATCTTTGACACGTTTTATTTTCACCATTTTTCAATAATTTGATAAAACAAAACACGTATCCAATACTTTTCGATTATCTAATAGACGCACTACTTAGATTTTTTTGGTGAAATACCGTATTCTACACTAATATTATAAAGAGGAAAGATTTGTTTGTTTGTTTGAAACGAATAGGCTTCGAAACAACTGGAACGATTTGAAAAAATCTTTCACCGTTGGGAAGCTACTTTTTATCCCTGTATTCCCTCGGGAACGGGAACTACGTGGGTGAAACCGCGTGACGTCCGCTAGTCTTTAGATAAAGCTGCGCTTGATAGGTAGGTCTGTGGATGTCCATTCGCTTACCCATTACATGTATTAATTTAGTCTCCTCCGTGCATTAAAAAGCACGCCATCAACCAAGCACACATCTTGACTCCGTGGCTACTAGTAAGAAAATCCTGTCAAAATGTGGGTGTATTATTAGGTACACCTCTGCCTAACCCTTCGGGGATTACGGACGTGATGTTATGTGGTCGCAAAGCGCGACTGTAGAGCGTGGGGGTTCGATTCCCGAGTCGAGCCAAAAGTGCTATTTGGTTTTTCATTAGAAGTTTCCCAGGAGTTGGCGGTATAAAAAGAAAAACACGGTCACGGTCTCGGTCGTCAGAAAAAGGACCGCCTCCATGTTCGGTCGGCTACGCACGTACACGTTTGTGCATAATATCTCCTGCGCCGATGACTAATCTCCGATACCTCCGATTGGCTGCCGTGACCGGAAAGCGGTCAGGAGGATTAGTATATTTACCTGTGACAAGTCTCTGTAGCTATTTCACATCGCGGAGGCAAGACTTTTCTGGAGAAGTTGGCGCACGCGTACTTGAGGCCGAAGTCTGATGCTCCGGACAATGAGAGAGCTTTGTCGCAGTCATCCAGGATCAGTGTGGCAGTCTACAAGAGGAAGATTAAGTTATTTATATTGAGTATCAATGTGGAAAAACTCATAGCAAGTTCAATCTTGTATCTAGATGACTATAACCATATCTACAGTTTTTAAAACCTGCTTGTAAGTTATCTGTTACTCATTTACAACCATGTGAACCAGAAAATGGTCACATATGGTTTTGATTCAGACCATCAAACTGAAGTTACTTTTTCTAGACCATTTAGAAAACCACCATCGAAATCGCAAAAAGAAATTAGCTCAGTAACTTAAATTTTTGGGACACCCGATTAAAGCTCTTGAGGCTATCGTCAATATTAAGGCTGAAAATGTTAAAGGAAAACAAAGTGAGGAAACCGGAATATCCTAGAACTAGAAAATTCAAAGACATGCAACATCTGCTAGCCTACACTGGGCCCACGTGGTGTATAACAGTTCACTCCCTTGGCTTGTGCCCTAGCAGTGGGAAGATTATAGGCTGATTATGCTTAGGATTCCTTTTAATGGCTTATGAATGGCATATCGCATTTCAACCTAAACCGGACTTTCCTGTGAGCGCCTTGAGCAAATTAAGCGACTTCACGCTAAGCGCATCCCCTAGCATTATTATCATCATCAACTTATAATGTTCCCACAGTTAGAAAACAGGCCTCTTTTCAGCACAGCGCCGCCTTTTTTTTGAGGGGTGGGAAATCATCAAATAACCCCTCTTGCGCAGAGCGAAAGGGAGTGTCAGACTTCTACTGACTGACAAAAAACCACCCATGTTCCTTCGTAGCCCTTGTGCCGAGGCCGCGGTATCTCTTTCGAACAACCCGCGGCGCCGACGGGAGCACAGCGCTGCCTCATTGTGCTGTTGTAATATTACTCACCCTATTATAATAGTCGATCTCCACAGTATGCCAGTTCCCATCGGCCACATTCCCAGCCACAGTGACATCGGCCTTCCCCCCTCCCAGTGCGAACGTGAACCTCACCCCCTGGCCGCCCCCCCGCCCCGCCCCCACGCCGACAGTCTCCAGTGCGAGGAAGTCGTGGCGCTCGTTGTAGCGTCCGTTGTATAGGAGCAGGCCGTTTGGGGACTGGGTGGCGAACCTGGTGGATACAATGGGAGTTATAATGGAAGTTATTCTTAAAATAATAATACAGCGGCGTGTAACGAGCCTGTCTGTTCCAAAGGTCTGAAACTCCAGAGTACTAAATTTTCAATGATAGATGTAAGTTGGATTAACAAATAAACAAAAATTTGAACGTTAGAAAATTCAAATCAAATAGGTGGTACCTTTGTGATGGGGGTCAGATCATAATATGAATTGCATTAAAATTCGTAAAATGGTTTCAATTCATATTATAATTTGCTAAAGTGACCATTTTAGAGCCCCTGTTTTATTTTAATGTTAAGAGTTTTATGCGTACTTAAATAAATAACTAGAAATTGAGTTGTCTTCGATATTAGCAAAAGTCTAGAAACAAACAGGACAAACATACACAAGACTTAGAATTCCTTTACGGGTCGACAAAGACTCGCAAGAGATTTGTTTTTTGGGACAAGCTCTCCAAACTGTTCCCAAACCACTGCAACTCCTGAAAGCCAGAAGCCAGAGCTACAGTGGTAATCACTAGAAAAACGCCGAGACAATGAAGCTGGAAGAAGTCCCAGAAATACGAATCTACTATCTTGCATCCCTCAACAAATTCAATAACGGAGGAGTAGGAAAACCAAAATTGCACTAGTAAAAACAATCATACTTCGTAAGAGAAGATTTCTACTTACTTCAGCTTCAAATGCAATCTATTCCTCCTCTTCAGCCCGGGAAACGTTAAGAAGGAAGCCGTAGGGAAGCTCCTCGCCCTCAGTTCGCACAGTGGCGTGGTGTGGGCTGCGTCGATGGCACATCCCTGGCAGAGGAACCCTCCCTCTCTGTTGGACACGCACTGTGACCCGCTGCGGCACACGGCCGATTGAGAGGAACAGGTCGCTGATGTTAGGACTGTTTCGCAGTTCATTCCTGTTGAAGATTGAAACAGTTAAGGGCTGTTGTACTATATCCGTAACTTTGGGTAACTTTATGGAGAGAAAATTATTATTTATAGAAATAAAATGTTGAAAGAAAACAATCGTAAGGTAACCGGCATACCCCAGAATTAAAAATTCGAAGGAATGTGACATCTACCGACCCGCACTGGGGCCGCATTGTAGATTATAGCCCATTCTCTGTCATAGAGAGGAGGCCTGTGTTCCAGCAGTGGGAAAAATAATAGGTGCGATGATTATGCTTATGCAAATATCAAAACATCCTCACATACTTGCGCATTTATAATGCTCGACATCAGAAGTGTAGGGTCGGTTAAACAAAACTCTGTATTTGTACATCCAACCTTTTGCTTCTGATGTTGAGTACGGTAGTAAGATAAACTGGCCAGTAAACTACATCATCGAGATCTAAACCTAGAAGGGATCCTGGAGCAATGTTGAAACATTATATAGATAAATAGACAAGAAAAAGAGAATAAAAGTTGCTTAACATAAAGCTGTAATGATAATACTGTTATATTTTTTTCCAAAGTTTGTACTGACCCGTATATCCCGGCGCGCAGACGCAGGTGTACCCTCCTTCGCGACGGACGCAACTACCGTTGTTGATGCATGGCGAGGAGTAGCACAGATCCACTTCGGTATCACACATGTAGTGTTCTTGAGAACCTGATTTACACAAATCATAATATTATTTACATGCGACTGCCTAGTGAGCATGAGGCTTCTTCCACGCCCGTCGGGGATGCGGGTTGTTGCCCGTCGGGGTCTGATACCGCGCCTCGACACAAAGGGGTAAGAAGGGCCGTGGGTGGTATTTCAGTCAGAAGAAGAAGAAAGAAGAAGTCAGTAGAAGTTTGACACACCCTTCCGCTCAGAACAGCTCAGACAGAGTGAGCGGAGTCATTTATGATATCCTCTAAAAAAAAAAATAGGCTGAAGAAGCCTATTTTTTGTCACTCATTATAAATTCAAACTTCATGTACAAAATGTGACGGCACGGTTGGCGCAGTGGCTCAAGCAATGGACTGCTGCGATGCGTGTCGCGGGTTCGATTCCCGCACGGAACAAATATTTGTATGACCTACAGATAGTTGTTCCGGGTCTGAGTATTTGTGTATGTGAGTTTAAATGTTTGTGAACGCAAAAGATCACGAAAGATCCGAAACAACTACCTGTAGGCCATACAAATATTTGTTCCGTGCGGGGATCAAACCCGCGACACGCAGCGCAGCCGCCGAATCGCTCCGCCACTGCGCCAAACGTGTCGAATCTGTTAGTCCCCTTTTGCAATAATCATAATTATTTCACAAAGTTTTTATTGTTTCCCCTTTGTTCCAATAATCACTTACCTGTGAATCCATGCGGGCACTGGCAGGAGAAGGTGGTGACAGGATAGATCGGCCTGAAGAGAACAGAGTCGCTGTTGATGAAGCCGGAAGCGTTGCCGAACTTCAGCACTGTGAGGCACTCCTCGTAGTTCAGACACGGCTCGTGCACGCAGATGTTGTCGTCGAATGGCAGCACCTGGGGGGAAATATGCAATGTGCATTTTAGGGTTCCATACCCATATTCCTTACTCCCCGTATGAAACTTAGATACCTACGTATTTAAGTTTCATTGATAGATAAATCATTTTTATCAAAATCAATCATTTTTTTAGCTCCAAGGCTCTCTTAAGATCCAAGTTTGTTTTTAAACCTCGAAAATTTCTACAAACACTTTTATTGCACCATATTGTCTTAGTAACCTAACCAAAGGGTATCGTATTACCCAGTATTAACTGGGCTGTGGAGGTACTGGACTGGTATTCAGCTGCATCCGTTTCGACTAGAACTCAACTCTACCATAGTTGAGAAAAAGCTAGGCAGATGACGACACCAACTATAGTAATTTGCTTTCTATATTGCAGATTGAAATGAATCCTATTTTATTACCCACTGGGTTTGCTTCTGACATTGGTCACACCTGATGGAAAGCGATTGATAAGGTCTTTGGCTGTTAGACTGGAAGCCGACCTCAACATAGTTGGGAAAAGGCTAGGTAAGTGATGAATCTCTTACTAACCTGTACAGTAGCTAGCCGGGCCAGTGTAGCTCGATGCAAGTACACTCGCTCCCTCAGATGTGTCGGCGAGTAGTACTGCGAGGTATCGCCCGCTACTCCAATCTCTGCGTCCGGACGTCGCGCGGAAAACGATACGTTTAGGATGTTGCCTGTTACGTCTGTGTCGTCCTTTGGAAAACATAAGTAACATAAGATATATGGAAAAAAGTGTGGTAATCGGTTGTCGTGGTATGGGCATGACTGTGATGCAGAGGATAGCGGAAAATGTCGAGAGGAAGGTTTTGAGCATGATCGAATGTCGAGGGGTATAAGAGTAGAGGAAGCCAAAAAATACGATGAAAGGGCTGTGAAAAGTATAATAAAGTGTGTAAAAGTACACTTAACGCAAACGAAGGGCATTTGTTATCCCGATCAATGGCGATCATTTTTTGTTTCTAGACCATACCTGGGAACCCCCCAGTTACGGAGATATTGGGGGTCAAAGTTCCAAATTTTGCACAGCTGTTTTTGTAAATACTAGTTTTTCAGGTTATAACTTTACTTACATTACCTCCATGACCCGTTTACTATTCAAAGCGTCCACTAGCACAATGTTTTAAGAGTGCTACATTGAGTTTTACCGCAAAATGTGTTTAAAAAATTATTTCCCAGCAAACATTTTTGCGTAGGGGTACTTAGTTCGATGTACAGAATGCTTGGTTGGTGTATGTGTGAAGGGTTAATTTACACCCTTTAAAGCAAGAAAGCAGGTGTGTGTGGAGATGACGAGTTATATAGAAGTTTAAAAGAAGAACCACCACAAACCGACCAAAAATTAATTGGGGAAAGGGGGGGGAGGGGTAATTAATGTATCAGGTTTGCATTTGGTTAGCAAATGTTGTTTTTTTTTTAAAATAAAATGGAACAATTTTTCAGAGATGAGGTCGACTATGGAACGATCTAACCCAGGTATGTTATATGTAGTTAGCACCTTATGGATTGTTCTTGAGAAGGAAAAGCAGGCTAACAGGCCAACATGCTGAATCAGGGTTAAAATTATAGGCGTTGCAGATTATGGGACTTGAGTCAATTTGTAATTTTTTACAAGTGCACATTTCATGAAATTAAAAAAAAAGCACAACTCCGTATCTCAACAGCATTGAGACTAAACCTAAACTGAGAATGCCATTTCACTGATTTATCACCATCATAAAACGTGTTGCATCGACCCCAAATATAATGGAAGAAGGATAGGAAAATGATGATAAATACCTGAACACTAAAAATATAAATATTCTCCTTGGGACACGGTATGATAGCCGCCAACCCGTCTATGAAGAAGCCTAGCAGCGGAGACAGGAACTGTTCTCCCGTCATATCGTTCAGTCGCACGGTGATGGAGTTGAACAGCATCTGTTCTGTGATGAGGCGCACGGAGAGCTGCATCATTGCTTTCACTTCGTTTACACCGTCTGTTGGGAAATGGCATTATTTACATTCACATATCAGGGAAAATCCGGGATGATACAGGGTGAAAGGGACAACGATGCGAAATGGGTACCAGGTATTCAGTACATTATTCTCTACAGCATATATTTATTTTAGATTTTTCACTCTGTGAATTTAAAAGTTAGAGGGTGTCCAAAGTAGTAAAATGTGTGAGGCCCGGAAACACATTTTACCACTTTGAAAGATTCTACCTTCTTTGATTCGATCGACTTTGAGAAAAAATGGTTCTAGAAACCTTAATTTGTCTAAAAATCGTAACTCCTCATAGAATACATCACCAAGTTTCAACTGTTTACTCTTTATAGTTTCCGAATAAAGTGGCTGTGACATACGGACAGACAGACATACACGAATGTTACGAATTTTACGGGTTCCGATTTTTGCGATTCGGCTACGAATCCCCAAAAACGGCTATTCCAAACGTTTTGACCAATACTGATAAAAATATATGTACATAATGTAGGGCTATGTTCATTTATTCCCATTGTATGTTTTTTTCATAAATTAGTATATGGTAAAAGGTTGGGAACCCCTATCTAGATCAATGATTCCTCGTCATTCGTGCAGAGAATTAGAAAGTATATTAGGTTTTAACAGAACTGACCTGTCACAGATATCTCCATAGTGGCTAGTTTCGGCACGTTGGTGTTCAGTTGCGGCGATAAAGTCATTTCTCCAGTCGTTTCGTTTAGTAGCACTAGGTTCGCGTTGTTACCGGACAGAATGCGGTATTGTAACTGTTAACAAAAAAAAATTGTATATTGTTAAAATGAAGGGGCTCGTGCTCGTTATCTATATATCTTCGATAGCGGACGTCACGCGGTTTCACCCGCGTAGTCCCCGTTCCCGTGGGAATACAGCGATAAAAAGTAGCCTATGTCATCCGGGGATAGTGTAGCTTCCCAACGGTGAAAGAATTTTTCAAATCAGTCCTGTAGTTTCGGAGCCTATTCGTTACAAACAAACAAGCAAATCTTTCCTCTTTATAATAGAGTAGATAATCGGTACAGGTAGTCTGACCCGAAAGTCCAGCAGTTTTTTATCAAGGGTATTGCATTACCATACCCAGTAATAATTAGGTTGTGGAGTTCAGATAGGTAATCACTCCATGTAAAATTCTGGTGTTCAGCTGAATCTGGTAAAACTGGAAGACAACCCTAAGATAGTTAGGAAAAGGCTATGCAGATGATGATATAAAAATGAAATGTATTTCGTGGCTGATCAGAAAATATTTAGTTTGTATATAAATTGTTTTTTTTTTATAGTATCTACTGCTGTTAATCCGATGCAAGGAATCAGCATTCAATCGTGGCGCAATACTTTTCAAAAGCAACATTATCTTTACCTTATCAGTAACATCAGCATCATAAGCCGGGACTCTTCCAAACGGTCCCACAGGAAAACAGTCCTTATAATTATTGAACATAATCTGAAAGTCCTTCATCATGGGCGCGTTATCATTGACGTCTGTGACCAGTATTTCTACTCTGACGTCGTTCCATAGCGGTGGGCTGGCGGCTCGGATGATGAGCTCGTACTTCTTGCGAGGACTCTCGTAGTCCAGATCTACCATGGTGACCAGTTCTGCCTTGTCGGAGCCTTGGCGGGTTTCGAGGGTGAAACTGTTTGAGTCATCGCCTCCTGCAGGGGAGAAAGATTGGTGGTTAAATGGTTATTGTAAGAGAAAAGTTTTATTTTTTAATCGACTACGGCAAAACCAAAAGGAAGGGTAATGATTTTTTTACTCTTATATTGAGTTATAAATGCGTATTTTCTATGTTAGTGGAAGTTACTCGTCATCATCATCATTTTAGCCAAAAGACGTCCACTGCTGGACATAGGGAGGCCTATGTCCAGCTGTGGACGTGTTTTGGCTAAAACCGGACCGGTCCAAGTGGCGCCACATGGACCGGTCCCGTGCGTCTCGCATCCAGCGGATCCCCGCAACCTTCACTAGGTCATCGGTCCACCTAGTGGGAGGCCTTCCAACGCAACTATACTTCCGGTTCGCGGTCGCCACTCCAGAACTTTTCGGCCCCATCGGCCATCCGTTCTGCGAACAATGTGCCCTGCCCATTGCCAAAGAAGAAGAAGTTACTTGTGGCTAAATAAAAACTGATCTTCAGGTTAATTAAGCCGCGGTTGCCAAGGTTGGTTCGTGACATACCGAGTTTCCTCGGAGCCTCGGAAAACACGTTAAGCCGATGGTCTTGGCTGTCAATTGTAGATCTTTGACAGTTGTTACAGGTAGTCAGTGGCCTGAAAGCCCGACAACCAGTCTTACCAAAGGGTATAACAACAAATCAAAGATACAATTTTTAAATCAACACTGCCTTTCGAGCTATGTCAGTTACTCCACTAAATTCTTACCTTTAATAGAATAATGTACCACAGCATTAAGTCCTTCATCAGAATCATGTGCGTATGTCTCTTGCAGTGGTTCCTATCGGGCTATTCTCTGGGATGTAGAACGTGAGGCAGTCACTCTCGAAGACAGATGAGGAGCCGTTTAGGTCTTCTACTTATATTAACAACTACACCATTGTCTTTCTTACCTTTAATAGAATAATGCACCACAGCATTAGGTCCTTCGTCAGGATCATGAGCGTATATCTCTCCCACGGTGGTTCCTATGGGGCTGTTCTCTGGAATGTAGAACGTGAGGCAGTCGCTCTCGAAGACCGGTGGGGAGTCGTTTATGTCTTCCACTTTTATGTGAACTATAACCTGAAATTAGTATTGTTTTGTGAAATAAGGCTGTTAATTTTTTTTTTTTCCATCTTTATTTATTTAGAGGCTTTTACCTTACAAAGGTACGACAGCCTCATCGTACCCTAACTAAATATATACTCCAAAACCCGTAATTATATAATGTACAAAAAAGTAAATATTATTGCGTGAGCGAGGAAGATTGTGATGCAGCGACCATTTCATAAATCAGTTTCGCGTCTCCCGAATTTGGTGAAGATAGTATTTTAATGAAAGCCCCAATATCATGCATATTAATTTTTAATTCCCGCATCACTATCTCCCTCTCTCCTCTGTTCTTTTCACATTCCACCAGCAAATGTTGGACATCTTCGACTTGGTTACATAATTGACAATTAGGGGAATCGACTTTTTTCATTAGGTATCCAAACTTCCTGGATGGAAAATGACCAGCAGGGCTATTGCGTATCTTTTTTTATCTGAACGCAATCTATGTGCCATAACAACATACGACCTCTTTGTATGACTTTCGGCGAACCATGGGATTCGAGGAGGCTCACTTTGCATAGTCTTATACCATATGCCTTTTTCTTTTGACTTCCTGTCGAAATATTCTTTAAGGCTGTTCAATTTAAAGTAATGGACAAATTTTCAGCTAAATTAAGAATAAGCTTTGTAATAAGTTCATCAGCCTTAAAATTGGCTCAGAATGAAAACTAACAGTACCTATGTCTGATTATTTTGTCTATAAATTAAATTGAGCCTTGCATATCCCGGCAAAGTAAAAGTCAACTATTAGGGCAAATTAGACCCTGCCAGGGTTAATTTGTTTGAAAGAGTCACCGCGGTTCTGGAACGCAAAGGGCATTAGAAGGAACACGGATGGGCTTCAGTTAGTAAGAGTCTGGAAACTTCCTTCTGGTCCACCAATAGCGGGAGAAATTATGATTTCCCATCCTTAAAAAAAATAGCTTATTAAAGCACTTACAGTAGAACTCTGTGGCGGGGTCCCTCCGTCAATAGCCAGCGCCTTCAAGTCATAAGTCGCCACAGATTCTCTGTCCAGAGCCTTGTTGGTACGCACTACGCCAGATGCGGGGTCCACCACGAAGGATCCCTCCTCACGATCGCGCGGTTCCAGCTCGTAATGAACTCGACCGTTCAGACCCACGTCTGCGTCCGTGGCACTTACTTGGGTTACTGAGGTACCTGTACAAGAAATGGATTTAGTATCTCCTACTATAAAGCCTTTTAGTAAAAATTATGCAATAAAATCAGAAGTACGGGAATTTCTGATATAAGAAAGAAATAAGAGAAAGAAATGAGAGGGTCATCCTATTTAAATACTGGTGTTCAGCTGCATGGGGTTAGACTGGAAGCCGAACCCAACATAGTTGGGTAAAGGTGATATGATACGGTATGATAAGACAATCATCTGCAAAATTTAGACTTAAGTCAACTACGAAGAAGGTTCTCCGACTCACCAACTAAAGCATCTTCCATAATAGTGGCAGTATAAAGCTGTTGTTTGAACACTGGCGCGTTGTCGTTCACATCTACCACGGATATCTCAACATCTGTAGTGTCTGATAGCGACGGAACACCACCGTCTCGGGCTGTTACAGTGAGTAGGTATCCTAGAAATTACAAGTTTGTTAATTTTGATGAACAAGGATAAATAAATAATATGTAAAAAAAAAAAAATAAGAACGTGACGTCACGGGTCAGGCGGTTGTATTGGTGCCTCGTAGGCTACATGTTATATTTGTGTTGTGTTACGCATGATCTAAGAGTCTAGAAATGGGAAGGTCTAGATTACAAAGATTTGTCTGAGCTCTTTATACCCGACTGCGTCGTAGCCCAAAAGAAGGGGCGGGGGGGTGTTTGGCGTGTATGTATGTCTGTATTTTTGTTCCCTCATAACTCCTAAACGGATGAAAGAATTTGAAAGCAGGCGGGGTTGATTTGAACATTAAATTATGAAAAATAGAATGGACGCCGCCTGCTTCCAAGTTTTGTTTAATTTAAAATGTGCTTATTTTTTGCTTTTCAGTTTTTCAGTCGGCTTTTTTAGATTATTAATATTTTTTTGAGAGGTTGAGTTCAGTTTGGCCTCAGTACATAATAATATGCACATGCCATAGCGTGAATAAATGGCACATATTGCGACTATCTGGAATTCATTCGGTGATTTGAATGGTTGGTGTTTAGTTGCTTAGTAGCTAGTACAGAACGGTAAAAAAAATAAAAAAAATAGTTTTTTCTTACCACTCATAGTCTCTCTATCCAGCAACTTATTAGTAGTAATAGCGCCGGTCTGCGGGTTGATGATGAACTCCTGGTCGTGATGAGCGACTGCTTCATTAGATATCTCGGAAGAGAGGCTGTAGGTGATCTGCGCATTGATCCCTACGTCACTATCCGTTGCTGAGACAACTAGGACTGTTGTGCCGACGGGTGCGTCTTCGAATACCTGGATGGAAAAGGTATTTTATTAATAGTAGATAGAAAGACATTGACCTGTAACATTCGATTAGACAGCAGACTTAGTTATTTAAGAATCGATAAGCTTAAAATCATTTGTGGAGCAAATAAATAATAATAAAAGTCGATGTCTTAGTCAGATGATATGAATCTTCTTTTTGATTGCTCAATGGACTTGCTTTTGACGTCGATCATCATCGTCTGAATATAATATTCCAACTGCAGGGACTCAGGCCTCCTCTCTAGGAGAGGGATGGGCTATAATCCACCACGCGAGCCCAGTGCGGTTTGATATATGTCACATGTTTTCGAATTTTTGGTTCTAAGACATGCCAAGCCGGTTTCCTCACGTCGTTTTCCTTCACTGTTTTGAGAGCAGTGGTGATGAAATAAATTACACAAAATAATGCTCCTGCCTGGGCTCGAACCCACGACTTACTGTTCCTATGACGGGGCCGCCACCACTGGGCCACCGCTGCTCTGCACGTCGATCACGCGATGGATGCGGTCTTTGGATGTGCGCATAATAAACGTGGAGAAGCGCTGAGTACAACTTTTCGAGATATCCACTAAGTGATATCAACTATTTAATAGGCATTCCTTTATAAGTCACAGAGTAGAAAACATAATACATGTGTCTTGAAACTGATCTAGACACAGAATCAACGTTATTTGCTTTTTCAAGTTTTGCTAATCTTTATAACATTAAGAGCAGTTATTTCTAAACACTTACCGAAGCTGTATAAGGAGCATTCTCAAACACAGGCGCGTAATTATTTGCGTCAGTAATATTGATATGGACCATAGCAGTATCACTCCGCCCACCGCTATCAGTCGCGGTAACCGTCAGAACATATCGACGTTCTTGTTTGAAGTCCAACGGTTGCGCCACGGTGATCAAACCGCGGCCATTTTGAGAGGTGATCGAAAATCTGCCGCGAGTGTTGCCTCCTGTTATTTCATAGTGTAGCCTAGAGAGAAGAAGATGATTAATTATTAATCAGTTGTGGCCCAATTCAGGGCAAAGGCCTCCCTTCCCTTTTTCCACTTATCGCTATCAAGTGCTCCGGTTATTCAAGTGCATTATTGTGTATTATTTTACAATCGTCAATAGGGTATCGGACTAACTCAAAAAATGTGATTCTGTTCAGTCTGTCAGATAGATTGTCGAAAAATATTTTATACGTGTTTTTTGTTTTATCAAATTAATAAAAAATTATGAAGATAAAACTTATCTCTAGCTCTTACCTAGCTGACAGTCTTATTGTTACACTCTACTGCTACTACAATTACTTCTATCACTCACCTATTATCTTCATCAGCATCAGTAGCAGTAAGGGTCACGACAGGAGTACCGGGCGGTTCGTCTTCAGCTAGTTCCACTTCGTATTGTGGAGGAGAGAACACTGGGTCATTGTCGTTTACGTCTTGTACTACAACTACCACTGAAGCTGTTGCCGAGCGAGAGGGAGTGCCTCCGTCTGTTGCAGTTACCTGTATGGATAGAAAAATATTGTTGACAAATTGAATAAAAGCTGCACTATTTTGAATTTGTGACACACAAATGTTCGAGGTGGGAAAAAGACTTTAACATAGATTAGCAATATGAATAATAAATATCTGAAGTGGATAAATTGTAGAATCTAAATCTTCCATTGCAATCAATGATTTAGAAGTTCAAAGACTACATTGATGTCGGAGCGACTGGGCAGAAAAAATGCTGCAGAAGTTATTGGTCAGCCAAAAACACTTGCAGCGGAAATGTGGAACTCTAATTGTAGATCGTAATGATCTAGTTCTATACGTATCTAATATAACACACGTAGTACCTAGAGGACCCAAACCACTGTAACTCATGTAAGCCAGAAAAGAAAAATCACCAGAAAAGCGCCGAGACAGTGAAGCAGGACAAAGTCCCAGAGAAACGATTAAACGGTCAAGACCGTTTAAACGTTTAATCGTTTCTGAATAATTTCGTTGCGGGATCCTTGGATCCGAACGACGAAATTATTCAGGAAAGAATAGCATAGGACAAACATAACATCCACTTCCCTCCAAATCAGTAAGAGACAGAACAGAACAAGGCCAATAGGCACACAGGGACGTATGGCTATTACAATGTTTGGCATACTAACCATCAACTGATACTTCGCTTGGACTTCTCTATCCAGCTGCGAAGACGTGTACACCCATCCGGAGCGAGGATCGATGCTGATCGGTAAGTCGTTGTTATTGTTGTACTCCTTGTCAGCTAATGTGTATGTTATCTCCGCGTTCACACCTTCGTCTGCATCGTATGCTTGCACCTGTTACAATAAAAATTGTACAATATTAGCAAGCTTCATTTTTAGTTGTGCCAGCGTGTTTATCAAAATCAATCGAAACGACAGAGCTGTGCAAGTTGCTACGTTAGGTACTGTTCGGAAGGGCACGCCACGATAGTGGCGGTAAGTCCCCTCTTTGAGGAGTGGCTTGAGAGGCGCCACGGCGCCCTCACCTTCCGTCTGACGCAGGTCCTCACCGGACACGGTTGTTTCGGGAGGTACCTGCACCGAATCAGGCGGGAGGAAAAGCCCGGATGCCACCATTGTGAGGATCGGCCGGAGGACACGGTGGAGCATACAGTGGAGGTGTGCCCCGCTTGGGCGGAGCCCCGCCGTGTTCTCGTAGCGGCGATCGGCGGCGGCGACCTCTCGCGCCCGGCCCTGGTGCAAGCCATGGTCCGGGGCGAGGAGGAATGGGACGCCGTCGCCTCCTTCTGCGAAGCAGTGATGCTGGCGAAGGAGGTGGCGGAACGCGAGAGGGAGAGAACCTCTCGTCCCAGCCGCCGCGGGAGGCGCTCCGGGCGTCGGGGGTCCCGCGATGACCTCCGGCCACCGTAGACGCGGGCCTGTGGACGGTGAGTGATGGGCTAACTCGCCGTCCGTCCGTCTCACGACGAAAACAGGCCGTGTCGACGGCGCGTTCGTGTTCCACGCGCGCCTCAAAGAGATGTCAGCAACATGGGAGGGGCCCGAAAGGGCCGACGCCTGTCGGGGCCGCGGGTAGTCCAACGGTTATCGCGGCCTCGACATAGAGGGCGAAGAAGGAACATGGGTGGTTTTTAGTCAGTAGAAGTCTGACACTCCCTTTCGCTCTGCCCAAGAGCGGGAGGGGTTATTCGATGATTTTACAAAAAAAAAAAAAAGGTACTGTTCGGACAAAATTTAGTCAACGATCCGAAAAGAAGAAGTACGTACTAGTAAATAATTCACGACCTCCTAGTGTTTCCGGTGAGAGGAACATGCGTTACAAATAACCCAGCAACATATCAGTCTGTTCCCATCGATCGTTTAGATTCTTCTCTTTCTTTAATAACCTGTGGGGGTCTAAAATGGCCACTTTAGCAGATCATTATATGAATTGAGTTAATAAGCGTTAAACTGGACCTTTCATAATAGTAACTGCGTCTGTGACCATTTAGGAAAATAGATCATAAGAATAGGAAAATAATATGAATTGCGTTCAAATTCGTAAAATGGTCACGGATACAGTTATGATCTGCTAAAGTGACCATTTTAGACCCCCTGGCCGTGCATAAAGGGGCTTAACCAGTAAGACAATTTAATTTGTATTGACAGCACGGAGTCTGCGTTTATGCACAACTGGTGAAACCCTCGTGTATCTTCGTAATTATAACATAACAGCACGCCTGTAATTCCCGAAGGGATAGGCAGAGGTGTACTAGACATGAACAGATTTAATTCTCAACCCATTCGTGGATAGAGGGCGCGATGTTACATTTCAATAGGGTGTTCCTGTTTGGTTACGAGACATTCTCTACGGTCGGTAGTTACTCCGCTGCGAAATAGATGGCGCTGAGTGTCGAGTCTCGGCGTTCATAAACTTTCAAACAAAAGTTTTCACTTTTCAGAGATGTTCGGAGGATAGTTATTATATTATAGAAGTAAATAAAATAGATTAGACAGGCTGTATTTGCCTTTTGTAAGCAGATCATAACTTTTAACAATAGGGTTCAAACTTATTGTAACTTTGTGAACGAGCCATCGCATACCTAAGTTTGGTCACATATCACATCTAGGTAAAGTAATTCTGTGAAATGAAAATACATTGTAGAAAACTAAACATTAAGTTACAATATTAAAAATATTATGTAATCCTTTGTTCGAATGGGATAATAAACATTATTCTTTGTATCATCCATTAAATTTTATGAGACTATGCCATAACCCCCGGCGTTCGTTCGTTGCAGTCGATTCGGACGTCCACGTTTAGTAGTGGAGTTTTACGGGCTAAGATAACTACGTGTGTGATCATAAGACGCTATATGGCCTGCCACGGAACGGATTTATCTTTCTTATGCCTCCGTACATGCTCCGTACGGACCCATAACTAACTTTCCGTGTACTTACATAAGCAGGAAAAATCGAACCCTACTGACCGATTTCTCTAAATCTAGAGGACACCTAAATTCATGCCTATATAGATAACAGCGCTTAGTTCATCGCCGAGTTCAAAATCCCGTGAAATTTTGCGGGGTGGGAGAGATCTATTATGTTTCTCATCTTAACTTTTATCGATAGCCATTAAGATACCTAGCAAAGGCATGATACAAATGCAATGATTGCTTCATGCTCTTAGAGCTCCGTAGCCACATGGAAAAATTGGAAACCGTTTAATTTTGTTGATTTTTTTTTAAACTATCTCTTAATGGCACTTATGAAAATACAGTATGGGTTTTCTTTTAATAATATCACGTTTTGTAGAGTCCTGAAATAAACGTTCACTCTACTCAAATATCAATTAACCCTTAGGTTGACTGGTAGAGAATGCCTTGTGGCATTAAGTCCGCCTATGTACCACTCTTGTGCATGAAGTTTAAATAAATAAATAAACCAATTCAAAATATAGACATAAACCTTAAAGATTGAGTGTTCAACACGATATAAAAGTGCATTGACCCGACAACTGTAAGTTTTATATCATGCCCTGTAATAAGCGGTGACAGTCCAGCAATTACAGGCGCTCGAACGAAATGCAGCGGGTGGTATTTAGACCGATCGATGGAGCAATCAAATTATACCAATGGTCTGAACTTCCGTTGGAAAAAATATCCTAAGTAAAGTATCGTGTGGTGTTGGATTATTTATTTTGTGTAGTACTTACAGTTACTCAATAAAAAATCATAAAATAATTGCATGTAGTGGAGATGAGAATGTTGAGGTCAATGTGACAAAAATGGATAAAGTAAGGAATGAGTATATTAGAGGAAGTTTAAAAGTTCACTTCCTCCATATTCTTTATATGCTTTTGTTATGCGGTGTAATATGTATTGCTTTTTTTTGTGTCTTATTGCATGCTCGTCATGTTTCTTCGATTACTATTCAATATATTTTTGTTTTTTTCTCCATGTGCTACTATTGGGACCAGGAGAGTTACCCAAATTTAACAGGACATTCTAACAGGACATAAACACTTACCCTAACAATGCTGTATCCAACAGGGACATTTTCGCTGACAGACTCTTGGAACAGTGATGTATAGAATCTCGGTGCGTTGTCGTTTACATCTTTCACGTTTACCAGCAGCTGTGTCGTATTGGACCGGGAAGGACTGCCGCCATCTAGAAGATAATCAGTTTATAATGTAGAAAATTATTATATCTAGCATAATCAGAGAGAGGAGCAGTTTGGTCCCAGCAGTGGGATCATAAAAGGCTGATTCCGATCAGTAGATTCCAAATATCATCATCATTTGCCTAGCCTTTTCCCAACTATAATGGGGTAGATATTGGGAACTCGTAACAAGAAGTAAATACCCTGTTTTCAGTATTAATAATTAATAGTATCTTGGGATATGCTTCCAGTCCCACTAAATGCAGCTGAATTTCAGTATTTTACATGGAGCGACTGCCCATCCTCCAAAGCCGTTTGTATTAGATAATATAAACCCCTACGTAAGACTGGTTGGCAGAATATCGCACCACTGGCTACCTGTAGCGACTTTCAAAGATCTACAAATGACAGCCGAGACCAACCTCCTCGAGCTCGTACTGTTTTGAATAGAAAATACACTAATCAAATATCTTGTACACACCTTGAGCTCTAATAACCAGTCGATAGCTCCGAACTTGCTCGTAGTCTAGCGGCTTCACCAACGACACATCTCCGCTGAGGCTGTCTATTGAGAACTGCATCTGAGTGTTTCCTCCGATGATGGCGTAACGTATTGCTGCATTTGCACCCACGTCTGCGTCTGTCGCTCTGTGCAAAGGGAGCAGTGGATTAGTGACCAATAAATGTAGTGTAAAGATGCATCCACACCACACCTAACAAGACTATACTTAAGTCTCGTCGTTAAAGTTATCGTGTTGCAAAATGTTGATCTACAAACAAACTTCGTTGTGGATGCACCTTAAGCGTATGATTTTCTTATGTAGTTCCATTGAGCTGTTTGTGCGTCTGAGGTCAAAAACAATACCCAATAAATTTTATGTTGGAATCAAGAAATTTAGGCAACTTTTTCATGACTAGTATGATTTTGGAAGTCTTATTGAATAAATACATTGACATGTAGGTAAACCAATAATTTTAACCTAACTAAATCAATTATTGACGAAACGCAAGCAATAAAAATAAACTCAGACAACCGACCGCAACAATCGGACAGATACTAGCTTCAGCGACCGAGAATCGTGTACTTATTAATTTAGTAGGTTCCGAGAACAACATAAAATTGAAAGCAAAGAACAGCACAAATAGCATTTATGCCCAATATCGTTATGATACGAAAGTATTTAATGTTCAAACATTCAACACCAGCAAAATTAATAATTTCGCCGGTCGAAATGCTATACAAATATAAATGTCTAACGGCAACCACAATGGCGGGATGAAATATTGATAGTTGCAGTTGTCGGGCGAGTAAAACAATAAATATGAGCGCGGGCTTTTACAACAATTTCTATAACGATTTATTGCGATACAAATTTGAACAGCAGACGTTGCTGAAGCTAGGGAAGATTGCCAAGCTGAAAATATGGCTCTATTGGACCCCAGTTGCCCCTGGATATCGAGACAATGTTCTATTGGAAAACGTTTAGCGGAGTTTTGAAAGCGAAAGATATATTGGAGCGGCTTTCGCCTTTTATTGGCTTGATTTTAATTTTATGTTTATTGCTATACATAAAGTTTGAAGCTAGATGTTTTGACTATAGACCTTTTCAGAATACAGGCACAAAATCAGTGCGGGAATAATTAACCAACAACGTGTGGTTTGCCCTCGTTAACCTGTGACAGTCACAAAGTATAAAGTAGGAGCTAATTAGTAATTCTAATAATTCTTATACCTTGACCAACTTTGTCACGCAATTTCTAAGCTCAAGTAAAGTTATTAACATTCGGACATGATATGGACATGTGACATGTGACATGGATCATCATGAATCGCTGGATAGTCCACTAGGCACAACTCTAGGCTGGTCAGACAATCCTTCGTATTCAGTAGAGGTTACACCCTGATTCTCAGACCTCTAAACCAGATCGTACTATGTAGTTATTATGCAGACCCAACTCTTTGTAATTGTAAACCCGACAACGTGTCGACATATCTAGATTTAAAGAGTTCAATGGAACTGTTAGCTTGGCTTTCAGTGTTTATATCTAAACTTACACCGTCAATCACGGGATCCTGGGATCACGGGATGAAATCAGGAGCTCACAATACTTAAACACCTGCCATACATAACTATCCCGTAAGTGACATTGTAAGTTTAGTTCAATGGTACTTACTTGATCCTTGCTACGACGGGGTTGTCATTAGCACTGATGTCTTCATCCACTGTTACTGTGTAGGTTTTCTCACTGAATTGAGGATAGTTGTCGTTGTCGTCTAGAATGTTCACGTGGACTGTGGCACTGGGGAGCAAATGTGTTATTGAATTGAAATGACACTGTTGCTAAAACGGTTACCATGTATTCAGTACATTGTTCTGAACCTCCCACATAGAACAGCTGTTCCATAAACTTGTAAACATGTAGGTATTGCTGTTTTCTAGTTAGCAGCTGTTTTTTTTATTTTCGGTGTCGCGAAATGTGGGGAACTGCTGATTTTGTTTTCGCATTTTGGCAGGGCTGGTTCCATAATAAAAGTATCATAATAATGAGTAGAAATACCATTGCAGGCGGTAAAAAACTGGCCTTAAAATAATAGGTTAGATCTGCGATTGAATCGGCTTCGACCATAGATATAACTATTTTATGTCTCTATGGTTTAAACCCTATATTCGCATCTAGAAAAGTGTTGGAAACCCATCCATATAAAGCTATTTATTTTCTGGCCTTCGTAGCCCTGTCTATTCTGAGATCCGTTTCCATTCTAACTCATCACTCAATCATAATAGACTGACCTTATCAACACAACCTATACATAACTCTTTGGTATGTGAATACCGCGTACTCAAAGGACTCACGATGTTCACTATTAATGGGATGGGAATGTAATTAAGTGGAAGTTCTGGAGAATGTGGGTAATTAGTACCTAATTATAAACTGCGGTTACGCGATAAACTTGAGTATTAGCATCTAATTTAAGCATGTGAATAACATGTGTACTACACTGACACTCCCAACCGCTTCCAACCGCCCAAAAAAATTAAAAAAGGGCAATGGTGGCCAAGACTAGCGAACAGTGAGTCGTGGGTTCGAACCCAGTCAGGCGCATTACTTTGTGAAATTTATTTCATCACCACTGCTCTCAAAACGGTGAAGGAAAACATCGTGAGGAAACGGAATTTCTTAGAACCAAAAAAATCGAAGACTTGTGACATCTATCAACCCGCACTGGGCCCGCGTGATGGCTTATAGTCCATGCCCTCTCCTATAGAGGGGGCCTGAGTCCCTGTTGTGGGAACATTATAGGCTGATATTGATGAAGTCAATTTGTGCATATGATAAAATGAAACAAGAGTTGAAACTGAAGCAAATCCTTGGAATAAATTGAATGTAATAAAGTCAACCTGTGGTAGGGCTGGTTTGGCAACCCGCCACGAGGTATAACGCAGGGAGAATTATCTGATTTCAATCTTATTACATAAAATGAGCCGTATCCAGTAACGCTTTTGGACAATATTGAATCGTCGATATGACGTAACATCATCACACCTGTTACCTCCGAGGAATTGGTCAGAGGTATACCCAGCAGTGTGCTATTTCGCCAGTTTAGATTAAGTTCCTTGTTATAAGGGGCAGTTCTATTCCCGTCTACCGGACACAAATGTGATCTTCGTTGCTGCTACTGAGAAAATCTACAAAAACTAATTCAGATCGAATGATTGAACCCAGAACGTCACGCTCAGAGGTCGTAGTTGCCAACGAGACAGTCAAAAACCCACGTAATATAGGATATGTTATCCTGTTCGGTAGAAATTCACCAAGAGGGAGGGGGAGCTATTAAGAGACAAATGTCAATAGGACACATACACAGCTTCCCCTATTGTCGCTAATATAACAACGTATTGCCTTCAGCTACATTTGGGATGACAGGAAATAATGCCGTATTTATCAAACGTCGTATTTATGGGCTCACTAATGACTGTTCATTGCGGATAACGTTTAGGTACGTATGCTTTTAGGAAGTTATTTCATTTATGGTACATTTTTTTTATATATGAATAAGTTCTACTGCCGCCGTGAGAAATGGAAAATGTTTTTTTTTTAAAGTAGCAGTGATTAAGTAGTACTCTACTTACATGGTACTTCTTACTCACTGCTAATATAAGTTACACAGTAGTGTAAGAGTTAGTAACGTGAGACATGGGCCAGAAGATTACGATATTATAGTAGATTCTAAGGGTAATCGAGAGCTAATGAAGATTAACCCGAGTTTACCCGAGTTCAATATGAACACTAAAAAATACCATAACAAATTGAACGAAGTGTGGTGTAGACTAGAAATTTCGTAATAAATTTCTAGAAATAAGTTACTTTGGTTTTATCTTTAGGATGGCAATTCTTCTGTGAACTAAAAAAAATGGCTTGTACTCTAAACAATTAGGTACATCAAGAATATGAAAAATTACTCACGTGCTAGAAAGCCTATCAGATACAGGGCTAGCTTGATCCGTAGCCTTCACAATTACAGTATATCGAGCCACTTTCTCCCTATCCAGAGGTGATCTGGTTAGCAATGCTCCACTCCTGCCGTCTATCCTGAAGACGTCCTGTGTTTCTATCTGATCTGTATTGTCTATCGATTCGTTGCTGTCTTCAGGGCTTAAGGTCTCTGCTGTTACCGTTTCAATAGAATATTCCACCTGGAAATAAAATCTTTGGTTAGATATAAATATCTAGGTTAATAGGTTAGTTAACCAAACAAATCTAATTAGTCCGTCATAATTATAGATTACCAAAAAATATTCGAGACGTATTTTTTTTTTTACGTAAACAAACAATGAAGACGATACAGTGCTTTGAAAACTCGTGTGACTATATAATCTCAGACATTAGTATGACATTTTTTAGCGGTCAATGACGTCACAACCCCCCACTCAAATCTTTGACGTGTTTTATCTTCGTAAATTTTTATTAATTTGATAAAACAAAAAACACGTATCCAATATTTTTCGATAATCTAATAGACGGACTAATTAGAATCATATTTTTTTAAGTCAGTGAACATCCCTATTGTTTACCTCTTTTGTGTGGTTCACGTGGGTAGGTCTTCAATTAATGACGAAGTTGTACACGTGTAACTTTCGCCTTCCTCAAAGAGGTAGGGATCATGTATTTGTTCAGACTAAATAAAGAATTAGGTACACGTTTTTTTCCAAATTTTAATCGGTACTTTCAGATACGTTTAATTATACGGTCTCTGAATTAAGTAATTACAGTTTGGTAGACGTCCAACTGGTTCATCAGCTCTGATCCCAGTTCTGTTGTTGTTGACGACCTAATGAGTTTTAGGATGGCCCTGGTTACTTTGGCCTAACCTTGGCCACTACTCGAGCAAAGCCTTGCTCCAACGACAAATATTCAAAATACTGGAAATATGTCTTACCTCAGCATTCTTTCCGATGTCCTGGTCAGTGGCTTTGAGAGTCAGTACAGTGGTTCCGGGACTTGCACCTTCTCTTACTGAAGACTCGTATTGCTGCATCTCGAAGACTGGTGAGTGGTCGTTGCAGTCCAGCACATTGATCTGTATCATCATCATTGTTTTATTAGGCTGGTGTGATGAGAAAAGTTCACGTTCTTTTCTTAAATGGGTCCGAGTCACCAGATAAGGCAAATAAAAATGTAAAGACAGTTGGATTTTAAAAGAGTCAATCTGGCACGTCTAGAAACTCTGACCTTTTAAGTTATCTAAAATTTCAGCAGGGTTTACTCGACAGTCGATTTAAAATAGTCCCTATCTCTAACCAACAGGAACAGAATTTGCTTTTGCCAAGGAAAAAAGAAAACTGAAAAACACACCGATCTATACGCGATAAAATCAAGATAGAAATGTACATTCATATCTCACCTGTAAAGTCGTAGTACCGCTCCTAGGCGGGAAGGTGTCATCCTGGGCCACAACTCTAAAGTAGTGCACATCCAGTCTCTCCCTATCCAACCTGGCTTGTGTGGTCACCACACCTGATCTGGAGTCCACTGCGAACATGCCCGCAGAGCGCGAGTCTAGGAGACTTGACATCGAGTAGGTTACTGGACTGTTTTCTGGGTCCCTAGATGTTGGAAAAGAATAAGTTAGATGTTTAATGTGACTTGATGTGAGTTTAAATGTTTGTAAACACACAATCGACAAAGGAATGTCTCCTATTCCTGGTGTGGGGCAATGTTTAAACAATATAAAACCGTACTGAACCTACCATGGTTTCTGGAATGAAAATCAACGGCCGATCCAATTTATTACAACTATCGTCATTGATAGCGTTGAGGCCTTGTTTCAATCACGGGTGATTTTAGGCCTTCTCTTTTTGTGTCATGCTCCCTTTGTTTTTTTTAAGGGTGGAAATCATCAATTTGGTCATAGCAATCATCAGCGGTAGAGAGTGTCAGACTTCTACTGACTAAAAACCAGTACTCCCTGTGATCTGCTTGACCGTTTGATCAACCGCATAGGGGGACACTTACTTAAATTAGCATTTATTTATTACTAGGTTGTTGCCAGCAGGTTCGTACGCTACAACTCGAAAATTATCCCACAGGTAGATAAAATCGGGATAAAAACTATCCTATGTGGTAATGCAGGTTATAAACTATCTGTGTGTCAAATTTTATCCAAATCCGTTCAGTACTTTTTGCGTGAAAGATTAACAAATATCAATCCATCCATACATACTTACAAACTTTCGCGTTTATAATATTAGTAGGATAATTTGTATGCCTTAGCGGAAAAACATAGCGCTCAAATATGTTAACCTAACACCATTATTTTATGTAAATACTTATGTTTAACAAATCAAGATTCTGATTTTGATTCTGAAGCTTGAAAGTTTTTGGCTGATTTCTTTCTAGAAATAATATAAAAAGTAGTACGTTCAGAATGCAGCAGAAATTCTAGCACCTCATTTCAGATAGCTGTGGGTGTTCTTCAAGGGAGCAGGGAAGTGCCTACTATCCAGTTGATTTGGCCGGTAGCCAGTCGACCGTGAAGGTGGGTGATATGTTGATGTCAGCAGTCACGTAGGAGGTCTACCTATGAAAGGTGTTTATCGTTCGAAGATTAATAGAAGCAGGTGTGAGTATAAAGTTTGTTAACACACATGCTTTTATAAAACCGATGAAATATAATGTATAGCCAGGTAGTCTTCCTATTTCGTTCCACGTGATAGATGTATTTAATGTAGGTATGTTGGTTTATAAAATGAAAAATAACGTAAGAAATATAGTCTAATAAATAAGAACAAAATACAAATATACTCACATAGGAGGAATTTAATAAAAGGAAACTTAAACAGAAAAAGAAAACTTTATCAAACGGTAGGAATTCGAAGTAATTACGTAATACGCCAAGTAATATATAAAGTGAGTTCAATAACAAGTCTTGCGGCGCAAAACAGACAGAGAAGCAATTTAAAAATGTTGGAAGCAAATAACGTCTGATTACACACGTTATTGCTGCAATTCCTAGAACGTGATAAACTAAGGAAATAGAGAACGGAGGGGAAATGATATTAATCTAGTAGCTCGAAGTTTCTTGTTGAACAACTTTAATTTTCTGAGTCTGCATTCATATTTCTGATTGTATTGTCCTGTAAAGGTTAATACCACTTTGTGGGGGATTTCGAATTATTACTAGAATTTATAAAAACAATACCTAGTATGATGAATAGGATATTTCGTCGGAAAAAAAGAGGTTTCTAAAATTAGAAGCGTTTAGATTTAAACGTTTATTCAGCAGTTCAATTAATCCTAATATTCCAGAAATCACATCTCAAAGCCATTCAGAGAAACCTTTGAACCTATTAAGCAACTAATAGAGTAGAACCCGACAAGCAATGATCTTGTTACGGACGACTAAAATGACAGCGTCATCATAGTTAATGATGAAATCATACGAGTACAAGCGCTCCTGTATTCGCCGACGCGTTCAATGGCCCATGTCAGTGGTTCCGGACCGCATAAAATAGATGGGTCCATAAACCCAGCTTAAAGTCAATTAAAAGGACAGATGGTATGACTAGGTGTTATATCCTGACGTTGATTAGGATAATGTTCGCGTCCTGTTTGTTACTAGAGGCTTAAGTAACTTCGAATTAAGAGGTTTAGAAGTCATAGTCATCATTAATTCCTAGACTGCGTGACTCTGTATAATTTTGTGAAGATTTAGTTTAGGTGCTAAGTTATGTATCTATGTTAATGTAGTAATCCTTGAGAACTTACCGGGCTCTAACTGTAGTAACAGTTACTCCAGGTGGTTGCTCCTCAGCTACAGACGCCACGTATAAAGCCTGTTCGAAGTATGGGGACTGGTTTCGAAGTTCCCTCTTCACACGTCTCGCAATATCAGTGTCATTCAGTTCTTGATGATGATAAACTATCTTCAGTCTATGATCGGAATCCACAATATTAATCTTGTCACAGTTGAACGTAAAGAGAATGGACACTTTCCACATAGGTTCCTGTATACAAATATCTCCACTCGCTACTAAGTCTCCTTGACTTGCCTCAATCATAAACCTCGGATCACTCACATCCAAAAATTGCACTTTACACATCTTTTGAACCGTTCTGGGTAAGAAAGCTGTCAGTGAATTTACGAATTGCGATTGCTTCAGACAAATCCCTTGCCATCGATCCGTTGTCGGGATAGCGAAACTGGCATATGTTTCCGATATCCACTGCTTCGCTTCAGCTATTTTTACATCTATGGCCATATCGAAGGGTATTACACTGTGAGATCGTTTCCTTCTACTATTATTTTTTGCTACAAAGTCCTCGAACATCATGTTCGACCACGGATAGGCCGTGGAAAGGACATTATATTGACTAGAGACTAATTCCTCTGCTTCTAACAACCTCCAGTCTATACTCTCTTGATATATAGCTTCTCTTTTATCTCTGATCGGCTGGTCCTCATATTGCATCGCGGCATCGTTTTGGTCGTAAACGCGGTCGAAATCTATGTCATACAGTTCAGCATGCCTTCTACTACAGTCCTCGCCAGTCACCAGGACTCTTATAGGTAGACTGTAGTAGTCGATGTCGCGGATGCGTTCCGATGTTGAGTCTACGTAGAAAGTGAAGAGGTTGGGATAGAGGACTCCGTCACATCTTAGCCTTTTTCTCAAAGTGACGAGGCCACTGGTCCTGTTGACTCTGAGGATGTGATGGACGAAGTTAGCTGTTCGGTGGACATCGATGTTGTAGTTCCGTTCTGAGCCTAGCTTGTAGACGGCGGCGTCGAGGACCTCGTGCCCTGGCGGAGCGGTGTCCGGGATGAGGATGAGGTAAGCGCGAGTGGTCACCAGCGTGAGTATGGCGACCACTGCGAACACCAACGCTCGCGCCATGTGGCTCGCTGTTCACCTACAGCGGTGCCGCCGCGTAAACCAACCGCTGCGGTTCTCCATCTATAACAAGGAAAAAATATATTTATAAGAAAATTGTTTTTGCAATGCTTGATTATAAATGATTAATTATAATTGAAAAACAAGGAGAACTCTACACGATTCAAGAAACACTAACGTTCACATCAAATGCAATAATCCATCTTTTATCGCCACTCGATGTAGTTTACGACAAATAAAACGATCATCAAATAGATATACATCTAGAATATGTTTTCACATAAAAAGGAGGCGATTTAGTATCGTAAAAACTTAATTATTTAGCCGTGATACACAGCTTCTTCCTACAAAGAAGTTTTATAAAACCTCGGGTGAAGTAAAAGTGAACGAGAACGCGAGGTAAATCGAGTGGAAACAACGCAACTTCACCATGTTTTGTTTACGGGGTAAGGAAAATTGAAAGAAAATACGGACACCTGTGCATCGAGTTTGGGTCCAAACTACTTATACCGTAGACGGTTTATTATAGGAACCAAAGGAGAAACCTGTGTAAGTGAGAATTGAGGTATAATAACTACACTCCTAAATAAACAGTCCAAAGCGATACCTGATAACATTGTTTTAATACTGTGGCAATAACACGTATTCGGGCCACCTCGTCCCTTTCCGTCGCCGGTCGTGAGGTGTCGGTTACGGTCAAAAGATTAATGGCGTCAATTAATGGAGCCGCGGCGGGCTTGTTCCCGCCAATATCCGCGTTTTCCAATTTTCTACGAGGGGGACGATCATTTTACACCTGGCTGTCGGTGTTACTGATAATGTTGACGTTTTAAATTAATATATGAGGTTGTTGCACGCAACAAGATTTATATGCTTTACGCAAAATGTTTAATGTTAAAAATATGTAGCAATTAACAAACTTTTTATTCAGTTTTATAACTTTTTTGTGTGAATTTGTTTTTAGCGGTATTTGTTTTTGCCCAAAATCAATGATTTTGAAGATATTTCTACAAGCTTCATTTCAAGCTTTCAAACGACCGCTAAACACTAAAAACAATGTAGGCATAAACTTGTTTTGCCTTTCCACACACCCATATCCATAACTATCTACTAGACCCATTTACCTAAAAGCCCGTGTACTTTCAACTGCATATTTTCACAGACAGACCGCAGGACATAAAAATAAAGCGTATTTTGCTTTGGACTTGCGATGAACCCCACTTAAGTCATTGAAGGAAATGTGAAGCAACTAGTCCTTTGGTATGGAAGTGGGGACCGAACTTTAGTAGGGTGACATAATTATGTTTTACTAGCGGCTTTGCACATGGAAGAGTGTGTACTTGGAAGTCTGTGTGGAAAGCGCTTGGAGTAGTAATGAAGAACGTTTTAAAGTTAGACGTTTAGTTATTCCACAGATGACATAAAATCACGCCTGTAATTCCCAATGGCTAACCCTCTGTCTAAGGCAGAGGTGTACCTAATAATATTGTAAAAGGGGAGAGCCTATTACCATCTACCGGGCACGAATTCAGACTTCGTGGGTGCTACTGAGAAATTCCTGATGAAAAAGCCTATAACACTTTCAATCAATTTGTGATTCATTTCGAAAATGAAAGTGAAGAAAGTCTAAAATGATCCATAATATTATAAAGGAATAAACAAAGTGATATAACCACGATAAAAAAAAGAATAACAAAAATCGGATTATATGTATATCTTGGCGTAATCTTTGTACAAGGCACATTCGAATACACGAATTGACAACCCTTTTTGGGAAGTCGGTTAAAAATATACACGCACACGGCACAGAGCGTATAAAATATTGAATATTATATCATATCGTCCAGTGTGGCAAATGTAGCAGTCTCAGTAAATATTTCGCAGTATATTCCACTAGTTTGAAATACTGCAAACATCAATGTGACGTCATTGTTTTACTACTTTTATTTCAGAGTTCGACCCAGTTTTAAAATTTTAAATGGCAACACTGTTTAACAACTGGATTCGGAATACCACGGGAAATAAATTGTTACTCGCATTTTAGTAACGGAATTCAGTAAAACAGTAGGTAACCGTTTAAGCAAACTGTTTAATCGTTTTGTAAACCGCAGAGTACCTACTGAACAACTAAAACTCGCTGAAATTATTTTGAAACTTTGGTTGAGAGTTGTCTTTAGTAGATTATAAAGTGAAAAGCGGTGATTTTTTGTTTACTTTGCCAGCTATATTTTCATAATTACTTATTAATTCTCATAAGTTTAAAAACAAAGATTAGGTTATCGACAACATAATATTATTATTTTTACGGTCGTACTTTTATTTGGAGTTTAAGACTAAGGTCTTCCTTTAATCGTCTTTGAAAGTAATTTAAAAATAGAACACTAATGTGTTCTACTTTTAATTTCGAGTTGCCGGTTCCCAAAACATATAGGTATTACGAAAACATTTTTGCAATCTGATTTAGCAAAGAGAACCCTAGTAAATAATAACAACTATTTTTTTCAGGACCCTAGTAAATAATAACAACTATTTTTTTTCAGGACCCTAGTAAATAATAACAAATATTTTTTGAGGACCTTAGGAAATAATAACAACTATTTTTTTTCAGGACCCTAGTAAATAATAACAACTATGTTTTTTCAGGATCCTAATAAGTAATAACATCTATTTTTTTCAGGACCCTAGCAAATAATAACAACTTTTTTTTTTTCAGGACCCTAGTATAGTATAATAACAACTATTTTTATTCGGGTTCTTCTCTCACTCGCGCACCATTTTGAATGCAGTTCACTGTAAAAACCATACAATTCTTGAGAGCCGTTCCTACTCAGACAAGAAGTAACACTATTACGCCTTTCCCGACATAAATTGGATATCTCAACTCTCAATACTACTTAAGTGCTATCTCTCCTATAGAAAGTACAAATTACATTTTATTTCTTTCTATCCGACGTTTAGACAGTGTTGTAGACACTATACAGGGTTAGGTTTCAATAATCAGCCGTTTAAAATTAAGATCACTAGATCAACGACAAAAATGCACCTTGTGTGCATTTTAAATATTATTGTCGTATAAAAATTAATAATAGCATTAATTAGAAAATGGTGAAAATTCATTAGCAGTAGTGGCCCTTGGTGGCGGCGGGCGCGGCCCCGACATACGAACAGTAAGTAGTGGGTATGAATCCAAGCAGTCGCATTACTTTGTGTAATTTATTTCATCACCACTGCTCTCAAATACGGTGAAGGAAAACATCGTAAGGAAACCGGCATATCTTAGAACCAAAAAATTCGAAGACATGTGACATCTACCAACCCGCACTGGGCCTGTGTGGAGGATTATAGTCCATCTCTCTCTACAGAGGAGGCCCGAGTCCCTGAAGTGCGAACATTATAGGCTGATGATGATGATTACAAAATATCTCGTGGGGGTGCGCAGGCGACCGCTTAGTAGGAATCAATGCACTTGTGTGCGTGCGAGCACTGAAAAACGTATGTGTGTGCTAGCTGCTACTTAAATGATTGTTGAACTCAATTGTGCCACACGGGCGCTTTGTAATGGTGTACAGGACCGAAATCTTAAATGTAAACTAAACCCTGTTATAAGAACAAATTCATTGTATTTTTTCTTCTGTCCGACATTTACACAGTGTTGTAGACACTGTAGTGCTAATGGTGCTATCAATTAAACGTGCCACGAATAGCCGATTGGATTCCCATCGCGGCCCTTTTGCTGGTCATTCGATTTGGCACCCTTTAGCTTTGGTATGGCTTAATGGGGATTGGATGTTGCTGCTTGCGAAAGTAGGTACGTAAATGGCTTTATTGTTGTTGATAATAAGGTCTAAAGAGATGAAAATAACGATTTTATTAAATTCTCAATCTACTGGATCCATAATTTCATGATTGTCTATGTGAACGTGTGTTATTTTACTAAATTTTGCAACGGATTTTCATGTGCTTTTTATTGTCATTTGGCGTATATATAGACGCCATTCCATCAAGCTGCAACTGCAGCAGTTTGCAGTTGTTTGCAGTTTGCAGCAACTGTCTAATTTTCCCAATCACCCTTAAATTCCTATTAGCCTTAGCGATAAAATTAAAAATCTATCAAAGAAATTTGACGGTTTGTAGAAATTTGAGGCTTGACGTACAATAGTTAAATATTAAACCGAGATATAGCTTAGACATCACGATGTTTTAACCATGTCTTGATTGCACCCGTGTGAAGCAGTGCCCTGCTTCAGTCGCTTATAGCTCCTAATAAACGAAACAAAAAAGAACGTATCGATCCGTTAATTAAACCAAAGTGTTCACTAACTAAATTAATGACTATTAAATTAGATTTTCTAATCTATAACCTCGCTCCACTTAATTACTAATAAAAAATAATTCACTCACTTCAAAGTGTATTCCCGATATTGTTAAATAAAATGAGTGTTATATAGTTGAGGTAATAAAACTTTTTACTCAAGAATCCCACGAGGTAGGTAATAAATGATTAAACTCTCCCTTTGAAAGTTAAGGCTCGGGCATGTTTCGAAACTGAACTATTTCACCTCTATTACACTAAATTGATACTATAAACAGTGTGACCAGCCACACTACCTCACATAGGAGGTATTTTATTCAGCTTTAATTGTCGGCTACTGGTTTTATTTCGATATTCTCGATATAAATGGGCCGTTTCAATGGTAATGGTTAAAATATAAGTGTCGAAAACACATGATACTTAAACTTTACAGCCGTGTTATCGGGCAAGCCCTATCGGGGTACTTTTAGGAGATATAGGGCGTAAAAGTAGATTTTTATTGAAATTAAAGGTTGCCTGAGATTGTAACTGTGTTATTTATCCGTGCACATGCTGTATCGAGACATGTATTATAGTTCATTAAACTATGAAAAAGAGAGGAGGCCTATTGGAGGTCGTATATTTATGTATATACTGGCCTGCTAGAAATAATCATATGTAACACATTGCTGTCACTGATTTTAAATAAGCTTAGTTACGGGTTGTTTATGTTCTGTTAGATTTTGTAACTTGCTTGTAAAATATTAACCACGAATGAATATACTCTACTATCCCACTGCTTATCTTATCATTATTTCAATTGGTTATGGGCCCAGGTCCTGGAAGCACAAATGCTAGAGCACAATTTATAAGTTGAGTGGTTTGAATATTATTTGTGTGCTTGTGAAACTTACGTAATCTCAATCATGTCAGCTGAAGTTGGCATAAGTAGTATAAAGAAGCTGAAAAATTCGTCCGACTACCCAAACTGGAAATTCCTGGTGCGAAATTACTTGGAGAATAAAAATTGGTGGGGAGTAATTTCTACAGATGTAGTAAATGCTGACGTAGACAGGCAGGCACGAACGACAATATGCTTGTTGTTAGAACCAGAGTGCTTTACCCACGTCTACAATGCGAAGACTGCGAAAGAAGCCTGGAATAGCTTACGGAAAGCGTATGAAGACAAAGGTTGGGGAAGACGTATACATATTCAGCGAGAGCTTTTCAACTGTAAGTTTGAGAATTTTGATTCTATGGAAAGCTACATATCAAAAATAACGTTCCTGACACATCAATTATCAGATATTGATGCTCCAATCCCTGATGATTGGATTATATCGATTTTGCTGGGTGGATTGACCGCTGAGTACAGTCCTCTCATTATGGCTGTAGATAATAGTGGAAAAGAAATCACGTTAGAGCAAATCAAAATGAAATTGTTACAAGAAGGAAGTAGACAGAGTAAGTTGAACACAGAGTACGAAAAAGCCTTAGTTACACGTAAAGTACAGAACGATGCTAGATCAAACATTAAAACTAATGATCGTAAGCAGAAGTTCGTTTACAAGTGTTTTAAGTGCCACAAGCAAGGACACAAGGCGTCCGAATGCAAGGAGCGGATCAAAACCGCGAATATCTGCCTGAATACTAAGAGGGCGATAAACAAAGATAAGTGGTATTTAGACAGTGGGTGCTCAAACCACATGACCCATGATAAAAACAAATTGTTGTCTTACACACATGTAAACGGCAACATGAAGATTGCAGTAGCAAACGGAGAAAAGTTATTGGTGAAAGGACGAGGAAATGCTGAGCCGCAAGTCAGCGAAAACGGAAAATTAATTTTAGAAAACGTTTTACATGTTCCTGATTTATCCATGAACCTAATTTCTGTAAGCGATTTGACCAAGAAGAATTATTGCATGAATTTTGACAAAGGAGGTTGCATGATTCAAAATAAAAATCAAATTATTGCAAGATGTCAAGAGGTCGGCGGAATTTATGAGTTGACAGAAAATCAAAATAACGTCGTGAATGTGACATTGTCAAAACAAAATGAAAATATTTCGAACATTTGGCATAAAAGATTAGCTCATTTATCGCGTAATTATATGAATAAAATGAAAGTTTTAGTAACCGGTATGGAATTTAAGAGTACCGATTTATGCGAACCGTGTATTCCATGTATCGAAGGAAAGACATGCAAAAGTCCCTTTAAAAAGCAAGGTACGAGAGCGAACGAGGTCTTACAATTGGTTTTTAGCGACGTTTGCGGACCAATCGAGGAGCCATCGTTCGGTGGTTCGAGGTATATTCTTCTATTTATCGACGATTACACTCGAAAGACTCATGTTTATTTTTTGAAGAACAAAAGTGAAACTTTCGATAAGTTCCGTGAATACAAGGCGGAAGTTGAGAATGAGACAAGTAAATTTATTAAATGTCTGAGATCTGACAACGGTGCTGAGTACTGTAATGGTAAATTTAAATCTTTTTTGAAGTCTGCAGGCATAAAACACCAGACGACTGTACCGTACACGCCGGAACATAATTCTGTCGCAGAAATTAAGAGAAGAATCGTACTATAATAGAGAAGGCAAGAACATTACTGTCAGAATCGAACTTGAGCAAGAAGTATTGGGCAGAGGCTGTAAATACTGTTGTTTACCTAAAGAACAGAAGCCCCACGAAAGCATTGAATAATGCGGTACCAGAAAAGCTTTGGAATGGAAAAGATGTAGATGTCAGTCATCTGAAAATCTTTGGTTGTTTGGCATATAGATTGATACCAAAACAAAAGAGACTGAAACTGGATATGAAGACGGAACCGATGATTTTTATTGGATATCCTGATAATCAGAAGGGTTATCGTCTGATGAATCCTAAGACAGGTGAAGTGACGACTGCGAGAGATGTGAAATTTCTGGAGAACGTCTTTCTCCAAAAAGAAAACGTAGAAAAGTCGGACGTAATCATAAACCTGAATAAAGATTCTGTTCTTTCCAGTTTACCGAACGAATCTACAAGCAGATCTGAACATTTGGAGGCTCACAATGATATGTATCGTGAAACTGTAGACGAGAATGCAGAAGTATCGGAGGAGATAGGACCTGAACCTGTAGTACCAGAGCGAGTACCTGATAACGTATTGACTGAAGAAGAAGTGAGAATACATGAATCAGAAAGAAGGTATCCTGTAAGAGATCGCAGACAAGTCGATCGGTACGGATGCAATGTTATGTATGCCAAGGAGAGCAATTTTGATGGTGATCCATTGACTATTAAAGAAGCGTTGGCGAGACCTGATGGTGATTTATGGCAAAAAGCGATAGATAATGAACTTATGTCCCTAAAAGAGAACCAGACTTGGACTTTGGGTGGATCTTCCAGCTGATAAGAAGCCTATCCAATGCAAATGGATATTCAAAATTAAGAAAGATAGCGATGGCAAGGTAACAAAGTACAAGGCTAGACTTGTAGCAAAAGGCTTCACACAGGTATGTGGTGTAGATTATACTGAGACTTATTCTCCTGTAGTAAGAAGCTCTACTTTAAGATTGTTGATTTCGCTAGCTGTTGAATATGGATGGTTTATTGATCAATGGGATGTCACGACTGCCTTTTTGTACGGAAAAATTAAAGAGGATATTTACATGCTCCAACCAAAAGGAGCAGTAGTCAAAGGTCAAGAAACTAAGGTATGCAAACTGCAGCGTTCTTTGTACGGATTGAAACAAGCTTCAAATGCTTGGTTCAAGGAATTAGATAAAGAAATGTTGAATTTAGGCTTTGTACAATCAAAAATAGAACCATGTTTGTATCAAAAGCAGCTTAAAAGTAACAAGAAGTTGATTGTCGTTATTAACGTAGATGATCTTTTTATTTTTGGAAATTGTGAACAAGAAAAGCAAAAATTAAAAAACAATTTGCTTGAAAAGTTTAAAGTGAAAGACTTAGGGCCGGCTAGGCATGTTTTAGACAGGAGGCTGAGGAGAGACAAAGATGTTATTTGTCTAGATCAGCAACAGTTCATTTCGGATATTTTGAATGACTTTAACATGTCAGACGCTAAGCCAGTTTTGACCCCAATGGAAGTCGGTATGAAGTTAGAAAGATCGACAAATTCCCATAGCGATCTGCCATATCAAAATTTAATAGGCTGTCTAAACTATTTGGCCTGTAATACGCGACCAGACATAGCACATGCGGTAAGTGTACTTTCACAATTCAATTCATGCTATGATGAAATACATTTTAAAAGTGCGAAACGGGTCTTAAGGTATTTAAAAGGTACGTCTAACCTTTGTCTCACTTTAAGGAAGTCGGGAGATTTAGACTTACGAGGCTACGTTGATGCAGATTGGGGAGGGGCACTTGATAGAAAGTCTTTCACAGGATTAATTTTCAAAATAGGTAAAAATATAGTGTCATGGGAGAGTAGGAAGCAAGCGACTGTATCCTTGTCAAGCACAGAGGCAGAGTACGTAGGATTGAGTCAAGCTTCAAAGGAAGCTCTTTATTTACGTAGTTTACTAAACAGTTTGACAGCTGTGGATAGTAAAGCGGTAGTAATTTACAATGACAATCAGTCGGCACATAAAATTGCAGCTATCAAAATGATGCATAATAGGACAAAACATATAGACATCAAGTATCATTTTATTCGTGAGTGTGTACTGACAAACAAAGTTGAAATAAAGTACATGTCAACTGATAAAATGATAGCGGACATCTTAACTAATAGTGTTCACAGCCCGAAGCTTAGAGAATTTATAAAGGATTTATCCTTGTCAAATTATACTATTAAGGGGGCGATGAGTAGTTAAATGTTTATATTTGTATTATGTTTTGGTAATAGCTAATTTTCTAAATGTAGTTTTGTTATGCATACTTTATTTTGTTAAATTTCTTCTGTTTTTTGTACTATATTTTTATATACAGCTAGTACAGTTGAACACAGAAGTGTTAATGATTGATTTAGTTTAATGTATCGAGTACTGGCAAGTACAGAAGTAATCATACGCATGGATGCATGGCAAGCATGTGTAATAGATTAAGGGGGCGTATTGGAGGTCGTATATTTATGTATATACTGGCCTGCTAGAAATAATCATATGTAACACATTGCTGTCACTGATTTTAAATAAGCTTAGTTACGGGTTGTTTATGTTCTGTTAGATTTTGTAACTTGACGCGGGCCTGTGGACGGTGAGTGATGGGCTAACTCGCCGTCCGTCCGTCTCACGACGAAAACAGGCCGTGTCGACGGCGCGTTCGTGTTCCACGCGCGCCTCAAAGAGATGTCAGCAACATGGGAGGGGCCCGAAAGGGCCGACGCCTGTCGGGGCCGCGGGTAGTCCAACGGTTATCGCGGCCTCGACATAGAGGGCGAAGAAGGAACATGGGTGGTTTTTAGTCAGTAGAAGTCTGACACTCCTTTTCGCTCTGCCCAAGAGCGGGAGGGGTTATTCGATGATTTTACACCCACCAAAAAAAAAAAAAAAAAAAAAAAAAAAAAAAAAAAAAAAAAAAAAAAAAAAAAAAAAAAAAAGATTTTGTAACTTGCTTGTAAAATATTAACCACGAATGAATATACTCTACTATCCCACTGCTGATCTTATCATTATTTCAATTAGGCCCGTGTCCCAGACCGATTTGTTACGTATTTGTGGTAGAACTCGTAAACTGAAGAAATTGATACTCAACTTATTAGTGAGACTTTAGAGCTCAATCTCAATTAATGTACATTTTCGAAGTTTAGTTAGTTAACAGACGACACAAGAATCTACTCAGTTCCTAAGTTTATGAATAAATCAATTGCAAAGATTTATCTAAGTTACTGAAGAGAGACCAAAGCTTCTACAATATTATTTTACATTGAGGTCTTCTAAGGTACAAAACCAATTGGATAGAAATAAAGAAAAGCGATAATAATGAAAGAACAATGGCCGATAATTATGAATTTGAATATTGTTCTTAAAGTACCGAAGATACGAGTACCTACTAGCCAAGTTAAACAAAAAAAGCGTGTTAAAAAGGAAATTGGTCGGTATTCTTTTGAAATCTTTATGCAAGATGAGGGTTTCTTAATTTACTTTTTCATTAATTGGTGGTCATGAAAATAATTGGTCGACGCACAAAGGCGTAGTAATTTTGACAAATGAATGAAAGAGGGAGAGAATTAATGAATGGTTCTGTTGGCATCCGGAAGAGAAGCAATGGTTTTGTTTTTCAGTGACAATTGTGTGGTGTTTATTTTGTTTATGACAACTGTTGAACATACTACTATATTAAATAATTGATTTGATCAAAAATAAAAAATAAACAACCAAATAAATAATTAATGAGAATATATAATAAGAATGTGGCTTTATAGAGATCGCACTAGATCGCTAAAATTGGAAGGAGGGAAGGCCCTGCAATGGGAAAAATAGCCTTATAATAGTAACGTACCTTTGATTACTATTTTATTTAATAGCAATATATTTTCCATCAAGTACCTACCTAATTAAGTTTTCTCGTTGCAATGTCTATTTTCGTTCTAATTTTCTGTTTTCAAACTTTGAGTATATATTACAAGTTGGATCGAATTTCCCGGTACACGTAAACTAGCGAAGTAATTGAGTCATAACTGCAGTTATCAGTTCGCTGGTAGTAAAATCGATGTAGTGAATAAAGGGTCGAGTTTGAGCCGTTGGCTTAATAGTGGACACTTTCAACTTAATAATGTCATTATTGGCAGCGCAAACTAACGTCAAGCAATAAATTGTAATAAGCAATTTTCTTGAAAATACATTTACTAGAGACTATTGGTAGATAATAAGTAATAATACTGTTATTCTTGAAACATTTTGAGCGAGAAATATAATTTGTAATACTTAGTACATTTTATTTATTTATTTAAACTTATGCACAATAGTGATCCATAGGGGGACTTAATGCCACAAGGCATTCTCTACCAGTCAACCTTAGGGTCAAACAAGACAACATTGTGATATATATATATGTATATGTATATATGTATAATACTTATATTAATACCTACTAAAACACATATAAAAATAACATATACTAATAAATATTGTAACAAATACCAAAATAAAACATAACTGGTAATTACCATGACTGATACATTTTCATATAACAGCAAGTGTAATTTTGTGTATATTATGAAAATGATACATATTGCTTGGGAGGAGGTATATTATACCTCAAACTATTTTATTTAAAAAATATTAGATATTGTTTTCAGTCGTAATAGCTATCTTTAATTAAGACGTAGGTACATAAAATACTGTTTTATTAACAGTCTTCGTCTCGTGTTTAATAAAATTTACTTACTTACCACCCAGTACTGGGGTAATACGATACGAACCACCATGGTAACTAGTCTCTTAATAACCAAACTCTTATTAAAAAATATCTCCAAATCCTAAACGCATTTTCCTTACCACGTCGCCATTTTATTTCCTGATCTCAGTTACAATACTTAGAAATTTAATATTGTAATACGGCTTTTCCACATGTTCGAAAGACAGTGGGTTTGAACGCAGGCAAATAAAAACGGGGAGTAGGGAAGCCTAATCTGCATGCAACGTAGGGCCGCGCGTTATTCTGAATCGGGATAAACGGTTTCATTTCGATATTAAACTTTTATAGACGCGTTTTATTTTTATATCTAAATTTTTTGCGTTGGTAACACTTTTACAGGTAACACTTGTACGATTTTTAAGAGTTAAATAGCAGTATTTATCAGTACAGTGTATGAAAGTTTGAAGACTAATGGATGTTATAATAATAGAAATGTAAACGTTTTGATTTAGGTACATAAATATATTAATGAAGTTGAATGTATGCTGACGGAAATGCAGCCGTTATTACCTACTGCCAGCTTGTGGGAAAGGCAACATTTGGTCTAACCCCTTCCGTTGCAATTAGATCTAGTATTTACGTAGAAATATTACCAGTACGAGTATAATAGTTTCGCTCGAAAAGCTCGGCATCGTAATTATAGTTGGTAAACAATTCAAAAAACATTCAAAGGTATTGTAAAGTGAGTAAAAAACCAGTTAATTTATTTAAACCTTTCAGCACATAAATATAAATGTTAGAAGTAGTAAAGTCAGCGAGTTTACTTTAATTAAAGATTTTTATGGCCTCGCCATTAACAATTACAAATAGGAGTATTTATGTAATTGATGATTATTGTTATTTTATAGGTAGTTTACAAGCTGCAATTGAGGTTTCCTCTGTTTTTTAATCGTCTGCTTTGCTTTTGAGCGAAGCACTATATTGAAAAATAAATAGGTATTTTTAGTTAAGTTTGTTTCCATAACACGTGTTTTACACGTAAACTTAACTCCCAATACAACAATCGTAAACTATTTTTATTACTACACATCAAAAGTCCTACCTGCAACTAATCCCATCCAACTTTTCAAAACAAAAAAAAAAAGTATAAAACGCGAATTCGGCACGCAAACACACTCGTATACACACATAGCAACTGTTATCCCAGCTCTAACTCTTTTTCACTTTTAAAAATACAACGTGATTTGTTAGGCCGCGCACGCACTAAGTTCTCTAACGGGATCGTACGGCCGTACGAATCGGGAGATTCAACCCGCGCCGTATATACGAATCGGGAGATTCACTCCCGATTCGTATACACGCGCGTGTAAGTTTGATGAATAGGGACGTTCGTTCGGTTGAAGTCGTGCTATCACGGAGACAAAGTTTCGAGATCTCGACTGGATTTACTTTCTCATTTTCCTGGATTATAATACGGTGCGGGATTGGATAATTGAATTATGAGATTTGAGAAGATTTTTTTGTTTCTTTAAGTTCTGATGTTTTATTACCTTAGCATTTGATATTCTTGACTGCGTTATTTTAAATGAATGTAATGAAAAGTTTAGGCGTTGAAATCTCCAACCAATTGGATCAGTTTAAATGGTCTATTACAAGTTATTAGGTACTATTTTCTGTTGAAAATCCTTTTAAATCTTGACAGGTATTAAACCTTACATGGGAGGGGCCCGCAAGGGCCGACACCCGTCGGGGCTGCACGTTATTCACAAAGATAAGAAGGAACATGGGTGGTTTTTAGTCAGTAGAAGTCTGACACTCCCTTTCGCTCTGCCCAAAAGCGGGTTATTTCATGATTTTCCACAATCCAAAAAAGTAAAAAAAAGGTAGGGTCGGTTTTCAGCCTAACCGCTTGCAGCTAATTATCAGTATTTAATATGTAGCTACTACTTATCTGACATTCCCAACCCAGTTATCATTGGGTAATACGATACCAATTATAAGCCTGGTTTTCAAACTTTCGGGCTACTGACTAAGTACCTGTAACGACTGTTATAGATATTGAAATGACAGGAACCAACGGCAACGGCTTGCCTTCCGAGCAAAGACATTGAAATGTTACGAATTTCCGATACACGGATAAAATTCGGTATGTACTGGGTGGTCACCTATCCACCGACCAACCTAGACAAGCGCGGCTTAACCTGAACACCGACTCGACCGGCTATTGCTTATTTAGCCAGGAGTTCCGTAAAACACTTTAATAAAACGAGAAAAGCAACCAGTTTTGCAAAAAATATTTGCGTTCCTTATAAAATCATTGAAAAGAATATCATAATTATGGCTGGATTTTAATTGGGAACCAAAACAAGACCGTTTATTTCAAGTACCTAACTGTAAAAAAATACGATATTTTGATGGCTTCATATAAGTTCTGCACCGTGTTTATGGCGCTCTGATATTTTTATAGCTTTATGTACTTGCTCTGGTTTTAAAACCACTTTAGCTTATGCATGGGAGGTATGTACATGTACAAGCATTAATATGTATTCACGAAGCAACTTTTACAAGTCGTTTTCTTCTTTAGTACTGATTGTAACTTTCTTTTTAGTATACCTGCTTGTTGTATTTTTTAATATTTGTTATGCGTTTTATGTGTTTAGCTTTTTTTCCCGCGTGTGTCTTTGTGTGCTCGTTATGTTTCTGAGACAAACATTTTTTTTCTTTCTTTCTAATTTTATTAAAAGCAGTTAGTACCAGAACATAGTATTTAGAACTCCTACTATTATGAAATAAGTCTAAACAAAAATAGTATTAATCTTATTTTGAACTTTTTGATGTGCCTTATTTTACCGCAGCTTTAGACTCTAAAGGCACACCAAAACTTTCGGTGTAAAGTTTAGAGTTTTGTAGGATCTTCAAAAGTTCAAACATTATGGTAAGCAAATAAAGGTATAAATTTATAGTATTACTTTACAGTGAATTTTGCGAATGGTTGAGTTAATGGTGAAAAATTTCATATTGATTAAATAGTTTTTGAATTTTGCTGATTATTTTGTAATTAGATACCTAATGCGGGTGACTGTACTTCTGTGGCTGGCTAATGTCCGCAAATATTAAGGTAATTGTTTACGACGTTCTAGTAATTTATATTCAGTACCTACTGAGCTTTAATGATAGTGTATTATTGCTTAATGAATTTATCCTGCTCCTCTAAAACATAAAATAAAAGTTGGTTTGGCATTTATGAATTTTCAGCACAAAGTTAGATAGTTTTAGTTGAAAAGTCGACCGCACTTATCTTAAAAAAATATTTTCAACTTTGACATTTTTTTGTCTACAGGTAACTGAAAATGGACTTGAATATTTTAATTTATTTATATCATTTTCAAAATGTTTTCAAACTACAATTTAGATAACTATAATTTAAAAAAAATATGTACAAATATCATAAAACAGTTACAGGGCGTCAAAAGATTCGTCCTCTTTTTCCTGAATGTCTTTTACATTTCCCAATATTTCTGCTACTTACTGCATTATATAGTATCTTAAAACGTTCAAGAACATGTCGCTACGTTACAATGTTTGCACTTTCTACATAACACAGTCGTGTATTCAAGTTATTTACTTATGTAGATCAAATAGAGGACCCGTTTGGCTCGTTCCACGGATCACCGGCTTTCTGTGCAAGATTCCCGCCTCTGGCTGAATGTCTATGTATAGCACAGAAGTGCTTCTTATATAAATATGATAATAATACTTAAATCTTATTAAAATTGCTTTTATGAAAGTAAATGCATCAGGTGTGAGCGTTATTACTAGAGGTTGATAATATACATTTTGAATTAACCTTTTTTAGAATCACTTGCTTCGGTAACAGAAAACATCGTGAGGAAGCATGTCTAAGATATTTATCATCTATTTGACGGCATGAAAATCAACACTATAAAGATAGAAAGATTAAGTTTTTCTAGTAAATCCAGGATCTTTGAGGTGCATTTCCGAGTTTAAGCATGAAAAATAGTTATATTTAACACGAACGCTGACAGGCAGCCGTTAGAATGGCATATTGTTAATTAAACTATGCCACATAATGTTCACCGTTTGAGATATCCCACCGAGTCACGTCATTAAACTAAAAAAAACTGTCTCATTAGTATACCTTTTCTCATATAAAGATCATTTATTTGACGTGCTATTGCCCATTTAAAAGTCAGAAATACTAATATATTAGCATAAACTTTATTTACTGCAAGTGGGATGTAAGCAGGCCAACTTGAAAATAAAATTTCTCATAGGTATCATGAGATGTGTGAGAAATAGCAAAGAAACCATTTACGCAGAGGGCCTTTTCAATTTATGCTCGACGATATCTACTCCGTTATCTCCTCAACGAGTCTTCAATAGATAGCATCCTATACTCGGATCCTCGGAACACGATCGTCTAGTAGGAAACAGATAAGAAACATTGTTGAGTATAAATATCTACCCAAAGAATGCCGGTCGTTTTTCTCGCCGAATAGCGTGACGAAACTAAAACAACAATCGATTTGGTTCGTCCGCGTAATCGATGATAATCAATCGATGGTTATCCGTTACTCGACTCATAGACAATGCGATAGTGGTGTAAAAAGAAAGAAAAACACTATAACACAAAGCAGTATCGACCGCAAGAGGTCGCCGGCCTATGATTGCTGGTTTCATGACGCAGTGCCACTTAACGAGAATTTTAAATTCAAACTTAGAATTTATTTCAGTCGGCTGCAGGTTTACGGTTGCATAAACATTATTTTCAGAATAGATCTTTAAACGAATGAACGGGCTGGCAGGGAGAACCACAAACTTTGGCGTTTTCTACCAAACTTTGATTGGGTTTTCCTGTTCGAAAAATCTTAGTTTTAGGAAGTTTTGGATTAGATCGGTGCAGGCTTAGGAGGTGATCGCCGATACCTATACGTACAGTAATAGTCCAACTACCGTCTTTCTGCTTCACAGACTTCACACTTCATATATAAACATGTGAAATTCTAATATTCATTGTCTTAGCCACGAGCGTCTTGATAAACATCTTAATAAAATTTATTTTTCACTGGAAAACTAAATTCTTTTAAGTAGCATCACAGTGAATCCACGGAAAGTAGAAGTACATACACGCAGTTACGATGAACAACATACTCGAACAACTGGAGTTTCCAAGAATAATCGATCGTTCAAATACCCCTAAACCCTTCAACTTGACTATTGACTGGCAGAAAATCAATCATGCATAGTAAATTTCATGTTTGCATATACATAGTAACAACAAAACTTATCACCGCTCCCCGAAATATTCGGCAGAGGTGTACGAACTTATGTAGGTATTACCTAAATTTCGCCGGTTACGTCTAAGTGGAGTAGGCGGGCTTAATATGTAGTGCTATAAAACATGTACAGGAGAAACTAAAAGAACTACTATGACGTTAAAATATAAAGAACGAATCCACTTACAAAATAAAATTAAACTTTATTCTATACTTACAACAGTTACAACTAAGTTTTCTATAATATTGGGATACTATCTATGTTATTTCTCTAGAATTGGAAGCGAATGCTCACGGAATAGTCTTCTCAAACAATGTGAATTTGTGACACGTGCATTTAACATTTTCTTAACAAACGGTTATTATTTCGTTTCAAGGAGTTTATCGAAGCCCACCTCTTGGAGCACCCACTCGAAAATGTCGGAGATTCTTAATTTGACACGTGCTACTGCGTTACACATCGTCTAAGTAAATGGAAAAAGAAAACAAATTGAAATAGTAAAATCACGATTACATTGTTTTTGAAAAAAACAAGAAGAAAATCTGATATTTACACAAACTAAACCTAAACCCACAGATAAAATTTGAAAAACCAGAGTCAACGAAAACTTTTCGGCGGGAAATGAAAATTGGAAATGTCTTATAAAGTTTTTGGTTACGAATGTCTTATTTCGAATATTTAGTATTCCTAATAGTATTTTAATTAAAATAACAACTACGTATGATGTAATTGGAATCCCGCAAATCTGTTAACCTTGAACTTTTTACACATAATCAAGACGCAGTCAATGACCGTTTGACGTTTCACGCAGTGAACATTTTTATTATCTGTGGCCGCTAATGGCCGAGGTGTTAGCATCAGAATAACTGTTTACAAAAGCTTTTTAACACTGCGTTTCGAATGTTCAACGGTTCCATGAAATATTTTCTCTATTACCATATTGATTCGAGGTGTATGGCTGGCTAGGAATGCTTTAATGTTAAGACGATCGATTGGTACGATAAATTACAGTGCTTACGGTAGTATTCCAGGTCGGTTAATGTTCCTAAATTATTGTTTGCTCAGGAGCTCGAGTGGATTACTGATAGTTGATCCTGTTATTGGAGGATATTAAAATGGCTTTACATAAATAAAATGCATGTTATGGCTTAGTTAACTATATTTATACAATATGACATAATATTATTCAAATTATAAAACATGATGACTAACTGCCGTACTCAGAGATATTTAATAATTACTTAAGACGTCACTTAGTAAAGGTTTGACATATTTTTGTTTGACAAAACTGTCAAAACCATTACTAAGCGATGGCCTAAGTAGTCATTAAAGCTCTCTGAGTGCGGCAGTAAGTTTTAATATGTCAAGATAATATCATCATCATCTACCTAGCCTATTCCTAAGTATATCGGGGTTGGCTTCCAGACTAACCAGATGCAACTGAAACCTGTATGGAGCAACTGCCTATTTGACCTTCACAACCCAGTTAATACCCTAGTATTAACCAGTCTTACCAAAGGGTATCGGATTACCTATAATACGATACCCTTTGGTAAGACTGGTTATCAGACTTTCAGGTCGCTGACCACCTCGACTGACAAAGGTCTACCTATATTGGCAGCCGGGTCTAACAACAGCTTCATATGTCAAGATATATAATTTAATTTGAAATTACAGTGGTATGCAAAATCCGAAAACGGCCAATAAGTCAAAATCGACTTGCAAAATTGCGTTACCAACGAAACGAACGAATGGATAAGTTTAATAAGAGCTTTCAATAAAATCTTACCACTGTATTCACATTTCACAGCGAAGCATTTACTTTTTTAAGTTAAAAAAAATCCAAGAAGTCGATGAAAGCACATAAATTAGGAGCAGCAAATTGAAATGTATAAATTCATTCTTTTCTTGACTTCCCAACCATTTTATTTCGGAAAAGTTCGCGCTTGTGTAAAATAATTTATTGCTGGTTCAGGCAATCATTGAAATAGAGAGTTAGAATAGGGTAGGTAACAAAAAAAAATCAAATTAGTCCGTCAGATAGATTTCCAAAAAATATTGGACACGTATTTTTTCTTTTTTTTCGTAAACAAACAATGAAGGCGATACAGTGCTTTGAAAACTCGTGTGACGTCATTTTCCAAGACATTAGTATGACATTCTTTACCGGTGAGTGACGTCACAACCCCCCACTCAAATCTTTGACGCGTTTTATCTTCGTAATGTTTTATTGATTTGATAAAACAAAAAATATGTTTCCAATATTTTTCGATAATCTAACAGACGCGACGGACTAATTAGAATCATATTTTTTTATGTCCGTAAACATCCCTTTTGTAATTGGGTTTTTCCATCATGAATTTATCAAGGCAGCCACGTTGACGTCACTGTTGATGACAATAGGCTATATCGCCTCGCGTTACAGCATGAGAGTTAACATCTTTAATTTAATATTCGTTAAATCGCTAAGCGCGGCGCAAGCTGTCGCTCGAAAGTGTACCGCTATGGGTGAACAACTTGTGGTGAACGAGCTGCTGACGTTTCTATAGCAGAAACTGGATGTGATGGATGAGGTGTCCACTGTTGCTGTTTACTGCGCTGAAAAAGCGCGAGCAAATGGTGTCCCGCCGCCGTGACGGGACCAAGAGAAACCTGCAGGATATAATCACGCTGTTTACGGAGACCGACCCAGACGACGTGCCGACGTTCGTGGCGATGGAGCTAAACAAGCTTCCTCCTGTGACCTTTGACCATGTCGACGTAACGTACATCTCCCGCGTGCACGTGCGCCAGAAGACGAAGTACCTGGCGAGAGTGCAGTTGCTTGAGTCGCGCCGAAACGTCAACTTTAGGGCGTTCGTGGTCCAAATACCAATATGTTTTCTGCATCTCGTCTTGGAAGAGTACTTTTGGCCGCGGGGAGTGGTGTTCCGTCGCTTCCGCGGGCAAGTGCCACAAGAACGCACAGTGATTTAGTGCACTAGTGTAGTGTTACTAACATACTTTTAAGTCTCCATTAACTAACACAAATTGTATTTTATAACATTATGTTAGTCTGTAAGGGGGGTATCTATGGGCCTTAGATGCCTGAAAATAAATTTATGTTATAAAATGTGTGGTGTGTCCTATTAGGTACATCTCTACCTCAACTTTCCTCTATTTTAGACGTGATGCCATGTTTACCAACTTCAGCGTCGGCTTTACCCACCACACACGCTTCAAAAACAATCAATAAATAACATGTATTTAATCCATCAAATGTTTTCCCTCTCGTGAGGGGATCAAAGGAATCACTAACAGCTGCATGGGCATACTTTGTCTGTAAGCTCCAGCCTTCATGAAATATTCTGAACTAAGTTTCGTTCGCGGTCGCGATCGGCTTATTGTAAACTTTTATAGCAAATGTTTAGTAAATAACTTTAAGAGTTCATACTTTGACTGCGCCGTTGGTCTAGTGGACGTAGGTGTGACTACTGAGCATGAGGTCCTGTCATTCGCTTCCCGTTAGTGAAAGAATATTCGGACAGATCAGTATTTCCGAAGATTACATACATACTTATAAACAAATACCTGTTTATAATATTTGTATACTTGTCTGTATTAACGTCAGTTTACTAAGTATTTATCTGAAAATGGATAAACCATCATCATCTATTTAGCCTTTAACCCAACTTTATGGGGGTCAGCTTCCAGTCTCACCGAATGCAGTTAAAAATATGGATAATTACACATTAATAATATTAGTTTAACGGTTTCCCGTCTTGGCCGTACCGTACCCTGCTTAAGTAGCTTCCTACATAGGATTTTCTTATCAGTACGATCCTGTAAGATAATTTCCGGCATACATGCTCACAACACCGCGAGCAAAAGCCACATCTTAATTAACTAATGTGTTTGCGTAATGAGACTGAAAATTAAAAACTATCGCATATTTTCCGTACACAGATCTGGGCTCTTGTTCACAAACACTTCGACCCACACCAAAAAAATAGACAATATAGTACATATTCTGGTCCTGGGACCTAATATAACTGGCGAAACGTGGGTGTACTACTACTGTACGGTACTTCTCTGCCGAAGACACACAGTGATTACAGGCGTGTTATTATGTTATAACTGGTAAAAAAGATAACTTAATTTAAACATTCTCTTAGATCTGTTGACAGCCTTCCGCTATCTTAATAATTAGAGTATGCAAGATTTGCACTGCTGAGCAGAGCAATGCATATTTTATAATCCAAGGAAAGATGTATTTATATCTCAAGTCTTTAACAACCTAATAAACTGAATTTTATGTGTGAGATAACAGTAAAATGCAGGTAAAATAAATGTGAACTGTAATTAGTATTTTCATAATACATTAGCCATGAAACATGCCGCGAACATGCTACTACAATTTGACAATATTCTTTGATAGATTTTCAACTTAATTGCTAAAGAGTTAAATTCAAGGTTGACTGGCAAAATTTTGACAGTTTCAGGTAACTTGATGTGCTGACGTCTGTACATCACGTACAGCTATACATTTTACATATACAGGGTGTAAATTAACCCTTCACACATACGTCAACCAAACATTCTGTACATCAAACTAAGTACCCTTTTTTTTTGGGGGTAAAAAATCTCATTTTATGGTAAAACTCAATGTAGCACTCTTAAGACATTGTGCTAGTGGATGCTTTGAATAGTAAAAGGGTCATGGAGGTAATTTAAGTAAAGTTATAACCCGAAAGACTAGTATTTACAAAAACAGCTGTGCAAAATTTGGAACATTGACCCTCAATATTTCCGTAACTAGGGGGTTCCCAGGTATGGTCTAGAAGCAAAAAATTATCGCAGTGGTGGGGAAAACAAGTGCCCTTCGTTTGCGTTAAGGGTACTTTTACACCCTTTATATGTAGCTGTATTGTACATAATTACTATCTATTTCTATGTATCTAAAAAAAAACCAGAAGAAAAACAAAAAACAAAGTAGTACAACACTTTCATGAAATCAACTTTTAAATTAATGACACATAAATGAAGTTTTAAAATATTCCAGTTATAAACAGAGTAGAAACAAAAACTACCGAGAGAGAAACATAGAAAACCAGAGTAAAGGAGTTGCGAGGCCAAATTAGATGTATGCTTATTTTCAGCTTTTTTTAATAAAACGTCCCGACACCAAACGAGTTTTTTTTATATCTAATGCCACTTCTACGATACGGCATATGAAAAACAAAAAGTGCATCAATACAACGAACTGATACCTATTCGTAGATGCAAATACAAATATTTGTGTGCTATTATAAAATTTAAAAAAATATGGCCACACAATAAGGATCCCAATAGCTATACATTCGAAACATGCTAGCAATACTCTTATTTTATGGCACACACAACTGGTGGCAATCCCGTTTCCCAAGGCTAGGCATAACGGTATCGCAACCAGTATTCCCATACTGGGTTCGGAATCCAGTACCACAAACTGTGCTAATAACTCGGAGCAATTGAAACTTAATTGAGACGTAATAAGTGCTATAAAACTGCAATGGAAAAATTTGTAGGTCTGGGTATGGCGGGAGAGATGAGGTATGAATTCGAAATATATGTTCATGTAACTTGTCATAAGTTTATCTCTTCCTTGGGATGGCCCTGTAGGACTGTGGAAAGTAGTATGAATAGACACTGCTATGGATATAACTTACTTAGGAACTTTTCTGAACTTTCTTTTCCTGGTAATAACAGTTTTTATCATGATTTTTCCTGAAAACGCTAAAAGAAATTGAAACCTGCATTACTTCCGACCTTTATAATAAATGAAATCACAAGTATTTACGTGAAAAGGTTGTAAATAAAGATTTTACTTTCTCTGACTTATGATTAAAACGAGAGAAACACATTTAATCTTACAGAGAGGCCGCCATGCGCAAAGATAAATGGCGGGAACGGCGTTATCTTTTTACAATCATCTTTTTCATACCAATTTCATCCAACGGTAAGGTATTGACAGCCTCTCACGCTGTTTAATCAAGCGAATTTGTTTCATCCTGTAAGTGTACAGTCAACCAAGAAATTTTAAATTATGTGTTCTTTTTTAAATAGGCAACAGTATTTCAGAGAAAACTAAAAGTGGTGTTGCTATATATAAAATAAAATTGAAGTGAGTTTACTCCTTTAAATTTCCTCTCCTTTAGTTTTAAAGTCCTAAAGTGACTTGAAAAGAATAGTTTATGAACTGCAAAGTGGTTGGTTCATTTTACACGATATTTAATATATGACAACTTTAAGTAGAAAAAAGCAGGCGGTAATAACCGAGAGAGGTTCGTTATCTCGCAGACGGCACACGTCTGAATGGGCGCCATTGACGCCGGCGAGAAGCATTCGAGTATTGCCCCCCTTAATTAAGAGGGACGAAGAGTGGTTTTGAAAACGTCGGCGGTGTACAATGCCTAGGTATCCCGGTTGTTTGGAGGGCCTGCATTGTTCTTGGATCGCTGGCGTTTCCACCTGGAGTGAGGCGAGTAAGCTTCTAGTTTGACTCCACAAAGAGTTTTGCGAACGTACTATATATGTCCATACTTATGCTTTTTAAGATGGTCGCAATTATTTTTAATTGCTAAGAACTTTTTGTGCGAGGTGTGGAGTTTTAAAAACATGCCTTTGATTTTTGTTTTTCTTTGGCAGAGCGACGTAAAATATTATGGTTTTCTTAGTTACATGTTTTTTGTAAGAGTATCTGAGTTAAAAGATTGTAGTGTTTGTGCAAATGACTTTCTGTTTTTTGCGAAAGGGTCGGGAAAAAGGTAGGTAAGTACTTCCTGATCTATTACGTTCAATAAAAACCTCATCACTGAAAGAACTCGCATTACCAAATCTCCTTTACTGATACGAAATAAAAGCATCATCATTTAATTATTATTTTTTTGGTTTGTGGGAAGTCATCAAATGACTCCTCCCGCTCTGGGCTGAGGGGTAGGGAGTGTCAGACTTCTACTGACTAAAAACCTCCCATGTTCCTTCTTAGCCCTTTGTGTCGACCTGCCCTTGTGGGGTTGTCGCAATATTTTTTTTCTTCCATTCTACTCTGTCAACCGTCACGCAGCACGCTATTATTGACTCCTTGTGCTTTGATACAATATAAAAGTGCTGCTCCAAATTCTTACTACGGCCTTCGATGGTTGACTGTACTGTGTCGATGTGACTGACAATCAACGCATAGGATGCTTTATTAAGACAAAGTACTCTCAATAATTTCCTCCAAACATTATTTAAGGCTGTTAGTGTCCAACGGACAAAGTAAAATCCCCGAAACCCAAGTACCACGTATGTTGACGAGATAAATCCGGTATATCAACAAAAGCGTCCAATTCTCTTTTGTTGTAAGCAATTTTCTGTGAAAATCATATCAGAGGGTTCCTTTTGAATCGGTGTAAGAGGGTTTAGCCGGTCCCATTCATGCCTTAGTTACACTTGGGAGTTGCTACGTTAAACCAATGCGGTGGGGTGTCTTCAATGGGATAATGTATGGTGTTTCGTGAAAGACGCGGAAAATATTGAGTTAAGGTGATAGTGTTTAGGGTGATGGAGTTTTTTAATCGCTAGTCTATTGTGTGTCGTTTTATGAGGGTGGAACACGATATGGGATATTTTGTAGCAAAAGTTTTCTCGTTTTGTGAACTACCTACCTATAGGATTCACTTATGTACGTTTTTAAGATCCCTATAACTAATGGTCTAGTGGTAACAAGCGCGACTGCTGTACATGAGATCCAGGTTACGATTTCTAGTTTGGGCAAAGTATTACCTATTGGGTTTAGCCATCAGGATTTTTTCAGTAGTAGCCACGGAGTCTGGATTTGTGCCCAGTTGATGGCTTTAGGCTCACCGAGGGACTTAAACAAAATTCGCGAAATTAATGTGGATGTAAGTATTTGTTACGTACACTAACCTACTAACAACTGCCTAACCCTTCCAGAATTACCGGCGTAATGATATGTTATAGGTGTCTAATGATAGTGTGGCGTTACTCCAAATGATTGCATTAAAACACTTAACTATGAAGCCGGACAATGGCATCACATAAAACAAATCGGCCATAAGCACAACACGATTGCCCATAATCCTGATATGCCATAAAATATTATGTCCCAGTAAAAACGATATAGCCTAATAACCGTTACGTAACAAAGGAACTGTACACGCATAATAAATCTTTTGCACCTCGATTTGCTATGATTGGACAAATTACATGGCCATATCACCCGACCAACGCCCCAAGACCTCTGATATATCACCCACTGTCCTCTCTTTGTACCGAAGTGATAGCGACTAAGGGGGGTGGGGAATGCCATTTGCGGTGGTGGTGATAGGAATTGCTCGCATTCACCGGTGGACAATACGCTCAATGGGACCTTATACACAATAGCTGAAACCCACAAAGTGATTTTCTAGATATTTTATATGGGACTGTTTTGAGATTTTTTTTTGTTTTGAACGGGGTAGGAGATTACAAACACAAAAAACAAGGAAATCGCAGCAGACGATGGCTTTTATCATGTCTGTGATCGAATTATGAAGACTGAAAAAGAAACGAGATCTGAGGCTTATAAAAAGGGGGGTCCCCGTCGGGGCTGCGGGTCCCGTCGGGGCTACGGGTTATTGTAAGACATACCGCGGCCTCGACATAAAGCCTAGGGCTAAGAAGGACATGGGTGGTTTTTAGTCAGTACAATTCTGACATTCCCTTTCGCTCTGCCCAAGAACGGGAAGTTCTTTTTAGGGTTCCATAGCCAAATGGCAAAAAACGGAACTCTTATAGATTCGTCATGTCTGTCTGTCCGTCCGTATGTCACAGCCACTTTATTCGGAAACTATTAAGACTACACAGTTGAAACTTGGTAGGTAGCTGTAGCCCGCTATAAACCGCTAAACCACTTTACGATTTTTGTACCCCCTTCCCCATACATGAAACTGACACAAAAAAAACCTTTTTCATCAAACCTATACGTGTGGGGTGTCTAGATACAGGTTTTAAAAAATTACATTGAGGTTCCTAAAACCATTTTTTCTCAAAGGCTAACGTTTGGAAGATCAACCCATCCAAAGTGACAAAATGTGTGTGGGGGCCCACACACATTTTGTCACTTTGGATGGCTCTACCAAAATTGGTTTTGGAGATAAGGCACTTTTAAAAAGCGCAAATATAACTTTGTCATTCATAGTTATTGCGTAAAAATTTGTGCGGCAACCGCCCGCTAAAGTTACCTATATTAATTTGGCTGTCAATTGCAATAACTAACCAAAAAAATAAAATGCCTAGTTTTTACAAACCAACGCCTACCTGTCAAAAACATTCGAGCAGAAATAACCAAACAAAATTACTTGTCCACTTTATGCGAATTTGCACTCCGCAAATATTATACAGCGCAAACGAAATACATTAAACGCTAAAATAATTACCAGAAAGTGAAATAAAGAAACCTAGATATATGCCACCTGTAAAGTCCAATTAAAACTGAGCTTTTACTTAACATACTATGTTAGTACTTTGGTATCTCGCTTAATTGGTCGCTGCAACACTTTCACATACCCATGCGAATTATCATTTGCGAATGATTTTGTAATTTAAACCGTAACGTTATTAAAATAAAATGCTATTGCGATTTTCGTCAAGAAATTATTTTGCAATAAAGAAACACGAGTTGGCACCATATGGTGAAAGAAAACTTGGAAAATGTTTTCAAGGGTCGTACGAACATTGTTAGCTTGATGTTTTATTGCTCTACTTATATCGCTACGTTTCTTGGAGATTTATATTTTTTGTTTTAGATTAACAAAAGCTTGAAAAAAAAACAAAAAGAGGTGTACAGCGAAGTTAAATTACTAAACAATTTGCCGTCGCAGTGAAGTATCAGGAAACTTTAACAAAGAAACTCTAGGGGAATTGTGTATCTGATAAGTACAGAGAATTTCTTCGCACGTCACGCCTTGTTTTGTTTCCGTTAAAATTTAATCAATACAACGTCTCATCACGATGATTAATTTGGTCTATATTGTGAGCACAGTGAAGTATAAGGCAAATATTGTGGGCACATGAAAATACACTCAATTCTCAAGTAAAACAAAGGTCTCTGTTAAAAAAGAACACAGTAAATCAACAGTTTAAAATAAAAATATGATCGTAGAAAATGGCGCCAAGTCGTAGCACTGACGCGATATAAATTGCGAAAAGACGATAAAATATCGTAATCGCTTTGTCGACTTCTATCGTTTGCAATAAAAAGCTTCAAAATTTCAAAAATATGATTCGCAATGCAGCCAAGGAAGCTTTCGAAGAAAGAGATGTAACGTAAGAACACGACCAAAACAAGGAAGCGAGAATTCTGTTTTACGTGATAGTTATAAAGTACCCTATATATTACTGTGATTATTTTTCCGACCCAAATATCGACCAATAGAATTGCACCATTCGACGTCACGTGGTACAACCTACATGGTATTATACTGATAATTTTTTGAAAATTTTCTCTGGTAGTTGCTATATATAAAAAACAAAACATGATCCAGTCAAATTAACCACACGTCAAACTGACAGGTTGAATTCAATTGTGAAAATTGGAGATTTTGCATGAAAATGAGTCGATTTGGAGTTTGTTCTCTGTCCACCATCGATAAAAAAGTCAAAGGAAATGTTCATTATGAAATTCTTATTTGTAAACTGTACATTTCGTCTCATGGTGCAATTCTATTGGCCGACATTTGGGACGGAAAAATAATCCCCCGAATACCACACGAGCTTCAAAATTATCTGGCATTTCCCTCAAGGTTCCCTGCAAACAAATAAAATCGTCAAGTTTTTCAGGAAAAATCACTCGCGCTTTGTTTGCAACGAACCTATCGGGAAATACCCGATAATTTTGAAGCTCTTGTGGTATTATATGCGGTATAAGTGACTATTACATTTGCTAACATTGCAGACAAGCTGACCTTTTTGTGGGTGTAAAATCATCGAATAACCCCTCCCGCTCTTGGGCAGAGCGAAAGGGAGTGTCAGACTTCTACTGACTAAAAACCACCCATGTTCCTTCTTCGCCCTCTATGTCGAGGCCGCGATAACCGTTGGACTATATACCCGCGGCCCCGACAGGCGTCGGCCCTTTCGGGCCCCTCCCATGTTGCTGACATCTCTTTGAGGCGCGCGTGGAACACGAACGCGCCGTCGACACGGCCTGTTTTCGTCGTGAGACGGACGGACGGCGAGTTAGCCCATCACTCACCGTCCACAGGCCCGCGTCTACGGTGGCCGGAGGTCATCGCGGGACCCCCGACGCCCGGAGCGCCTCCCGCGGCGGCTGGGACGAGAGGTTCTCTCCCTCTCGCGTTCCGCCACCTCCTTCGCCAGCATCACTGCTTCGCAGAAGGAGGCGACGGCGTCCCATTCCTCCTCGCCCCGGACCATGGCTTGCACCAGGGCCGGGCGCGAGAGGTCGCCGCCGCCGATCGCCGCTACGAGAACACGGCGGGGCTCCGCCCAAGCGGGGCACACCTCCACTGTGTGCTCCACCGTGTCCTCCGGCCGATCCTCACAATGGTGGCATCCGGGCGTTTCCTCCCGCCTGATTCGGTGCAGGTACCTCCCGAAACAACCGTGTCCGGTGAGGACCTGCGTCAGACGGAAGGTGAGGGCGCCGTGGCGCCTCTCAAGCCACTCCTCAAAGAGGGGACTTACCGCCACTATCGTGGCGTGCCCTGCAAGACAAGCTGACCTAAAATGAATAATATTAAAGGACTCCTGAATTTCAAGCAGCTATTTCCTATTGTATAAATTGAATGGAATTCTTGATAATTCTTCTGTTTTTAATAACACAACAAAGAATGTGCAATAAAACATTTTAATGTAGAAATATTTGATACTTCAGATGGTAAAGTAGAAAAGAATGTTTGTATGTAAGGAAGGAAAAATGAGGGCAATTCTCTTCAAAGAAATGTTTAATTTCATAATAAGGACATGGGTCCTATGTCATTCTATGAATCGCATAATAATACAGCGTAGAATTCCACCTTAGTTTAGAGCAAAGCCGACCCTACTTCAATAAATTGGCAGACTAACTGATATTCTACTTCACTGCTTCTCAGAACGTTACCGAACATAACAATTACCTACATTTAATGAAAGCCGTATAATCCTAACTTCTACAAACCTCAGTATATCCATCATAAGAGCAACAACTTAGTCTCAGAACATAAACCAGGCGAAAATGCAGTCGGGTCTTAAATCCTTAATTGCTGAAGAAATAAAATTTTACAACGCTGCTGCCATAATATTAGCATAGGAAATCTTTTACTCAGAAGTGTTATAGCTTTACAAAGTATCGGGGACAGTCAAGGATCCTAGGATTGGAAGTATAGAGGGTCTTCTGATGTCAAGTGTGGGTTCACCGGTTCTCGCCTCTTGGTGAGGGCCGCCCCTCTTGTCGTAGAGTGGAACAAGGGTCCATTGAGAAAGTTAACATTTGCAATGTAGGCACTTCACGCTTATGATCTGGTTTTCAATGATGTTCTTTCAAATGTCTAGTGCTTCGAAGATTTTTGCTTGGTTTTATTATTGTTGTTTGGTTTTTTGGTATGGGCGTGCGATGAGGCGGGTTGTAACTTATGTCATTATGAGTGATGAATATGAATGTAGATGCTTGTAAAGCTTGCTTGACATAGAGACTAAAGAAAAGACAAATGAATTGTGTGAGGAATGTTATGAAAGAAAACGGAGTATTTACTAATAGTAAGAAGAGCAATACCCCACGTATTGCTCTTCTTTCGGCGATATGCTCTTCTTTTTACCCTTTATTCTCTGTCGATTGTCACGCTATGAAATGATACAAAAAGTAGTAAATACTCAGTTTTCTCTCATAACATTTCTTACACTTAAGGCAGGAAGAGGACGATAAGTAATACCCTCTGTTTCTGTTTATCTGCCTATTTGATAGTAAAATTGTTAGTGCTTTTAAAATTGCTACCAAAGTAAACGTTCAGGAAACGTTGTACAAAAATGTTTGCTTGTAACAGTCGGTTATAGTTGCATAAATTACCTTAGCTAGCTAGTGACCAATACAAAACTAGGTTACTGTGGAGTTTTAAAATCAGTTTATTTCAATTTGAATACAGTTTCCACTCATGAATAAATATAAATCCTAGCTAGATCTAAGTGCTATGCGAATCTTTCGGCGCCCGGATGGTGTTGACAGGTCAGTGATACTCGTATTGGTGAATTTTTGGGAAATTGTTTTGGAAAGTGTATTGATAAAAATTAAACTAACCCAAACAAGTCCCGCGTGGTGGATTACGGTCCGTATCCTCTCTTAGAGAAAAGGCTTTTGTCGCAGTAAGTGGGAACATTAAATTAGGTACTAATACAATAAAAATAATGTTTTCTTTCTTTCTATATTGACAAAAACAACATGGCGACGTTCTTACTAAAATACATGCGCCAAATGACCCAAGTAAAGCTAAACGAACTAAAATCAAGATAACTGGATAATAAGCATTAACCAGCCATAAAAATGTAATCACAGAAACACATCTACACTCCCTGCTTACATTTATCTTACTGAGAAACACTTATCAATCTGTTCGTCCATTAAAGTGGATACTAAGACCTCAACGCCACATGAAGCTTCACACGCAGGTGTAGGCACAAATAGCTGACAAACCTGTCTTGGAATGGCTGGATGAACTTAATGATAATGGATAGATGGTTGTCGAGCCCGTTTGTTTCATTTGACCATTTTCATTGGAAGTTTAATTATCTTACTACTACTTATTATAAATGCGAACAATTGGGTGAATAGATCTATGTTTGTTACTCAATGACGCTGGAACAGGTGAACGAATCTGGATGAAATGTAGCCAGAAAGATTGTAGTCTGGAATCATACATAAATACACAAAATCCCTATTGTTTATCCAGGTCCAGGGAGCACAATTCTGTAGACAATAATTGACAATTCCCGAATACCGAAAGATCGATTATATGTTCATTATAAATTAACCATTCAAAGAAGACATACTTATCCTATTCGAAGTGTGAATTTTAATTTTGTGCTGTTTTATTATTTATTTTTAATGTAAAATCATCATTACCTGACTAGCAATAGGGATGCAAAAAAAGTGGTTCTAATTAGTCCGTCTGTTAGATTAACGAAAAATATTGGATACGTATTTTTTGTTTTATCAAATCAATAAAAATTTACGAAGATAAAACGCGTCAAATATATGGGGGGGGGGGTTGTAACGTCACTTACCGGTAAAAAATGCCGTAATAATGTCTTAGAATATGACGTCACACGAGTTTTCAAAGCACTGTATCGTCTTCATTGTTTGTTTACGTGAAAAAAGAAAAAATACGTGTCCAATATTTTTTGGAAATCTACCGACGGACTAATTACATTTTTTTTAACTAACTACACTATTGCCCGTTTCCAAAATTTTGACTATAAATTTTGGAAACAGTTTAATGGTAGCGTTAATGTCACTGAACAGATAGATGTGTGAACAGTGTATAATCTACGTTCATTCATTCTCTTTACCGACTTATATCTGCCTCTGTATAACCCAGTGGCACTTAATGCTTCTCACAGATGTACCGCGTACCGCTAAACCGGTCGGACGCTGAACAAATATTTGTTCCGGTACAAGAATGTCTTGATGAACCTCATGTGAGCACAGATTATCAAATTACTGGAGCTGGAACAAAGAGAAGGAAATGAAGGGTAAAGTTACTGAGTTTACGTTTTTTGGCAAGATATTCGACGCTGAACTTCCGAATTTGTGGTGAGAAGATTTACATTATAAAATTTTATACGCTAGAGACACTTTCATGCTTCAAAGCTATCATACAAGCTATCTATTAAGTAGTTAGTTATATATTAAGTAAGACGGTAGAATATAAGACCAAAAGTTTTGTTCACTGGACTGTAGGTAAGTTGGAAACCAAACCGCAGGAAGTTATATGGCCTTAATACGACAAGTTACTTAATCTCTAAGGAAGTCAGGTTAAAAGATAAGGCTTTTTTGTACAGCTTACACGGCTTCTTATGCTAAGACGTGGTAGAACTTAGAGAAACAAAGACAATTAGGAAATTATGTTGGCAGGACTTCACTTCGAAGGAAAATGTTTTATCAAGCTTGAATCACAGGGCTCTTAAACCAAGTAATGGCAACAGCAATGACAGAGAAAAATACCCCGGCCATAAACAAGATAAATGAAACGAAATTACGAGTAAAGAAACAACGTCATACGCGGACCCATAGTGCATGAATGTCCGTGGCGCGATGGCCGACCAAGCTTGACAAATTGGAGTCCCAGGATTATCCTCTCAATGTGCTATATTACGATACCCGGGGAGAATTATATCAGGGCAATCGACTACCACGCTTTGTTTCATTACTTTAGCCGAGTTTTTTAAACGGTCCCGCCGATTTTTGAGCTGGATTATACCGAGGGATTATTTTCATTGGCTGTGGTTTCATTTGGGACATTTGTTCGAGCGCCATTTTTGACACGCGGTTTTTAGCGGGACGTTTCGGGTTTATTTTATTTTTTGGCGGGATTAGCACATTTAATTGTGATACAGTTAGCGTTTGCTTATGGCTTTATGGACATTGTTCCTGGGCACCGAGTCTGCTATTCAATAGTGTCAGAATGGTCTATCATTGTTCTCGTAATTGTTGATTTTGACAACACCAAACTTGTCAAAATCAACAATTATGAGATCAGTGATGGATCATTCTCTTTTTTGTTATATTGTATGAGCTTGTACCGAGATTAATTGTAAATATGGAGTCAGTAAGACTGTCTTCTAATGTCTATGATTACATTTGATTGATTGACATTCTAGTTCCCATTACATCTCAAAAACAAAACCGAATCTTTGTCACTTTGTCAAAGTTAAATGATGAATGTCCGTTTCTTGATGAAAAACCTTGAGCCCGTAATTTATTTGGTATGATCGATAATAATCAATAATTCGTGATATATAAATGACAGCCGATTTTTCAGCGCTCTATCCAGGAAAAATGGAAAATCCGGAATAAATGTGAAGCGTGCAAGAGTGTGTTGACGGTGCATTTTATAAGCAGAGAGCGGTTGGAACAAGGCAGACATGTTTTATTAACATTATTCTAGCGTCTAACCCCAAGACACTAGACATTAGCGACTAAAGCTTGTACGTTTTCTTATGGAGTTTCTTCATGTCTCATACATTTCTGTTTGTGGTTTCCTTATTAATTTATTCACTCTATCCTAATTATGTACTTTCAAAAATAAACAAGAGCAGATTAATTAATTTTGTTTCGGCAGTTTTTATTACTGTACTTGTATCTACGTTTAAAAATTAGCACAGCCACTCTAAAAGTCAAACAAGATGAAACATTGTATAAAAGCGCTCTATTGCGCTTCATCTTATACTTTACCCCATCTTAATATTATAGACGACATGTCGTTTGTATAAAAATGGGCAGCGAAAGCCCGGGGTAAGGTCTCACAGGAAATGAACCGTGGACTTTGTGCCCCTTAATGTTGGAACACGCCAGACCCTGCCGATTTAGAATTACAAATATATTTCACACAACGTCTCCTTCAAGAATAAAGTGAAGGAGGAAACATTTTCCACCCATGGAACCATGTTTACGTTGGTATCTCTTCGTCCATTTATATTCATCAGGTATTACATTTGACAACCCTATCTTGGTACTACATTTTCTCAGAAGTCCGCCTTCCATATTTTTGCGCTTTAAAATAGACCTTACATACCAAAAGGATGATGTTATGCCACATTATAAGATGCATGTTTGACTCCATTAAAATTATCATTCGAAAATATGGCGTTTGGAGCACGCGAGTCCTGCGGGATGATTGTAGAACAGTTCAATTCAAACCTTATTGGAGAAAACGGTAAGTTGATTATAGTTTGATGTGTGAAAGGGGTAATTTGGTAAACTGTTTACGCTAATACAAGCCTCGGGGACCGGTTGCACTCGTATTTACCTGCACGCACACCCTGTCTTTTCCTTCCCTTTTTTTTAGTAAACATCTCGTTGTAAGTCCTGATGGTTTATTTGGTTGCCGTGGACGTGAGCTAGTTACGGCTTGAATTAGTTTTTTTTACTCTGTGGCTTTGAATACAGAGGAGATTGCGTTGATTTAAAAAATCGATTCGGGTTACTTGAAGAAACATTGGCTGTTTTTTGTTTCTTTTCTGTTGGTTTAAAATGTGGTTTGGTGTAAATACTTATTGTACTTCCTACACCACCGTGAGCCAAATATACCTTTGAAGATAAGTTGAAAATGGTTTTAAGACAGCGCTTGAAAAAAAAATTAGGCATGCCCAATTTTTTTTTTCAAGCGCTGTCTTAAAACCATTTCGAGGGTTAGCTTAGGTGAATTCATGCCTGTTACCAGATTTGAAAAATACATACTATTTCAAAAGTTATAGGTGTTTTAACGAATGACTTTCATTTGACCTTTCAGACCCTCCAACAAAACATAATAGAACATTCCTTTGTCATTCTATCATTCTTGAAAAAAAAACATTCGGTTGCGAGACTGTCAATGTCAACATTTTGTAGGTTATGTTTAGCCAGCTTTGTTGAAGTTTGTTTTTGTGAAATATTGTGAATTGTTGTAATGGCTTCTTTAAATTATACTAAGGCGGATTCCCGTAACATACCTACGGTCAATAATGCTATGATTATTGTGTATATGATGTTGTCCACTCAACACAATATAGCGGAAATACGAGGAGCAAAGGCTCTAATGTAAGTATTCTATATCATTGTTTTGATTTATATAAGATTGGTTTATCTCTTGTCATCAATGAACTTATTATATACTAGCGACCCGCCCCGGCTTCGCACAGGTGTTTTTCTCTACTATATTATGCATGTATTATACTTAAAAACCTTCCTCTTGAATCACTGTATCAATCTCAACTGTCAAGGATATGTCACTGGATTTAGATTGACATTGTATTCTTTTTAATTTGTCTGTGGCACAACACCGCACTACATACAGCCTTTTTTTTTTTTTTTTTGGTGGGTGTAAAATCATCGAATAACCCCTCCCGCTCTTGGGCAGAGCGAAAGGGAGTGTCAGACTTCTACTGACTAAAAACCACCCATGTTCCTTCTTCGCCCTCTATGTCGAGGCCGCGATAACCGTTGGACTACCCGCGGCCCCGACAGACTACATACAGCCTCATAGTGATATTGAGAGCACCTCGAATTTAAAAAATCCTAAAAAAATGTACAACCCCTGAAAAAATAAAATAAGCAAATTAGTTCCTTGAAATGGTCTATATTTTGTAAAAAAATATAAAAAAAAAATCAAGTCATGGCCAATTGGCATCGGATTAAAAAAATTGCACCAAGTTACATAAGTAGCTTGAAATTGAAATATGATGCCCGGTGGAGATCTTCAAGAAAGATAACTTCTATCCTTTATTTTGCTTAAAATACATATGCAAAAACCTGTAAAAAATTAACTCCTTGGTATCCCTGAGATCTCTACGTATTTAAGATTCGCTCAATAAATAAGTGGAAACATTTACTGCATACATACCTGTAACAACTACGGTCAGTCAAGTATTACAGTTAGGTATTGATTTTACTTACAGTTGGCTTACATAAAATTTTAATGTACAGTATACTAGTATCTAATGTATAGTTACTGTAATTGTTTGACCGAGAATACTAAAATTTATAGCGAATAACACTAGAGAAATTCAAGTTTAACATTTATTATTACTAAATAGGCGTGCTTGACTACAGTACGGTCACAGCTCATCCGTCCATTTAAATCTTTAGTCCTTTATGTTAGTGTAGAACAGCTGTAAACAGACAAACCTAATTCAGACAATCTCACGACGTTAAAGCCACAAACAAATATGTTTCTACAACTTTATTGCCATGCTCTAACATAAAGTTCCCGCGTTAAGTTGCCAACTTAATCAAACTTAGGCATTACGACTTAGCGACTTTAGTACGAGACAAGATTGACCAAATATAATGTCGGAAGTCGGAGGTAAGTTACGACTTACGAGTCAGCCTAACTTAAGGTCAATGTTTTAGCTTAAGTCGAATTTAAGGCCGCACATGCCAAAGCCGAATTTGGTTAAAGTTATGTAGGTATTGGATAAGTTCTAAAAGGGTTCGCTGTGGTTTGCGGTCTCTTATAAGGGGTCTAAGGGACAACCCTCCGCAGACTGATGGGTCAATTCAGTATATCATACTAAGAAAACCGGTAGGTACAAGAAATTATTTCAGGAATGTTATGAAAATCTAATTTTGATTTTCTCTAAGCAAAATGCCTATACTCGGAAAGTACGTAATACTTTGCAGTCCTAGGGAAAATAATTTTCAACTGACAGCTGTCAAATTATTAAAAAAAAGCTATTTCGATTTTCATATTTCTTTATTCATGTTCCGACTTTCTATACAGCCATTCAATTAGAGCGCGTTGTAAAATTGAAATAACATGACGTTAAGTAAATATAATAGCTTTATTATAAATTAGTTTCAAATATTTCTTTACAATAACATAGGTAGATTCTCCCAACTGTGAAACATGTGCAACGGTTGAAGATGTTCACCATTTACTTGTCGAATGTAATAAGAATAAGAAGGAACGAGAAACATTGATGTCTAAATTAAATTTAAATAAACATGATATCGGTTCATATGTTCCAGTTTTAGCACAGCCGTCACTGGAGATAGCAGTTCTCCTTGCTGATATGTTTTTTTAATTTTTATTGTTTGTTTACTATACTAAAATGTAAAATAGTTTAAGTTATGATGAGGCTGACTTGCCTTTAAGGATAAAAGCCTCCATTAAAATTAAATAATAAAATAAATAAATAAATAACATAGGTAGATTTTGGCAAAACGTTTACCATTTTTTCAATGATGAAAACGAATAATTATGGATGAATAGCTGGCCGGCCACTGAATAAAAACAAAATGGGCGGGAAAGCGGCAATCCGATTTTCTTCGGCAAATTCATGTTTTTATTTTCACTTTCTTTATATTCGTAATTAAAAGCACAGTGTTTACCTCCAGTTAAAGACCTATTGACTCCCTCGAATTATTAGCGCCTGTCTCGGGACTTAATAAGCTACTTTCACCTTAAAAGTATAATAATAATGTAGGTACTATTATTTTATTTCCTCATACACAACCGGGGCAAAACGCAAGTAGCGGACGGCAAGCGCGACATGTAGGTCATTACATGATTGCTTAGACGTATGATTCCTTAAAAAGTGTTTTATTTTCAAAGAAAGATGATTACAAACACACAAAACAGAGAAAAGTGACAGAAGCGGAGCGAAACCAACAGTGTGTGATTACGGGCTGAAATGATGATGATTCCTTACTCCAGGTTGTCTTTTGTTATTCCACCAGCCAACTTCATTAGCAAAATTCTAAACACGACCAAACCCGAACATATTCCAGAAGATACCCGAAGTATAATGGACAGCGATGCGACGTCCAATGGCCGAATAGCCTCTATTCCGTAACACGCACCATAAACTAAACATATAATCGACCTACACGGGAATGTGGCCAGGGATAAGTGACATTGCCAAGGCGTTAAAGCGAAAATTACTCTGAATGGGTCATAAGGTTTTGTGTCTAGACTGGTCAATGCACATTTATTATGCGCACAGCCTAAGTGTGCCAGCATCTAGTGACAAAACATATAATAATTAAACAGGAGAGGCATTACACGATGAATGTGTCTGATCTAATGTGGCATTTCGTTTCAGTTCCATGTATGGGGAGACCCCCCTTAATCTTTGTATGGAAATCTTAAAGCGGTTCACAGAATACGTCTGCCTACCAAGTTTCAACTGTGTAGTTTCCGAATAAAGTGGCTGTGACATACGGACGGACCGAACGGACAGACAGACATAACGAATCTATAAGGGTTCCGTTTTTTTATCATTCGGCTACGGAACCCTAAAATCAGGCTTCCGGAAACACCAAGTGTCTAAAATCACTTTATATATTACTTTTGGAAGACAGTGGCAAAAAAGTAAATGAAACAAATAAAGTCACTGACTCCCGAAAGTGAAATTATTAGACTCTTTTATAGTATTTTCGGAAGTTTGTTTGTTTACGTTTTAAACATAACTGAATATTAGCATAATATGAACGGCAAAAATAAAGGTACCATATCCGAAGATATAGATAAATTATATCATCAAAGTCTATCATCTCTTCCAACAGAAGTTAAATGAAAACCCTGTAACACAAGTCCAAGAAAAAAGTATTTCCGAAAACATGCCACGAAGCCAAAACGCAAAACTTTTCACCAGCATGTAAGACCTTCACCCACGCTAAACATAACCCCAAAACTTCAACATCTGGGAGTAAAACAAGGAGTATAGGAGGTCTGGTTGTTCTGGCTACGTGTGGTAGACAGTCATGTCGGAATTATAGGGGTTTCATCCTCTAATTGCGTCTATAATTAAGTAGCTTAGCAAACGCCTGTGTTTGAAGCCTGTCGGTTATTCTGATAAGCGATAATTGGATTGTATTTTATTATTTGTTGTTATCTGTTTGATTGGCTTTTCGTTTGGTGGTTATATGGGGTGATGTTCTTATTGTGGTCTTCGGATTTTTACAGTTGATTCAATCGATACCAAAGGTTAATTAGGCTCTAATGTATTTATTTTTAAGCAATCTTACCTAACTTTTGAATACTAAAAAACACATCAGAGCTCTAATTAACTTTACTTGGGGTGAATTATATACCTGCAATCACCTCATCTAAAAACTTCATTTCAAGAACCGTCAGCGTATCTTTGTTGTGTTTATGAAATATTGACACTGACAGTTCTGATCGCGTTCAGTTTTATTGGTGAAATTCGGTCCTAACTCACATACGGGTATTTTTGTTTCCGATTATTTTTTTCGATTTGGCTCTAGAGTGAAGAATAATTAAGAGGAATCTACGTGGCTGTTACGGTAATAAAACCTAAAGATTTTTCGCACGACTACCAATCAAGCTATACAAATTCAGTTTATACAGATCTGTCATTGTACGGGAAATTCATACAAAGCGAGGCAATGATATACTGGAATTGTGTCGCCTTGTTTACAACGCGTGTATAAATTTTAAGGAAATTGTTAGAGATGACACCATAGGTATAATGGATGACACCTATTACAATTAATTTTCAAGGTCTATAAACCTTAGACAATTTAACGCCTCACGCAAAAGTTACATAACTTTATAATCTATATGTCGGTCAAAATTGATTTTTCGGTTATGTCACACCTAACTCTATTTTTACGTAATCAAGAGTTTTATTAAATACCTAAACGGACCGTGTTGTATCGTTTTAATATCGGAACGTCTCGATCGTGTGAATGAATGAATGAATGACACGAACATTCACGTTCATCTACGAGTATTTTGGGCGTAAAAAAAGTTAAGTTCGAGTTGTAGTGAATGAGGTTGCGAGGCGATATTAAAAATAATAAAGGAAATCTTGGTGAAACGGTGAAGGAAAACATCGCGAGGTGGATTATAGCCCATCTCTTTCCTAGAGAGGAGGCCCGAGTCCCTGCACTGAGAACATTATAGGCTGATGATGAATCTTGGTATTTTTTCACTCTGTCCTTGATCAGATTTTTAAATAATCTTTTACGAGGCTTTTAGGAGGTTCTTGAGAAATCTTTTAAAAGAACATAAAAAAAAGAATTAATAAAATTCAGTGCTTCAAAAGAAGACGCAATTACGTTTTATGCACGGTAAAATTCTCTTCACTAGAAACCTAGTCTTAATAATATTGCGTTTTATATTGCATTTTTCTTTACTACGAATATTTTTACTCGTGAATGTAGAATACATCTTGAGCATATTTTTCTGTGAAGCTACGATGTCAACAACCAGCTGAAGTGGGTTATTATTACGATGGCGCCTGTTGGGTATTGGCCTAGTTCCTTGTATAATAACATTTTTAAAACTCGTTCGTGGATGGTTTAATGTACAGTCCAAATCGCTGCAATTTGTAACGACGTATGTTAAACTATCAGTTGGTTGATGGTTTTGTCATTTCCACGCCATAAATTGCCAACATGGCTTATAGTTATGCGGTAACTATGATAGCCTAATAAGTAAAAAATGGTTGTGTAAACCCATTGAAAGTCGCTGTGGATATAGGAAACGCTTTAAAGCAATGGCCTAGATCCAAACGACCATTTTTGCGTTTGACTTATGCTACCGTATATTTCAACCTCTTCAATTTTTTGTCAAAGATGTAAAGCAATTATTAAAAAAAACAACCCTGGAACACAAATCTCGCTACGCATCAATCATGGCGTCTCATAGACACCTTAGTGGAGGCAAACCCTTACCCTAATACATATAGTGAGGGTATTCTCAATGTTTGTGCAAGTCTGTTGTTTCTGACATGAGAGTCGACTACCTCTTGTTTTGAAACACTACGGTCTACGTTTAGTCTATAGAACCTTGAAGTTTGACTGGCCCAGGCAGGTTTAACAGACATAAATATTAATAGATTTACGTGAACGCCTGCAAATCTGAAGGCCAACATTCTCGTACTTATCGACGTTGTGAGACCAGAAAGTCTGACAACCAGTCTCTTATCAAAGGGTATCGTAATACTCAGTATAAACTGGATTGTGGAGGTCAGATAGGCAGTCGCTCGGGTCGCTCATGTAAAAAACTGGTATTCAGCTGCATCCGGTTAGACTGCATGGAAGCCGACCCGCACAGTTGGGAAAAGGCTAGACAGATGATGGTGATGTACAGAATCCTTGATTAACGGCCTCGCACAGGGTCCGTTTGCACCTTATATTTGTTTTAAAGCGTGTGTCTGGAAATTATTACAACTTCATTATAATACGCATTACAAAATCATTCATTTAATAGCATATTCATGGGAAAACTAGGTTGGTACTTCGAAAACTAAGTAATTATTCTCTGATAGTTTCCACATACTGGTAATCCGGACGTTTGTATCCCGCTATTTAATTACCAACTATGATATCTGGTAAACTCGCGTAGTTTGTACGCATAGCGCGTTTGACTGGCCTGTTTGTCTAGTGGTTAGTGACCCTAACTGCTATGCCGGAGGTCGTGGGTTCGATTCCCACCCAGGACAAATGTTTGTGTGATGAGCACGATCATTTGTTCTGTGTCTGGGTGTAATTTATCTATAATATGTATGTATTTAGAAATATATAAGTATGTTTATCAGTTGTCTAGTACCCATAACACAAGCTCTGCTTAGCTTGGGACTAGATGGCGTTGTGTGATAGTTGTGGAATATTATTATTATTATTATAGTTTCAGTTAATCTTAGGCCATATTCTAACCAAATCGAAGGTCGCGCGAACATGCGACTATCGCGTTTAATTCTATTCAGATGGTGCTTTTTTGTTTTCCAAACACATCAGTCGCAGGTTTTCGCAAGTTATGGTCGCGATGACTATGTATTCTTGCGGGAAATTGCTTTAGTCAGGACTTAGGACACGAGATTGTATTAAATATGTCAAAATCAAAATATTTTACTTTACAATGGCCTACATGGCACTTATAAAAAGTCTAGAAAAGGTGCACGGTTCGGGTTGTTCGTTCCTTAAAGAAAATAAGCGACAAGAAACTCCATTGCTACTCTTTTAAAAACAATTGGTTTGAAATCCAGCACAATATGAAAACCACGAAAACGTTCCAATTAGCCGCAATGTTTGCTCTACGATCTCAAAGGTGAATAAATCAAGCTTTACGAGCAAATTAACTCAAAACCGAGGTCTGTTCAGGATGCATGGGTATCCTGCAGGGAAGATTCAATTACAGTCATCACGTGCCTTTGGGGGCCATCAATGGTTAACGGAGAGACTGTTAGTCGCTCAAACATTGCTCCCATGATTGTTTACCTTACCTATATATTAAATACTGTTCGCTTTTTTGCTAGCGTGGAGGTCAAAGTCCCACAATAAGTATTTCAGAGAATGTTTTAAGTTCATAAACGTTCAGGAATACGCCAAATGGTATGGTTAAACAGTCGTAAAGCATTCCTCAACTTCAAACAGCGTATATTAATAAATCCTATAGTTATTTAATTGTGATAATCACTTTAAATTACTGGGAAATGGCTACAATAATTAAACGAACCCACAAGTTAATTAATTAAGATTTACTCGACAGAGTCGACACACACACAAGTAGACGCGAAATAACAATCTCTCCGTTTATGGCAATAAGTTACATTATATCTACAATAATCATGAAATTCCAATTCTTTCTCGATTTATCCGTTGGCACGCAATTTAATTTATCGTAAACTCTTTCGAAGCGTTCCATCAATCGTTGCGACCTTTTTATTGAATTTAAATTCAGAAGGAACAATAATATTTCAATATTTATCATGGCAACACATTGATCGTTGAACAGATGGTATTTTTAATTTCCGCAAGAGAAGTTTGGCGTCGGCGTCGCTCGGGTGACATCGGGACGAAGCCAATCGTTCGGAAACACTCGGAATAAAGGTCTATTTGCATCTTTGCACCGCATCTGAATCTGGAATTTGTGCTTTGTTTTGTAAATTAATGAATTTGTGAGCCGATTCTGCTTTGTGAATAGGGATTTTATGTTAAGTTTGATCTGGATTAGTGAAGAATTGAGGGAATGAATGGAGATTGGTTATTTTAAATTTGACCTTTGCTTTTAGCATGTAGTTAGTCCAAACAAAGTTGTGTTACCCTAGGACTATATTATCGTAAAATGTCAGGTCACGTATTTAACTCGATACACAATTTCGAAGCCATTAATTTACAATAAAAAAAAAAGAAAAAATATCCCGCAGTTTTTACAATTTAATTAATCTGGAACGAATTACGCCATCTTGTTTTTTTCTTTTGGCGATTAGCAAATGTCTTAGCACGTGCAAGTTCCATGTGAAGTAAATGTCACTCAGGAGTCAGGAGCCAAATGTAACTGTAAACAAAACCCGCCAAAAACAAAACACAACATATCCAACAGTTTCCTCACAGTCTAAAGTTTCAAATCGCATCAATACTCTAATATAAACTCTATAATAATGAGTTTACACACACATTGGCATGTAGTGTGTGTTCAACGGAGGCGCTAAACTTATCATTTTATGACGTCATAAATACGGGCGGATGGCCTGGCATGAGTACTATAGCGGGGTGCACTACTAGGGGAGTATGGAAGTTGTGCTGTGGGGTACTTTATTGGTAGAGCAATGACGAGCGAAATTGGTACATATTACTTAATCTATACTGATATTATAAAGCTGAAGAGTTTGTTTGTTTGTTTGAACGCGATAAACTCAGGAACTACGGGTTGGAATTGAAAAAAATATTTTATGTTGGGTAGTCCATTTATCGGGGAAGGCTTTAATTAGGCTATATACCATCACGCTACAACCAATAGGAGCGGAGCATACATGAAAAATGTTGTAACAACGGTTTACCTATAGTAATTCTCACTGTAATAATATATTCTAAGGTTACCTAAACTAATATTATAGAGAGGAAAGATTAGTTTTTTCTTTTTTGTTACGATTTAACTCAAAAATACTCTGCCGACTTTGAAAATTCTTTCAACATTAGAAAGCTAATTGAAAAAATATTACTATGTTGGATAGTCGATCTGTCGAGGAAGGTTGTAAGCTATATATTGTGACGCAGACGAAGTTGCGTGGATCAGCTAATACCAAGAGAGACACGCTTGAAATCTCCGAAGACAAGTACACTCACATTTCGCCAGTTCTGTTTTTTTTTCGTAATAGAGGGCGAGCCTGTTGATGGTATTAGGCTCGCAGAGAAATTCCTAATGAAAAATCCCAGTAACATTTTGCTCAACCCGAGCATCTAACCCAGGACCTTATAGTCAGCACTAGCTCACCGAGGCAGTCCAACTAAACCAGAGGAAAGAAATATCTACCAGTCAGTATTATATAAATAACTCCTTCACCACCAGCGCACTTCACTTCGCATATTTTTGCATAACAACGCACCACAGTACACAGTTTGTTCCCAGCGGCCGTCACTAACGAAACTACTTGAATACTCAAGATAACTATTTTTAAACAGACCCTTAGTCATATAAGACAAGGCATTTAGCCAATCTTAGACTCTTTAGTCAATTATTAGCATATCCTGCTGTTATGTAATATGATGCCCGCATCTGCATGAGAACTCCTCTAGTTCATTGATATGACACTAAAAAGGACATTCTCTTAATTTAGCCGTGAGAACGAACCACGGTAGGCGCATTACTTTGTGTATTTTATTTTATTTCCATTGCTCTCAAAAACGGTGAAGGAAAACATCGTGAGGAAACCGGCATGTCCTAGAACCAAAAATTCAAATACACGTGACATCTTCCAACCCGCACTGGGCCCGCGTGGTAGATTACCCATTCCCTCTAATAGAGAGGAGGTCTATGTTCAGCCGTGGGCACATTTATAGGCTGATATGGGAAAGGTTTTCTTGATTCATGGGTCTACGAGAAGAGTCAAGATAATGGGGGCACTTACATGTTTTATGTAGCTAATTAATAGAATTACTTGCTAGCTTTTTAACCGACTTCCCAAAAAAGGGAAAAAAGGAGGAGCTTCTCAATTCGATTGGTATGTTTTTTTTATAACATCTGTTAGATGAAAGTGGACGAAGTAAAAGAAGTAGGAATGTAAGGATCGTACCGTCAAGTTATGTGGTGTCTGCCTACCCCCAAGAGAAAAAGGCGTGAGTTTATACACATACAGAAAAATAAAACATACCAATCGAATTGAGAACCTCCTCGTTTTTGGGAAGTCGGTTAAAAATGAATAGGAACGATAATAATCAGATACTGGGGAACTTTCTAAAAGCAAATCACGGGTGACTCAATTAATGATTTGTAACTACGTACCTAATTGGTAAACTACGAGTAAGTTACTTTTCCTAACTAAAACTATCTTTACAACCAAGCCATAAGGTTCATAAAGGTAATTATTAACCTACGTGTGAGGATAATAAATTACTTACAAGAAGATTTGATTAATAGATAAGTGGTTATGAGCCCGCCATACGAGAATAAAGCCTCTTTTATCTTTATCATAAAAGAAGGTTGTGATTATGTCTTCATTAAGATTATTATATGAGGCAGCAGAATGAGTAATATGACCCTTTTTAGATCCACAAACGGAGCCTTTGTAACGTTAAGGCAGATATGAATATAAATGGATTCAGGGCCTGTTTTATACAGTGTCTAGAGTCTGGATAGTCATACGTAGGTGTAGGTATGCAACATTTCAGAAATGCCAAGGTCTAGAACTTCGTGACAGTGAAATTAAGTGGCTGGTGGCGTACTGAAGCTAAAGCTAAAAAAAAAAAAACAAAAAGAACAACTTATGAAAAAGTAGAGAAAATATAATTAATAAACTATATGTATTTAAACAGATTCGTGTCTGTGAAATTGAAATGAATTTGCATGAAATATTCTACTAGAGTACGTCAAAGAACAATGAAGTGCAGCATTGTCGGTGTAAAGAGAGCAGATAAAATAAGGAACACGACGCTGCGTTTAAAAAACAGAAATTATAAACAAATGTAAGAAGGCTGCAAATAAGATTGAGCAGGTCACATGCTTACAATCACAGGGCAAAAGTCTCAAACTCTTACCACGATGGGTGTTTGAGGTACCGCTGAGGCCTTGAAAGAGGTGGCGATATGATCTGGATGCGCATCGCGAAGGCTGCATTATGGTGGCGCAGGAGAAGATTACCTGGTAGGAATATGGGGGAGGCTTTTGCCCAGCAGTGGGAGCTGCAAGGGAACTAAAAAAAACTACTAGACAATTCAGCAATTTCTAAAACAAAAACAATTTTAATTACACTGTTAATATTATACACTCTCACAGGATAAAACAAAGAATTCTCCTCTTTTAATCTTTTCACTCATATGATACTCGTACCACCATTTATAACACTAATCATATGCACACAAACATGAACTCGCGATAACTCTTCTGATAACATTGAATCCGTTCCCCAAAAGGGGGCAAAGCATGACTGATTTGCATGTAACTGAAGCAAAGTTGCCTATCTCCATCTTGTTAGATTAATGTTAGCTTAGAGGTGCTTCACATGTGTTCGGGTCGGTATGAATCGGGCGGCAAAATCAAGTATATGTAAATACCGCGTTTGGTAAGTGTCCCACTAACACGGGGTATAAACTATTTTTATTTTATGTTAAATTTGATACAAATGTGGTTGTTGCGTGAAAGAGTAACAGACATCCAACCATTCATCCTCTCAAACTTAAGCGTTTATAATAGTAGTGAGATAAGGAAAACGATCTCGAAAAACAGCTAGAACTGTACCGAGACGGCTTGAATGTTCAACGAGTGTTGATACCGAACGGAATTTGCCGATCGGTACGAGCCGAAAGAACCGACACCAAAACTGACAATCCGAACACTCGTGTGATACCCCTTACATCCCTGATGTTAGCAATTTGCTTTGAATAATCTAATAGAATTTATGGAATCAATTATGCGATGTAACGGTTTCTGCTTTCTCGATTAATCTGATGTTTATTATGGTATTCGATATCTCGTTGATAACGCGCATCGTTCATCCCTTATGTGTAGCTCCGGGGGTAATCGTAGGTAATAATTTACTGATTGTTGTTCATTAAAATTAGCTCTTGTGGGTAGGATCGATTAGTGTAAAGCTAGTGTTGCAGAGTAGTTCAATACGATAGCATTTACATTAATAGGCTTTAGCATTGAAAACAAGAAGGTGAATTAGACAAGAGAAATTATGGATTATTTGATAAGGAAAATGGGTACAATCGGCTATTTCACTACTGTTAAAATTCACAGAAATGTGACGTCACATTTCTTTAGCGCTGTCTTTGTCAAGCACGACATTTAAAATCAGTTAAAACTAAGCCATTTTTTGATCGATTTTATTACTTTTTTCACTATTCGTATTTCTGTTAGTTCTTTACAGAAAGCCTCAACTTCGGTCCTTCAGACTTCGTTCAGACCTATTTTATTTTTGTCGAACATGCAGCATAGCACTATTCCGGTTGATAGCGAAGTGGACGAATTTCTTGACGCAGTTCATATTTTATATAATATGTACATATTTTTATTATTATTTTAAGTTTGGTGGTAATTATGTAACAAACTAAAATGTGGATCTAATTGGTATTCAGTCTTAGTTTTAGAGAGGGGCAGTCCCAAGCTAATAGCTCATGACAAGAAAAATATATTGGATTTAATCATTCATAGAATAATAACTTCCTCTTAAACCTAGCAGTTATGTAATATAATTCGTTTTCCAATTTACGTTGTCTAACTTTGCAGAATACGGAAAATTAGTGTGGATAACAAACTAATTCCCTAAATTTATATGCATTTATTTCCCAAACCGAGCAATAATTCATTTCTATATTGTTTAACCGCGTTCATCCAAAATACTTGTAATGTGATTAATTAAAAGATGTAACACCAACCAATCATCAACATCATAATTTTTCTGCTGTTGTCCCGTGTTATTTGGGGTCGGTGCAGGGTGCAACACGATTTTTCTTCCATTCTCTCTTTTTGGGGGGAGGGGGGAGTCATCAAATGACTCCTCCCGCTCGGGGCAGAGCGGTAGGGAGTCTCAGACTTCTACTGACTAAAATCCATCCATGTTCCTTCTTAGCTCTTTATGTCGAGGCCGTGGTATCTCTTTCGAACAACACGCAGCCTCGATGGGTTCCATTCACCCCTGTCAATCGTCACGCTATCATCATTTCATTATCGACATTCTCCTGCTTTTATCCAATTATTTTGGGGTTGGCGCAGCATGTCTTCTGCTTTGACACTTCTCTATAACCCGTCATCTCATTAGACAGCTTCTTTTTTGCCATATCATACTTTACATAGTCCAGCCATCGTTTTCTAGGTCTTCTTCTACATCATACCAATCCACATTCATACTCGTCACGCTATCATTAACTCCTTTCAACACCCACCTAAAATAGGAACACCGATAAGCCGCATGCGTAGTCCCAGGTAAAACCCGATGAGTCAGCAACTCATTTGTTTTAAAATCGACTAACGATCCAAAGAGTGTATTGTAAAACTGGTTGACTTAAGTTATTTAGTACACATAAGAGTATACATACATAGGCACATAGTGAGCTCTAGATACGAGTATGAAGAGAAAGTGACAAATGATGGACAAGTTTAACGACAAAATGTCAGGCTTAACGAATTGATTGACACAAACCATAATGTGTTTAAAGAAAGATAAGTGAACTGCTTGATCAATGAAAAAACGTTACAAGTGCAAAACATACCTAATATCGAAAACCTACTATGGAAAATATTTCATCTATTTCGTAGAAATTGCTCATTCGTATTGGTCGAAGATTTCGTCTTTCAAGAAACGTTCTGTTGTGAAGACTGCATGTGTTCCACTCCATCTTCTGCTTCTTCTACCGATTTCATAGTTCATTGTCTGTCATACAATATTTAATTTATCAATACATAATAATAATTATTATAAAACAAAGTCCTCCACGTCTGTCTGTCTGTGTGTTCGCGCAAAAACTACTGCAGCAATTTTCATACTGTTTTCACCAAGGGAAAGAGTAAATATATATTTTTCCTTGTCAATTTGACTCAATGTTCCAAAGCAATTAAAATTATAGTTGCAAGGAGGTTAATCGTAAATCTAAAATAATTATCTTAAATAAATAGAAACCTGAACCTGAAACCAGCTTTTAATGCTATTCATCTTTCCAAAGATCCTTTAATTCGTTCCAATTCGTCGACTTTGGGTCTTTGCAAGTTTTTATTTACGAATTACATTTTGTTTCCTATTGCCAAGGAGAAGTGTTTAATTTAAAAGAGTTGGTTCTCATTGTGCTAAAAGTTAATGAGGCGAGTCCAATGTTTGTTTGTTTTGTTTAAGAGAGAAAAACACTGAGCGAAAGGAAGACCATCATTAGTTACGCTTGTGAATTCGACAAGTAACTTAGAATAATTAAATCCAGCCTAATTTGTAGAATTCTAGTAACTTGCGATTTTAGCTGAATTCATGAATATACTTAGGTATATCATTCAAAAATCAGTAACTCTATCTGTCTATCTGACTATACTTATATTTTATCACGTTAGGTTGAACGGAACTCGATGAAATTAGGTGGACAAGTAAACCATGACCTAAGTTCTACATCATTTAGTTACTGCATAACCTACAATTTTCATGCCGCATTTAATTTGTTTTTTGGTACTATGGATTTTTATGTGATATAAACGAATAAGAATATACTTCACAAACAAATAACTGGAATCTCACCTTGGTTTACATCCATATTATACAGGATGTAAATTAACCCTTCACACGTAAGTGTGAAGGGTTAATTTACATCAACGTCAACCAAGAATTCTGTAGGTACATCTAACTAAGTACCCCTACACAAAATTTATTGCTGGGAATTGACTTTTTTTTAAATCAGATGTACGTGTCTTGGGTTCAAACTTGAGACTTATGACTTGGTAGTCCAACGGTCACACCACAAGACTATCACTGCTTAGGACATACGATACTTTTTATCCAGAAAAGTACGTTCGCAAGGGATAATTTCCGACCTTTCCGCTGACTTATAATGATCTAAAAGATCCATCACGCTTAGAGCTTTGATACTGAAAAGGGATCAAGTAATCCCTGATAAATCCCGTAAGCCATTATATAAAGTTTATCCAAGCATAATTCATCCGTAAAAGGCAACCATCCGGAAGTGTGGTTGCTTGCTATCATGAACTGCTTTTAATCTTACTTTAAAAGAGTTACAGATAAGTTTATAGTACCAGAGAAGGGTTTTTTGAAAATTTTGTGGTCGCACGGGGACCAATCAATCATACGAAACCAATTTGTGTGGATCTCTCAGTGTATGCGAAATCTATACGAAGCGAGGCCATTTTATAGGAAATGATTAACTTAATGTGTTGCTGTGTGTACTACCGAGTTCACTGACAGTCGACCAATTTTTAACCTTAATACTTTCACATAAGGGTGTAAAGTAGCGGACTGGAAGTGAACATAAGACAATATCGATATTTTTATAACGTAAACATGAGGCCTGCTCCAAAATCTAAAGAAAAAACCTAACATTAATAAAATACACTTGAAACTAGCACTAAATGTGTAAAAAATTCACTTATACGATGTTTTTCTTTGGCTGAAAGTACCAGGAGTGCAAAAAAGCAAGAAGGCGAGCCCAGAGGAAGCTCCTATGAATAATGTAGGTCCGAGCGTATGTTTTTGATAGCGATACCACGTAACTAAGCTTGTTGTACTGTTTCAACAACATTTTTGTTGTTTTTAGCTTACCTTTGTGGAAGGTAGTTGTTTTAAAGTGGGCAAGTACATTACTTTTATTTATGCAGTTTTTGTTTATGGGGACATGTTTTAATAATAAAATGTGTAATGAATAAGTGAGTACATATCCCGTGTTCAGTGTTAATGATGTAGAAATTGCACTCATTTTTTCCTATAAAAGAATTAATTAAATGCGTAAATTTTTTTTTTTTTAGTAAAAATTAGTCTATTTTTCATTTTAAGTTTAAATTCCAGTGAAAAACTTATATTTTTTAAATATACATTATGTATTAGATACTTATTAAGTAAAACTCTAAAATAAATAAATTAAATTAAATGGCAGAACATGAAATAGATCTTTTTTAGGGTTCCGTACCTCAAAAGGAAAAAACGGAACCCTTATAGGATCACTCGTGTGTCTGTCTGTCTGTCTGTCCGTCTGTCACAGCCAATTTGCTCCGAATCTAATGGACCGATTAAGTTGGAATTTGGTATACATATGGATTTTTGTAACCCAAACATGTACGGCTAAAGTAAATAAATGAATTTTGAATATGGGGGTCGCTTTTACGGGGCAAATAAGAAAATTAAAAAAAAGTTTTGCAAACTGTACCATGTGACACATCAAATGAAAGGGCTTACTATGAGGGTCTCAAATATATTTTTTTAATAATTTTAAAATAAATAGTTTTAAAGTTATTTAAGAAAATAGACGAAAATTTACCGTTCCCCCCCCATTATCTCCGAAACTACTGAGCCTAAAATTTTGAAAAAAATACAGAAAATAGTTCTATACCTGTAGATTACAGGAAAACCTTTATGAAGTCCATGGTATAAAAAGGTAGATATATTATATTCATCGTACGGAACCCTCTTCACGCGAGTTCAACTCGCACTTGACCGGTTTTTTTTTGTTAGATGACATGGCCAATGTAGCGTTATTTTATGATTATGTAAGCTTTGCTGTACAGAAATCTTGTCTCAAAGTGTGAATTAATTTGAGAAACTTCATGTTATCATGAAATTCTTTCACACTTTTCTTAGAAGTTTGATGGGCTATGTTGGTTGAACCTCCGTACATACGGTATCTTTCACCATCGTATAACTTCGAGTTTGCTGCGTTTTCCACAAATTGTGATAAACGAAGCTTCTTGTTTTAATGAAAAACCTTTTAAAGATATTAACCTCATGTTGCTCCTTAGAGGAACGTAATGCACTTTACCTAATTTTATTACCTGAGGTAAGTATGGCTACTCAATAAAATTCTGGCTTGGTAATCAAATTGTGTTTTACTCGGTAATTGTGATATTGCTGAATCGAGGAATCAAGTGTGCCTATTTGGAAAATGTGATGAGGTTTTTACTAAGGACATATGGCGTCATTTCAAGTTATAAGTAGGTAACTACATTTCCAATATAACATGGCCTCGGTCAATGTGAGATCAGCATAAACTGGTGTTGTATAGCTTCAGCTTGTATGCCTGTTGTGCGTATATTTTATTTGAAAACAATATAAAGACACGTCATAATTAACTAAGGTATTCTTCAGTTAATGACTTTTTCATTTTCTAGTAGTAAAATATACCTACAAATTATTAGTTCCAAAGAATACTGTAATAGTTCGAAAACTATTATTAGTTTACCTTTAGTATCGCCAATCTTCGTCTTTGGTAATCTGAAAATAAACAAAAGTAATATTACAAAAAGGTCAGAATAACTATTTTAATACTTTAAACAAATAAAGGTAACCGTTTCAATTTATTTACCAAGTAAATAAAACATTAAAATGTATGAGTGAACACGCTAGAAATTAAAATTTTGTTGGGAGAGTATCCCGACAAACAAAGCCGTGATGTTAGCTAATTGTCGGGCCATGAAATACAATACAAACACGACAGCCTGGCGGCCCTATACGGTACACTCGCCGACAGATGGTCATAACTTTATGATTACATTTTTTTGTTACATTACGATTTTAGTTGTGACAGTTTGGGCACGTAATTTTGTTGAAAATCAAGTTTTTGATATTAAATTACTTTGTGTTTTAGTAAGCTATGTCAGTCGGTAGACATTTACCTATTTTACTTATATCTACATTTATTTGTTTTACGCAAAAGTGATTCTTTTCAAATATTTGAAGTAGATCCTTCAAAATATTTATTGTAGGTACACGAACAGTCACGGTCACAATATGTATACACTTAGCAAAGTTCAAAAGCGATTTTCTCGTGAATTAGTAGGTATTTGTAACAAACTACAGACTGTTATCTGTAGTTTGTTACAAATACCTAGTTCATAATATTATGGCTGCTAAAGTAAGTACTATGTTCGTGAAAACGTTAATCGTCAATCAATGCAGTGTGAAATAATCACTTCTAAAAGTTGCTGCGCGTATACATATCAGACATTTAGGTAGGTCGGTACCGGTACCTTTTTTCTATACCATTTCAATAAAATTAAATGTCAAAAACTTTTTAACAAAAAAATAAAACCGACTTCAACAAAAAAAAAAACATACGAAGTAAAAAAAAAACACTGTATTGTAATTTCTATACGAACCTAATAAAAAACAAAATGAACACACAATCACTGTCGCCGGTTGGCGCGCCATTGTTTGCGATAGTTCTCAATTAGATTCGTTTCACAGTCAGCCATTAATATCGCAGTTTATCTATTACCGGTATATTTTTACTATTCGATTTCCTGCTAAATAATACTAGAATAATTCGATTCTATGATAAGTTATCTTGATTAAATCGGAGTTGGTTTTAATAGATCGAGTGCTTAAACTTATGAATAGCTTAAATGATTTATGGGGAAAAGCGGTTCTTTGCCGTTTTATTTTAATTTAGATTATGGGTTGCACTGCTGCAATTAAATTTTATTAAAATAATATTGCAGTGTACCTCATTCCATAATAAATTATGAAGTAACATAATAACATCACGCCTGCAATCCCCGGAGGGTTAGGCAGAGGTTTACCTTATTTATCAGCCACAATTTTGTATTAAAATCATGTTATGGAGGTGAGCCATCAACCGGGCACACATCTAGACTCCGAGGCTGCTACTGAGAAAGGGGTTTGAACTTTTTGTATGGGAGCTGACATATCGACCCACCGTCATTTCGATTTTTGTATGGGCGCTGACATATCGACCCACCGTCATTTCGATTTTTGAATGGGAGCTGACATATCGACTCACCATCATTTTGATTTCTGTATGGGCGCTGACATATCGACCAACCGTCATTTTGATTTTTGTATGGGAGCTGACATATCGACCCACCGTCATTTTGATTTTTGTATGGGAGCTGACATATCGACCCACCGTCATGGTATGTACGGAATGAGGACATGTCGTCGAACAAAAAATGTCTAGTAAAGATCGACATATGAGTACAATGACCGCATAAAAAGTAGACCTTTTACGTATTTATAGGCGTTTATTATTATTATTATTGTTTATTAATAGAGAGTAAGTATAGATTGCATACCACTAGGGGTTGGTTTATTATATGATATCCTTAGGGAACGATTATTTGCATACAACTTTACGCTTATACACGTAATAAGTCTATTTGTAATGATTGCTGTTGTACACATAATTAAGTCGTCGATATATACCTTCAAATATCTCGGTAACGTGACACTTTGGGGTACCATGTTGCTGGACTTTTTTTTTGTTCGTCTATTCATACAATATACCACTTTCATCGTGGGCCGCAATTTACAAAAAAAAAACAAAAACATAATGGCGGACAGATTAATATGCCACATCGGTTAATCTCATGCAGGCAATCAGATGTTGAGGTATCATTATATATTAAGATTTTGAATACCTACAATATGTATACAATATAAGTACTTATGTCGAAATGCTTAATCAACTAAAGCTGATTAACATTAAAATTTTATGAAATAATAAGCTATCATAATGAGTATTTAACTGCTATTCTCTAACCGTAACAAGATAATCCGAGACATCACTTACGGTTACAGGAAATGAAGAGGTCGATTCGCAATCAAGACCTCATATTAACACTCAGAAACTACCGTTCAACCATAACCAACTAGTTTAATAGCTCCGTCTTTGAGCCCACCAACCTGCTCTGAGGGAGATTAATTTTACCCTCAGACGTTTCATCGCCCGAAATTAGTACCTCAATAAATTAGGTACAACATAATCCAGGAAATTTCCATAATATGAAGATTCCTATTCTGCAAGAACCTTACGTTTTAAGTGCTTGCTGTGGCCTATTCTTAATTAGGACGGAACTGTGCTGCCTCCCTTTAGAATTTATAGGCCCGCACATCTTGGAAATTATCTAGACTAAGGAAATTGTCGGAGTTTCCTTGAATCGGTTTTCATATGTGGGTTCGATTCCCACCCAGGACAAATGTTTGTGTGATGAGCACGATCATTTGTTCTGTGTCTGGGTGTAATTTATCTATAATATGTATGTATTTAGAAATATATAAGTATGTTTATCAGTTGTCTAGTACCCATAACACAAGCTCTGCTTAGCTTGGGACTAGATGGCGTTGTGTGATAGTTGTGGAATATTATTATTATATTATATTATTATTATATAAAAGGAAATTGCTGGATTTCGGGAAGATTTATTTATATTTTAATAAGCGGCTGTTGTGTTATTTATTTGAATGATTTTGTTTAAGTATTATAAATGATGGTTCGACGGTGGGAGGGTGAAGAAAATTGACGTTTTAAGAGGCTGTAAGCGGCAGTCCTATTGTGGGTAACGATATAATTGTTTTATTGAAATGGCAACTTAATCAACTGTATAAGCGGGAAATATCAACAAAATAATGTCCCTAATTAACATAACATAACGCTTGTAATCCCCAAAGAGTTAGGTAGAGATGTATCTTATAGTACACCAACATTTTCCCAGTTATGTTTAAGTCCTGTATCATTGGGGGTGAACCTTTTCCTATCAATCGGGCACAAATACAGACTCCGTGACTCCTAATGTAAATATTTGTGTGGCCTACAGATACCTAGTTGTTTCGGGTCTGGGTATTTGTGTATGTGAGTTTAAATGTTTGTTGAACGCACCCACGATACAGGAGATATTCCTAGTGTGGGGCAACGATTTATATAAAAAAAAAATGTAGTTATACCCAACTAGCTGTTGTCAGCGTCTTCACCCGGTACAACTTGAAAATTATCCCACGGAAGGTAAAATCGGGACAAAAACAGGGTTATAAACTATCTGCGTACGAAATTTTATCCAAATCCGTTCAATAGTTTTTACGTAAAGAAGTAACAAACATACACACTCACAAACTTTCGCCTTTATAATATTAGTGTGACTAGCTGTTGCCAGCGGTTTCACCCGCTACAAACCACGGGAATATAAAATTGGGAATAACTATCCTATTTGTTAATCCAGGTTATAAACTATCTGTGTACCAAATTTCATAAAAATCCGTGCAGTAGTACACAAACTTTCGCCTTTTAATATTATAATATTAGTGTGATAGTGTGATTTACTTTGCCCGAACTGGGAATCGTACCTAACTTATCAACCTGTTATTGTAAAACAACGAATATACTAAAACATTTCCACCAAGTTAAACTTATGTGAAAACATACGTGATGGTAAGTGAAACTCGGAGGTTTCAACACCGGGTTCCACGTTAATTCAGGGGCTCAAAAGTACGAGGGGCAAAGCACAAATTGACAACTTTATTATATTCTTAGGGTACGAGACAGAATTACCCCACTACGGGTATACGCCCCCCCGCCTCCGCAATCAAAGTTACCCGCAGATTTTTTAACGAAATGCGTCGGGCGAATTTTTTTTGGTCTTATTCTAGCTTTTTAGAGTAAAGTTCATTTTGCTGTGGCTGTTTTTGGGCGACTGTTAATGTTGAAGTGACTTTTTGTGTGTGTTGCAACAATTCCTTACAATACTTTTGAGGTTTTTCAAGCCAGTTTTCCAAGCAAGAACGATATTTAGGTACGAGTAGCACAATGAAAACATGAATATGCATGCAATTTGCGCTGGCAAACCTACACGCAAGTTCCTAGGAATTCTCACTTGCGTGCTAAGTGTAATATATACGAAAACCGTGATTAAACCAACGCTGAAAACAGTAGGTACGAAATTCTCATTTAATTATAAAAAAATGTAAGTTAAAAACTAAAACCCGACTACAAACCGCGGTCTTAAAAGTAGAAAATAATTCTTGCCTGATATTCATAATTTATATATTTATATATAAGTAAAATTATTATAGAGGACCGCCGTAGTCGCATGCCACTGATACCAGACTGATGCTCCTTCAGAGTCCTTCATTGCGTTTTCATTAATACATAAGTCAGCTGCTGTTGCCGTTAGCAAGGGGCATGCGACTACGACTGACCTCTGTAATAATTTTACTTGTGCTAGTGGATGCTTTGTATAGTAAACGGGTCATGGAAGTAATTTAAGTAAAGTTTTAACCTGAAAACTATAGTATTTACAAAAACAGCTGTGCAAAATTTGGACCCCAAATATCTCCGTCCGGAGAACAGGTGCCCTTCGTTTGCGTTAAGGGTACTTTTACACCCTTTATGTGGCCGCCAGGACCAACCGAGGCATGTAAGGAATTCGGTATGCAATGAGCCCAACCCATCCACGAACCAACCTAGGCAACCACGCCTTTTTTTTGGTGTGTCGGATATCATTGATTGACTCCTCCCGCTCTGGGCGGAGCGGAAAGTTTCAGAGCAGTCCTAAATGTAAAGATCGACCCGAGCAGCAGTTATTATTAAACCACGAGCTCATCAGGTAGAACTACGAACCCTCTAAAGAAAATATTTATACCGCAATCCCGGTATTCACTATCACTAAAACAATTCACTGAATAACTAACATAGTTTAGTGCTTCCATCCCGAAATGTAAGACTATAAACTAGAAAATATAAAAATAAAAGGTTTAGTACTAAAGTCTAATAAACACTAAGAGGATTGCTGCTACTGCTAAGGTTAATTTATTTATGTATCAAAAGACAAAGATTTAAACCGTGAGATTCGCTCTATCGCGGCTATAAATGATTGGGAAACATAATTCTTTAAATCGACAGAACGTTTACTTTTTGATTCTTGTCTCACACATACTGAAAAAAACTTCGCATATCTCGCATGTGAAGAAAGATTCTAGTATTATTTTCAAGACGATAGATTATCTTCGAAGTCAATTTTATTCTATAATGGGCGACCTACGTACGATAAGAGCATTTCTAACAATCTATTTCTTTGCGGAAAGATAACTTTTTTATTAACCTTTAATGATCCCACTGCAGGGAAGGAAACAGGTTTTAATTCTTATTTCCATTTATTTTCTGCCGTAAAGCCAATTTTTTAGGATTTAATACCTACGAGTACCTAACGCAATTATTTTAAACAAACAAAAAAGCTTTTATCTGATTGAAAAAGCTCGGTCAATAAGCTAATTAGTTTACATAACAAATTGTAATTTATTACTGTGATCGTGCAATTAGAAGGGAACATCTGGGGCCCCAGATGGGACTCGAACCCGGACCCTCGCTTTGAATATCTGATGGAAAACATGTCGTTTGTCAATGTCCATTGGTGCTACGCTCAATTTGTAATTGTTAGACATGATTTAACAATTTTAATTCTGGTTTATTGTTATTTTTTTCTCTTGAAGATTGATGGAGAAACTTTGAAGATAGTGATGGATTGCTATGCTAACTATAGCGTTTATTTTCTTCAAGGAATACTACTTATATATATTGCCATTTCTGGTAACACTTATTGAACTTCAAAATGTCCAAAATACAGTACTCAAACCACAAATAAAATACGTTTTTTCTTGCAGCGACAGATACCGTGATCAGTAGGTGAAAATATTTTATAAATTTTTTGAGCGAATCGGATCGCGGTATTTTTGGATACAAGGCAACAGTCTGATAGCGCGATCGTTAGAGACAAACCCCTTCCGTGGTCACTATTATTTTACTAATATGATAACAGCGTTTAACAATGCATCAAAAGTAGAGCTTTACATCGCCTAATTCAAACATCGTTATCTGCATAGCCTATTCCCATCTAAGTATGTTGGGATCCGCTTCTTGTCTAAACGGATGCAGCTGAATATATCAGTATTTTACATAGAGCCTATCTGAACTGCAGAACCCACTAACTGGGAAATACGATACCCCTTGGTAAGACTGGATATCAGACTTTCGGGTTCTAACTACTCGTAACGACTGTCAAATATCTGTCAATCATCCACAAACCAACCTCAGCAAGTACCGCTTAACGTTGATGAAAAAAAAACCCCTCCCGCTCTTGGGCAGAGCGAATGGGAGTGTCAGACTTGTACTGACTATAAACCAACCATGTTCCTTTTTAGCCCTTCATGTCAACGCAGCGGTATCTCCGGTAGCGGTAACAACGAAACCCCGACGGGACAACCCGCAGCCCCGAAGGGGAAGGTTGAGGTTGGTTCCTTACCATTTTTTTTTTAAAACCTTGCCCCACACTAGGAATTTCTCCTGTATCGTGGGTGCGTTCACAAACATTTAAACTCACATACACAAATACCCAGACCCGGAACAACTATCTGTAGGTCACACATATATTTGTTCCGTGCGGGAATCGAACCCGCGACACGCAGCGCAGCAGTCCATTGCTTGAGTCACTGCGCCAACCTTGCCGCCAATAACACAACAGCTTATTTTCAAAATTGCATCAGAACCAGAGCCTTTTTGACATATTATTTTCCCAAGTAACTTTAAACCACTAAAACATACATTTTATCTAATTTCACATTGAAAGCTTGTACTTTAATAAAGACTACTTTCTCTTTACATAAATTACCAACTCACACACACTCCACATTCTGTTTCTTAATTAACTTCAAAATTATAATATTTGTTATTTAAGTTCGCAACTGTGGGTTGTACTTAATAAAATTAAGTTTAAGAATAAAATGCTGTATTGTGGGTAGTTGTGAAATTACTTTTGGGAATAATTTAGTAAGTTCCTACAGTTTACATTATTTGTTCGGGTCGGGTATGAATTGTATTATCATATTAATTTTACAATGGAATTGAACCATTTCATAAGTATAATTATTAAATACTTTTTCAAAATCCTTTTTTGTAGAGTACTGTGGTTGCTATCATACTGTCTTTATAACTTGGGTCGTCACGGTTTTTTCGTTCATTATTCCACGATATCATTTACTCCTTTTCTTTCAAACCATTCCTCACACAGCCGTGCGAAAAGTGAAAAAACTGTTTTCCGTTGTTGAACTTTGTACCTAAATAGTAAAACCTTCTTTCATAAGGTCGAACAAAAACACGTCCAGAACTTGAATCCCCGCGGTATATCACTAATATTAGTAAACAAAACATACAATTACAGCCGATACAACTGAATCACAAAAGACTAGTAGACAAAACTAAATGGTTTTGTGTGATTTTTGTGTTGTTAAGTATATTATGGCTATACCGTTACATAAACTTATTCGTATAGCTATTTATTTTGGGCGTATATGAAGCCTGCATTAAATTATATTGTTTTTTTTTTAGTATATTTGTTTTTTTCCCAGGTACAGAGTATAAGATAATTTATTTGATACATTAGAATCATCATCATTATGTAAGAGGATAAGCAAAAGACATAATAGGAATTTATTTTCACTAGTTCCGTAGACTACCGCCAGGATGTATTATTCGTACATACATCATCTGGAAACCATGGTGGAATAATAGGGAATTTTACCAAAACAATCTAATTAGTCCGATTGATAGATTTTCAAACACTAATGGACACGAAGTTGACGGCACGGTTGGCGCAGTGGCTAAGTGATTGGACTGCTGCGCTGCGTGTCGCGGGTTCGATCCCCGCACGGAACAAATATTTGTTTGGCCTACAGATAGTTGCTTCGGGTCTGGGTGTGTTTGTGTATGTGAGTTGTTTAAATGTTTGTAAACGCACCCACGATACAGGAGAAATCCTAGTGTGGGGCAACGTTTTTTAAAAAAAAAAAAACTTTTTTCATTTAAACAAAAGATGAAGACGAAACAGTGCTTTGAAAAGTCGCGTCAAGTCGTGTGACGTCACAACGTTAGTACTTTTTTACCTACAAAGTGACGCCCCCACAAAACGTCTTTGAGACGTTTTATTTTCGTATTTTTTTATTAAATTGATAAAACAAAAAACACGTATACAATACTTTTCGATAATCTAACAGACTGACTAATTCGATTTTTTTGGTGAAACACCATAATGTCGACGCATCAGAAAAAAAAAACAATAAACATAAAATATCACTGCCTCGTTGGCCTAGTGGTCACAAGCGACTGTGCTGTGCATGAGGTCCTAGCTTGATTCCCAGATCAGACAAAGTTTTATTGGGATTTCCCATCTGGATTTTTCAGTAGCAGCCACGGAGCCTAAATTTGAGCCTCGTTGGCAATAGGATCGCCAACATGGGACTTAAATATTTCTGGGATAATGTAGGTCTACTCATGGGTCAACCTTTGCCTAACCCTTCGGGGTGTACCGGCGTGATGTTATATTATGTTAAAAGATATCAATCTTTTCAGCTTAGTAGTAGTAGTAGACTTAACACCAGCCGCATTCCAAACGTTGAAGCGCTTTTTTTTTTTTTTGGTGGGTGTAAAATCATCGAATAAGCCCTCCCGCTCTTGGGCAGAGCGAAAGGGAGTGTCAGACTTCTACTGACTAAAAACCACCCATGTTCCTTCTTCGCCCTCTATGTCGAGGCCGCGATAACCAGAGGACTACCCGCAGCCCCGACAGGCGTCGGCCCTTTCGGGCCCCTCCCATGTTGCTGACATCTCTTTGAGGCGCGCGTGGAACACGAACGCGCCGTCGACACGGCCTGTTTTCGTCGTGAGACGGACGGACGGCGAGTTAGCCCATCACTCACCGTCCACAGGCCCGCGTCTACGGTGGCCGGAGGTCATCGCGGGACCCCCGAACGTTGAAGCCCTTAAACTTAAATACATAGAAAAGTTAAATAGCCAAATAAACCAACACCGTAATCAGCACACCTTTACTTACACCCCTCATTTCTTAGTTAAAACCCGTTATTTACGATATAATAGTCTAAGGGCAGCTTTGTGCAGCCTCCCACTAATTAGAAGCTCTGGTTTTAAAGAGCTTCCTAGACGGTTACTTGCATATTTTAATGCCTTTATCAAGTTGTTCGGGTAATCGCAACGGGACATCGTCTTGGAGACACACTGCTGCAGAGTGCGAAGAGCGATTTTGATCGTTTACATCATGTATCTAGTTTTTTTCTATCTATATTGGGATAGGCTTCCAATCTGACCAAATGCATTTGAACAGCAGTATTTTACATGGCGCGATCACCTATCTGAACTCCGCAGTCCAGTTAGTAGTACCCCTTTCAGTGACATAACTAGGTAGTTATGGCACTAGTAACGACTATCAAAAATGTACAAATGGGAGCCGGGACCAACGGTTTCACGAGCTTCAGACTTCCAGGCTATCCCGCTAGGCGCGTTCGTGTTCCATGCGCGCCTCAAAGAGATGTCAGCAACATGGGAGGGGCCCGCAAGAGCCGAACGCCCGTCGGGGCTGCGGGTTGTTCACAAGTTACCGCGGCCTCGACATATAGGGCTAAGAAGGAACATGGGTGGTTTTTAGTCAGTAGAAGTCTGACACTCCCTTTTGCTCTGCCCAAGAGCGGCACCCCTTATTTGATGATTTTCCACCCGACAAAAAAAAGCCTTTTCGCTATAATAATATGTAAAGTGCTATAATAATATGGCTGACTGCTGATCACAACTCAGTTAATGTGTAACACGATACCTTTTGGCATGGCTGGTCATAAGACTTGGGTTTCCATCATAATCATTATAGACAGCTTTGTTCTCCTCACCGGTAAGTACAGGTAGCTTATCACGTTTTAATCTTACAATACTGCTTACGGCCGTCATGGGTAACCCTCCAAGTCGCCTCCTCCTATACCATGCTTCCCTGGTAGAACACCTGTAACGAACGGAAAAACTCCACCGCACAAGAACACATACTTGTTTCTCAAACTTGTCTACCGTATGTCCCCCTATTATCGCAGCCCGCAGATACAGTCTCCCCTTCGATGCTATATTTCATACAGTTTCCCGCTGCTAGAGCATAATGAAGGTATTGGAGACGATACTTAGCGAACTTGGAACACGTGTGCCGAGACGATTTGGCTGCCGGCTTTCTACAGTTAAATTTCATTACACTCTTGCGCCTGTAAGCGTTTAAGTTTTAGTCTTTAGTGATTTTGTTCCAGTTTAGCGAGTTGAATGGGAACGATGGAATTTGGAAGAAAAGGATTCAGGAATACTGTAGAAAAGAAAATTATTCTATTAGAGCATTATCGTCAGCGTCGTGTTGAGGAAGAACATATGGTTACCCAGAAAGAAACGGACTCCGACGCGACACTACAACCGTGTATAGTTTTGTTGGAAACAACAGTTTTTTTAATAATGAGGAAAAATAAAATGTGGTGTATCCAGAATGATGTACCTACTGTGTACTTATACCTATGTGGTAACCGGTTTAGCGTCCCTTCCATACTGTAGAGACCAAATTGAAGCATCACAAGGAAAGAGGAAAAAAATATATGAAATATAGAAAGAATTCACAACGTTACTTGTTTGCTAGGAAATAAAAATATAATTTCTAGGATGGCTATTTTTGATGTACCGAAATGGTCGCCAGGTTATTGCTTCTGAATTATTTTGGCAAATTGTCATCATCATCTGCTTCCAGTCTCACCAGATGCTCCTGAATACGAGTCTGACCTTCACAACCCTGTTAGCATTGTGCCAAATTGTAAGGAACAATTTTGAAACTCAGTTAAGTGTGATACAATTTTCATGATATAGGAGACCGATTTGTTTTCATGTCATGTAGCTTAAGGGTTATGTTACAGGAGATGCGAACGACCCTAATATCTCATGGTGTCGGGTAGTTTAAAATAATAAGCTTGTCTTTTCATCGTGGCGATTTAAACAAATGCGTACACAGAAAAAATTATAACATTACGATTGTAATACTCGAAGGGTGATAGATTTATTATTTATTTATTTAAGCAGGTACTTGCAAAACTTACAGTTTGCACGAACGATGAAGAGATGGTGATGGTGATGTAGAGTTGTGCTCCATACAAAAGTGGGTAAGCCTATTATCGTCTATCGGGTATGAATTTAGACTATAGGCTGGTGCTGAAAAAATCTTCATCATGGAAAATCTCCACTACAATTTTGCTCACCTAGCGTTTGAAAGGCGACGTAAAGAAGAGCTCGTGCTCTAACCTGTGCTAACCGAGACGAGCTTAAGGCCCGACCACCCGCGGCCATGCAATACAATAGGGGATCGGACTGGGTCAAAAAAATATGATTCTAATTAGTCCGTCAGTTTGATTATCTAAAAATATTGGATACGTGTTTTTTGTTTTATCAAATTAATAAAAAATGACGAAGATAAGACGCGTCAAAGATCATGAGTGCGGGTCGTGACGTCATTTGTTGGTGAAAAATGTACTACCATGTGACGTTTTCGAGGAATTCACGAGTTTTCGAAGCATTGTATCTGTATCGTCTTCATTTTTTGTTTATGTGATAAAAGAAAAAATACGTGTCCAATATTTTTTGAAAATCTATCTGAAGGACTTATTATTATTTTTTTGTCCGATACCCTATTACGTAGGAGGGGTGCTGACTTGCAGTGAATGTGGACGCACTTTCCATAGCAAAAATTGGCTATTTCAGTCACCAGAGGGCACACCAGCGATGCTCTTGGCAGACCCAAGTATATTATATAGTCAAACCCACGATCTCATCCTCAACACTAAAGCTTACGACAAAAAGACCTACGAGGCATGGATAGAAGTTTTTTAACAAGAAATAACATTTTTGATGCCTCAAGAATCTTTTTCAAGCGTGGTTGGATTACAGAAAGAAAATTAAGCATCAAACAAATACTGAAGTATTTTTTCTTTCTTTCTGAAATTTTGGGGACGTCTTCATTAATTTAGGTTATGATTTACTTTGTGATTTATGGGGTACTGTTGTATAAAAGTTTTCTTTTGAAAGTTACTTAATGTTAAGGTATTTTTCATTAGTCATGCTCTGAAAGTAGGTCATAACATTCCTGCAGAGCGGGTTGAAAGTACTACTTTACAGCCCTAGGGAGAATCACTTTCAACTGACAGCTGGCGAATTATTTAAAAAAAACTATGTCTATTTTCACATTTTTATTGAACCATGTTCCAACTTTTTATACAGCCACTAAATTACAGCGCGATTTAAAATTAAAATAACATAAAGTTAACTTAAGACTTTAATTATATTATGACTTTAATATTATTTAGTTAACTATTTCTCTAAAATAACATAGATTTCGGTAAAATTTTGGCTTTTCTTTTTAATGATGAACATAAAAATACTGGCTTTATAGCTGGAAGACGAGAAAACAAAAAAAAAAGGGGGACAGCGACAATCCGATCAACACTCATTTTTTCTTTAGCTAATAATTTTGTAAGAATAAGCTAATACCTAGTTCTTTTTTTTACTTTCCTCGTATTCGTAATGCAAAGAACAGTGTTTAGCTGGGGTAAATTACTAATTTAGTCCCTCGAAATATTAGCGCTCTCACTGCGTTACGGGCGCCAAACCCTACCCGGGACTAAATAAGTAACTTTCGCTCCTCGGATAACAATTTACTATTTAGTTACAAAATAACTTGAGATTACTCAAACTTAAACCATTACATACACTTTTGAATGTGAAATACACAAAAAAGCGAAGCTACTGTCACAGTCACAAGGCATAATAACTTGTGAAAGTACTCTGTTCCCCATTTCAAAGCGTGGATCTCTATGGAGAAGAATGGGCACGAAACTCCAACTCGTATGTGCAAAAGAGACTTAAAATAAAAGCAAGATGCAACTTTGAAGAATTTTTGACGTTAAGAAAGATCAGCTTCATTGTTGGTCCAGTGGTCACAAGCACGACTGTTGAACATGGGGTCCTGGGTACGATTCACGGATTGGACAGGATGTTTCTGTTCTATTAGGGGTTTCCATGTAGCAGCCACGGAGCCTAAATTCGTGCCCGAATGATGGCAATTGGTTAAACAAAACAAGTGAAATATGGGTGATCTATTAATACCATCTCTGCCTATCTATTTATAGGCGTGATATTATTTTATGTTGAAAAGATCGTTTATTTTAAAAAAGAGCTTCAGACGGTAAGATGCACATACAAATTTATTATCATATTTCAAGAACTGTATTTTGCTCCGATACCCCCAAGATGCAAACTCGGAAACTCGGACGTAGACAATTTAAATAAATAAACTATAGCGAGTCGCACTAGCAGTCGCAACTCGCAAATGAAAATTGACTTCAACTATTTTGAAAACGCATAACTAATATTGCGAAGAGCTTTTCCCTGTTTGTATCAAGTTTTGTTCAGACATTTTGTGAAAAGAGAATTCATAAAATAAAATTACATAATGAAAATTGTCGTTGATGTTCTAAAACCACTTTAAAAGTGAGCATTTCAAGGTGGCGCTATTTGTCAAAAAAAAAAAAAATGCATTGCTATGTCAAACTTGGTTCATTTATTTTAGTTCTGAATTTTCGCGCACGCACACATATAAGTTTAGTATTGACATTTTGCTGCCGTTTAAAGTTTTGGAAGACGCGTTGTGACAGCCAATCAGTAACAAGCAATGTGTCTATGTAATAGGGATGTTTACTAACTTAAAAAAATATGATTCTAATTAGTCCGTCTGTTAGATTATCGAAAAATATTAGATACATATTTTTTGTTTTATCAATAAAAATTGACAAAGATAAACACGTCAAAGATTTGAGTGGATGGTTGTGACGTCACTCACCGGTAAAAAATGTAATTTTAATGTCTTGGAAAATGACGTCACACGAGTTTTTAAAGCACTGTATCGTCTTTATTGTTTGTTTACGTGAAAAAAGAAAAAACACGTGTCCAATATTTTTTGGAAATCTATCTGTCGGACTTATTAGATTTTCTTCGTTAACTACCCTATTCGACGTCAACACAAATTATAAAATAGAGCACGGTAGTCCCGGCTGTCATTTAAAGATGTCTGAAAGTGGGTACAAGTAGGCAATGGCACGAAAATCTTTTAACCAGTCTTACCAAAGTTACCAAAGGGTATCGTTTTACGTATCGAGACTAACTGGGTTGTGTAGGTTCAATAGGCATTCGCTCTACGTAAAATACTTTATTTATTTTTATTTATTTATAACCAACTTACACTAACGTAACACCACAGTTCACCACACATATAAGTTAAAGGTTGAACATAAAAATACACACACAAAATAATTAGAAATATAAAAAATAATAACAACAATATTACAATAAAAATACTGGTATTCAGCTGCATCCGGTTAGACTGGAAGCCGACCCAAACATAGAAAGTTATTGGGAAAAGGTTAGACCGATGGTGATGTTGTACATACTATGTATTACCTAGGTATAATGACGGAGTTTTTTCACTCTCCTATAAAATTTCTATTTACGAAATGACGTTATTTCCATTACGCGAATACTTTTAAACAATCCAGATCTAGTTCTCAAGGTCTCATTTTTAAATTGTGACTGACTTTTATAAAGGTTGACATTAGAAATTAATGATCCAATGTTACGGCTTTATTTGAGCTTCAAGGAATTTAAACTTATATTAGCTTGGCAGGCAGATTTATGAATGAATAATTACTATAAAAGTTCTTTATTGGCGGTTCCTAATTACATTGAAGCACAAACTTTTTATGACATCCACAAAAAGTAAAAAAATCTGTTAAAACATTACCCTTTTTGAGGAAAGATGGGTGAGAAGGTGTAGGGTTTGAATGGCCCGTGACCTGGCCATGTAATGAGCTTACGATTAGGAGCAGACCGAGACTAAGTATATCAGTAAATATTAAATAGACCTCTTTTTAAGTAAAAGATACACCTGTACTAGGAGATCCCGATCTTGAATGACAAATTATGAAATGATAAAATGATAAACAAAAAGAAAATGAAGTTTAAACCAAGAATATACTATGAAATGAAAAACTTATTAACAAAAACTTCAATAAATAATGAAACACAAAAAAGTGATAAATAAACATAAGAACAAAAATCTGTTTCTGAAGTCGGTGACTTTTGTTTAGTTGATTTAATTTTTTTGCCACCAACTTCAGAGTCTAATTTTTGTTCTAAACTTTTTTTAGATGAAGTCGGTTTAATTTTTTGTTAAAAAGTTTTTGTTTTTCACTTTTTAGTAGTTCACATGTGCTTACCCCTTCAAACCGTACTGGGGCGTGATGTTATGTTTTGAACTGGTGTAAACAATAGACAGACATGGGATTTCAGCAATCCCAGTCCATTTGCTATCACTTATTGAGGGGTTCCGTTGCCTATCTCTAAGGTTCTTCATGAGATCTTCAACAAATTGAAATGGGATCACTCCGAGAAGGTACTCTTCTTAAGTTCTCTGAAGTTATTTGAGTAGTTTTATTATGGGACCACCTGGGAAGTAAACCCTTTCAAACAAAACAAAAATAAAAACGAAATCGGTCCCGCCATCTTCGAGTAATCGGGGAACATGCATAAAAAAAAGATCCGAGGAATTGAGAACCTCTTCCTTTTGGAAGTCGGTTAAAAAAAAAGGCGTTGAAGCATGATGGCCGCATAAAATTAAAGTTTTAAAGTAAAAGAAAATCCATTATAACAAATACCATTAATGCCATTTAAAAACAAAATCCCTTGTAACGGGAAACCACTGAAAAACCAACACAGCAGAAAAGTCGCGAAAAGTCAGTCGAATCCTTTAATCTAAGTGTCACTCGACTTACAGCGGTCGCAATTGACCCCATGCAAGCGGACCCACACGTGTCCTGAATACTTATACCTTCACAAGTTGCACTTTGTCTTTTTTCCTCTCTTTACGATTGTAATCTCAAGTTTACCGACCGTAAAACTCGAGGTAATAGAGACCCGAATTAAATTGGTATCTCGCTTTATTGAGACGCACGGCAATTACTGTTTTATGATTCAATGATAAAAATGCAATACTCTCCGTATTGCATTTTTACTGTGGGTAGGTCATCTAAATTGTATGCATGTATATTGCAATTAATGTGATAGTTATCAGGTTCATTTGTGGAAATTTGTAATGTGTACTAGTGTACACATTACAAATTTCCACAAATGAAGAATGTTGATGAATGTTGTGAAGGTAGTCCTTCAAGAGCAATTATTAAATGTAGATATATACTCGTACTTAGCAACATTGTAAAGAAATTTCTCTGTAATAATTAACGTTTTACGTTTTCACAAATACAGTATTTTAGAAATATTATTATACTTATACTTATTAATACTATTTTACACGGGGAAGAGATAAGGGCAGGAGAACGATGATAGGGGTTGTGGGGCTTTCGGGACCGGGACCGCGGTCCCGAAAGCCAGCTGTAATATTTTAATTAATTTGAAGTAATTAATTACATCGGGACCACAAGAAAAAGGAAGTTAAAGTTCAGTTGGAAAAAAGTGAAATAATATTATGATCAACAATAACATGATTTTTAATGTTTACTTATGTTCTAATATAAAGGGTGTAAAAGTACCCTTAACGCAAATGAAGGGTTCTTGTTCTCCCCATCACTGCTATCATTTTTTTGTTCTAGACCATACCTGAGAACCCTCTAGTTACGGGAGTTATTGGGGGTCGAAGTTCCAAATTTTTCACAGCTGTTTTTGTAAAAACTAGTTTTCCAGGTGATAACTTTACTTAAATTGCCTCCATGACCCGTTTACTATTCAGAGCAGCCACTAGCACAATGTTTTAAGAGTGCTACATTGAGTTTTACCGTAAATTGTGATTTTTGACCCCAAAAAAAAAGTCGTTTCCCAGCAGAAAAAATTGCGTAGGGGTACTTAGTTTGATGTACAGAATACTTGGTTGACGTTTGCGTGAAGGGTTCATTTACACCCTGTATAGTAATAATATGAGGGGTGAAGGGCCATCGATGCTCAAAACGATTACCACGTGTTTAGTTCATCATTCAGAACCCTAAAATGTTTTTTTGTCGTATTTAAAACAACAGATATTTTCATACATTCGGCTAAATATTGACTTATGTAGGAAATAGCAGATTTTCTTTGTATTTAGTCCAAAATACTAGTAGTAGAAACAATTCATTCCCGAGGAAATAGCTTTTAAATTTTTCTTACTTTCAATATTTCATTGCTCCTGATTAAGTGATATGAGCATCAAGTCGAAGTAGGAATCATCATGACTGTCAAAGGAACGATGGTCATTGGAGCAGATGATCCTCGAAAGCAGACCATATAAGTACCGATAGCGTAAGAGGTTCGACCAATTTGCTAGAGCTGTTGGACTTGTGAAATGCTGGATGCGGAAGGTGGAAAATCGTGTGTTGTGGTCGTATTAGGAGGGGCCTATCTACAGCAGTAGGCTGCGGTTTTATTGACATTTAAGTGCATTGTGATACACACATGCATAACGGGGCGTATTCTCTCCCACATTTACTTTCCTGCTTTGAAAGCAAGAGTGAATGAGAATGAATGAGATCTTCTGAGTTCGCTCGTTCCATCATAGACCTCATCCATCACGTTCCATCAGGCGAGATAAAGGTCAAAAGCTTAACAAAAAAATGCTAAGACTACCGAGTATGAGGGCCTTTTTGTTTTTGGGGGGTGTGAAATCATCAAATATGGGGTCCCATTCTTGGGCATAGCGAAAGGGAGTATCAGACTTCTACTGACTGAAATCCACCCATGTTCCTTCTTAGCCCTTTATGTCGAGACCGCGGTATCTCTTACAACATTCCGCAGCACCAACGGAGTATGAGGGCCTGGGTTCAATTCTCATGTTGGTCCAAAAGTTTTTGATTTTACTCATCAGGAATTTCCAAAAGTAACCACGTAGTGTCGACTTGTGCTCTGTTGATGGCAATATGTTGGCTTCGCCCCCTATTACATGAACTTAAAACATAACAATTAGGAGATAGGACAAAAAAAAAATAATAAGTCCGTCAAATAGATTTCCAAAAAATATTGGACACGTATTTTTAAATAAACAAAAAATTAAGACGATACAGTGCTTCAAAAACTCGTGAACATGATAGTAAATTACCTACAAATGACGTCACAACCCCCCACTCGTGATCTTTGACGCGTCTTATCTTCGTCAGTTTTTATTAATTTGATAAAACAAAAAAAAACATATCCTTTATTTTCGATAATCTAACTGACGGACTAATTAGAATCATATTTTTTTGACTCAGTCTGATCCCCTTTTAGGTAGACCTCTGACTAAGCCTCCGGGATTCTAGGCATTATGTTTTGTTAAAACGGTATAATATGTTTACCAACTTACTTGTGCCATAAGCAGTGACGCCTGTGAAGACTTTGTTCTGCTCATTTTAATATTGTTCACTTTAAAAGTTGTGTAAGTAATAGCTCCAAAGTTAACCGCTCTAAAGTGATTAAAATTTATTGTTGTTCTTGTTTACGCTTCTAATCCACACGGAGAAGAGATAATATATTTAAAGACATACATTTTAAATTAATTAGAGTTGTTTTTTAATTGTTTTGTTGTTCTACGAAGAGAGGGAGAAAACGTTTGTGATTCAAAGCTGCTGTAAATACTAGTATGCGATGTGCAATAAATTCAAGTGTACATAACATTATGCCTGCAATTCCCAAAGGTATATTAGAGGTGCATACTTACATTTCGCCAGATAAGTTTAAAACCCATGTGGGCGGGCATAGGGCACTTTAACATGGGTCGTGGTGAACCTATTGTTGACGTCATTATTTTATGTCACGGTTGGTGCAGTGACGGATTGATTGGACTGCTGCGCTGCGTGTCGCGGGTTCTATCCCCGCACAGAACAAATATTTGTATAGTCTATAGATAGTTGTTTCGGGTCTGGGTATTTGTGACATAGGCTACTTTTTATCCCTGTATTCCCACGGGAACGGGAACTACGCGGGTGAAACCGCGTGACGTCCGCTAGTACCTAATAAATAGCATTTGAAATTCAGGTACAATGTCATGTTATGTAATTAGTGAATGATTTATGTATTTGCATAAAGCAGTCTAGACCATTATCATATTTTTAATCGCGTGTACTTTGATGTGGCGCGACTACAGGACTAGTATAGTACAGCCGAACAAAGAAATAGGTGTACACCCTGCAAAGTTGACAGTAGGTACTTTATTGTGTAGGCGTAGTCTTTTACAGCATTTCATTATGAGTTGTGTGCAACTTAAAAGTAGTCACAGAGATAATTGTTCTTATCATGGGAACGTAGTATTATGTAGGTAGGCACGCTATTTTTGTTCATTGGCCCAAAATTTCCTTCTTTTCCTTCATTACATCTTACGGTGGTCTGTATAGGATCGTCTTGTGTGAAAAGACCATCCGTTGTAGAGATGCCAACATAATTATCAAGCAACTACATTCTGTCAAATTTCTTTAATAGACTTTCAACTTTTGCAGCGAAAGCCTTATAAGGTTAATTAGATAAAAAATGCAGTTTCGGGTAGCTTTATGTGCTAGGGTCTGTAAACTCTTGTTAATTTTGGTGTCCCTTTTTGTATGATATTGTGTATGTACATATTGTGTGCACATAAAGGGTTTGATAAATAAATAAATATAAGTTATCGGTCACGCTGTAAGAGTATTTTCTCCTGTATACATAACTCTTTAGTAGTCTGTACGCGACCCACTTTGAAGCATTGTTATAGCGTGCATTGCACCGGCATTAATGGGAATACACTTTTATGAGATCCTTTGAATTATGTTGTTTGAGTACGTTTCAGTGTTACTCAGTCAGCTTTTTATTTCAACACAAAGTATGAAAAGGTTATAAACCCTTTTAATGTTATCAATTCAGGGAAATGGAGAAGTACTTCATACTAATTAGCGCCTAAAAATGTTGAGACATTTTTTTTTGTAAATAATGGCACAGTTAGCAATTTAAGTTACTGTTACATTTCTCCAAAGCCATTGTAAGTCGATTAACTGTTTTTCGGCATTTCATTATTTTAATAGTCAAAGTTATTAAATATTAATAAAAGATTATTCTACTTGTAAACCAATATTAAGCTACAATGTGCCCGCACATTGTAGCTTAATATTGGTTTACAAGTAAAACGCATTATTTTACAAGTTAAATGCATTAGGTAAAAAAACATTAAAATCAAAATCCCAGTCTTTATTTTAGGTACTCCAGCATTGGCAAGATTAAATGCAATAAAATCTAAAATACAAGAAATATATGAGTATAAAGAAAGAAAACTATTAGTACTCGTATTTGCGCTATTGAAAATGCTTCTTCCTTCGGAAGATATTGGTTTTCACACAAGAAATTTCAATAAAAGAAAAAACATACACACAGCATCTGTTTCTTCGTTTATATTTGAAAAAATAATTCGAGAAGGAATTTTGATTGCGCTTGTCGTGAGAAAATTACTATAGGTAGAATGCGTATGTTTACTTGTTTTAAGATCCCATTTTACTGTCGTATTTGACGTATCAAATAAGTGTAACTAAATATTAATGTTTCGTAATCAAAATTAAACTACGGACTACTTCATTGGTCGCATGCGCAATTGCTTATTGTTTTAATTTGACGCATTATAACATATTAGATGTTCCTATTTTCAAGCTTGAGTACTTAAACTTTTTATTAAATGAATAGTCCTATTCTGTTTATTAGTGATATATTACCAACTTATGTAACGAACAGGGTGTCTAAAATGGCCGCTTTAGCAGAATCGTAATATGAATCATGTTAAAAGTTTTATATTCTGTTACAACAGCTTGCTCACAGCGTGCCACCCTAGCCAGCCAATGACAGCTAACCATAACCATGCCACTCTAGCAAACCAAAGCCATGCCACTCTAGCATACCATAGCCATGCCACTCTAGCCAGCCAATGACGGGCAACGACTCGCGAGCCAATCACAGTCAAGCGAAGACACCGCCATAACCACCGGATGCCTCCGGTGGGGATATCAGTCTATATAATGCCCTGTAAGCTCAGTTTCGAGGTCTTGTCGCGCTCGATTGTGAAACCTGTAAGTCGAGACTCTGTCCAAATAAAATAATGAATCAGTTCCTGTCTATTTTTTACCACTGTCGTTACAGTCAGAAGTGGGATCGAATAAAAAAAAAAAAACCTACGATAAAACGACGCTCTGCTAAATTTAAAAGTCAACGGTCACCTACTGTGGAGGACGAGGTCTGAAAATTCAAACGAAGAACGTTGATGCACACCGCCTGCAAGGAAAATATTGTCTCCCATCCCAGTATCACAGGGCACAAATTGAAAAAGCAGGCCACAATCTGGATGGAACACGAAGCGCCTACCCTCAGTATCGCATTGGTCATTCCATAATTTGACCTTGAAAACGAAGACTGCGGCCAGTAACCACCTGTGAGACACTTTGAGTTACAAGAAGTATCCATCTCTCTGCCAGCAACGGTTCTACGGTAAATTAAGACTACCTAAAGATTGTCAACAGCAACCAAGGACATGGAAGGAAGGAACCGACCTACTTCACGCTGAGAGCTGCCAGGAACCATGCATAAATAACAAGGTCAGTAAACATGCGAATATTTGCCAAATTAGCCAAATGCCATTAACCAAATATATAAGCCAAATGTGTTTTACCATGGAGTGCCCCATGAGTTGATAATTATGCGAATCGTAGACAAAATACTTAATTTGGTAAGCCCGATATGTAAATCTAATCATAGTCAGATAATCTGTATAATATTATCCCGGTACAAAAAAATGTTTTACGAGTAGGTACTAGGTAGTTGTGTACTAAAGAGTTGAGAACTTAAAATGTACATATTTAGTTCAAGTGCGCATTAGATTATCCAACAATAACAATTCCAAAGTAAATCATGTAGATCAGATACTTATAAATAGCTACAATAATTTTATTAAACTATTATCAGAGATATAGATAGCATTCCTTGACGATCTCTTGCTACCGCCAGCCGATATTCAAACAGTTTTAGACTTATTGGATATAGTTCTTGACAAATTGAAAACGAGGAACTTAAAATTAAATATGAGGAACTGCAAATTTTTACATATTTCATAATTAGGGTATAAAACATCATGACGCGATCCAATTCAACCAGGTGAATTTAAGTTGATCGTCTTAATTTCTCATCCCGAGTAATGTAAACGAAGTGCGTCAGTTTATTCTATCTAGTTCTATCTAGTTACTAAAGAAAGTCCATTAATAACTTAGCAATAATAGCTCGCCCGTTTATCAAACTTACAAAAAAAAAGTACGATGTGGGTATGAGACAAGTCACATAAATCTTGTTATGGAAAAAAAAAATGTTATAGGTCGGTATTAGTGATTATGTAGGTACGATCCTAGTTTTCCAACAGAAATTCACACGTATTGCAGGTATTGCACGTATCTTTTATAAAATAAATTGACGGTAGTTTGCGCCCTGTCTTTTAGTTTAGTCGCGTTACAAGTCAGATAGAGTGTTTATCATGATTTTGGGCTTGAATCTCTTGCGGTGATAAAATTGTTGCTAAGATTTCGTATTATGACGTGTTATGTAAAATGTAATGTAATTCGGACTGTACTGCAGTACGCGATACAATGACTAATCATGATCTTATGCCATGTATTGCCCGATATTACTTTTCACTATGGTGACCGATGAGCCAAAGCCCAAGCAAGCTAAAACGAAAAGCCAAAGTCAAAGTCTATGCCTATCTTAGGTAAGTAGATCGTTCGATAGATGCCGTTTATTGTGTACCATTTAGACGTGAACGATTTGTTCAGTACTGTGCAATGACAAGATGAAAAGCCGAAAAGTAGTATTGTTTTACTGCGAAGTGGGTGTACAGATACCTATAGTGAGTAATTGTGTAATCGTTGATGGTAGGCTATAACGTAAACAAACCTTTACGGTACCAGATTAGTTGTGAGTTGTGTCAAACTTCGCGCGATGGAAAATATTACAAAATGCATCATGACAATAACAAGGAGTAAAACGAAGTTCTGAATTTTATAAATATCAACAAAATTTCTGATTTCCAAAAATAACCCGATTTATAAGTAAATATTATTATGTGACGTCATGTTTACATTGTGCGTACTGTAAAGGGGATAATGTAGGAAAGAGGGTTAACGACATCCAATTCTAAATCTAACTTAGCTCTGATAATACATGACAGTAGCAAGCTAAATTTTAATTTTAAAATGGTGATAAAACTGATGTCCTGAAACGAGGCTGCGCCTGTGGGTATCTTGGGGGCCAGAGTTGCATTAACTTAACATTAGTACTTAATAGCTTTAAACACATAAAGTTATATTGGAAAAATAGAAAAACGTATTCTTGTGTAGTGTGTTAGTGTGTATAAGTAATGAAGTTTTGCCATCGACACGCTAAGAATTATGTGTGTGAGTATGTACATGTATGTGTGCGTGCGTCTTAATGGTATGATGTAATTAACTTAAATTGTTTCTTCCGTTTCTTCAAACGATAGTTTGGCAAAACAGTTTATTTATATTTTCTTACATGAAAAATGTTTCATGTTTTTAATGTCGCAGATAATATGGAGTTCTTATAATACTGTTAATATTACCACCGGGTACCTATAAGCCTTACGATTTATCCCAGATCGGGTTGCTTCAGGCAACCAGGGCAATCTAGGCGCGGTAGGGTTATCTCAGAAATGGGACGTAACTAAGATAAAAGGTGAAAAATGATAATTCAAATTCAAACTCTTTAATTCAGACAAGTGTCCATAGTGTTAGTAACAACAAAATAACTTAACGACTAGGGTTAGTAAACTTAGTGATAAGGCAAAAGAAAAAAAAAAGGAAAGGAAATATGTTAATAGTGTGATTTACAAAAAAAAAACTATGATTATGTAACTTTGGCGCCAGGCGATGACTACTGGCGGCAACAAGGTTTAATGCTTTTAACATCACGCATGTAATACCCAATGGGTTAGGCAGAGGTACTTATACTCATGAGTACACACACATTTCGCCAGTAAATTGAAATGAATTAAAAAGTGTTTATTCATGGTTACATCCGAGTTACATGGTATATTACTTCTGTCATACTGTAAAACAGTTATATTTAATTTAAATGTAACAAATTGTTGGTACGTTTCCATCAATAACAACGTCACTTTTACCTACAACTAAACACATTTATTGAACACAAAAGTTGACTATAACGTAATGCTATAACATTTAAGTTGCGTTAAAACACTTTAATTAATAGCGGTGAAGCCGAAAACATAAGCTAGTATGACATAAATATATACTTATACAACAATAAATAATCATAAATGGAATCTACACATCTCTTGTAATGAGGTTTTTACATAGGTGTTAAAAACAAACTTTCCTAATTTATTTTAAAAGACATTTTCGTGGTACAGCTATTTTCTAAATCGTAAGGTATGTCGTTAAAAATTGTTGGTACTAAGCATTTCCTACATCTTTGTCCATAATAATTAGTACAAGTGGGTACCTATTACAAATTTTCTTATGCATTTATTCCTTTTCCTTCAGCTTAAAGTTCCATGCTATAGGGGGCGAGCCAGGTTAACTCTTGTTTGTTAGAGGATTTGTTTTCTGGCCATATTATGTGATATTGAGGAGTTAGGTAATGATTGACGTAAACTAAGAAGTATGAAAGGTCATATTATATGATACAACGGGTTTACAGGTTTAGTATCCGCTGTCACATATCGTAGCAGTGCTTTTGTCTGATAGCACCAGTAGTGTGAACGAATAATTGAAAACCGAAGGTTTCATAAATCTCCTGAGAGGTCTATTGCCCCATTTTAACTTGGTTTTTCTGAGCTGACTTGTAATCACTGTTTTCTTGTTTCCATTGCGGGAGCAATTGTTCCAGGACGGCCGAATGTTACAACAGCTTGCTCACAGCGTGCCACCCTAGCCAGCCAATGACAGCTAACCATAACCATGCCACTCTAGCAAACCAAAGCCATGCCACTCTAGCATACCATAGCCATGCCACTCTAGCCAGCCAATGACGGGCAACGACTCGCGAGCCAATCACAGTCAAGCGAAGACACCGCCATAACCACCGGATGCCTCCGGTGGGGATATCAGTCTATATAATGCCCTGTAAGCTCAGTTTCGAGGTCATGTCGCGCTCGATTGTGAAACCTGTAAGTCGAGACTCTGTCCAAATAAAATAATGAATCAGTTCCTGTCTATTTTTTACCACTGTCGTTACAATTCTTAAAATGGACTTTATATTTATAGACATTAAGTCCATTTTAAGAATTTAACGTGATTCATACTAAGATTCTGCGTGGATTCTGATAAAGCGGCCATTTTAGACCCGCAGGAAGCAATAATGTAAGAAATAAGCACAAGTTATCAAATACTAGCTGTTGCCAGCGACTTCCCCCGCTACAACTCGAACATTATCCCACAGGAAGATAAAATCGGGATAAAAACTATCCTATGTTATCATGTAACCAGGGTTCGACTCCCGGGTCGGGCAGTGTTATTGGGTTTTTCTATCAGGATCTTAACTAACGGATGGCAATAGATTCGCCCCCTATTACATAGGACCTAAACCATAACTCTCACCTCTGTCCCAACCCTACGGGAACTACAAACGTAAAGTTATGGCGTATGTATGGTATTACACGACTGATTTTCAGAAAACAAGGTCTTTTAATTCTATCTAATCATCTCAATTTAAAAATAATAAGATTGCTAAATCACAATAATTTGAAGATACAAAACTCCTGATAGAATAGGTACATCTTCGTTACATAGATACACTGGCCTATAATTATTAAAAACAAACAAATCTAATGATAACCACAGACCACGAGACTCTTTTATGAAAACAAAATGGCGAGAGGCGAGCCTAACTTATAATTTAAAAACTCTTTCATCAGTTCCAAATTAAATAAGTCCCTTCGCCGTAAATTATCACTTTCTCTATTTTATTTTCCCCACAATCAAAGTTGTAGCAAGTTGGGCGTTATCAAGCCTCGGTGTTCACTTAGATAAGTCGAGGTAACTTAGCAGGAACTTAGAGATAACTTGGTGTCGGACGCGGTTCTCTGGGGGTTAACATCTAAAGTCCGGTTTTGCTCCCTTTCACGATAAAATGTACTGCGTGACTTTATTGTGTGTTTGGGTTAAAAGTGTTAAAATGGGTTTGAGAACTTTGAGATTATGGTGGTGGCTTAGAATTGTTTATAATTTGTTGATTCAGTTAAGTCTTGTATTGTCTACAACAATACATTGAGCATAATCCTATAGAACATGCACGTAACATAATATTACGCCTCTAATCTCCGAAGGGCAAACGTGTACATTTGTTCCACTACATTTAACACGATGCCAAAGTTAACCTGTAACATGGTAACATGTAACCGCCCCCTAGAACAATCCTATTATCATCAGCCGGGCTCAAATCCTGACTCCATTACTGCTACTGACTAGTTCCTGATGGAAAAACCTATAGCACCTTGTTCGCATTGGAAATTAAACCCACAGACCTCATGCATAGCACTCGCACTTGCGGCCACTAGACCAATGAGGCAGTCTAATGATACAAGCTAATCAATATACCCAACATTAACATGATATTTCATTAAATTAAATTGGTAATTGGGTATTGGGTTTAATTGGGTTTCATTTTATTGGGTATTTGTGTATGTGAGTTTAAATGTTTGTGAACGCACCCACGACACAGGAGAAATTCCTAGTGTGGGGCAACGTTTTTTAAATAAAAAATAGAAAATAAAATAAAATTGTCTCCTAAAACATTTTTTTTTTATAATGGGACAAGCCCGCGTCACTATTCCCAAACCTAAAGCATGCCAAATAATTGGCTAGTTTGGTACTAGCTCGAATATTGGTCTATTATCCAACAGGAACTAAACTAATAATCCCTGAACATGACCCCGAAATAACAGTCCTTTTTTTAAGGGTGGGAAATTATCAAAAAACTCCTCCCGCTATATGTGGAGCGGAAGGGAGTGTCATACTTCTACTGAATTAAAACCATCCATGTTCCTTCTTAGCCCTTTGTGACTTAGGCCGCGGTATCTCTTTCGAGCAACCCACAGCCGAACTTACAATCCCTAGCCTTTTAAACAAAAACAAGAATAAAGTTCAGAGCATCCCTGGTTCACAGAAATTAACGAAAGAAAAATGAAATGCTCTACCTGGAAATATGGCTGAACTGCCATCGTGTTACTTTTAGCCATGCTTTATTTTTTGTTGCTCTCAAAGGTTTTCTCGGAACCTCTCCACGATAGGTAGGTATGCATTTCAAAGTTTATTTTCTAAGAATTAAAAAATGCTTCACAAAAAATACCGTTCCACTCACTGACGTATTATCTAAAGGGTGTAAAAGTATCCTTAACGCAAACGAAGGGCACTTGCTCTCCCTACCACTGCGATCATTTTTTTGTTCTAGACCATACCTGGGAACCCCCTGGTTACGGAGATATTAGGGGTCAAAGTATCTAATTTTGCACAGCTGTTTTTGAAAATACTAGTTTTTCAGGTTTAACTTTACTTAAATTACCTCCATGACCCCTTTACTATTCAAAGCATCCACTAGCACAATGTTTTAAGAGTGCTACATTGAGTTTTACCGTAAAATGAGATTTTTTACTCCAAAAAAAAAAGTCATTTCCCAGCAATTTTTTTTGCGTAGGGGTACTTAGTTTCATGTACCGAATGCTTGGTTGACGTTTGCGTGAAGGGTTAATTTACACCCTGTGTCTGGGGGCACGGCAGTGCCCCCGCCAAGTCGAGCAATAAAGCGGCACGGCCGTACTATCCTTTTCTCGAACTAGTTCAGGCCATTTTCGACCTCCTATAACTTCGTTGTGGATAAAACTAGAAGCCTGAATTTTTTTATTAGGCATTGTATAAACACGGTACACTTAAAATTTCATTAAATTTGAACCAGTAGTTTAAGAATTATAACTAATCAAAGTTCCTTAGTTTTGTCACTCACTGACTGACTGACTGACTGATTGACCGATCATCAAAAGTCTAAGGCACTTCTAGCAGACATAGAAGCTTCAAATTTAGAACACAATTAGTGTTTAGTGTATAAATAAACCATGGAAAAACTAAAAAAGTGTACAATTTCAGTCTAGTTTTCTAAATAAACTAACTGCATAAATAACTTTGTAATCCCATATAATTGTATAGGATTACAAAGTTAAAGTTACATTTTCAGTGAATGAATTTTACGAGTTATTAAATTAAACATACTTCCTAGTTTCTGATTAATCTGAAATTTTGCACGTATATGTATATCGCCTATCAATACAATATTATGATGATATGGAACTGATCTGATGATGGAGCTAGAAGTTGGCCATAGGAACTCCATTTTAGAATATCATAACCCCATCGAGTTTGGACTCGTTTGATTCGTCTTGTCGAGTAGTTTATCTTAAGATGGTGTCCAGGGTCTGTTGATGGAGTTGGAAGGTGGCCATAGGAATTCCGTTATAAAAGTAACGACATAACCCTATCGAGTTTGGACTCGTTTGATTTGTCTTGTCGAGTAGTTTGTCTTTAGATGATGTTCAGGGTTCTGAATAGTACTGATGATGGAGCTGGAAGGTGGCCATAGGAACTCCGTTATAGAACGACATAACCCATCGAGTTAAGACTCGTTTGATTCGTTTTGACGAGTACTTTGTCTTTGAATGGTCTCCAAGATCTGTTGGTGGAGCTTGAAGGTGGCCATAGGAATTCCGTTATAAAACGACTTGACCTTGTCGAGTTTTTAAACGGTTTTATTTTTACTCGTTTGATTCAGCTTGTCAGATACTTTAGCAGTACTTCAAATCGATGAATAAGACTGCTTCAAATTCGAATAAACCTATGTATTGTTGATTCATTAAAAAAAAATAGATAGAATGATAGACGCTATAAAAAGAAATGAGATCCCACCAAAAACAAAACTTGTAAAAAAAGCCAAGCCGAGCAACTCACTTTTACCGTAAAATGTTGTGAGATCCATGTAATACCAAGTCAGTTAATATATTTAATCCCTACTTAAAAACCTTTGATGTTTCAAATACAAGATTGACTTGGCCACTGCATCACATTGGCCAATGCCATGGCGATTAGCTATTATAATGGCCTGTTTAACATTGGCGAATGCGATGCGATGGCCAAGTCAATTTTGTATTTATCTACTAGTTATATTTAAGTTTATCTTTACAGCCAACGTAAAGATAAACTTAAATATAAAGTAGTAAGTATAAGAACTTACACTTATCTTCACGAGGCAGTCGTGAGAGGTAATTAAGGGCAATGCTACTAATGTTTTAAGGCAACAGGTTACTGGGGCTTGGTTTCTTCGAGACAATGTTTTACCGCTTAATGATAGCTTCCAGAGCAGATAGGTTTCAAAGGTTTAAAAGCAGGCCGTTTGTGTTTACTTGAAGCAATTGATTTTGCGGCGTGGTTATTTCTCAGCCATGGAGTCTGGTTTTGTGCCCGGTTGATGGCAAAAGGCTCACCCTTCCAAAATCAAAAACAAAACTCTATTATTTAAACTAGGCTGACAAATTTGACTTTACTTAATTACAAGAGATAGTCCCCCAAAACTCCATTACATGCGACTTAAATATAAATGGTGAAATGTGTGTTAGGACCGCTGCTTTCCAAGGCACGGGGTAAACTCGGTATGTTATCTTTATTGATGAAAAAATAAAATTAGCCTTTCCTACACTATTGGTGACGTAACTCGAAAAGAATTAAGAAGCAGCTGATATTTTAATATTTAAAATCATTCTGTATTTAGATTATAGTACGTTGCTTTATAATATTCGCGCATTATTTGTTCAACGGAAGAGGTGCTTTTGCATAGCTGTGGTATGCACCGCACATTCAGCGCGTTTGGTGGTCATGCACGGGAATTTATATTAAGATATCTGTAGACTACGATATGAGTATTTAGGCAGCTTGGTAGGGAAAACAATAGGGGTTTAATTGGGAGATTATATTACAAACGTTATACATACATAAATTAACAGAGACTAGTCAATGTGGCAACACTTGGGTGAGGCCAATGCCCAGTAGAGGGGCAAAATAGGCAAACTAAAAAAAAAAACATTAAAATAAAAAAAATAAATAATAAGGGATTAAAGGCGGAGGCGTGTTGCTTTGTTATAAACATATCTTAGCGAGAGAAAAATCGGTGTATTTTCAAAATAGCTAAACGAATCGAAGTTGTAAGCGCACACAGACAGAGACCTTTCAATATGCATAGGTTCTTAACTGTTGAAAACATCTTCATTATAACAGTATATTTTTGATAATAAAATGTGTGACTTTAAAAAACTACGTCGAATTAAACCGTTTAACTTTGATGGACCGTAATCGTACAGTTTCAAACCAGAATTATTAAATTTCAGCGAGGGTATAATTATATTATGGTTGAAAAGGATATAGGGTTTATGGTGGCTGCAATATTATGTGTAATTGCTGCTTATTACAGTTTAAAATGGCACGTCGCGTCGCTTAGGTTTCGCCTTTAATAAGAGAGGGAGAAAGAAGCATAGTGTCTTTAACTGAAGTTGCTTTGCGTAAAGAATGATCCCTAGTTGTGTGTCAATTACTAAGCTTTAGCATAAAATAGCCCTTGGCTTGGCTACATCTTGATGATAAGTACCGTGTCGATGGAAAACTAATTTACTGCCCAGAACAGAGCCAATAGTTTAGCGCCTTCATTAGTGAAAAATCCAAAAACCATTCATGGCATTTTGTTATTTAATTGTCTTGTATGCTACTACAATCTTGATAAGACATTATAAAACCCGGCCTTCAAAAACTACCCGAAAACTTCAATTAAACATACCAATCAGAAACACCCATCTCGCAGTGCACATCCAAAAGCAATCCCAACTTAGAATTACTTTCGAACTTTTGCCATGAAAATACAGACAAAAGTACAACAAACGAAGACATTTTGGCCACCCGCCTAATGGCAAGCGTCGTGAATTGTTTCGCTGCATTCTGTTAGCTGTTGCTCCATGTAGACAGGGTTTTGCATATAAACGCCTGCCCGGCCGTACGCCCCGCAATATGGGCATTTTAGTCTGCTCACAGAGTACGGAAGAAAATATAGAAGTCCTCTATGCTGGACGAAAAAGATCTGTCACCTATCTAACTTTAAGGTTCACATTTTGGAATATCTAAAGTATGGTGTTTGTAATCGGTTTAATGTATGTTTATTTGTATTCTGTCTACTTTTGCTCCATGTTACGTCTGCTCGGTCGTATGCCTCTCAATGATGTATTTTAGTTTTTGAAACAAAAAAAATAAATTATTGTTATATAAAGGCCAGCCCAGAACTTTTCGGCCACATCGGCCATCCGTTCTGCGAGCAATGTGCCCTGCCCGTTGCTTAAGTCTGGCGATTCTTCGGGCTACGTCGGTAACCTTGGTTCTCATGCGGATATCGTCATTTCTAATTCGATCATGCAAGGAATCTCCGAACATAGCCCTCTCCATTGCCCGAACCGGAAGATATTGCGTGGGAAGGCCTATCACTAGATGGACCGATGACCTGGTGAAGGTTGCGGGGATCCGCTGGATGCGAGACGCACGGGACATTGCAATGTGGCGACACCTTGCGTCTTTTGGCTGAAATGATGAAAGGCTAGACTCTCGTTAATCTATAAATACTTAGAATGAAAGTTTCCATTCTATGGATTAAGGTAAGGTACGTAAACAGAAGGAAAAACAAACAATTGAAGGTTGGGATTGTTGTTCTTTTATTTGGTCGTTCACTCTTGACAGTGTGGTCGTGGTCTTGAGGGGTTGTTCGTGATCCTTTTCCACCGGTCTCTCTTAACTCGACTCTCTATTGATTGATTGTTGTAGCTTAGGAAAAACAGAAAATTTGTTACATGTCCCGTTTGAATTGTACAACCTGTTGTTATAAAAAAGAATAAAAAAAGGTTCAAGTTTAAATAATAGGTTGGGGAAAAAGTTTCTTCGCATTTTTCAAGAAAATTCAAAACATTTTTTAATATAGTTTATTTACATTTAACTAAAGTAGGTATGTAGGTACCATTTTGTTCGATAACTTTTTAAACCTAAACTTAAACTTGGCTTAAACCAAATTTGTGCTACCCTCACAGACACTGCACTTGGTCCATAAACATCGCAAATTTTTTCGCGGCTTGCGTTGCATTTTTACCTTTTTTGTAGTAAAATTTTAAAATGTATCGAATTTCTTCATTAGATTTACTCATCTTGACGGTACGAAAAACAAATGAAAATCACACATTTTCTTAATTTGAATTTGAAATTGTGTTCTTTAAAATTTAAACTTTCAATGATACCAAAACCAGCCAGATACAAATAGTATAGCCAAAGAGATTTTATTACAAGTTCATACATACTTTAGTGCGAAAAGACTTTTTCCCCAACCTAATATGTAAATACCTTTTGACATTAAAAGTTTTTTGATGATATCTCGATTGTAATGTTTGAGATAGACACTTGCCACTAGATTAATTAACATGAATAAAGTAGAATAGTCAGTTATGGTTTAGTAGTAAATAAATTGCACTTAATTATGATAATCATCAAATAACCCCTCCCGCTCTTGGGCAGAGCAAAAGGGAGTGTCAGACTTCTATTGACTAAAAACCAACCATGTTCCTTCTTAGCCCTATATGTCGAGACCGCGGTAACTTGTGAACAACCCGCAGCCCCGACGGGATAGTTGGTACTTTACTATAACTTAATAATTTTATTCTTCAAGGTAAGTAAGACAGTTAAGCTGAAAGAGCATTAAAGTAGAACTAATTAAGTTACGACTATTATAATTCCTAAGTTAAAATTCTTATGCTTGAAAAAATATCTGTACCTACTTATTTTTTCAAGCCGAAGAATTTAGAGCATGGCATTTTTAAGGTTATCTTTTTTTAAAAGTAGCACTAAGTTATGGGATACATAAAAAAAAATAACAAAGCTATTTGTATTAACATCTGCGCATTTAAGTATTTATGTACCCACAGTAATGAGTAAGGAAGGTACTTAAATTTAGCTTCGGGGTACTTTAAAAATATTCATTAGTCACCTTCGGCGTCCGTCGGCAAATCTTACCTACTTATAATAACAATTAACCGCTCTCACATAAATGTCAAACTATAATTAGTATTCAAATATATTTGCCATAAAATACCGTCGAATGTGGAAATGAACAAGAAATACTAGAATATAACATTAAGCACCTTTCTTTAAAATTCATAAATAACCGTTTGGCAGCAGTAAAACTTTAAAAAACAGGTAGCTGATGTCTTTATTCTACACATTTTGATGTCTATGGAACAACGCAAGGAATTCTCGACGTAATATTATACCGTGTCAGTTTGAAACTCGACTCTATTAACTGTAAAGTAGATTATAATAAAGATAAGAATACATTTTGAATGTCTTCATCTGCTGGATAAGGCAAGGCAGCCATGGGAATGAGAGCCAAGTTGATAAAGAGCGGGATATATTTAAAGGACCCGTTAAGATAATATTCCCAAAATTTAAAGATTATATCATGTTACGAGTCAAATTAAGTTTCGGAATTAAGAGATATAATGTTACTAAAAATCGTATTTAAAATGTGATATCTCCGAGGATATCGGAGAAAGCAGAAATAAAAATCAAAACAAACCATGACATTAAGAGACAAATAGAAACACGTAAAATAAACTCCAATCACTTCGATAAGGATCAAATGGAAAATGTAATCTCGGAAAAGACTCCCTAAATAAAAAGGACAACAACTGAGGTAGAAAACAAAACAATCGCTATATTTCACAAGTACGAAAAACATTGGACAGAAACGATCAGAAACGGTCCAAAAAGAAAACCCGACGTAAAAGATATTGCTGTACCTTCCCGTGGACCGTCTCAAATGCTTCCTATTACTATAAAACTTGAAGATTCCGAAGCTATAATGTAATCTTCGGATAATAATGTAGTTGGTATAATAATGGTAAAGGTACAATCAATGATGGGCTTGGATAGATAAGCATCAATTTTGGCCTATGTTCATGATTGATAATTTTCATCCATTAAAACTGTACTCTTCACGTCTTTGTCAGATTGTCAGCTTTAGGTTCTGGTGGCGGCTGACAAACAAGAAAAACAGGGGATTTAATATCCGCCGCTGGAATTGGGTTAGCTACAAAGTCAAAGGCTAAAATTGTTGTTCACAGTATCCTAGTTTTTTCATTCCTCTGTTTCCAGAGGAACTTTTGCTGCAGTACAAAACATTGATTGTGATTTTCAGAGCGAATTACAAAAGGAAGCGGGGGAAATTGGATTAGTTGCGTACGCGAATATTCCTTTTTTATACCTTCCAGCCTTACTGTACCAACTTGATTCTTCTAACTGTAGATAATGATGGGAAATGTGAAGGATTTGAATATCGAAATGGCAAATGATAGTTCCCGCGGGGTATCGACCGGTACATACGGATGGCCTAAGCACTGCTTCCAGTTGACATTTGCGGGATACAAATAAAAGCCGTCTATTTATGAACAAAATGTAGTCGCATGGAGTCTTCCAAACTGGCTTGGTCAGGGTCTAGAAAATTGCTACGCTCCACTTTCTTAGCTAGCTACCGCCGGCTAGTTATTTCATCATGTATGATATGATAAGTTATAAATAATTTGTGTGCGTAAGTTTATCGGCAGTGGACCCTCGTTGCATAATTGACGCGGACTTATGAGCATTTGAAGTTTATAAGAGAACGACTGGTTTCCGAAGTGTTTTTATTTTATTTTATTATTTTATGTGTTGAACCATAACATAACATCACTCTTGTAATCCCCGAAGGGTTAGGGCTTCGTTTACGGAGACGCAAGGCATCGCGCGGTGCGTGTAGAAGGCTCGTCGCGTGCTGTTTTATTCATTTACTGAGAGGCGGGTCTACGCAACAAACGCTGCATTTTAAACTAACGAGCGAAAAAGCGCTTTTCGTAAAATCGTCGTTTGAAATCGTTACCGCTTTCATACATCGCCATGTGCTTGTATTAAAAACGCACAACGCGCCGCGCGACGCCCCGCTTCTCCGTAAATAAGGCCTTAGGTAAAGGTGTACCTAATAGTACACCGACAATTCGCCAGTTATGTATTAAGTTTTATGTTATAGGGGGCGCGCTTTTTGTCATCAACCGGGCACACGTCCAGACTCCGTGGCTGTTACTAAAAAAAACCCATTTATTAAAATATCCTGTAATAGTTGTTTCACGCACACACGGAAGAGTTACCCGATATTCATAACCTATCCCATTTATCGAATATTGTAATTTCGAAATGGGCATTTTTTATTGTCTTGTCCAAATCATCTTACTACGTAATGGTCTATGGACACGTGGTCCGACCGCATAGTCCGATCAATCGGACCACGTGATTTTTTTTCCAGTTAGTTCGATTTTAGAATCTTGCCAGGCGCAACGTTCCTACCGAAATATTTTGTTTGATATCTTTTGTGATTTGTGACATGACTTTATACCCCAAGAAAATCGTACAGCCCATAATGCTTGTTGACGGCTTCGTAAAAGGTCTGTTTGCACCTTGTATAAAAACACAAAGTAACTCTGTCGGTCCGCTAACTTTTGCCAACTTATTATTTCGATGTTTGGCAAAAGCTCGTGGGGCCATGACCTGGGTTAGCACAAAGGATACTTTTTATCCCGGCAAAGCCGCGGGCAAAAGTTACTTTTGAATAAAACGACATTACCCTTGGCTTCCTTATAAAAACTTGTGAATTTTTTACTCCCCTTTTTGTTTTTGAAAATACAATGGGGCACAGGCTGGGCAAGGCTTCAGAAGGTCACACTAGACCAATCCTGCTTCGTTTTATGGAGTCTACCATACGGGATCAGATCTGGAAAACCAAGGCCAAACTGAAGGGATCCTGTTATGTGGTATCGGAGTTCCTCACTCGTCAGCGGCAATCGGCTTTTACAACTGCTCGCAAATTGTTCGGTGTGACCAATGTGTGGACTATGGACGGAAACATCAACGTCAAGCTTCCTAACGGTAAACTTCGCCGGATCTTTACCGCTGACGAAGTCATCGCGCTGGGAGCGGAGAATGGCAAGTCGCTGGATCCAGTAGTTCCTCCTGACTCCAACCTTGCCTCGAATAACGCTAGCCCGGCGCCGACGCAGGCTCAGACGCCTCATACTCGGTCAAGGCGGCAAGCAAAGAAGAAGTAACTTGGTTTGTTTTGTCTGCTCTCACAATCCTGTTTCCTTTTTGTATGTTTAACATCTTTAGTGCTAGTTTTCTGTTCATTCGACATTGGTATGAACACGTCACAGTGACTTTACTTGAGTACCGACGCTTTATTTACTTTTTTTATATTTTCTTTGTTAGATTATAGTGTGTATTTGCACGTATTTAGACATTATCACGATATGTCTTATGTCACTGTCAAGTTGTCAACGGCGTGTATCAGTTTCGTTCGGAAACGCTTTTTTATTTTGTTTTAGATCTTTTTTGTGAACAGTCTGCCGGCAGGTTATGCAATTAATTCTTACGTGAATTTTATTTCTAATCCATTCAATATATTATTTATTTTATTTTACTATATTTATATTATATTTATTTACTTAATTTGGTAATAATTATGTCTGACGATGACTCTTTTTATTCTTGTTCTTCCACGTCTTTTTCAAGTCTTGATGATCCTTTGTCGGTGAATAGTTTTCTTAATAATGAGTTCCAGCGATTTAACAAATGTTTTAATGTATGCCATGTCAATGCCCAGAGCATTCCTCAGCACCACTCTGAGATATTGGATTTATTTTCTGACGTCTCTTTACATGCTGTTTTGGTGTCTGAAAGTTGGTTAAAACCCGAGCTTCTCTCACATTTTTACGAGCTACCTGGTTTTACTTTAATTCGAAACGATCGTATTGGGAAAAGAGCCGGGGGTGTTGCCATTTATCTGCGAAGTGAGATCTCCTACAAAATTTTACATTCCTCGTCTCCAATGTATAATGGCAACCCTGAGTATTTATTTCTGGAAATCGTTGTTGCAGGGGTTAAAGCCGTTCTAGGAGTAGTTTACTGCCCTCCTACTATAGATTACTTCTCCACTTTGGAATCTCTCTTCGAATCTATTTCCTCAGAACACAAACATCTCATAGTCATGGGTGATTTTAACACAGACCTTTTGAAGGATAACCCTAGATCACGTAGGCTGAGTGCGATCCTGGAGTCGTTGAGTCTGTCACTCCTTAAACTTAGTCCAACTCATCATAATGTTGGCTCAAGCGATTCCTGGCTCGACCTTATGCTTGCTTCTTCTGCGGATCTCGTTGTCAACCATGGTCAGATCGCTGCGCCTGGTTTATCCAGACACGATCTGATCTATTTATCTTATAAAATTAAACCCCCTAAGCAGCGGCCTGCCATTATTTTTCTCCGTAATTTCGCAAGATTGGACAAAGATCTACTCAATAGTGATGCACAAGCCCTTGATTGGGTTAATATCGCCCAGTCGTCTTCGGTGGATCAGAAAGTGGATATTTTTAATAGATATGTGCTCCAGCTCATTGACACGCACGCGCCACTGAAGGCTGTTCGTGTCAAGCGCCCCCCTGCCCCATGGATAACCCCTGAGGTTCGGATGGCGATGAGGCGACGTGACCGGGCTTTTAGAAAATATAGGCGGGACCGCAGTGGGGAGAACTGGGACCTGTATAGGTTGAACAGAAACCGCTGCAACCAGATGGTAAGAGCATCTAAACGCCGATACATTTGTGAAAATGTCCTCAATTCTTCTCCGGCCGATATTTGGAAGTTTCTCAAGTCACTTGGTATAGCGAAATCTCCCTCCAGTGTTGTATCTCTTAATCTGCCTTTAAATGATCTTAATAAACACTTTTCAACATCATCTACACTCGCGGTTGGCGTTAAGAATACAACTATCCTTGATATTACTTCCAAGCCAACGTTTCCTCCCGACTCTTTTTCATTCTCCCCCGTGACTAGCGCTGAGATCCTTAAATATTTTAATTCAATTAAATCTAAAGCTGTGGGTTGTGATGGTGTCGGTCGTACCATGTTATCGTATATGATTGAGAACTTGATTCCAATTATTACCCACATCGTCAATTCATCTCTACAGACTGGTGTATTTCCTGCAATTTGGCGTAAGGCTTACATTATTCCTCTTCCTAAAATTTCCAGTCCTACTTTAGCCAATCACTTCAGGCCAATCTCCATTCTCCCTTTCCTTTCCAAAATCCTAGAAGCAGTTGCCCTTAATCAAATATCCTCCTACGTTTTTAAAAATAACCTATTGTCCAATTTCCAATCCGGGTTTCGGCCTGGTCACAGCACAGCCACAGCTCTACTTAAAGTCACTGAAGATATTAGAGATGGTTTAGAGAATTCGAGGTTAACGGTGTTGGTTTTAATAGACTTCTCCAATGCTTTTAATACCGTTGATCACGACATTCTTCTGGCCATTCTGTCGCAAATTGGGGTCTCATCGTTGTCACGGGATTGGTTTTCAACTTATCTTCGTGGTCGCCAGCAGGCAGTACGTGCTGATCAGAATTGCTCTGATTGGTGCGACCTGGTAGCTGGTGTACCACAAGGCGGTATACTCTCTCCTCTCTTATTTTCTTTATTTATAAACTCTCTTACTGCTATCCTCAAATGCTCTTACCATCTGTACGCTGATGACTTGCAACTGTACGCTCAATCAGACATTGCCAACCTTGATAATTGCATTACAACACTCAATGCTGATCTTCGTACTATCAAGGAATGGTCTGACAAATTTGGGGTGTCTGTTAACGTCGAAAAATGCCAGGCCATCCTCATTGGTAGCTCGTACTATTTGAGGAATGTGAGCACTAGCCAACTTGTGCCACTGATGTACGAGAACTCCGTCATTTCTCTTTCACCCCACGTAAAGGACTTGGGTCTGTACATTGACAGCAGTTTGAGTTGGGATAAACACGTTGCTCAGGTAAGTCAGAAAGTCACGTTCTCACTGCGGTCTCTCTATAGATTCAAGCATTTTCTCCCATCTAGCACGAAACTCACTTTGGTTCAGTCCCTTGTGCTCCCCATTATTGACTATGCTGATGTTTGTTATTCTGATATTTCCCAAGAACTTCTAAATAAACTGGATCGACTTCTCAATAATTGTATTCGTTTTGTTTTTGGCCTTCGTAAATACGATCATATTTCTTCCTTCCGTTCTCAGCTTAAATGGCTGCCTATCCGACTCAGGAGGTCCCTCAGATCTCTCTGCATGCTTTTCTCGATTATGAACGATCCACGAGCTCCCGATTATTTAAAAAGTTATTTCAAAGTGTTGGGCAGTTGTCATAGTCGTAATCTTCGAGCTTCCAAAAATCTTATTCTCCAAATTCCTTCACACCACACCTGTTTTTTGTCCAATTCTTACACTATCTCATCTATTAAACTCTGGAACACGCTACCCCTGGGAATTAAAAAAGCTGAAAGCAAATTCACTTTTAAAAGGAAAGTACGTTCCCACTATTTAAATCAGACCAAATAGCTATTTTACAAGTTAGTCATGGTAATTACCAGTTATGTTTTATTTTGGTATTTGTTGCAATATTTATTAGTTTATGTTATTTTTATATGTGTATTAGTATTAATATAAGTAATATATTTTAATTGATATTGTTTTTTTTTTTTTCTAGTTAGTTTGTAGCCTACCACAATATTGTCTTGTTTGACCCTAAGGTTGACTGGTAGAGAATGCCTTGTGGCATTAAGTCCGCCTATGTATCACTATTGTGCATAAAGTTTAAATAAATAAATAAATAAATAAATGGGGGAATGTGTGAGTGCCATCCGGTGACGCATCCGGAAGATTTTCCTGTTACATATTGACAGAATGAAAATCTCAGTGCGAGAAGCGTTGGAGCAGATTTACACGTTCCTACATACATAATGTATGTAGCATGTGTAATGTAATGCATGTGTGGTATGGTATATTTTATACCAGTAATGCATAAGGGACTAGATGGATTAATGTAAACAGGCAAGCAGGGAAAATATTGTAGATGGTACGATTTTTTGAGACATTTTTAAGAATGAAATAAAGAAAATAATTATGATTACTTAACACACGCCCCAAGTGCACATAATATGAAAACTTAAAAACAGACAAATTACGTAACATTTGTTTACATCTATTAATCGTGATATTTTATCGCCGGGGCAGGCCTTTGCTTATGCGGGAAACAGGCGGGGCAAAATATTAAACTAATTCTTCGGAAAATAACACGTATACTTATAATCCTACACACCGCAAACAGCTTAAACCAAATACTATACCCAAAACGATACCCGTAAAGGCGTAAAACGAGATCCCCTTAAAAGGTCCCGCGTAGGTGAGCGTAACAAATTGAAGGCGATTGATAACCCGTCCGGTCCATATCATTACAGTGACAGAACGAAAGACTAATCGCGCACATGAAGAGGGTCCAGATTAATTAGCCACCCGATGAAATGACGCCAGACTTCCCTACGATCATTAATATTGGCGCGCTCCTTCCTAGCCTTGAAACCAGGGCTTAGAGGCAAGCCTAAGTGCTCACGGTGTTACGTCATCCATCGATTTCCTGTCAGGTGCTACAGAAATGTAGATGTCCTTGGAATTAGCGGGAGATTAATTATATTTAAATAAGAAGTGCTTAGATTTTAGTTTCGTCAATTATAGTTCTCCACAAATATTCCACAAAGACTCGTAAAGTCGTCGAAAGAAGTCATTAGAATAAAATTAGCAAATGCTAGTGCAACTTTTCAATTTATCTGGTAAAGTATTTTTTTTAATAAATATCATTCCGATTCCGTCCCGCGTAATCAGTTAAAAGCCACTTGACCAGACTTTAAATTTTTCAAAAACAAAATACAGTCGCAACCGGCACACTTGAGTTTGGAAATCAGTTTGCATTTCATTAATTAAAACCTTGCCATCAACGAACCACTCGTAAATGTGACGAATAAAAAAATCTGGTGGTAAGGGTTGCGCCCTGATGGTGAAATCTGTTGGTGTACGTTAACGGGAGCCACCGATGAATAATTCATAGCCGTCATTCTCGTTGCCTGTACTTATACTGTTTTATACAACCAGCGTATTAATGATTTGTCATCAGAACGTTGTTAATTGGATGTCAGATCTGCCCTGGCACATGATTGGATGCGACTCGAGATAAAGGTTGAGTGGAGATTAATTGAACAGGGCTAACAAAGTGTGAATGGAAAACAAAGAACATTTTACTACATGAATTTAGGGAGCTACAAAGTCCAAGTTTAGTTGCCGGAACAATTGATGCAAAACAGCTCAGAGCCGATTAAACGTGTGCAAGGAGTTACTGCTCTTTAGCATTGCATTAAGCTTAAACTGTGGCAGGCGACTGGATAAATGGCTTGTCTATTCCTTTCGCTATCGGAATGAATTCGAATTCACTAAGAGGATTTTATTCAGCAAAGCTTTTTGCAATTTAGACGATACTGGACGGGTCGACAGCCGATGTCGAAGCATCGAATCGCGTTCGAGTAAAACTCATCACTAGCATATTCGGAATTCGCTCGTGATTTCATTCGGAACCGGGCGTTTGTGAGTGATAACTTTTTCATGCTTGCACAAGGGATTCGGTAACGAACGGAATATTTGTGACTTGTAATCAAATAAGAGTTACACTCGACAGATTATATTCATACCAAATAAATACGAATGCAACTTTGTCTGTCTGTATATTCGGTAACTTTTACTCTTTTTTTACGCAATAACAGGTGAAGGATACGATGAAGTTTGGCTCTCAGGTATGATCTTTTTTTTGGTATACTCGTTTTTTTCTGAAATTCTCTGATCTTCACGCGAGCGAAACTGTGGGCAAACTCCAGGTGTAGAATAAAACATTTAAGGGTAGGGATAGTTAGCTGCGGGTTGTTCGAAAGAGATACTGCGGCCTCATCACAAAGGGATAAGAAGGAACATGGGTGGTTTTTAGTTAGTAGAAGTCTGACACTCCCCCTACCGTTCTGCCCTGAACGAGGAGGAGGGGAGGAGTCTTTTATGATTTCCCACCATAAAAAAAACATGGATAAGTAGTTAAGGGGTTTTCATAAAATCTGTTATTCTCAAACATTTTCAATTTTTTTACGATGAAAGGTCCGACATAACCCTCTGTAGAGCGAAACAATGCCAGATTAAAGCGTATTGTGGGGTCCTAATATTTATGTTATATTTCGCGTAATATCCAGGACAATGTCCAGATACGTATCCAGTATTTATGAGTTTTGGCAGGTCTGGGGATTGCGAGGCACCCTTGTAATTTATGCTTGGATTAAAATGTTATACAGGTGCTTGACCTGGCTCACTAAAATATGGAGTATTGTTATTAAAATTAAGGCAATGCAGGGTCCATTAATGTGGGATATGATTTTTCGCATCTATGTGTGTGTTAGTCTTTTATGTATCGTCTGATTGGTTCTCTAAAGTGAATGTTAACATCGACGTTGGCTCAGACATCCAACCTTTGTCTGTGCGCATATTAAATTAACATTCTAAAATTAAAAAGTTCTATGTAGGGTTTAGAATAATGAACTGAACGCATGGTTGGTGCGTCCAAACACAACAAACAACTGAATAACTTTTTAACGAATTTGGCTAAATATTAGGTCTTTACCTATGAAATTGCCGTTTTGCAGTACTGGCCATTTCAAATCAAAATAATTTTTGTTTGGCTAAGAATTCTAATTTCAAATTAATTTTATTTTAAAAACATGGTTTTTTTTTCCAAAAGTAGTCATTTGTTTATTGATTAGTGTTACATTTTCATCGCATTTCAATCTTTTTCGTCATCATGGATACGTTAAAAATTCGAGTAATTATGGAATATGAGTACCGTCGTGACAGCAACGCGGCACAAGCGGCACGCAACATCAACGACGTTTACGGAGCTAACACTACAAACCAACGCACCACCTGTTATTGGTTTGCTCGCTTCCGTTCTGGAAATTTCGACCTGAAAGATGAACGTCGCGGTCGTCCGAAAACTTTGGTCGACAATTACGAATTAAAGGCGATTGTGTAAGCTGATGATACACAATCTACGGCAGAATTAGCAGCAGCTTTCGACGTTAGCGTCAAAACAATATTGGTCCATTTGCGTCAAATTGGCAAGGTAAAAAAGCTTGACAAATGGGTGCCCCACGAACTCAATGATCGCCAGCGCGAAGTACGCGTCGAGACGTGCCTTGCACTGCTCAACAGACACACAAATGAAGGAATTTTGAACCGCATTGTTACCTGCGATGAAAAATGGATTCTGTTTGATAACCGCAAGCGCTCAGCAAGTTGGTTGGATCCTGGTTCAGCACCTAAACAATGCCCTAAACGAAAACTTACCCCTAGAAAAGTGATGGTCACTGTTTGGTGGTCTAGCGCCGGTGTGATTCATCACAGCTTCTTACCAAACGGGGTGAGCATTACTGCAGATGTGTACCTACTGTGAAGAACTGAACACAATGATGGAGAAGCTGGCACATCTCCAACCAGCATTGGTCAATCGCTCGTCTCCGCTGCTCCTGCACGACAACGCGCGACCTCATACTGCACAGCAGACGGTCTCCAAGTTGCAAGAACTGGAGTTGGAAGCTCTCCGTCATCCGCCCTACTCACCAGACCTTGCGCCTACAGACTACTACTTTTTCCAGAATTTGGATAACTTCTTGGCGGGAAAAAAATTCAATACCCGAGAGGCAGTACAAAATGCCTTTGAAGAATTTGTTGCCTCCCGACCAGCTGATTTCTTTAAGAAGGGCATCAATAAACTGCCACTGCGTTGGCAAAGATGCATTGATTGCATGGATGATTACTTCAATTAATACATATAAAAAATACATGAAAAATATTCGTTTAAATTTTTTCATACAAAACGGCAATTTCAAAGACCTATTATATTTCATTTCAGTACTACGTTCCCGTGGGATCTTTAATCTCGCAAAAGCTAATGAGTAACTTATTAAGCTTTTCTAGTTAACAGTGCAGTATTTAAATCACGTTTTCAAGCATTTCTGACGAACTGTATTAATTAGAGACATGATCAGCAGAGAACTGCATACTCATTAGACTCGGATTATTCCATTAGCTCAACACAGGATTCGCATTCCCGATCACTACGGGGAATGTTGTTGAATGAATGAATGTTGAATGTTGTCTAAAAAAATCTATTTAGTCAGATCGGTTCCCAAAAAATAATGGACACATATTTTTTCTTTTTTCACATAAACAAAAATTAAGACGATACAGTACTTCGAAAACTCGTGTGACGTCAAAAGCCTCCACTCGTGATCTTTGACGCGTTTTGTCTTATTTTTTTTTTATTAATTTGATAAAACAAAAAACACGTATCCTATATTTTTCGATAATCTAACTGACGGACTAAACAGAATCATATTTTGTTTAGTCAAAAAACATCCCTATTCTGACATAAAATTATAAAAGTTTTGGTTTACATTCTAATGTTAAAATGATTATAATACCGGGTCAAATTAGCAGATAGTGTAGTAATTAAAATATCTGTTAGAAAATCAGTAAGTATTCCTCTACTCTCTAACTGACCGTGATCTTTGACCCTCAAACCAGTTATATTTGATGATATTAATTGTTTATAATTTAAAATTAGGTTTACGTTTTTTCCAATTTCATAATGTTATCACGCATGTGGAGTTTCGATTTAATTTTATAAATTCGTAATATCAAACGGGTAAAAAATCACACGGTTAATAAAAATCCCTTGCCACTTATTTATATTGCTCTGTTATTAATTCAAGTGAGGAAGTATTTACAAGTCAAACTTCCATAGGGGGACCGCCGGTGTATGATGGATGGGATATCACATACACCTGCGCTCAACACTGTCTATTGACTATCTATAGCAATGGATACAAAACGCATGTACCTTAGAATAAGGGATTGTCTGCACTGCTCACTTTGTCAGATTGAATTAGTTACGGATCATGGCGAGTTGTATCCAATGATATAATACCGTGAGCCGTTTTCTCCAAAAGTAAGTGCTTGAAAATCATAAAAAGTGAATCGTCAATGTCCTTTGTTTTCTAGATTAAGGGTAAAAAGTTGGCTGCGGGATCTTGTAAGAAATACCGCGGCCTTGACATAGGGCTAAGAAGGAATATGGGTGGTTTTTAGTCAGTAGAAGTCTAACACTCCCTTCCGCTCCGCCCAAGAGCGAAAGGGGTTAATTGATGATTTCCCACACCCCAAAAAAGTGTTAAAGGTTTAGAGCGCGGAACGTGAGGAGGTGGCGGAACGTGAGAGGGAGATAACCTCTCGTTCCAGCCGCCGCGGGAGGGGCTCCGGGCGTCGAGGTGCCACGTGATGGCTTCCGGGCACCGTAGACGCGGGCCAGTGGACGGTGAGTAATGGGCTAGCTCGCCGTCCGTCCGTCTTGTGACGACTTCAGGCCGTGTCGACGACAGAAATGTCAGCAACATGAAAGGGCCGGCGGGTTGTTCAAAAGAGAAACCGTGACCTCGGTATAAAGGGCTAAGAAGGAACATGGGTGGTTTTTAGTCAGTAGAAGTACACACTTCTACTCTCTCTTTCGCTCTGCCCAAGAGTAGGAGGGGTTATTTGATTTTCGACCAGCCAATAAAATAAAAAAGGGTTTAGCGGTCACGGGACACTGACGGATACTTCAGTATCTAAGAATTTGCGGAGGTGTCTGAATCAGAATTCGCCTCAACGTTTGCGTTCCAAATAGTATTGACCCAGAACACCACGTTGCCAAATGACATCATAAAAATAATTGGTCACTTTCACGTCATTTTCTGAAGACATCATTTTCACAAAATGTCACGTGTCACGTTGTAGAAGTTGACACAAACAAGTCAGCACACTGCCGCAAAAAGATTTCCTAACTCCTTGAACTAAAATCGCAAAAAACCCCTCAAAACAGCACCAACATCAAGTATCATCCAGATCTCATTATTCAAGACATCAAAACATTTACCACTTCACAATCCAAAGGCAAGAAGACGTACTAACAGATCTGCAAGATAAATTATACAACGGGAGCCAACAGGAGCCTTCTCCAAACATTTTCGACCCTCCAAGAGCTACCCCGTTTTGGTCGACCCTTCTGTCATGAGCTTAATTTGAATTATGTCGGGACAGACGACTCGCGATACGTAGGTATAAAATTCACGTTTATTTCACCCCCGGGAACACATTGAGCAAAATGCTACTCTTTTCGATGACTTTCAGTAGGCAAATGAATTTTTTATTGACTTTTCTGAACGATGTTTATTGTATTGAAAAACATACGTATGTTAATTTATTTTATTGCTGCTGCTGTTTTAAGTGACAGTGATGGGGGTACCGTGTGGCTGTGGTTTGTTGTAAGAGATACCGCGGCCTCGACATAAAGAGCTAAGAAGGAACATGGGTGGTTTTTAGTCAGTATGAAGACTAACACTCCCTTTCGCTCTGCCCAAGAGCGGGAGCGGTTACCTATATAATTATTTCCCACGCCCCAAAAAAAGGGGGGTACCTATATTAATTTTGTAGTGTTACTGCTAGCTACAAAAGGCAGGTTTCAAATTAAAAAGTCTAAAATGGGAGACAAAAATCTCAAAAAAATAAGAGCTTTTAAATAGTTAGTTAACTTTATCAATGTTACACTGGCTACATCATCGGTTCAAAAGATAGAGGAGAGGAGAGTATTTAGTAGTTCACACTAAACTAATTCGAGAAACTGGAATCGTAAAAGTCTGCAACCAATTTCAAATCGATGGACAACTCACTTATTTTAAATCATAAATGCCATCGATGGTATATAAAATCCGAGATAATCTTTTACAGAAATTACACACTGTCATCGGGTGATAAGCACACCGATAAATTAAATTTAATTGGTATAATCCAGAAAACGTTATAACACTAATAACTAAATTCAAGAAAGAAAACTGGTATCATAAAGTCCAAAATACTCGTAGCGTACGATCACAAAACTTTTACGATTGCAATCGTAAACTCAGAAGGCTTTATTAAATTCAGCAGAAACCAGTCTGGGTATTACGGCACGGTTGCATCGAATACCGTGCCGTGCCGTAAGCCAGCGACGGCAGACGACAACTCAATATCAAGTTCAAAATTAGACCCCTTTGAGGTAACGGGGGCCAAGTCGATCAGCTAAAACGGAATATGGAATGTCAGGGATCGATATTTTGGTTTAGGTCTGTAGATAAGTAGAAACAATTGTTAATTTGATACTAAGCTCCATTGATCTAATTTTGTAATGTACTACATCACATGCAGCCTATGCATGCAACATGGGTGGTTTTTAGTCAGTAGAAGTCGGACACTCCCTTTCGCTCTGCCCAAGAGCGGGAGGGGTAAGTTGATGATTTACCACCACCCCAAAAAAAAGAGGTCTACAATTTCAGTAAATGCCGAAACCTTATAAAATACAGGCTTCTATCTCTAAACAAATGCACGAAATCGCATTAGACAAAATCAAGAAGGCAGCAAACAAAAGAAACATGATACGAATCCACACACTTATCCTTGGGAGGGTGAGGATAATCTCCTTTCGCAGGATACCCCTGTCTATCCGGTCGTATGCCCGGATAACAGTTGTGCCTGGTTCATTAGTCACATATCAGTTAACAGGAATTGGATTCCACAAACATTATCAGATAAAGAGACGATTTCCTACACTAAATAGAGAACGGGAGCGAAAATGGCGGAATGACACAATTAGGGAAGTAGAATTCGAAATTAAATGTACGTGTGGTATGAAGAAAATTAACGAAAGAAAGAAGACAGTTAAAACCTAATGGCACACGCTTGACAAATAAAACAGATAATGCAGCTGCATTATGCACGCTCCAGATTTTTATAATAGAAACGAAGATTTGCAATTGCATAATGAATTCATACAATTCCGCAGACAATGTTGAAAATAAAGCTAAAAATAAAACAGAATATCCCAGTCCATTCATATCGCTTGATAAAGAAATTCTCTTACCATAAAATATGCACCACTACAACCGATCATTAAAACTTCAGGTAAGGAAGACGAGACTTACAACTTAAATATAGTTCAGTCTTTGTGTTCCACTTTTCCGAGGTACAGAGGAACATGTAATCCCCCGTGCAATTGTACAACGTTAAGATCTGACAAAACTGTCTTTGCTAAGTTTGTTAAATTGCTTCGCTTGTAATAAATTGTTAACTGAAATTTCAAAAGTTGCGGCGACAAGCGTACCCAGAGCTCTACTTTAAGTTTGTACGCCTTCAACATTGTTACGAACGTTTCTTACATCTGCTCGGATATTTAACGTGCCTGTATCATTCCATGAGTTTGTTTCAAAAAGTCTGCAATTTGATGAAACTTATCCACAAACATTCTCAAGTCAATCCCCTCAATCTTAATGTCATCAACCTTTTTTATTTATCATGTAAACGACTGAATTTATGTTCAGTACCGTCTTAGTGAATTCTTAACGTTTCGCAAACAAAATTAAATTACGTGGCATCATTAAATATTAAAACAACATCGTTTTACAGTCTTCGAGTGTTTGAACAGGCGTCACTTAAAAGCAATGGGCGGATTTTAAGGGATTCACATTTTTACAACCCCTAGGGCTGGTAACAGACGATAAAAAATCGTTCAATCTCGGCTGTACAACAAGATTTACTAGCCAAATAATGTTGGTACACACTGTAAATCATCACGTCACGCTGTGGCAGAAAAACAAACGATATCGGTATGGCATAATGTTTATCCACTAACTAGTTTTATCGATTTACTTTGAAAGAACTGTGGATTTTGTATAAAATAAAATAAATAACGACAACTACAGACTTCTTGACCGAACTGTCTGTAAGTTTAGCTAAGCTTCCAACACAGCCTAGAAAGTTGGTTGATTGAGACATATTCTTAGATCACTAACTCTTGTGACTTAAGGCTGAATCTAGAGCAAAATAATAATCATAAATTCAAAACAGTTGCAAGCAAATTAAAGCTACAACAAACACCACAATCATCTGAGAAAAGATAAACTCAAGCTTAACCCGTATTTAAGCTCAATAAACACATTTTAAAGCAAAGTACAGTTAATGACTAGAGTCAAATAAATAAAATGCAATCAATCAAAGTTATACTTCGATTATACCCTCTTGGTTATAGCCGTGGGCCACCCAAAGTTCGCAAAAGAAGTTTGATATTATCTGCAATTTTATTGGTTCAAAATACTGTAAATAACTTCAAACGATTTTGGAATTATAGCAAATACTGTTAGCTGCTTATAGAATGTATATTTATTCGAAGTAAGATTCTAAATATAGCGAAAGATGACTAACTTTGAATGCCTAATCCTAACTATGGAGCTACGAGTAGAAACGTGCATAGCAAACACTATGACAGGATTATTCAAAATTCCTGCGGCGACTTTGTATCAGAGGAAGTGACTGTCGCTTGTGGTAACACAAAACTAGAAATGTTCTCCTCTGTGTAGTTTATCATCTATGAACAACTTAATAACATGTTTCACTTCGCAAACAAGCTGCGAACACTGATATAATCTGGTAAACTGTTTTTCTTCCATTCCCACGTCGGCTTCGAAACAATTCTTTAAATATTTATTGTGTTTGCATCCCCTTGCGAATCAGATATGACCTTTATTTAAAATTCTTTCGCACGGACTCGCGAATAGGCGGTGTTATTGTAAATTGTCCGTTGTTTTGTAAACTTTTACTGATTTTCATCACTTATTGTCGTTTGAAATTATCAGGGTAAAACATAAAAACATAAGGGTTAAAACATTTTGTAACCCAATTCGAAACCGACTGAATGAGATTGCCTTTGGTATCAGTAGTTTCTTGTATTTAATATACAACAGCAACATGATACTATATTCGTCATCGATTTGGCTAGGTAAAATAGTTCTAAAAATACTTTCTGCTATCGAATGCTGTTCGTGCGTACAAATAAAACGTATTCAATTCCAACATTTTAACATTTATTACCCCTCTACCACCGTCTTTGAACTCACCTCAATTGTATTATATCCCTATATTTATTTATACTTGCTTATTGATATATTTCTGTCTGTCTTTCAGTTCCCGTTTACATTGTAACTTGGGGCGAAGTTAAATGATTTTTGTTTTATCCACACAAAAAGCAATTTGTGAAGTGCCTCAGGTCATGATGCAAAGCCACTTCTTCGAGTTTCCTTTTGATGGTGTTCACTGAGCTTCTATATTCTTTGTTTTTGATCATTTAATGGAATTATTAAGTTAAAGTTATGGTTTGTTATTTTATCATGATTTATAGCAAATGATTTACTAAGGGAACAATCGTTTATGATGTTTAGACTGCTGGAAAACTAACCTTCGCTCAATGAGAAGGAATGGGTTATTATCAACCACGCGTAACCATAACACAACTTAATGCGCTTCCCTGGGTTCGAATCCGCGACTTAAAAGTCGAGACACCGCTACCGCTACCGCTGCTCTAGAATACTAGATACTCACTTGATTGATGATAATTATACTGTGCTTGTAGATATTCTATTTATTTATTTTCAACGTACCTACTGATAGTTCATTGGTGGGTCTTGATTAAATTATAAATCTTCGCTGGTTTTTTTTTAATCTCTATTATTACAGAGGTACGAAGGATCGGCCGACCAAGCTGCGTTTCAAGAATAATGGATGGCTTTGTGAAGCTGGTGTAGACTTGACATTTCCAGTTACGCAGAACAAGATAATCCAGTTCAGTTAATCGAGAATGAATACCTCTTTTATCCTTATTTTATTTTCCATAAATTCTTTTAACACTTCGTAATTTCATTTATTTTTCACTGAAATGTACATTTCAGTCAAATGTTCAAAAAGTGTGTATACAAGAATTGTTTAAATCAAGTCAAATAACTATTATTTATTTTAAACAACAAGTCGACAAAAAACTTATTAATAAAAAATTTGGCGATACTTTCATTTAATTCAATTTTTAAATAATAATAATGTTGAACAAGATTCACGCGAAAAACATAACCCTTCCTTGGCAGTCGGGTAAACAGTACTTGACGAAGTAGTTTTTATTAATAATAATTATATTTAATTTGTTTCCAACCCACGACTTACTGCTTCAGCGGTGGCCCAGAGGTGGCGCCCAGCAGGGCTATTTCGTATATTTTTAAATGCCAGTGGCTATCATAGTGTCCATCGATTAACTGTCAAATGGGTTATGGTTTAGTACAAAATGGAACCATTTGACAGTTAATTGATGGAAACTATGATTGCTGATTGACTGCTGGGCTACCACAACTGCTCTCAAATGACATCTTACATTTACAGAAAAAGAACAACACCACTCCAATATAACTAGGTTAGTAGAGGGTTTAAAGAACACCTGCATAACCTTACTAATTGATGCGGAACGGCAGTACTGCCCGCCAGATGTTCCCAGTGGACTGTCTCAGCAACAACCTTAGTAGCACAGGTAGGTCAGCGAGTTTCTGTTATGCAGAGGGACAGGTAGGTCAATTTAGAACTCTATTTTAAAGGCTTAGAGCTTTTAACATTTTGACGTCACGATTAATGGCGGTACTTCTTTTTTTTTTGAGTGCAGGAAATCATCAAATGATTCCTCCCCCTCGGGGCGGAGCGGTAGGGAGTGTCAGACTTCTACTGACTAAAAACCACCCATGTTCCTTCTTGGCCCTTTGTGTCGAGGCCGCGGTATCTCTTTCGAACAACCCACACCCCGGGGCGGTACTTCATACAAGCTTAAAAGCTTGACTTACCCTTATAACCAACTACTCTTTTCATGATGTTGGGTTTCTGAACAGTTTGCTTGCCTTATGGACTTCCCGTGTTTTTCCCCGACCGTTGGTCCCTAGGCACACCACTTTTGATGACAACGGACATGTATTTCAGTTAAAAAGTAGTGACAGCTTTTCATAATATAATATCGCAGTCGTATTTCAAGAAGGGTTAGGCAGAAATGTACTATTGCACCCACAAATCATGAACTATGTGCAGTTTCATTAATGACTCACTTCATATTATGAAACAAAGTCCTCCGCCACGTCTGTCTGTTCGCGATAAACTCAAAAACTCCTGCACCGATTTTCATGCGGGTTTCACCAATGGACACAGTGGTTCTCGAGGAAGGTTTTAGTACATAATTTATTAGCTTATTGAGGGCGAAACCGCGGTCATCCGCTAGTGGAGTATAATTGTGATGCTGTTCTACAAACGATGGGGCATTAAATATCGTGTCCTGTGTGTCCTGTTGTTTTGTTAATTACAGGAACTGTCGAACGCTTCTGAAGGTAACTAATGGCTCAGTTCTGGGTTGAAACAATTTAGATTGACGTCAACCCTATTGTCATCGACGAAAACATGTTAACCAGAAACCGGGGAGCTCGTCAGAAAATTTTGAGAAAACCCAATAACAGTTTGCCCGACCTAGACAGACACCATTTTTTTGTCCATATCAATTATTATTTCGCAGATCGACGACTAAGCGACTGAGTCAGACGCAACCACCACCAATGAGTGCGAAAAATTTGCAACTACCACCAGTGAGGACAAACCGTTGGGGCAGATCGGAATAAGCTTATCTTAGTAAAGTTCTTCAATAGGGGATCGGACCGAGTCAAAAAAATGTGATTCTAATTAGTCCGTCAGTTGGATTATCGAAAAATATTGGATACGTGTTTTTTCTTTTATCAAAATAATAAAAATTGACGAAGATACAACGCGTCAAAGATCATGAGTTGTGACGTCACTTGTAGGTAAAAAATGTACGGGCATGTGACGTTTTCAAGGAGTTCACGAGTTTTCGAAGCACTGTATCGTCTTCATTTTTTGTTTACGTGAAAAAAGAAAATATATGTGCTCAATATTTTTTGAAAATCTATCTGACGGACTAATTAGTTTTTTTTTATCCGATCCCCTATTCAATGCTTTGTAGTCCATCAAAGAAGTTCTAAAAGATAATGCATAATAAACTTCCAACACTTTTTCCCCACATCCGGAACAAATCCTCACACTCAATAAACTAAACACATTTTCTACGCGTGAACCGTGACGTCAATTACTAATTACATAATAGACACATAAGTTCCCATCCAGCCCCAGCGTGGCCCATCGTGGTGTATGGTTGGCCGGTGGACCGTGGCACTTCGCTCTCGAGACCAACTCCGTAACGTAACACGCGAAGGACGTCTGATGACGTCATTAGGAGAATGGATTCTGCCATTACGAGTGACGGTTATTGGTGAGGTAGGTATGCCTGATCTTTGAAGGGTTAGAAGGGGAGAGGGAGGGTAGTTGAGCCGATAACGGTGTTTGCTGTGGACTGTGCACTATTCGGTCGATCGTTGAATGCTTAGATGGTTTTATAAATAACAGCATGCCCCGGCTTCGCACATAAGCATAATTTTATATATATAAACCTTCCTCTTGAATTACTCTGTCTATTGCTGAAAACTACATTAAAATCCGTTGCGTAGTTTAAATTTTTTTTACGATTTTCCTATTAGTGATTTGACTATTTGAGGTAACAGATTCTTGAAAACGTAAATAACCTCATTGCGTTAATTAGGTACAAAAATAACATGTCCAGTAAAGACACAAGTGGGAAATATTCCTCTTCTAATGACGAGATTTGAACAGGGATACCTATCCTGTGCAACTCAATGGAACGTAAAGTAAACGTTTGCGTAGAAATGCGTTATTTCATAACATAACATAACATCAGCCTACACGCCAAATACGGTTGTTTCACTTGAAAAAATATTCCGTTCCCTTCCGTAAAAAAGTCCTAGCTTTTTTTATAAAAAAAAAACGTTAAAATGTTATTGTTTCTTACGCTGTACGAATGAAAATGATTCTATCCGACATTTCGTTTACATAATAACATTGCTTGAAAAGCAATTTAGGAAAGGTTTTGTGTCGTTTCATGTTACCCGAGGTCTAGCTTTTATGGCCCCCACTAAACCTAGAGGACTAACATAAAATCCTTTTGTATTTCCATTTTTGTATCTTTAAAGGGTGTGAAAGTACCCTTAACGCAAACGAAGAGCACTTTTTCTCCCTAGCACTGCGATCACTTTTTTGTTCTAGACCATACCTGGGAACCCCCTAGTTACAGAGATATTGGGGGTCAAAGTTACAAATTTTTCACAACTGTTTTTGTAAATACCAGTTTTTCACTTTACTTAAATTACTCCCATGGCCCATTTACTATTGAAAGCGCCCACTAGCACAATGTTTCAAATGTGCAACATTGAGTTTTACCGTAAAACGTGATGTTTGACCCCAAAAAAAAAGTGGTTTCCCAGCAAAAATTTTTGCGTATGGTTACTTAGTTTGGTGTACAGAACGCTTGGTTCACGGATGTGCGAAGGGTTAGTTTACATCCTGTAAGTATATTTTTAGTTTTATAATATACAAATGGATTACCCACTTGTTTCGCAAATAGCAAACATTGAATGGAAACTTCTTAACAAACAGATATATTTACATTCTCTATTTTTCAATAAAAAAGTTTTTGGCGCTGCAATGAAATTGTCCTGGTGAAGGTTGGGGGGACCCGCTGGTAAACGCACGGGACCGATCCATGTGGCGACACCTGGGGGAGGACTATGTCCAGCGGTGGACGTCTTTTGGCTGGAATGATGATGAATGACATTAACGAGAGTGTAAATTATTTCAAGTGTTTTGTAAATGAAAATGGCTGCGGCCGTTTCAATTTCGGAAAATTATCCTTGTCCACTAATGATTGTGTTTTGATGAAGTGCGCGGAATTAAAATTTCTAACGTTTAATGAATTTCGTGGGCTATACTAGCGCTTCCCCCTTAACTAGTACAACTTACTTTTGATAGAGTACAGCTACTATTACTTTACTTCTTTATCTGTCTCAATAACATGGGTCTTACCTGAAACAAAACAAATTTTATTATTATTAGCATTCAATACAACCACGTGCATAAAAGTTGCACAAAACACCACCTAATTTCCATCCCGCAAATCCTGATACAGACACAAGATCACCACTTCCAGTTAACAAATTAAACAAAACAATGTAATCAGCAATAGGAAAGTGAAGATTACACGCAAGACTAGCCAACCGCAAGTAACGGACTCAAATTACAAGACGGGCCGTAAACACGGACCCGTAATCCGTAGAACTGTATGGTAATTTGTGTAATAATAGTTAAAACAGTAGTTTATGAAGCGTGTGTATTGAATTTTCATGAGATAGAAGCATGTAAATATTGTGATAGGTAAACAAGATTGTTGATAATGTTGTGTCCTGGTTTTTCGGTCTTTTACTGTCGCACTCAGAGACGTTTAATGATAACGTATGCCAGTCACTTAGTAGAGATTTTACATACGAAACCTCATCTCTCACTCACTCTGACGGCCGAATACTGAAACTACTTACTCAATTTTAAGTTGCCCTTCAATCTCGGCTGTGAGTGCGGCAGTTAGTGTACTAGTAAAATGTAGTAAGCTAAATGATGAGATTTACCATAACAACAAGCCTGTAATCACCAAAGGGTTCAGAAGAGTCGCACTCATTAGTACACCTACATTTCGCTAATATTATTTTAGTTCCATCTTTTAGAAGACGAGCCTATTTTTATCTATTGGGCACAAACCCAGACTCCATGGCTGTGACTGACGGATTCCTTATGGAAAACCCGAATAACACTTTGCTCGAACTGGGTATCAAACCCTCTCATGCACAGCAGTCGCATTTGCCACCACTAAACCTGCGATGCATGACATTCCAAAAGTATCTTTTAAAAGAGGGCAATCGTTATCTGATTGAAGTAGCTAAAGCTTAAGCCTAAACGAATGGCTTGAAACTTGGCAATTCATCCAAAGCTCAGCTCAATAAGGTAGTTGACAAGATAAACTAACTAAATAATAATCCGTCAGATAGATTTCCAAAAAATATTGAACGAATATTTTTTCTTATTTCACATAAACATAAAATGAAGATACATTGCTTCGAAAACTCATGTGACGTCACATTGAACTGCATTTTTTACCACGTAGAGACGTCTAAAGCTCCACTCATGATCTATGATGCGTTCTAACTTATTATTTTTTATTAATTTGATAAAACAAAAAACACGTGTCCAATATTTTTCAATAATCTACCAGACGGACATAAACAGAATCATATTTTGTTTAGTCAGAAAACATCCCTGTTTATTGTGACAGTCATCTCTAGATCAGGCGACATAATGGAAGATCGATGACAGGCGTTAAAGAATAAGTAGATACTTGGTATGCTGAGAATGTTGATCGATTTTACCGTAAATATATTATATCGTTGTGTTGTGTATGACCAGATATAAAAAGGATAAGATAAGCTAACATCACGTACAAGGCAATATAAAAAAAATTGGTTATTATTTGGATTCCATAAACATGATTATTATGAGAGCAGCCCTGGCTCAGTGGTGCCGATCCCAACTTACGAGCAGTAAGTCGTGGATTAAACCCAGGTAGACGCATTTCTTTGTGTGATTAATTTCATCACCGCTGCTTTCATAACGGTGAAGGAAAACACGGTGAGGAAATCGGCATGTCCTAGAATAAAAAAAATCGAAGACATGTGACATCTACTAACCCCATCAAACACCGGCCCGGTGTGGTGGATTGTAAATCGTCACGCTATCATTTACCTTTTTTTTTGGGGGTGAGAAAACATCAAATAACCTCTCCCGCTCTGGGCAGAGCGGAAGGCAGTGTAAAACTTCTACTGAACAAAAACCACCCATGTTCGTTCTTAGGCCTCATTTACGGAGACGCGGGGCGTCGCGCGGCGCGTTGTGCGTTTTTAATTCAAGCACATGGCGTTGTATGAAAACTGTTTCAAACGACGATTTTACGACAAGCGATTTTTCGGTCATTTGTTTAAAATGCAGCGTTTGTTGCGGTAGACCCGCCTCTCAGTAAATGAATAAAATAGCACGCGACGAGCCTTCTGCACGCACCGCGCGACGCCCCGCGTCTCCGTAAACAAGCCCTTAGACCTTTGTGTCGAGGCATCTATCTGGTATCAGACAGTATCCGAACTGACCAGCCTCGCCGATATGCACCGCGTACACGATTTGAAAATACCCTCGTATTACCCCAATCGAAGCTAAAATTACACAGCACTAGCCCTCACGTTACATCAATTAAAATTTACAACAGAATTCCAAATGCGTTAAGAATGGAAAAAAATGACAAAATATTTATTAAACGACTCAGAAAATTATAAATTGACAAATGTTATTACACATTGAATGATTTCTTTAATGATGACATCCTAATAGACTTATTTTGACTGCTTATTTATTGACAATTACATCTTTGACATTTTATTGTGATTGTATTTTGATTATTATTTTATTTTATTGACATGATGCATTTGCCCATAATTGTATTTTACTTGACGACTTTAATATTATTTTGATTATTATTTTATTGACATGATGCATTTGACTATAATTGTATTCTATTTACCGACTTTTATTATTTTACTTAATTGTTTTAATTTTTAATTTAAACATTTCTTATGATTGCTTATTTAAATGAACTCAGAAATTTCTAATTACCGTTTATTAATTTTTATTAATGTACTATAAATGCTACTATCATTATTGTAAAAAAAAAAATAGTTGTGCCCGACGGTGAAATATCTTATTATTATTAAGATCTTGTAACACACATGTGATATGCAATAAATGATTGAATTGAATTGAATTGAATCTGTTTCGAACAACCCGCAGCCCCGACGGGCGCTATAATTTACCTTTTCCTTTTATATCATTTCTTACAATTCATCGGTCTTCCCTATACCACCATTACTTTATAAGTCACGAGTTCACGACATCAAAAAACCGCACTGAAAACCACGCTACTAAAACACAAAATTCGTAATCATCACTTTAAACTACCCACTAAAGTTTCATTGCTTAACAATTAGTGCCACAAAAGGCAATCTAGTTTGCAACAATAGGACATTTATCCGAAGTTTAATCAAGTTAGTGGAAAATTACGTTATTTAGCCTCAATCTCAAGCTCACAGGCTAACAACGTGCCTTGTAATTTGTATCCAGAGATAGGCCTTGGCTCCTACTACGCGGTTCCTAACTCCGGACCAAAACAGCCACTGAATTAAACTGGCACCTTTTATTTTATGCATTAAATGGAAGCCAGGTAGCAGGAATGAACGCAGCTGGAAAATACATAGCTCCGTGGTTTTAACAGTGTTCTCTTTTTTGTAAGGAATCTACTATTTAGCGAGTTATGCAAGAAAACTAAGAATTAAAATTGCTGAAGCAACGGTTTAATACGAAATGAAGTGTTAAATATTGCTTCTGTTTTTAGTGTAACGGGTAAACGCATTCTGTGCTTTATTTTAAGACAGTTGTAACGACAGTGGTAAAAAATAGACAGGAACTGATTCATTATTTTATTCGGACAGAGTCTCGACTTACAGGTTTCACAATCGAGCGCGACAAGACCTCGAAACTGAGCTCACAGGGCATTATATAGACTGATATCCCCACCGGAGGCATCCGGTAGTTATGGCGGTGTCTTCGCTTGACTGTGATTGGCTCGCGAGTCGTTGCCCGTCATTGGCTGGCTAGAGTGGCATGGCTATGGTATGCTAGAGTGGCATGGCTATGGTTAGCTGTCATTGGCTGGCTAGGGTGGCACGCTGTGAGCAGGCTGTTGTAACATTCGGCCGTCCTGGAACAATTGCTCCCGCAATGGAAACAAGAAAACAGTGATTACGAGTCAGCTCAGAAAAACCAAGTTAAAATGGGGCAATAGACCTCTCAGGAGATTTATGAAATCTTCGGTTTTCAATTGTTCGTTCACACTACTGGTGCTATCAGACAAAAGCACTGCTACGATATGTTACAGCGGATACTAAACCTGTAAACCCGTTGTATCATATAATATGACCTTTCACACTTCTTAGTTTATGTCAATCATTACCTAACTCCTCAATATTACTTAATATGGGCCAGAAAACCAATCTTCTAACAAACAAGAGTTAACCTGGCTCGCCCCCTATAGCATGGGACTTTAAGCTGAAGTAAAAGGAATAAATGCATAAGAAGATTTGTAGTAGGTACCCACTTGTACTAATTATTATGGACAAAGATGTAGGAAATGCTTAGTACCAACAATTTTTAACGACCATACCTTACGATTTAGAAAATAGCTGTACCACGAAAATGTCTTTTAAAATAAATTAGGGAAGTTTGTTTTTAACACCTATGTAAAAACCTCATTACAAGAGATGTGTAGATTCCATTTATGATTATTTATTGTTGTATAAGTCTATATTTATGCCATACTAGCTTATGTTTTCGGCTTCACCGCTATTAATTAAAGTGTTTTAACGCAACTTAAATGTTATAGCATTACGTTATAGTCAACTTTTGTGTTCAATAAATGTGTTTAGTTGTAGGTAAAAGTGACGTTGTTATTGATGGAAACGTACCAACAATTTGTTACATTTAAATTAAATATAACTGTTTTACAGTATGACAGAAGTAATATACCATGTAACACGGATGTAACCATGAATAAACACTTTTTAATTCATTTCAATTTACTGGCGAAATGTGTGTGTACTCATGAGTATAAGTACCTCTGCCTAACCCATTGGGTATTAAATGCGTGATGTTAAAAGGATTAAACCTTGTTGCCGCCAGTAGTCATCGCCTGGCGCCAAAGTTACATAATCATAGTTTTTTTTTGTAAATCACACTATTAACATATTTCCATTCCTTTTTTTTTTTCTTTTGCCTTATCACTAAGTTTACTAACCCTAGTCGTTAAGTTATTTTGTTGTTACTAACACTGTGGACACTTGTCTGAATTAAAGAGTTTGAATTTGAATTATCATTTTTCACCTTGTATCTAAGTTACGTCCCATTTCTGAGATAACCCTAGCGCGCCTAGATTGCCCTGGTTGCCTGGAGCAACCCGATCTGGGATAGGTAAATCGTAAGGCTTATAGGTACCCGGTTGTAACATTAACAGTATTATAAGAACTCCATATTATCTGTGACATTAAAAACATGAAACACTTTTCATGTAAGAAAATATAAATAAACTGTTTTGCCAAACTATCGTTTGAAGAAACGGAAGAAACAATTTAAGTTAATTACATCATACCATTAAAACGCACGCACACGTACATGTACATACTCACACACATAATTCTTAGCGTGTCGATGGCAAAACTTCATTACTTATACACACTAACACACTACACAAGAATACGTTTTTCTATTTTTCCAATATAATTTTATGTGTTTAAAGCTATTACGTACTAATGTTAAGTTAATGCAACTCTGGCCCCCAAGATACCCACAGGCGCAGCCTCGTTTCAGGACATCAGTTTTATCACCATTTTAAAATTAAAATTTAGCTTGCTACTGTCATGTATTATCAGAGCTAAGTTAGATTTAGAATTGGATGTCATTAACCCCTTTTTCCTACATTATCCCCTTTACAGTACGCACAATGTAAACATGACGTCACATAATAATATTTACTTATAAATCGGGTTATTTTTGGAAATCAGAAATTTTGTTGATATTTATAAAATTCAGAACTTCGTTTTACTCCTTGTTATTGTCATGATGCATTTTGTAATATTTTCCATCGCGCGAAGTTTGACACAACTCACACAACTAATCTGGTACCGTAAAGGTTTGTTTACGTTATAGCCTACCATCAACGATTACACAATTACTCACTATAGGTATCTGTACATCCACTTCGCAGTAAAACAATACTACTTTTCGGCTTTTCATCTTGTCATTGCACAGTACTGAACAAATCGTTCACGTCTAAATGGTACACAATAAACGGCATCTATCGAACGATCTACTTACCTAAGATAGGCATAGACTTTGACTTTGGCTTTTCGTTTTAGCTTGCTTGGGCTTTGGCTCATCGGTCACCATAGTGAAAAGTAATATCGGGCAATACATGGCATAAGATCATGATTAGTCATTATATCGCGTACTGCAGTACAGTCCGAATTACATGGAAATTTTTATATAACACGTTATAATACGAAATCTTAGGGATTCAAGCCCAAAATCATGATAAACACTATCTGAATTGTAACGCGACTAAACTAAAAGACAGGGCGCAAACTACCGTCAATCTACTTTATAAAAGATACGTGCAATACCTGCAATACGTGTGAATTTCTGTTGGAAAACTAGGATCGTACCTACATAATCACTAATACCGACCTATAACATTTTTTTTTCCATAACAAGATTTATGTGACTTGCCTTATACCCACATCGTACTTTTTTTTTGTAAGTTTGTTATACGGGCGAGCTATTATTGCTAAGTTATGAATGGACTTTCTTTAGTAACTAGATAGAACTAGATAGAATAAACTGACGCACTTCGTTTACATTACTCGGGATGAGAAATTAAGACGATCAACTTAAATTCACCTGGTTGAATGCCATCACGTCATGATGTTTTATACCCTAATTAAGAAATATGTAAAAATTTGCAGTTCCTCATATTTAATTTTAAGTTACTCGTTTTCAATTTGTCAAGAGTTTTATCCAATAAGTCTAAAACTGTTTGAATATCGGCTGACGGTAGCAAGAGATCGCCAAGGAATGCTATCTATACCTCTGATAATAGTTTAATAAAATTAGTGTAGCTATTTAAATCTGATCTACATGATTTACTTTGGAATTGTTATTGTTGGATAATCTAATGCGCACTTGAACTAAATATGTACATCGTAAGTTCTTAACTCCTTAGCAACTAGTACTCGTAAAACAATTTTTGTACCGAGATAATATTATACTGATTAACTGACTATGATTAGATTTACTTAACGGGCTTACCAAATTATTTTCTCTACGATTCGCATAATTATCAACTCATGGGGCACTCCAGTGTAAAACACATTTGGCTTATATATTTGGCTAATTTTGCAAATATTGGCATGTTGACTGACCTTGTTATTTATGCATGGTTCCTGGCAGCTCTCAACGTGAAGTAGGACGGTTCCTTCCTTCCATGTCCTTGGGCCCGCTGTTGACAACCTTTAGGTAGTCTTAATTTACCGTAAAACCGTTGCTGGCAGAGAGATGGATACTTCTTGTAACTCAAAGTGTCTCACAGGTGGTTACTGGCCGCAGTCTTCGTTTTCAAGGTCAAATTATGGAATGAACGATGCGATACTTACGCTTCGTGTTCCATCCAGATTGTCGCCCGCTTTTTCAATTTGCGCCTTGTGATACTGGGATGGGAGACAATATTTTCCTTGCAGGCGGTGTGCATCGACGTTCTTCGTTTGAATTTTCAGACCTCGTCCTCCACAAGTGACCGTTGACTTTTAAATGTAGCAGAGCGTCGTTTTATCGTAGGTTTTTTTATTCGATACCACTTCTGAGTGTAACGACAGTGGTAAAAAATAGACAGGAACTGATTCATTATTTTATTCGGACAGAGTCTCGACTTACAGGTTTCACAATCGAGCGCGACAAGACCTCGAAACTGAGCTCACAGGGCATTATATAGACTGATATCCCCACCGGAGGCATCCGGTAGTTATGGCGGTGTCTTCGCTTGACTGTGATTGGCTCGCGAGTCGTTGCCCGTCATTGGCTGGCTAGAGTGGCATGGCTATGGTATGCTAGAGTGGCATGGCTATGGTTAGCTGTCATTGGCTGGCTAGGGTGGCACGCTGTGAGCAGGCTGTTGTAACACAGTGTAAAAGTATTTGCGTTAAAATCACGGGTTAAAAGAGTAACCATGGATTTTCTTGGCGGTTCTTCTCAATAAAAACGTACAACACGAACCGTGTACCTTTTTTCGACATTTTGTAAGTGCCCATGTAGACCAATGTGAAATAAAATAAATTGATTTGGAAAACTGAAGCACATGTGTATATGAAGGTCAGCCAGTACGGATCAAGTGACCCCAGGAAATCTAAGCTAACATCAATCAGATAGACAGCGCCTCAGGCAGCCATGTTTCAGAGTACATAGGTAGGTGGCAGTGACCACACGCATGTCGTGCTAACTAACGTAGATGGTTGTTAGCCGTCGTCGGATTGGTTGTCAAGCTTGGTTGCGCTAATGTTTAAGCTGCCTTTGGCGATTTGATACAGTACAGATTGAGCTTAATTTTCATGAAAGAAATACTTAAAAGCTGCTCAGCAATTCAATCCAGCGCATAATCTTGCCTTTACACCAATTAATTTGAGTGAGTGCAGAATGTGTTATCCTTTCATACTTCTCTGTAACTCGTCACCTCATTAGACACCTCCTGTCTTGCCCTTATCTTCATATAAACACTCCTCCACTCCCATCGTTTCTTTGGACATCCTCTACTTTTACTCCAACATAAGGCACGTTCTATTTCACTCCAAAATCAAGTGCAAAATCATCCCCACATATATGTATTATAATTATACTCACCCTAAAAAACAAAACACGTTCCCAAATAACCTAACAGCTGAATCTCCGTGGAGCGTGCTCTAACGAGTGGAATGTTCAGCAAAGAGTACACTGGTAACAAAAGAGGAGCGGTGGCCCAAAGCAAAGGGAGCAGATCGGCTGCCCGCGAGGTGAGCGCGTGTCCACTGTGCCACGGAGTTGAAAAAGGTTCAATACTACACAACAAATCTGTCGGGATTTTTGCAATCGCTTGGATATTTATTGTTTACACAATATCATAATTTGACACAACGTATGTATGCTCTTATACCTACACAAATCTGTACAGAGAGGAAGGTGGGAAATCATCAAATCACCCCTCCCGCTCCCGCTCCTTCCGTCTTAGCCCTTTGTGCCGAGGATGCGGTATCTCTTTCGAACAACCCGCAGCCCCGACGGGACGTTTTGTTAAGTACCTTACAGTTTACACGAACAATACTCACTCTTATTGGAAAAATATACATTTCCGTGTAAAGTCCTATGAATAAAATAATCGTTAGCTTCAATATAATTTATATAAAACGGTGTAGACAAAAAATCAGATTATTAGTCGATAGAAAATGCCTATTTAAAGAATCCATTATTTTACTATGTAAATTATTATATCAAAAATATGTAAATCATTTCACACTAATATTCAACCAAATCTCGTTGTACAATGGAGACGGCGAAACCGGTTTACTCGTATGCAAATTGACTCCGGCCTCCCTAATTCAACCCCCAAAGTATTTTATACCTTATCATATTAAATTAGGGTTTAAAATTAAATAATATTAGGTTCGCAGACTGCTTCTGTATGTTTTAAAAGTGTAGGGTATCGGTTGATTAAAGGGAAGCCGTTGACGAAACCTTAGTATGGCGGATGCAATGAGTTTAATTCGAATTGTTAGAGGGTGAATTGATACGGTGGTTGTCATTAGCCCTTTTATAGACGATGACGTCAGTTATGGCGCGACGGGACTATACATAATGTCGCATTTAGTGTCCACACATAGATATATAGGTAGACGAAAAACCGAAAGCGCTCGTGATCAATCGGTTACCTAGGTTGGTCTGTGAATGCGTGACCACCCGTTACATACCGAATTTCACACCACGGCTCTGAACTTGAGGTGCTATGCAATAGGTAACATTGTCCTATCAATGTTACCCTTAGTAAAACATAGTTACCATCGGGGAAAAACCATTTTGATACAAGTGCGGAAAGTTTGTTGTTGCATTCGATGCGGGGGACATGTGGCAAAAAGTGCAATACCAAATTCCCACATGTATCAAACGAAGTTAAACAATAAAGTAATAAAACGATAAGTATTTTTGTCATAAATTTTTAGGAGACTATGATAAAGTTTGCTTTTTTGCAGTTTGATTTCGCCAGGTTAAAAAAGAAGCAAAGGTATGAAGCCGCCAAACAACCTCACAGAAAAAATATAGAACTCAAATATTTTTTTAAATTAAGAACACAAATAAGTAAATGTTAACTTGTTCATAAATGTAAATATTTGTTTATGATAATCATGTTTATATTTTATAGTATTCTTTTATAAACACAATTTTAAGATTCAAAAATTATTTGTGCTGTAAAGATGCAAATCAAAATGACGAAATTAAATAAAAACATCGCCGATACTCTAATTGGTGGTTTTTTTTTTAAATCCTATGTTTTTATCGATTTCGGACTTAGTCTAAGGAATAGTTATAGGTATGTGGTTATTTTCTTGTCCGCCCTTTGTTGTGGAAAAATAAGAAAAACTCACGCGTGCGAAATACATTGCATGTCGAACCTAATCGTAGTGCAATAAAAGCCAGTTTTCGAGAAAGTGTATTGAAAAAGAAAACCTGTACCCAGCAGTGTGTGTGCATGAAGTGAGTGAGTGAGTGATGATGATGAAGCTAATAAGTATGAATGAGAGACCCCTTTTTTTGGCGGGTGGGATGTCGTCAAATAACCCCTCCCGCTCTTGGGCAGAGCGAAAGGGAGTGTCAGACTTCTACTGACTAAAAATCATCCATGTTCCTCCTTAGCCCTATAAAGGATGTAAAAGTACCCTTTAACGCAAACGAAGTGCACTTGTTCTCCCCACCACTGCAAAATTTTTGTTGTTTTTTCTAGACCATACCTGGGAACCCTCTAGTTACGGAGATAATGGGGGCCAAAGTGCCAAATTTTTCACAGCTGCTATTGTAAATACTACTTTTTCAGGTTATAACTTTACTTAAATTACCTCCATGACCGTTTACTATTCAAAGCATCCACTAGCACAATGTTTTAAGAGTGCTACATTGTGTTTTACCGTAAAATGTGATTTTTGAACCCAAAAAAAAGTCGTTTACCAGCAAAAATTTTTGCATAGGGGTACTTAGTTTGATGTACAGAATGCTTGGTTTACGTTTGTGTGAAGGGTTAGTTTACACCATGTCAATGCCGCGGTATCTCTAACAACATCCCGCAGCCCAATGAGAGACCCCTTTATTCATATATTTTAACATGTTGTTTCCAAAATCTTTATAAGACAAAATGCCAGCAGCCAGTTTTCAGTTGTTTAATGAAGCTAGAACCCTATTCAAAAGATTTCACAAAATATTTCGCAAGCAATTTCCACTTTTCTAGTGCTTTCATTTCAAAACTAAGTACTTCCAGTACATGTATACCAATCTAGTATTCTGAGTTAGGGAGTGTCTTGTACTTCCTAACGAGCATGGCCATGTATTTTCAAGCTAAGCTAAAACCTCGTTCACGCCCTCAAGCTATGCAACTTGCGTCAGGCAAGTACATACACATGCGCCTCTTGTTTCCATCCGTTCTGTAAGTTGAGTCGCTTGTAACGCTCCAAACCACTTCTTATGTTCGTTTTTTTATTTATTTACCTATGTGGGTACGCAAAATACTTGACAGGACATTACATTGAGATAGAAGAGCATAATATACAGACCTGCGGCAGGAAAGGATAAGAAAAGGGTAAAACAAAATTGATTTGGTAAAACAAAATAACACACCTATCCTATATTTTTCGATAATTTAACTGACGGAATCATATTTTGATTAGTCAGGAAACATTCCTAATACACACTGTGTGTATAAATACAAACATTAAAAATTTAAACAGACGTTTAAAAATATATACTTAAAATAAACATCGATGTACAACATGTAAGTACACCTAAAAACAAAACACTAGTATTGTAAATACATATTAAACTTTGATATACATACAGAATTACAGCATAGAGAAGAGGTACTTATACTCTCTGTCTTTTGAAAAGCAATAAAGAGAAAGACTTAAAATCTCGAATGTTCGGCGGAACTGAGTTCCTCAAACATAATGCGTGTTTTTTCGCCTAACCGCATTCGTGTCGCTATATCTTATACGACGATAAGATAACCCTACACATTTCAAGCAACACCGCTTTGAAATAAACTCAAAAGACACTACTATAAAGTCGCGTGCTCAAAGCTAAGTTGGTCACGCACGACACAAGTCACATTTGTCACAATAACAGCCGAACTAACGATATAATGAAGGTGGAAACAATACTGTACTGGGACAATCGTCTTGACTAACTAGTTTCTAGTTTGACCAGTGAACAAACCGAATTGTTCTTATTATTTGCGCTACACGATATGTATAAGGCTGTGTACATAAAATAATTACTGTTCAAATAATATAGGTGACACCATTACCCAATAAGTCTAAGACACAATTTTATTTTATTGTTAAAAAATAAAACCGACTAGAAATAAAAAAAACGCCAAAGTAGGAAAATCGTATATTTTTTTGCATATACTTTCTATTGTATAACTCTGGAGATATGTACCTATCAGATTATACCACCGCGGTATAATACTCATCCAATTTAAAAAAAGAATCATTGAAATCGATTAACAAATGGAATATACACAAAATAAACAGATAAATTGCTATCCTACTCTTTCATGAAGCCTGTTAAAATCCCGTTTCATTTGGCAATAGTTTTAACTGTAATAGTGCTGTTTTAATTGCATTGATATCCATAAATACCGGAGCCATTAAGTTGGTAAATTAGTGAAACAACAGGTTTCTATTGTCACACACAATCTATGAGGAATCATATTTTGACAACTCATGAAAAGTAGGTACCTACCTATATTGATGAATTGGTGATATCAACTTATGTACTCAATATTAAGTACTTTTCATTAATTCAATTTCAGATTCAGTTCCAAATCCACAACATAAATTGGACCTTACGTAGAAAATAGGAATCCGTACGTCATTGGCGTAGGGGATAATTCAATACGAAACCCAGTCCATATAATCCTTTCACTTATATTTACGTATAATTATTTAAAAGGTTTGACTGGCAAAACTCCTACGATTCGTAATAAATAGACCTTACATCACTAATACACACGAGCTATTTTAAAATGGCAAACTATCTACCCAAATCCAATAATACAAATAAACCTGGTATCCCAGGTGATTGATATACCGGAAGACTTTCCAGCCAACATTCTAAAACCGTCCATCTGAACTTACCTTTATCCAACTTTGTACATCGATGGGGCTGCGAACGGGTAATATATTACCCGACAAGTATTCCAGTAAGCAAGATTTACCTTGCTAAGTACATCGTCTACTTTGCAAAGTGAAATAAATTTAAGTTGAAATTAAAGTTGAAATAAATTATACAAGCTAAGGTATACTTATTCTAATTCTCTTGCAGTTAGAAAACGCGCATCCATTTTGGAATATTACTTGTTGGTTGCCATTTTGAAATTGGATTTTAATTTTTGGAAGTTAACGACTATTTTATGTTGCAGGTCCGTGTTGGGGCATAAATCTGCGCGAAGTGTTTTTAATTGTTGGCGTTTTAGCTGTGAATAAAAAAGGTTACAAATTAATCATGCAGCTTACAAAATGTGTCATCAACTGTGCTGTTTTGTACGAACTGAAAGAACTCCCAATGCCAATTTTGTGTGAACAACACAAATAATTATCGTTTGCACTGGTCACTATGGGTGTTGGTCAAAACTCAATACGACCAAAAAGCACGTTTAAATCATCCATGTAATATGTAAACGTGGAGTTAATTGACTTGTTTGACAACAAAGTTTTTAATGCCCGCATATCCACACGCAAACACTACATAAAAACTCGTATGTACACACAAAAAATGGCGTAGTAATTTTCATTCACTAATTCCACGAAAATATCAACAAATATTTATACGTCCTAAACAACTTTGTCTATAGTATTTGCCTTGAACATTCATTTCGATAGTGACGTGCAAAGCTATGCGAATTTAATCGATTAAACTTTTTGTGGCCGTGAGTCATTGAACAATTTTCGCAATCTCATCATAGTGTACTCGCATAGAAAGATCATTCGAACGTATTTATTCACATAAACTTAGCAGACAGAATCGGTTTATGTCCGAGTCTTACTCACTCGAGCGACTTAAGTCTAGTAAAGGCTTACAGGAACCTTTCCTTCACCAAATCGCTTAAATGTTGAATACTACATGAGCTGACAACCTTTTGTTAGCGAAACCTTTGACTAAACATAGAATATTGTGTTCTAAATCAAACTTGCGAAACACAATGAATTACAAATCGGATCTCTGTCTAGGATTTCAAGCAGTTTAGGTTGCAAACTTCACTCGAATAAGCTAAGTATTCAACTATTCCATATCGTTATCGTTATCGTTTCTATTCTATTTTATTTAAGTATTTTTATTATTTTTTATCTATAATATGTATGTATTTAGAAATATATAAGTATGTTTATCAGTTGTCTAGTACCCATAACACAAGCTCTGCTTAGCTTGGGACTAGATGGCGTTGTGTGATAGTTGTGGAATATTATTATTATTATTATTATTCCACTCGATCACGTAAAGCTATTCGAGTGTTGCAATGTCGCATCACTAATTCAGATTTATCGCAGAATACAGTTAGAGACCGGTTTGGAGGCAGCTTGCTGTATTGTAATACTTTACGGTCCTGGTGTGAGGCTGTGAGCTATTCCATGAGTCCACCATGTTTTATTTATGTAAAACCCCATAGAGCAAAAGTTACAAAAGATTTTAAGTCGAACTTATGATCATTTTGACAACCTCTAGCGGGTAATGGTCGCTAACTTAGCTGCTCAGTCAAGGTAATGACCATTGTTACATAGGATTTATGGTGACATGGTTGGCGCAGTGGCTGAGCAATTAGCCGCTGCGCTATGTGCCACAGGTTCGTTACCGCACGAGGCCAATATTTATTTGGCTTACAGATAGTTGTTCCGGGTCTGGCTGATTGTGTATTGCATGTGGTTTTAAATGTTTATGAACACAACCTCTATAAAAGAGACATACTTAGTGTGAGGTAACGTTTTTTTTCTCATCCAGACAAACAGCTATTCTGCTAACTCAACCAATTAAGTATCTACGTTACAAAAGATTAAAGTTCAAGTTTCCAAAATTTAATAAGAAATAGCCTAACTTTAAGTGTCGTTGAACTATTCATTGTGATGTTGATCCAATTCCGGAGTCAGGCCCACTAAGCCTTTGACTGAGTGATGGATAAGGGAAGCCGGAGGATTTCCATGATGGATTGATTTGTCACGAGGGAGAATTGGATTTTTTAGCTGTGTAATATGCGTAGAAGCCTTTTTAACGCCGTCTTTTGCTGGTAAATGTTTATCAGAAAAACTTCTGAAGACGGAAACAATTTAAGTGATAAGTTTACACCACATAACATCACACCTGCAATCAGGGGTTAGGCAGAGTTGTATTCTTATTAGTGCACCAACATTTCGTCAGTTATGTTTAGGTCTCATATAGTCTATTGCCTGTCCTTCTCGCAAGAGAGGAAGTCTGTGTCCCAGCTCAGAGAACGTTGTTGAAAATGAAACGGCATGGTTGAGCGATTAACTGCTGTGTTGCATGTAGCAGGTTCCATCCCCTCACAAAAGAAATAATTCTTGTTGTTCAGGGTCTAGTTGTTTTTATGTATGTGAGTTTATATGTATATTTGTACTCACTTCCTAGAAGAGGAATTCCTAGTAAGCGGAAAAGTTTATAAAAAAAAAACATGTTCTAATCGAAAAAAACCAGCTGGAAAATTACAAAAAGTACTTACCTAAAAACTTTCGTTAGGTAATAAAACACTGTTAAAAGCACTAAAAGTATTAATTAAATACATAGATACACGGCAACTTCGTTCATACCAAGCGACCCATTAAAAAGTTCCTCGGTACTTCGTGCTGATGTAATAAAAGGTATGAAATTCTACTAATAATACCTACATAGTTTACTGCATTTTTTCTGCCTGCTAACTTCAGAGTATGTTAAAAAACGTTACATTAACACGGTCACGTTTTCTGTGAATTGGCAAATGGAAACAAATTAATTTGGCTGTTGGTATATTTTGTAGTTTGGCAGAAAGGTATAGGTAGAGGCCGGCAATATCAAGGTCCCCGAAATTGTCAAATGTTTCTTATCCAACCTAAGGTTGAAAATCTACAGGCTGTGGATTGTTCGGGGCTGCGGGTTGTTCGAAAGGGCTGCGGGTTGTTCGAAAGAGATACCGCCGGCCCCGGACACAGAGGGCTAAGATTAAACATGGGTGCTTTTTAGCCAGTAGAAGTCGGACACTCCCTTCCGCTACGCTCAGAGCGAGTCATTTGATGATATCCCACCCTTCCAAAAAAGAACTTCTGAACAAACCCTGGCATTTCATCCGTTACCTAGCCTTTTCCCGACTATGTTAGGATCGGTTTCCAGTCCAACCGGAATTATTCTACGAACATCTAGTTTATCTAAAGGTTGAAAAGGTCGACTGCAATTGTTTTAAGTAAAGTGGACTGTGATTAAAGATAGAAGGCGCTAGACTTTCTAATGAGCGTGCATGTCACTGTAAATAGAGCGGAAGTTTGCAATAGACTGCCACGCCAGGTGAATGAGGAATTAAGAATATATGCATCATTAGGAATGGAGTTCGTCATCATCGTGTCACCTGTTATAAAGGGTGTAAAAGTACCCTTAACGCAAACGAAGGGCACTTGTTCTCCCCACCACAGCGATCAATTTTTGGTTTTAGACCATACCTGGGAACCCCCTAGTTACGGAGATATTGGGGTCAAAGTTCCAAATTTTGCACAGCTGTTTTTGTAAGAACTAGTTTTACAGGTTATAACTTTAGTTAAATTACCTTCATGACCCGTTTACTATTCAAAGCATCCACTAGCACAATGTTTTAAGAGTGCTACGAGTACATTGAGTTTTACCGCAAAATGTGATTTTTGACCCCAAACAAAAAGTCGTTTCCCACCAAAAATTATTGCGTAGGGGTACTTAGTTTGATGTACAGAATGCTTGGTTGACATATGTGTGAAGGGTTAATTTACACCCTGTATTTAAGTACCATTTAATAGGGGGCGAGCCTATTGCCATCAAATGACCTCAAATCCAAACTCCGTGACTGCTACTGTAAAATGCGAAATGGTAAAACCAGGGTTCGAAAAAATCCGATGTTCAGGTATAATAAATATCAAAAATCCGATTTTTTGACATACATCCTATATACACATACATATATCGCTATTCAGGTTAAGAAAAAGAAGCAAATTATTTTTTTTAAGGGAATTAAACAATTTAAGGGAATTCTAGTTTTTCGCTACATGTTTGCCAGGGTAAACATTAATCTCCAAAATAATTAATGTTTATCAGTTGTCTAGTACCCATAACACAAGCTCTGCTTAGCTTGGGACTAGATGGCGTTGTGTGATAGTTGTGGAATATTATTATTATTATTATTAATAATAAGTTCAGAATACAGGAAAAAATCAGTTGATATAAATGGTGATATAATTATATCCGCTGATATAATTATATCGGCGAACCCTGGATAAAACCTAATATCACTTTGCACGTCACGGAAATCGAACACAGGAGCTCATGCCCCGAATTCGCGCTCGCGACCACATGACCAACGAGACTGCTTTAATCAGCTTCTTTTCTTTCGCAATATCTGCACCATCGACTCTCTTTCTTTAAAATTTAATTTCAGCATTATCCATATTTTACATGCAACATTATTATTCAAACAACTAAGTGACGTCAGGTGATGTTCACCGAAGCGTTAACGAGCCACGGCACATCAGACTACTCCCGCTTTGTATCACGAATTCACGACCTTGGCCATGAACCGCCCTTGAACTATCAACACAATACGTTACAATACGTTACGGTTATAGTTTATTTTTATAACGCTTAGATATAACTTTTTTATCATATACACGTGTCTGTAAATGGTTTATTAGAAACTAGCTTTTCGTTCGCATGGAATAGCATTAAGCCTTCCTCGGTAACTGAACTATCAAACAAAAAGATGTTGTCAATTCCAACTAGTAGTTCCTGAGGTTAGCGTGTTCAACCAAACAAACATACACTTCAGTTTTACAATTTTAGTATAGATAAACGTTTGGCGTTTCAGTCAAGTGTTGTGTTGTGTGTGATTTCAACTACCCAACCTACCTAGGTAGGTAGGTTGGGTAGTTGAAATCATTCAATCATTTGGGTAGTCTTTTCATTGTTGGTAAGTACCAACAATGAAAAATGATGCCGCATGGTGCAGCGGTGTAGCGAACATGATTAGAAATGTAAGCCCCTTTCTGTGTATGTGTCCCTTTCTGTATCACCTTTGATTATATTCAAAGGTATATAATATAAAGGGTGTAAAAGTACCCTTAACGCAAACGAAGGGCACTTGTTCTTCCCACCACTGTGATATTTTTTTGGTTCTAGACCATACCTGGGAACCCCCTAGTTACGGAGATATTGGGGGTGAAAGTTCCAAATTTTGCACAGCTGTTTTTATAAATACTAGTTTTTCAGGTTACAAATTTACTTAAATTACCTCCATGACCCGTTTACTATTTAAAGCAACCACTAGCACAATGTTTAAAGAGTGCTAAATTGAGTTTAAAAAAAAAGTAGTTTCCCAGCAAAAATGTTTGCGTAGGGGTACTTAGTTTGATACACAGAATGCTTGGTTGACATGTGTGAAGGGTTAATTTACACCCTGTATAGTACAGTATAGTGACAGATTTTGATGCGGTTTCACCATTATGTAGATAATAATTTGATTAATTTGGAGAATTTATGTCAGCTATAATTAATCTCGATCGCATAACGGGTTTATAACAAAATACAAACTTAAAATGAATAGAGCTACCTTGCTCGCTTTTCTTGGGAACCGGTATCATGACTTATGTATCCAGCTTTTATATCATGTCTTTTCCTAATTCTTTTTCAATAAAACTGGAACCGTTATTTTAGGAAGTAATAAAAACCTAATAATTGTTTGAGAACATCTTTGACATTGAAGTTCCATGTGAAAACTCATCACTTGTCCAGCTACATGTAAATATAATCGTAAGCTATAAATAAGAAGTTTATGGATTGTAAATCAATGTCACAATATCCGTTTAATAGTATCATCATTGCGGTTAAACATATTTACCCTACTTACCCACTTTTACGGTTATTTATAATACTTGTACTTTTTATACGTAACGATGACCGCATTTTTGGTGAGGCTAGACGTGTTGTCTACATGGTGTAGTATTCGCAAGCGTTGCTGAGCGAGTCGTTCGATTCCTGGGTAAGGGATTGCTCATCTCTCGCAGGCAACGTTGACGAGGCAAAAGAGGTATGTAAGTACTAGGTGGGACTTACATACTTTTTTTGCCTCGTCCATGTTTAAATAGGTTTAAGGTCATATATGCACAATAGGGGACCGGACAAAAAAATAATAATTAGTCCGTCAGATAGATTTTCAAAAAATATTGTACACGTATTTTTTCTTTTTTCACATAAACAAAAAATGAAGACAATACAATGCTTCGAAAACTCGTGAATTCCTCGAAAACGTCACATGTTAGTAAATTTTTCACCAACAAATGACGTCACAACCCCACACTCATGATCTTTGACGCGTCTTATCTTCGTCAATTTTTATTAATGTGATAAAACAAAAAACACGTATCCAATATTTTTCGATAATCTAACTGACGGACTAATTAGAACCATATTTTTTTGACCCAGTCCGATCCCCTATTGTCACAAATCTAGTAAAATCAGGGTCAAACCTAACTCCTTCGTGAATACAGAAACCATGTAAATGTACGTAAGCATATTCCATTCTCATTAAAATCTAAGCAATCACAGAAGCACATACAAGCAATATAATATACTTCATACACGGAGGCTTCGCATAAGGACGAATCGTTCATTAGCATACCCAAGACCAGTTCCTTTGTGAATGAGGCAGCATGTTCCAAACCAACCTACCTATTTATAGTAACCATTCACCCCGACTTCCTATTCAACAGAATCAACGACTAAATACAGATAATTGAAATTAATGAACCTCTGAACCATGATGAAGATCTACAAAAGATCTTTGTTGCTTACTTTGATAAGCTTATAAGAGACAAAAGAAAGGATTTTGACCTTTCTGTTGTTGTACGTAATGATCGGTATTGTTTATTATTCGCTAATGATTTACTCAAATTATATAGTGAATACAAGCTTACATAACGCTGTAACAAAAGGGTAGTTAACAAAAAAAATCTAATTAGACCGGTTCATAGATTTTCAAAAAATATTCACATACACACACACATACACACATAGTTTTTCTTTTTTCACGTAAACAAACAATGAAGACAATACAGTGCTTTGAAAACTCGTGTGACGTCATATTCTGAAACATTACTATGGCATTTTTAGCGGTTAGTGACGTCACAAACCCCCATTCAAATCTTTGACGCTTTTTATCTTCGTCAATTTTTATTGATTTGATAAAACAAAAAATACTTACGTGTCCACTATTTTTCGATAATCTAACAGACGGGACTAATTAGAATCACATTTTTTTTAGTCAGTAAACATTCCTATTAAGGAGTAGGTAAATTTACATCAGATTGATGGCATTAGGTCCCCTATTACATAGGACTTATACATAACTGGCAAAATATGGGTGAACTATTGGCTTTGTTTGGTTTGGTAACTTTGCCCAACCTCTCGGGGACTCCAGGCGTGATGTTATGATATGAAAGTTTACTATTGAATATCTATTAGAACTGCCAGGTTTGTTCATCGACTGCCATAGCTTTTTTTAAATTATGTTTTTTCAGTCGAAGCAGGCTTTATTTTCATAGATTCGTTATTACTTATTAGGATATATTCACATGGACGAAAATTTTCAGTATATTCCGTCGCTTTTACTTTATTTTTGGATAAAGTAGATGTGTGCTCTATTAATTTGGTAATTAAAATTATCTCACTCAACAACACTCAATATAAGATAAAACTTAATTAGTAAATCAACGCCGTTCGTCAAAAGACATGACGTTCATTCCCGCTACTTTACATGAATGTAATTAATCTTAAATGAATGTGTCTAAAAAGAATTTAAATTATTAATGTAACGTGTCTTAGTCTATTTATACCTATATATAGACTAAGACACGTGTGTTCTTTGTAACGTGCCAATGTGTAGTGTGTACTTGCCGCTTTCACATAATTAGATTATCATGTGGTAGTGACTGTACTTTTGTGAAATGTGAATACGAAAATCTTGAAAGAAGAGCTGCTGTGTACCTACCTGCATATTTACAAAAGACCCTACGTGACTTAAATGCAGCATCTACTACTCCCAAACTCTACTCTACCACTACTACTGCTCAAAAAAATTATAACTGTAGGGAATCATTAATGTTAAGAAAACAACATCAAAAAACAACCTTTTACCGGAACAGAACACAGATCCAAGATATCTCCAGGTTACAACTCACAATTCCTCTTAACTAAAACCAAGAAATAAACCAAGTAAAACATGATTAATCCACTCACTTCCGTGGTATAACCACACATTAGTCAAATTGCGATGTCCCAAGACATAGACACACCTTAAAGACATTCAAAGGCTTAACATGAGGAGAACGGGTCTCGAGACTAGAACATGGAGACTTATTCATTAAATTTTCAAGTTAGTGCAAATTCCGTTGGAGGACATAAGCAGCTTGGCGTGTCTGGCTTGATTATAGAGGTACCTATTTATCTATCTTTGTGGGTAGACTAAAGAAGGAAGTAGATGGTTAGGTGAAGATAATTTTGGGCCTATGATCAGTACAATGCATCTCGGAAAACACATCTTTGGAGAAGAATGGTTACGAGAGCCGACCCCAAATAATGATGGTAATAAGGCCAGAAGAAGAGGGACTTTACTTGTGGGTAAAACAGACGAAGTTAGATTTTTGTAAGAAAATCTAAAGAAAGTAAAATGATGACAATGAAAGCGCACGTCAGTCAAAAAATAAATCTTCAAGTAAATAAACAAAATATAAATTCAAAATAAACTCTTCAAACTTTACACAATTCTCGGAACCTCTAAAGAGATGGAGATTACCAACAACTTGTTAACAAAAATAAACGGAAAAAAAAACTCATTTGCATCCAGATGCGCCAATTAATTCGCAGTAACACTTAACAAATACACGATACAGCACCAACATATTAAATGAAGCGGTTTAAACCGGTTCAATCAAAACAAGATGGCTGTATAAACGTTTAAAGGATTATTTTTCGTGGCAAAATTCAATGGCGCATGAAACATCCTATTATATTCTGACAGGTGTGAGTTGAGACGAGGGTAATTTTTTGTGCGGTGATTATTGAAGCGTCACAAGGCACAATAGTGTTGTTGCCTTTTCTTTCCGTTGTTGACTCTGGCTAAAGAGATTATTGTTTTCTTTTTTTGGTTGCTTGAGTGATGTCATAATATTTGGTCAGTGATCTTTTAGCAGAATAAATTGTCGTGGCGTAAATAAATGTACAACATAAAGGCGATTAATGATGAGAACCATAAATAGAAAAACAGAAACCTTGCACTGCAATTGCGGGATATCTTCTGTGAAATTCAACTATTCTCAGATCTTTGAGTAGGAGCTTAGGATGAATTTTCCGCCCGGTTGATGGCAATAGGGCCACTCCCATTATGTGGGACTTAAACATAACTGGCGTGACGTATTTACCCGACTGCTGCGAAACTCAAAAGGAGAGTTATATGTTTGACGTGTTTTATGTTTACGAATGTCAATTGATACATTTATTTTGATACCGCACTTAAATCAAAAACTCAGTGGCAGCCGTAACCGACAGACTGACAGACAAACTTGTCCATATGTCAACAATGTTGCCATATTCGAGAACAGACAGAACAAGTCTATCCGCTATTTCAAGACCACTACAAACAAGTTAAGAGATGTCTATCAACACGTTTACGACTTATATTGAGACATTTTTGGGTTCTAACAATGAAAATATCATGTTTTGTGTGAATTCTGTAAACTTGTACTACTCAACACAAAAGCGTCTCTATTGTGTTGAAGTGTAAGATGCAACAATGTTTTAAGAGATTTATCGAGGAACATATTTCTTTTGGATCTTTAAGTAAGCTTTACTCTAACAAGTCCTTACTTTATCATGGATCGATAGGGTGGTCTTAAGAAATCAGTTGGTGGAGCAACAAACATATTAAACACATTTTATACAAATTCATTTCCGACTTAAGTGGAGCATATCAGCTTTTCAAAGCGTATAGACAATGACGCCATCATCATCATCAGCCTACAGCAGTCCACTGTTGGACAAAGGCCTCCACAATCACACGCCATTGACTTCGATTTTCAGCAAGTCTCATGCAACCCCTCTGCGAAGACCAGAAATTGCCAGACCAGACAGTGACATACTTAGCTGGAAAAAATTGCCGAAGTGGAAGTTAATTCCTTGCCTGTCCGTCGGGAGTTAGAAAAATCAAAACTAACGCTCACAGCTTGTTAGAAGTTTACAAAATGCCCAATAGTTGCTAACAAACTAGACTATCATAAAACTAAGTCAAAAACCCTAAAGTTTCGAGGCACAGATAGTAAATCACCTGACAAGGTAGCCATGTACTCAAAAGTTGTTGTGGTCAACCAATTAAAAGTTGCTCCTCACATTGTATAAAACTTCAGACGATGTTGACACTGCAAGTTGCAAGCATGCACTACCCGTTCGAGAGAACTATTTGGTAAGTCTAAGCTTGCAATATTGGAAAACTATTGATGTGGTTGAGGACATGGGTTTGATTACCAGTACTGGAAAAGTAAGTTTGTAAATTTCATTTCCAAAAAGGAGGAGGTTCTTTTAGTAACAGCACAGAGTCAAGGTTAATTATTATTGCCATTTTCGGGTTCAAATAGAAAAAAAAAACTTATAAGTCCGTCAGATAGATTTCCAAAAAATATTGGATATGTATTTTTTCTTTTATCATGTAAACTTCGTTACAACGAAGACGAGACAGTACTTTGAAAACTCGGGCGACGTCATATTCTAAGACATTAGTATAACATTTTTTACCGGTGAGTGACGTCAGAAACCCCCACTCAAATCTTTTACGAGTTTTATCTTTGTCATTTTTTATTGATTTGATAAAACAAAAACACGTATCCAATATTTTTCGATAATCTAACAAACGGACTAAGAATAATAATCATACGCTTTTGTCAGGAAACATGGCCTATTCAGACTCAGAGACTGGTTGACAAATTCCTGATATAAAAGGTTGATAACACCGAAGACACAACATAACCACACAAAACCAGACCCTGCTGCTATTGATATAAAATTCAAATAGCACTTGGCCCGGGAAATGAAACGTAGACCGTTCATCAGTGCTTGCGACCAATAGACCAACGAGGCAACTTATATTACATAAACTTCACCAATATTGAAGGTATCGTAATTATGCATAACAAGAAACTTCTCCATCAGAGATCACAAACACAACTAGTGCACCATGCTCTGGACTGGCCTAAGTGAGTTAGTCAATGTTTGGCCCAGTTCCCCAAGTTTCCTCTCATTATTAAATTGTACATCTTGAGACTTGCATTGCTAGGCTGCAACCACAGATATACATATTCTAGAATACAAATATTTGTACGGCCTACAGATAGATATATTGGGTCTAGGTGTTTGTGTATGTGAGTTTAAATGTTTGTAAACGCACCCACGAGACATGAGAAGTTCCTAGTGTGCATCAACGCTTTTAAAAAAACCTAGCTAACTCAAGAGCAGCTACTTCGCGTGCCTGGCTATTTAAATTGATTAAAACAACGCCACACTGTTAACTCGAAACGTTCAAAGAACACAAACGTAGTCTATTTCGTCATCATCTGCCTAGCCTTTTCCCAACTATATTGGGGTCGGCTTCCAGTTTAACCGGATGCAGCTGAATACCAGTATTTTACATGGAGCGACTGCTTATCTGACCTCCACAACCCAGTTAATACTAGGTAATACGATACCCTTTGGTAAGACTGGATGTCAGACTTTCAGGTCACTGACTACCCGTAACGACTGCCAAAGATCTATATATGGCACCCGGGACCAACAGCTTAACGTGCTTCGTAGACGTAGTCTATTTCGTATAGTGACTAAATACAGCTTATGACGACATAGTGGATAGTCAAAAATACGACGCTTGATTTTCAAACGAATCCTGATACTTGCGTTATCTAGACATATAATTCTATATCTGTGGCTGCGAAGACTTGAGCCGATTCCTGAAGTTCACGGTCTAATCGCATTGCTCTGTGTAGACTGTAGTCAGTGAATGATAAGTTTGAAGTAAGTTCTGCTACTGTTGGTGATTGTGGGCTTATTGTTTTGAAATTTGATAACTTTGGATGAATTATTTGCAAGCTAAGTATCTTGTAAGTTCTAAAGACTGCATAGTCTGATTAGAAGTTAGCGTTGGATGAGTAATGCAATGCAACTGTCATTTGTTTATACACCACCGTTTCTATGTATATTACGGCACCATGATAGCTTTTATTTTATACTAAGTTACGGCCGCAACTTCACCACGTGTATTTTGATAATTGTCCCACGGGGATCGTACTACAAGGATGTGATATGCAGGTCAGGTTCTAAACTATAAAGGGTGTAAAAGTACCCTTAACGCAAACGAAAGGCACTTGTTCTCCCCACCACTGCGAACATTTTTTTGTTTTAGACCATACCTGGGAACCCCCTAGTTACGGAGATATTGGAGGTCAAAGTTCCAAATTTTTCACAGCTGTTTTTGTAAATACTAGTTTTTCAGGTTTACACTTTACTCAAATTACCTCCATGACTCTTTTACTATTCAAAGCATCCACTAGCACAATGTTTTAAGAGTGCTACATTGATTTTTACTGTAAAATGAATTGTTTTACCTAAAAAAAAAGTAGCTTTACAGCAAAAATTTTTGTGTAGGGGTACTTAGTTTGATGTACAGAATGCTTGGTTGACGTATGTTTGAAGGGTTGATTTACACCCTGTATGGTGTTCAACGTTTTTGCGCAAAAGCAAACAAACTACTAAGAACTTTCACATTAATACTAGTACATAGTTATATTATTAAAAGAGAGTTTTCCATGTTGCCATTTCATGGTCATCTGCCTTACCTGTTCGGATGTTCCTTACTGTTGAGATGGGCTCCCAGCCTAAACAGATGCAACTGAAAGCTGAACTAGTATTTTTCATGGATTGATAATTATCTATCTGATCTCCACAACCCTGAATCGGGTAATAGGGTAGGTTTATTACACTTTGAAAAGTGTAATAAACCTACCCTATTATATTTTTTTTTTGTCGGGTGCAAAATCATCGAATAACCCCTCCCGCTCTTGGGCAGAGCGAAAGGGAGTGTCAGACTTCTACTGACTAAAAACCACCCATGTTCCTTCTTAGCCCTCTATGTCGAGGCCGCGATAATTAGTGTACAACCCGCGGCCCCGACGGGACTTTGAAAAGTCTGAAGTCACGAGGCTATTTTAAAAGTAGAAAAAAAAAATATACAGAAAGCAATGGTTAACCATAAATTCTATGATCATTCTACAAATACATCTCTTTACTTGCTCCTGCACTACGCTGCAAGTACTTAGAATATTTATGGTAAGTAAGCTTAACCACAAAACTGCGTCCAGGAGGTGGTCATCCGATAAATTATTTAAGAGTCTGTAGCCATGTACAGTCGAGCACATTATAGTGTTATGACGGCGGGCCCACTCGTCCCATTACCCGGAATCAGAACATTTGTATGCCACACGTACACTCGTGCAGACAACGCTTCTATCGGAACAGTGACAATTTTGAATTTAAACTTTTGTATAATAATAAACTTCATCAGACTTTCATAGTTGGAAATGAGAATGGTTTTGTTTTTGTGTGTGTTCGTATGTTAAATGATTTAATATGTTCATTTATGTTTTTACAGGCAGGTTAAGGTTTTTAAGGTTAACTAGTATAAAATGGATATGGTATCAAGAAAACGTTTTACTTGAAATTGTTGAAAATGTTTTAAATAAACTGTTTTCTCTTTAAGATTGTTTATTAAAATTGTACCTGTTTCCAGTACAATATGTAGAGCGGCTGAAAATATAATTCGACGTAGACGGTAAATTAAAATGAAACCAAACACCGCATCAATTACAGATATCGCAACCGAAATCCACAGGACACACAAACACAAGTCGTACGTTAATCACCAATGTCCACGAGTATTAATCAATGCAACATTGCATAGCTCATAAAATATGCACGTCGAACGAACATCCTCCATTCTCACTAATAGAATGTGTTGCATATTTGATCAGGCTCTGTACCACCTCTTATACCAGTATTTAATGTCACTACAGCGTCAGTGTGGGAAAGGGATGGAGCTAGGCAGTCCTGCATAGCTCCATTCCTTTCCTTTAGATGTTCATCTAGCTCAATCTCTCGTCAAACTCATCACAAAGGCCTGACTGGGATGAACTAAGGGAATAAGTACATTTCACCAGCAGACACAGCAGTTAGTTACAGCGGCAGTTAGTTTGTTAAGGTTAATTTTATTGGGGAAAAGCCTGTTAACAAATATTTTTTGTTAACTATGTAAAATCATAGGAAAGCAGCATAGGAAATATTTGTCGAGAATATGACAAGTAAGAAAGAGAAAAGAAAAAGTAACCTTTTTTGAAAATAATAACTCGTTTTTGAGTCTGTTAATCCCTTAGCTGTTAAATCAACCAGGTGCAAATTTATACATCATGTCTGAGAAATTCCTGATAAGAACTGGGGTTTTTATCTATACCTCACCTAGGATTCGAATCCAGGACCCCATGCTCAGCTGTCGCGACTATAAGCCGAATTACTAAACAGGACGTGACGGTAGGCTCCCAGTCGTAACACCGCTGTGCCCGACTATTCAGCAGTTTAACAGTAGGACTACCGATTCTGTTATACGAATGCTATTCGGAAAGATTGTAAACGATTATTGGATTACAAGTGCTATGTTTTGTTATTTGGGAGGTTGCCATTTTGGCCTTTACGGAAGAAAAGGCCAAAAATCGTATCGTATTAAGTCTGTATTAGGAAAATCGGGTTTCATAGTTTCCGTAAGTGTCTTATCTATTTTTTATTGAAGTTATAGGTGGATTTTCCATAATAACAATATCAGGAAATGAGGTTCTGTCTATTAATTTCCCGACTATGTTGGGGTCGGCTTTCAGTCAATCCGGATGAAGTTGCATATGTTTTACATGAAGCGTCCAGGCCAGTCTTTTACCGGACACACAGTTTACAGATTCAGCGGCTGCTTATGAGTAATTCTTAATAAAAACCCAATAACGCTTTATCCAACATGGGAATTGAATTCAGGACCACGATGTTCAACAACCACGCTTTTGACCACTAGACCAACGAAGCTATTCGAAACATACTTTCCTTTCAATAAATTCAGCTACAGATGAATAAACAATATTCTTTTCAATAAAATCTTCACAGTCTGGCAATTTTATTTCCCGAAATACTTCGATATAATTCCGACCGGACATTAAATTGTCTTTTGTGTAAAATCGCCTAGAATTCGGTCGAGCACCCACCGACCGCAGAACGCTTTGGGGCTGGGAATTCCATTAAACTTTTTGTCCTATCTAGAGTATAGCATAATTACTTAATTACGGACGATTTCAAGGTATTTGACCACTGAATTTACATTTACTAAAGTTCTATTTTTGCAGTAAACTTAAAATGGCCGCTTTAGCAGTCAGTGGGACGAAAGTGACTTACGAACAGTTGGTCGTGGGTTCGAATCCAGGCAGGCGCATTACTTTGTGTAATTTATTTCATCACCACTGCTCTCAAAACGGTGAAGGAAAACATCGTGAGGAAACCGGCTATCTTAGAACGCGGCGAATATCTTAGAACCAAAAATTCGAAGATAAGTGATATCTACCAATCCGCACTGGGCCCGCGTAGTGGATTATAGCCCATCCTTCTCCTAGACAGGAGGCCTGAGTCCCTGCAGTGGGAACAATATAGATTGATGATGATGATGGGCCGAAAGTCTTGCCAAGGAGTATTGTATTACTTTCTGGGTAGAGGCGGTCAGATAGGCACTCTCACTATTACTCCATGTATAATACTGGTATTTACCTACAATATCCGGTTAGACTTGAAACAACAACAAAAGGCAAATGATAAATGACGATGATTATAAGATAAAATATAAATTTCGTTTCAATAGGGATGTTTACTGACTTAAAAAAATATGATTCTAATTAGTCCGTCTGTTGGATTATCGAAAAATATTGGATACGTGTTTTTGTTTTATCAAATCAATAAAAATTGACAAAGTTAGAACACGTCAAATATTTAAAAAATGTCATACTACAAGTTTTCAAAGCACTGTATCGTATTCATAGTTTGTTTACGTGAAAAAATAAAAAATATGTGTCGAATATTTTTTGGAAATCTATCTGACGGACTAATTAGTTTTTTTTTGTTAACTACCCTATTCGTATAATGGTCGCGAAGTGACAATTCATAATATTGACTGTTACAATTTTAATGTGATAAGTACATATTGTTACTATCCTAATATGATTTTGCTAAAGTGGCCGTTTTAGGACCCCAGAACGTCGTCGAAGCATAACGCATTATGCATAAGGATCGTAGCATGTTGCGATCTATAGTTTCTGCCTACCCCCAAGGGAAACAGCTGAGAGTTTATGCATGATTGTATGCACACAAGGGAAGCCTGTGTCGGGCAGTGGATGTTGCTGAACTGAATATGCGGTGACGCGAAAACAACAGATAAACCTAGAATGGCTATACTGTTAGAGCAACTTATTGGTAAAATGTTTTTTTTTTTTCACAAGGTACCATAATTATTATGACTGTAGAGTAATAAAAAAAAACTAAGTTGGATGTTGGATACCTCTGCCCAGGAGGGAAGATGCAGGCTAGGAAAAAATAAGTTGAATGCATATAATATGTGGTAAGAGCAGTGGTGGCCCAGTGGTTGCGGCCCCGACTTACGAACACTTGGTCGTGGGTTCGAACCCGGGCAGGCGCATTACTTTGTGTCATTTATTTCATCACCACTGCTCTCAAAACGGTGAAGGAAAATATCGTGAGGAAATATCTTAGAATCAAAAATTCGAAGATATGTGACATCTACCAATCCGCACTGGGCCCGCGTGGTGGATTCTAGCCCATCCCTCTCCTAGAGAGGAGGCCTGAGTCCCTACAGTGGGAACAATATAGGCTGATGATGATATAATATGTGTGTAATGAACACCATTTCTGGGAATGAAAACGAAACTCATCAGATGCATAGCCGCGCACTTATAATCCGGTGCTATTTGTACACAAACTGGTTATTCCAGTGCGTGTGGATCATGAACTACTGTTACTACTTTAACAGAAGGATATTATAATACGCCATACATTATTCCTGCGTGTGTTGAGTTCGAAACATGCACTAACCATGTTGCTCAGGAGCCGAGGTAAGTTATCGATAAAATTTTAGTAGAGGTACCCTGCGTGAGCGAGAGCGGCGAGCGGAAGGATTTTATTAACCACACACATAAAAGGTAGCATTAGTTAGAGTACTCAAAACAACGATAGAGGACTTCAAATAATACAGATGTCTTTATAATACCAAAGATTCTCGATGTCCTGGAATAAGTTTCTAAACTTTTTAATATTTGTAGTACTTGAAGTTAAGTATTTTATATAGATAAACCCACTATCGCAATTTATAATATTAGCCTGAATACCTACAGATAGCGATGTAAATGCCAGTGGTCAGTCGAGACACAAATTCTAGAAACTGTGCAGATTAGTTGCACACTGATTGTGAAATACTGACACTGCACAGGTAATACGATAATGCTCTCACGTCCAGTCTGATCGGATAATCGAACCAATGAGCGTTATAGCACAGAGTAGATAAATATCAGAAGGCTTGCTCTAAAGCCTGAACAACGGGTGCAAAAGCACGCACGTATGGCTAGCAAAACTGCACCCGCCTATTTTTTTTTTTTTGTTTTGTTCGTAGACAACACAATAGACAAATAAAAACAATGGTATCAATGAGGCCAGGACCAGGTGGAGTAAGAGAAACGAAAAGGACTGTATATTTTCTGCAGTTCCTTTGCATAAGCAAACTTATGACCCGACTACGGCGAAGCCAAGGGTAATGCTTTTTATCAGGTCACAATTGCTAGCGAACCACGACAGTCACGGTACGATTTCTATGGTAAATATTACAAGTTTTTCCAAAACTGTCACTATACGTTACTCTCTAGTACTCTCTACCAACACATTCAAATCTGTATGGAGAACCTACGTGTGAGTTCACTTTCATGCCTTTTTTTTGGTGAAATCATCGAATAACCCCTTCCGCTCTTGGGCAGAGCGAAAGGGAGTGTCAGACTTCTACTGACTAAAAACCACTCATGTTCCTTCTTAGCCCTATATGTCGAGGCCGCCGTAGCTTGTGTACAACCCGCAGCCCCGACGGGTTTATTTCATGCCTTGTATGGAGTAAGACCTCTGTGTTTTTTGTTTCGTGATAATAGGCTTTCAGACTGGCACTATTATTTGCGTATATTATGGTCCTGTCTAACTACGATTCTATTTACTATTTGACGTAATATGTGGTCTGGATTAGAATAAATCTTGAGTTAATTTATGTGATAATTAAATGTATGTACCTAGATACTGTCAATTTTGTGTAATGGTCCATGCTAGCTATTTAAATAGGAAATATTAGTTAGAGAGCACGTTTTGTAGGTTTTATCCGACTTCGGCGAATCCAAAATGAGAGTTGTAGTTCCTCTTTTTAAAGATAATCTGCCCTACTGCTCAAACCAATACTTCATACGGTATTAAGTAGCTTTGCCCAAAGCTTTGGTGTTTTAACGCTTCTCTAATAACGGAAAGAAGCCTTAAAAGAGATGTAATTGACAAAAAACAGAACTATTGGAAATATCCTATTTGCTACACATAGTGGAAGGGACACCATTCTGAAACCCCTGACATAGAAATATCTCATCAGTATTTTTTTACTATCAACTTTTACTACTACACTTTGACTGTGTAGATTGTATTACACTTTTCTAGAAAACAATCTCGAACTACATAAAGAATACGTGGTCCCGTTTGTGCGGCATTTGTAACTCTCCTACCTTGTAGGTATATTGTATAGTGTGACTTCAAACTGTTTATTACCCCATACTCGTACTAATAATCTCAAATTCCATGAGGTAACTAATCGTGCCCTCTATAACTCGGTCAACATCTCAAAGATCAATCTCCTAAAATAATTATCCGTTCCAGAGCCCTCGAAATCTCGTTGTGACAGTCAATGGTACTAATCGAGCAGCCGACTCAAGTAATTGACTCGATTGAAACACTCGGAATCTCAACTTGCAAATAAATTTAAATTTTCTAATTAAAATTGTACGAATTTTAATAGGCCAAAACGGGGTAGATTATTGGGTACTTCTTCCTTGAATTTTATTAAGCTCTTCTTCTTGAGTTTGACCTTTCAAGGGACTTTGACTTATTTTTAAGGATAATCCGGTGATAACGAGATGGTTTTCTTGTTGTTTTTTGGGATTGGGTGATCTGTAAGGGATAGGATGACTATTTTGAGGGTTACCATGGTAATACTTGTTGCTGTTTTCGGTTATAGGCTGGACCATGCTGCTTAACTGATTAATTATTTTTTTCCATAAATAACTTTTATATCGGTGAAACCTTTATTTTTATGAACTGGAGTGGTAGACCCATGAAGTGTTATTGATTTTTCTATCAGAAATTTCTCAGTGACGGAGTCTGGATTTGTGCCCAGTTAATGCCAATAGGCTCTTTATTATTACATGGGATTTACACATAACTGTTGAAAGTGTTTGTGTGTGTAAATACTATTGAGTAGTCCTCTGTCTAGCCCTTCGGGAATAACAGGCGTGATGTTATGGCAGATAAGACCTACGAGGAGGTTCCCGGAAAGCTTTTTTTTTGAAAACTTACTCAGTGTTACAATGCATCATCACTACATAGTAAAAAACAAAGACGCTTCTCGCTGTCTGTCCCTATGTATGCTTAGATCTTTAAAACTTAGCAACGGATTTTGATGCGGGTTTTTTTTTAGATAGATTGATGCAAGAGGAAGGTTTTAGTATCTTTTTTGCACCCGTGCGTAGCCGGGCGGGTCACTAGTCAATAATAATTCCACAAAACCACGATCCACCATACGGGTCAACCGCGAGTCCTTTTAAATTGCTGGGAATAACACCATAAACTGTCTTTATTCTCTATATTTTCTCATCATTGAGGACTTTAGACGTCATAGTCCATATAAGCTGAAACCTAGTATTAAAATGGCATTGCATACAAACTTATAGCAAGTTTTGCCGCATCCCACGGTCGTGTGACCAGACTTCGGCAAAACAGTGGCAATTATGTAATCATCTCTACATGCTTTATAATAACTTATTTCAAGCTAAACTGAAGATTAACAGGTTTCATAAAGGTGTAGGTATTACAACCACTGACAACCAGTCTTACCAAGGGGTATCGTAGTACCCAGTTCTAACTAATTGACGGCACGGTTGGCGCAGTTGCTCAAGCAATGAACTGCTGCGCTGCGTGTCGCGGGTTCGATTCCCGCACGGAACAAATATTTGTATGACCTACAGATAGTTGTTTCGGGTCTGGGTGTTTGTGTATGTGAGTTTAAATGTTTGTGAACGCACCCACGATACAGGAGAAATTCCTAGTGTGGGGCCACGTTTTTACAAAAAAAAAAAAAAACTGGGTAGACAGGTAAAATATTGGTATTCATTTGCATCTGGTCAGACTGGAAAACGACCTTAACATAGTTGAGAAGAGGCTTGGCTAGGCAGACGACGTTTTATTGTACAAATGAAAGCACATCAAGTTACCCGTGACTGTAAAATTTTCTCAAACAACCTTGAAACAAATGCTTTAGCGTTAAAGTTGAAAAATAGTTTACTAGCGGAACTGGCAGACATCATCCTGCCTAAACAGCAGCGCCACCTACCGGGTCCAATTCAGAATCTATACCATTCTCGAATCCACTTGAACACACACACAAAGTTTCATCAAAATCCGTCCAGCCGTTTAGGAGGAGTTCAGTGACAAACACACGTACAGAAGAAATATATATTACTAGCTGACCCACGCAACTTCGTCTGCGTCACAATAATATATAACTTACAACCTTCCTCGATAGATCGACTATCCAACATAGTAATATATTTTTCAATTTGCTTTCTAATGTTTAAAGAATATTCAAAGTCGTCTGAGTAATTTTTGAGTTAAATCGTAACAAACAAAAAAACAATCTTTCCTCTCTATAATATTAGGTAGAACCTTATATTACATTATTAAAGTGAGAATTACTATAAGTAGGTACCTACCTATCTCTTTGTTAAATACACAATCATCATCATCATCATCAACCTATATTGTTCCCACTGCAGGGACTCAGGCCTCCTCTCTAGGAGTGGTATGAAATAAATTACATAAAGTAATGCGCCTGCCTGGTTCGAACCCACAACCAACTGTTCGTAAGTTGGGGCCGCCACCACTGGGCCACCACTGCTCCCAAAACAATTTACAATAACACCTTGTAAATATTATGGTGTAATAAATATTTTGATATTGAATTTGAATTTCCCGGAGGCCAGAATCTCCACGTATCTACATTGGGACGCGATTGCCGGCGGACCGCGTAATTATTTTGTCGCGCGGACATTTTAACATTGCAATATCTTCTAAGATATTTGTTTAAACTATATAGACTAAAAGGAACAAATATTCTATATTAGATTTTCGTTCTGACAAAAACATTTTTTTAGATATAGATTAATACCATATGGGTTAAATAAGCTTCGCAAAAAATAATTCTATTTAACCTAACATTTCAATAGTAAAAAATGGTTACAGTGAGTCAATCTTAATAGATAGATATATGCTGTCCCGGACTTTTTTGTAGAACTTTTAAAGAGAAATATTTTTTCAGTACATAATATTTGCATAACTGAAACCATTCTCGCAGCGCACGCAACGGAAGCTCTCAAAAAGGATTATCGTTTCCCGTTTTTGCAACATTTTTCATTTGTGCTCCACTCCTATTGGTTGTAGCGTGATGTTATATAGCCTAAAGCCTTCCTCGATAAATGGACTATCCAACGCAAAAATAATTTTTCAATTCCAACCAGTAGATCCTGAGATCTTAGCGTTCAAACAAAGAAACAAACTCTTCAGCTTTATAATATTAGTATAGATATGAAGAAATAGAGACTAGCGGTCCTGACAGACGTCGTCCTGCCCGGACAGCAGCGCCACCTCTAAACCATTCTCGAATCCAGTTGAATACATATAATAGTTTTCATCAAAATCGGTCCCACCGTTTAGGAGGTGTTCAGTGACATACACACGTACAGAAGATTTATTTAAGATAGTAGCTTGAAGTGCTGACGTATGTACTAAGGTTCGTATTTCTAGAATATCGATGCGTAGGCGAGCATTGGTATTTCCTGTCGCCATAGGCATGAAAGTAAAAAAAGATCCAGAAGCTGTTTATTATCCTGCGTTAATTAAGTGGTTTCACATGCTTTAGATAAGCAAAACTTGATCTTTTATGCTTGGAACGTTATCATTAATTTCGATCTTGTTATGTTGTTTTTATGCCTAGTGCGACTGATCGCTAGGTAACACTGCGGTAAATGAAGGTGAAAATAGAAGGTTGAGCTGAGCTAAACTACCGAAGATTCTGACTGCAATATCAGTAAAAATAAGTGTGGAAAACTTAGAGGCAGGCTATTGACCTGCAGCGGAAATATGCAGGACAGTCCAGTCTATAAAGCTTTTGAACTTCTACCAAAGAATCTGACTGCAATAGCAGGGAAAATAAGTGTAAAAATAGTAGAGGCAGGCCCCTGGCTCGCAAAACGAACCAGTCCAATCTAACAAGTAATTGAAAAGGAAACGTATGGAAGGCAGCGTCAATAAGAACTAGCTTTTCTCCACGTTTTCAAAGTACCAGAAAAATCTACATTCACTATTAAAAAGAAGCTTGTACAATGTAACAGGAGATATCCCATCGTATCGATACAATGGGGCAAGCAGACGTCACGGTCCGACGCATGGGAACCACCCGACCCCGTGAGTTCACGGGAACGTGGCGTTAATTATCTCTTATACTCTATTTATAACATGTAAGTAAGAAAGGTGAGTAGCGACAGTTATTTTATTATGATATTAAAGTTTTGTGCTCATTTGCAGGTTGGTCTTTTCTTAACGAAGTTGTTTTCTTTGTAATGAAATGTGGCTGCATATCAGTATTTTAAATTTAGCATGGACTTTAACATATCATAACTTATGTTTAGATTAGTAGGTGGGCGAGCCTATTGTTATCGACCGGGCACATACATATACACACACCGTAGCGGCTACTGACCAATTCCTGATGGAAAAACTCAATAACACTTGGCCCGAACTATGTAGGAATCAAACTCAGGACTTGATGCACAGTAGTCTTTGGACCAACAGTCGTCATTTTTGTTTTTTAGACATCAAGATCTAGATAGAAATTCAAATTGTTTTTTTTTTTTGAAATTTTGGTTAGAAATTTTGTCTCGAACCAAAACCTCTTGTTTATCTTCAAAAACAAAGAAAAATACTATTTCTAACTGTAAAATAAACCGTAAATAACACACCCAAAACTCCTGTTCAACTTTCCTTCAAAATTTTTAATGTGGGTATAGTTTAAGTTTCCACACTTTCCACGGTGAATGGCCGCGTAAATCGTGGTCAGTCTGGGTGGAGGTGGGTAGTGAAAAGTAGTGAAAACACAATATGCCACTGGGGAGGTATTTGTCTCAGCAACTTGGCGGAGTTGCGTCCCGTGTGTTATTTATCCTAACTGGAGTGAGACGTTCCATTTTAGCTGTTAGGTTTTTTTTTAACTTTGCGGTTTTTTGGTACCTACTAAAAGAGTAGAATTTCGGCAAGAATATGAATTCTTCTGCTTTTAAATAGATAAGTAGTTCATAATATAGAAAGACAGCAAACATGGAACCCTTTTTTTTTTGGCTGGTGAAAAGTCATCAAATAACCCCTCCCGCTCTTGAGCAGAGCGAAAGGGAGTGTCAGACTTCGACTGACTAAAAACCACCCATGTTCCTTCGTCGAGGATATCGCAATAGTCTAGTCTATAATATGACATGCGTGAAATAGTACATTGTTACCTAAGGGGTGGAAGTTGGGTTTGAAAGGGCCGACGACCGTCGGGGCCGCGGGTTGTACACTACTTATCGCGGCCTCGACATAGAGGGCTAAGAAGGAACATGGGTGGTTTTTAGTCAGTAGAAGTCTGACACTCCCTTTCGCTCTGCCCAAGAGCGGGAGGGGTTATTCGATGATTTTCCACCCGCCAAAAAAATATAATCTAAAATAGGGGTGGAAGTTACTTATTTAGTCCCGAGACGGGGTTTGGCGCCCGTAACGTAGTGAGGGCGCTAATAGTTCGAGGGACTAAATATAATTTATTCCGGTAAACACTGTGCTTTTCATTACGATAAGAGGAAAATAAGAACATAAATAAAGAAAAAATGAGTGTTGATCGCATGTCGTCGCTTACCCGCTTATTTTGTTTTTTTTTTTGTCCTCTGGTTGTCTACCTATACAGCCAGTATTTTTCATGTTCATCATTAAAAAAATGGCAAAGATTTTGTCAGAACCTAAGTATGTAATTTTAGAGAAATAGTTAAAACTAAACTATATTAAAGTCTTATTATAATTTTATTCTTAAGAACTTTGTGTTTTCTTAATTTTAAATCGCGCTGTAATTGAGTGGCTGTATAAACAGTTGGAACATGGTTCTATAAAAATGTGAAATAGTCGAAGTTTTTTTTTAATAATTTGACTGCTGTCAGTTCAAAGCGATTCTCCCTAGGGCTGAAAAGTAGTACTTTAAACCCGCTCCGCAGGCATGTTATGACCTACTTTCAGAGTATGAGTAATGAAAAGTATTTTTTATAGGACTCAACTCAACAATAGAATTTTTCCCTAAGAAGCGTAAAGATCAGTGAGCGAAACATGATTAAAGTTCCTCATCATCATCGTCATCATCATTTCAGCCAAAAGACGTCCACTGCTGGACATAGGCCTCCCCCAGGTGTCGCCACATTGACCAGTCCCGTGCGCCTCGCATCCAGCGGGACCTTCTCCAGGGTCCCCGTAACCATCAAAAGTTCCTAACATCTTAATTAATTCATTAAGCTCAAACAGCCATGACCTCACTTTTCTACCCACATAATTAGATACAATCATAATGGAACATCATTGATTACTTGCCGCTGATTCTAATGTACGTGGGATGGCAGTACTACGTTTCTCATTCATTTCCAGTTAAACTTGATACGATGTAATCTGAGATGTTTTGCACGCTATGCAGAGTCTATCTTTAGTAGAAAATACTGTTCCGTTAGTTCTTGTTACTGCAATAGGTATACTATGGGCTGACTAAATAGTACAGTTAGCATCAGAAGTAGATTTACACTACTCAAAGTTTCGAATCAGGTTTTCATTAAAAAAAAAAATGTTAGACATTACTCGTTACTAACAAGTTATTGAAGAGTAAGGAATATTTTAAGAATAATCTTCTGAAACATTAAATATAATAGCTGGAGTCATCTACGTCAAATAATTAAAATCTAAAAATGTAAAGCTTCTGTTGCTGATCGTACATTAGGGGCCTAATGTCACGATGCCCGAATAGTTACTACTTATCGAATAAATTCAAGAATGAAACTGATTCTGCTAAGTAAGTTAACAGGAACTCGGTCGAGTTTCCTCCTTGCCTCACAATTGGGATGTTTACTGACAAAAAAAAATATGATTCTAATTAGTCCGTTTGCTAGATTATCGAAAAATATTGAATAGGTACGTGGTGAGTGGGGGTTTTTGACGTCACTAACCGGTAAAAAATGCTATACTAATGTATTAGAATTTGACGTCACACGAGTTTTTAAAGCACTGCATCGTCTTCATTGTTTGTTTACGTGAAAAAAGAAAAATACGTGTCCAATATTTTTTTGGAAATCTATCTGACGCACTAATTAGATTATTTTTTGTTAACTACCCTATCGCGTTGGTCCTGACTGTCATTTGAAGAGCATTCACAGTCGTGACAGGTAGTAAGTGGTCTCGTCCAAACTAGTCAAATCAAATCTGACAACCGGTCTTAAATTGACCATTTCGTCATTTAATAATCGACTGTAGTAAAACAATATTATACTCACAAATTAGTCTGAAACCGAACATCAACTTAATTTGGAAAACAATACACTGATTAAGAACATTTTAACGATATTTAATTTATTATTAATCAAAATTAAGCAAAGGACAAAGAGAAAAGCGAAATTTTCAGGTCACGTTACAGTCAAAACTGTTTATCGGTCAAAACTACTTTAGACATGGTGTCAGTCAAAACCCTTATTAAGTTAAAACGAGTTTTCTCTTTTACTTAAAAATATGTTAACTAAAAAAACAAACAAATCTAATAAGTTTCTAAATTACCATAAGGTAAACTATAAATTTTTCGATGTATTAAAACAAAAACCTAATAAGGTTCCAAGTAAATTTTTAATAGTTTTGACCGGTAAAAAGTAGTTTTGACTCATTAACAGTTTTGACTGTGACATGTATACGTACCGACTTTTATAAGTGATTTTCTCCTTATCTCTTGATTGCAATTTTATGTAGTTACGAACATACTATTTTGGTAGGTACCCATTTAATTATGAAATACAAGATCTTTATTTGAAGATTAATGCATCTTCAAATAAAGATCTTGTATTTCATAGTCCTTCCGTGAGAAAATTACTCTACAATCTTCCTAATTGTATTATACAGGGTGTTTGGAAGGGAGCTGTACATACGCCTAGTGTAGAAACTAGGGATAGTCTGCTACCTACCCCCGCCCATTATATTGACCTTGGCCTCAAGGTTTTTTTTTAATTTAAAATTATTTCTTTACCTTACTACGGTACTTCAGGCCCCATAACTTTTCTTCTCCACAATTTTCTGGTGTAAAATAATTTTTTGCAGGACCCTAAGACTCTAACGATTAAAACAAGACCATTAGCCGACCGGTCCCATGGATAGATTTTGAGCTACAGGTAGTTTTAGTCAAAAAGTCAAATAAAAAATAATAATAAATTAAAAAAAAACCTTGAGGCCAAGGTCAATATAATGGGCGGGGGTAGGTAGCAGACTATCCCTAGTTTCTACCCTAGGCGTATGTACAGCTCCCTTCCAAACACCCTGTATACGTAAATATTAGTGCCCCTAACTGTTTGTTTTTTGTTTTGTTTTTAAAAAAACGTTACTCCACACTAGGAATTTCTCCTGTATCGTGGGTGCGTTCAAAAACATTTAAACTCACATACACAAATACTATACAGCTAATAACTGTACAGAATATATCAACCAGAAACTTGTGTAAGAGCATGTTAAGCCCGACGAAATAACATTCTTTACTAAACTGATAACATTCATTTAAGTATGTTATAAGCCAACCAAAAGAAATTGCTCATAAAAACCTATTCCCAAGACGCAATAGGGTGTACCGGAGATCATTTCCACGTCTTTGTGTAGCTGTATTCATGATGGCAGGAATCAGCTGAGGAGTGAGGACCCTCTTCATAACCTCGTGAGGCTTTGTTGACATAAATGCGTCAACGGCTCATTTACTTAGGTACAGTTACGATCATAAATATATAGGCCAAATTGCGTGTAATAACGAATAAAACTTTGAGATCTTAGAGACTTCCCAAAAAAGAGAAGGTTCTCAATTAAGTTGTATATTTTTATGTATATTACTTCAGAGCTCTGTAAATTATGAACCGATTAGATTTTTTTTTCATATGTTAGATCTATGCATCCTGACAAATCCCAAAAAAATTCATCAAAATCGGTTCAGTATTTTATTTTATATTTGTTACCTCATAACTCCGTTACTCAATACACATGTACCAATTCTAAAATGTTAAGCAGCTGATGAGAAAAAAGTTTCAACGTTGGTTAATTGTAAAATATAAAATATTTATGTTCGTGACTGTACTCGGTTGTCGCTATATTCTTTTGGGACTGTCATTTTCTAAAGTTCTGACGTAACGCTGTAGAATTTTGTAATGGAGCGTTTTAAAGTGTAATTTTAATGCGATGGTTTTTGTGACACTTTATGTCCTTAATATTTATGTAGAGGGTTTTTTCTAAATACAGTCCATGTTATTTGGTAATGAAATGTAAACGGTTTCAGTGGTACCTATATATTACCTGGGCGTCAAAAATGGCCACTTCAGCAGATCATAATATGAATTGCGTTAAAATGCATAAAATGGACCTTACATAATAGTTACTGCGTCTGTGACCATTTAGGAAAATATATCATAAAAGGAAAATAATATGAATTGCATTCAAATTAGACCCGATACCTATTAGTTTATTTGAGTAACTAACATCCAAAAATAAAATTTTTAAAGCCAAATAAAAATAAAACATTGCTTCAAACCCAGATGTAAACGCCCAACAATAAACTTTTTCCACCAAATTCAGCCACTAGCTTTACCAAAACGAATATCAAATTAAAACTGATCAACTAGCCGTTAATAAAATGCTCGTTTCGTGTAGAGCACTCGTTAAACAGACCATTAATTAAAATCTAGTTCTGCTCAACTTTGGCGGGTGAACAACTCCCGGTTCAACACACATATTAGGTTTGGTTTGTCTGTTTTGTTTTGGTGTTATTATGGTTGTTCCAGTGAAGCTGGAGTGTCTGGGGTTTTAATTAGTGTAATATGCAGTTTCTACTTCAGCCCTTAGACTTAGGTACATAATCCTATATTATTACTCTCTGTTGCGTGTTAAAAATATAGCTTCCCTATTTGAATCTAATTAACAATTTAGTTTAATTTTTTTGCTATGGTCATTTGATGATTTTCCAACCTCCAAAAAATCTGGTTTATCCTAATAACGTCAGCTGTAGACCAGAAAAATCTGGGTTTATCCTAATAACGTCAGTGGTAGACTAGAAAAATCTGGGTTTATCCTAATAACGTCAGCTGTAGACCAGAAAAATCTGGGTTTATCCTAATAACGTCAGCTGTAGACCAGAAAAATCTGGGTTTATCCTAATAACGTCAGCTGTAGACCAGAAAAATCTGGGTTTATCATAATAACGTCAGCTGTAGACCAGAAAAAGTCAGGGATAAGCCGAAACAAACTAACAGATGAAAATAAAAAAATAGGTTCTATTATTTTACAAGTATGTTTGTAATACTGATATCAAACAACAAGTTTTGATATTAGTATTACATATTTAATTTCTGAACACGTGCTCAGTTTATATATCTATTCAGGCAAATTGTATTTGATTTGCTATTGACCATCCTACAACTGGTAAAGATGGTTCGTCAATATGACGAAAGCTCTACGTGTCAGATGTACGAAAGTACATTATTATCACATCTCAATTCCAAGAATAGTCACAAACATGACACTCTATCACCTTTCGTTTATTTAAACCGAGTACACATCGCATCACCAATATCGTCACTTGTTAACACTGCTTTATTTATCAACACATGAACACACGACAACTAACTACGTTGAAAGCTCTAGTAAGTCCGAAAAGAAAAAAAAAAGCAACAGTTTCGAAGACCGAATTGAAGCGTCGTCTCAGCCCGACAACGCCTAATTAAAGCTGGGAACACACACGCGATAAGTTCTAAAGAGTCTCGGAAAGTCTCGCCAAGTCTCGGCAACCGCACACTTCCTTGTCGAGATTTTTCCTTCCCCAACATAATCCGGATTAAAGCGGATTTGCTCTCCTATTAAAACTCTCTTGCCTTTCGACCTTTAAGGCTTTTCGCCAAAAGTGTTTGGGGTAATTAGTTGAGACTTATAGGAGTGTTAGAGCGGATTCATTTCGTGTGGATTTAAAGATTAAAGGAGCAGGTTATTAGCTTCTCACGAGTGTTGTAAAATCAACTGGGTGTGAAGAATTTTAGTATTTTGTAAAGATAGCTCGATAAACCAGTATTTTCAAAAAACGATGTTTAGTTTCAGTCTGATTTCCCGAAACCGTTAACATTCGGTGTGAATTCGTATTATTTGCAAACAGTCTTCCATATTTTTAAAGGTAGGTATTCTTGTTTTAAGACTACTCAGAAGAACACAACATTTAATATAGTGAAATATGGAAGAAAAAGACATGCTGTGTCAACCCCAATTCAATCAGGATGAGAGCAGCAGACAAATGAAGGTAATGACAATACTGGCTAACCAGTTCCAACGTTGACATAACAATAATCTATCTCAAAAGACTCATTATCTTTTTAGGTTTTCCCTTTCTATGTTGGGTTCGGCTTCCAGTCTAACCAAAAGCAGCTGAACACCAGTATTTTATATTAAGCCAACTGGATATCCGAACCCCAACACCCAGTTAACTCTGGCATTACCTCTGGGTAATCATAATATCGCTCTGGATAGACAAGTTGTTAGACCTCAGACCACTCGTTTACCAGTAACGAATGCTCCAACTATCTCTAAAGAGTTAAAAACTACTCCACCTTATTAGAATCTACATATTTATAGCATCCACCAGGCATTGATCTTCACACGTGAATCATAATTCACGGCATGTTATATCGATACGGCTCGAACATAAGTAACGAACAGATTCCCGAGGCAAGGACAATGGGCGCTTAGCATGCGAGACACGTTGCTGGGGTATGCGGGCATGCGATATACACTCGGCGACTCCACATACTCCGCTGATCTATTCGCTACTTTATAAGTAGTTCGGGAGTAGGTTGTGGGAAGATTTTTCCGAAATGGAAAGTTGGGTGGGAAAACCAAATAAATCGAATTATTCCGTCAGATAGATTTTCAAAAAATAATGGACGGGTTTTTCTTCTTTTTCACTTAAACAAAAGATGAAGACGATACAGTGCATCGAAAAGTTGCGCCAAGTCGTGTAACGTCACAAGGTTAGTACTTTTTACCCACAAAGTGACGTCAAAAGCCCCACTCATGATCTTTGACACGTTTTATTTTCGTAATTTTTTATTGATTAGATAAAACAAAAAACACGTATCCACTATTTTTCGATAATCTAACAGACGGACTAATTATATTTCTTGGTGAAATATCCTATTCTACATGGCCTTAAACACTTTCAAAGATATATTCATGCGCTTTCTATCTTCATATCGTTGATACAGAATTCTTTATCTAGGCTCAAGATCTACTCAGCACATTAAAGATTGTGTTCGGGGATCATCATCATCACCCACAGCCTGAATTAACCCACAGTTTGGTATATGCCTCTCTTCTCCTTTTTCGAAAATCTCCAAGCCTCATACAGACTTTTTCCTGGTGACAACTATGTCGTATGCCCATCTCACCGCCTGACGACTCACAATTTCTCCGTTCTTGGCCGCCATTCAATGACAGTTTTAGTCCACATGTCACCACTGCGAAGATACCCTTTTACAAAAAGTTCCTGTCTCCTCGTCTACATTCGCAAGTCAATAAGAAGCCTCGTTCCTTCACCGTAGTCTTGGGAAGTGACGGAGCATACGCCTAAACGATTTAATCGGAAACACATTAAGCAAAAGGCGCCAACTGTCTGAAACGATAAAGCATTGCACTCCGGCCGATGTTGCCTCGTCACTGATTTAGAATTGCTTCGATTTATTCGCTTAGAGGTTGGAAAAATCGTGACGATTATTTCCCAATGTCCTTTATTTAAGTATGATTAGGAGCACAGATTTTGAAATTAATTGTTGTTTAGAATAGAAATACAATTAGAAATAATGGTGGTCATGATTATGTTTGTTATCCACAAAGGAGTGGGTTAGTTTATATCGAAGTTTCTCATTCTGCATAAATTCACAGAAAGTAAATATTTGTAAATTTTCCGAGTTTCAGTCACTTCCTACAATTGTCGAGACGGAAAGTAATTATTTTGATATAAGTAGGAATAATTTCAGTTGGTAAAGTAAGTTTGATATCAACTATTTCCTCTGACTTTACACATGAGTTGGTACGAGTAATATAATTGATACTTCTAATATAAGGAAGGTTTCCCAGAAAGGTGGTGTCCTAATAGATCGAACTATTACCGACCATAATTGAAAAGCCGAAAATAATAACTGTCTTTATCTTTATGCAGCAAGCTCCCTAAATTATTATAATTTCGGGGAACAATCATGGCGGTCCCGTAATAGTCTAAAAGCTTAAGCGATTTCCATATCGCTTACGGACAATAATAATCAATCAAGCGGCGTCTCTACGGTTGGGCGGTAGTTGTGAATCGCTGCAATTAGTCGCCATATTGCCCCCCGCGCCCCCTAACTCACCCCGCACACTATGTCGTGTGACTTATGCGTTTGTTTAAACCAGACGAAGTTCGATCTAGATTAGTATTAAATATTTATGTGGAAGAAGTAGTTACGAAAATGTTACGATTTACTGCGTTACTCAGAGGTATTTAATGATTACTTAACCGTCACTTAGTAAAGACTTGATACACTTTTGTACGACAAAACTGTGAAAACCTTTACTTAGTGATGGCCTAAATAATCATTAAAGCTCTCTGAGTGTGGCAGTTAGTGATAAGAGGACACGAATTTTGTGTTTCTTTGAAATGTAGATGGGGTGGTGTCTGGGGCGATGACTGCCTCGCTGGACAAATTTGGTAAGTCAAGTTGCTCATCTAGACGCGCACCACGAGGGTTGGTTTGAGGTGGCTCAAGAAAAGAGCACTTGGAAGGATTTGGGGGAGGCCTTTGCCCAGCAGTGGGACAGTACAAGCTATTAAAAAAAAAAAAAAAATAATTGCTCACGAGGTCTTGGGTTCAATGTCCGGGTCGTGCAAGTGTCATTGAGTTTTTTATTTGGAAATTACTCAGTAGCAGCCACAGAGTCTGGAGTTGTGCCCGGTTGATGGCAATAGGCTTGCCCATTATTACCTACATGTGACTTCAACATAACTGGTGAAATTTGGGTGTACAATTTAGTACTCCTCTGCTTAACCCTTCAGGCATTAAAGGCTTGATGTTATGTTGAAGAAGGAGTTACAAAAACGTAGCGTTTTAATGATTAGAGGCCACGACTTTTCTATTTCTTGGAAATGTAGTTGACGTGATGTCTAGGACTTTGAAATTACTTGGAAAGTTAATGTAGAAGATTATGTGGGTGTAACTCTTTTATTGTAAAGGTAAAATAAATATGGTAAAATAAACAGTCTAGACTCAAGACGATTATAGCCTAGAGTTTTTTCACAAGAATATTTAAATTACAACTCTAGAAAAGTAATGACATACATCTGCGTAGTCTTTTCCCAAATACGTTGGGGTCGGAATCAAATCTAACCGGATGCAGCTGAATACCAGTATTTTACATGGAGCGACTGCCTATCTGACCTCTACAATGCACTTAGTACTGGATGATTCTATACCACTTGATAAGGCTGGTTGACAGATTTTCAGGCCCCTGACTGAAATTGAATTGAATACCAAATACATACAAATGAAAGTCAAAACCAATAGCTTTGCGTGCTTTCCGAGTCACAGAAGAAACTCGGTATGTAATGGCTGGTCACACATCCACGTACCAACCTAGGCAAACACTGCTTATCGAGTTTCTGTTATTCTCCTCCTTTTTAACCGACTTCCAAAAAGGAGGAGGTTCTTAAAAGTAAATAATGAAGCATAAAACTGCCAAACACGTGCCTCGCATTCACCATCAGAAAAAAAAAACACATGCCAACAAAATCGTTACATCTAATCTTATTACATTTTTTACATCACTAATAAAATCTACATATTCATTATGAATTCAAATTTTGAATCATCTATTATCTGGAAGTCACGTTAGGAATTTTAATTTGGGATCGGGGGTGGGATCACCCCTCGGTTGACCCCGCTGCCCGATAATTGTAAATGACTCACCGGGCACTGACTAAGGCTAACGAATAAAGTAATATACATGGTAATATGTTTTAATATGTATGTTGTCTATATGGTGGGAGATATCAGATTGGGAGATTTTAGTTTTAATGTATGTCTTATTTTTACCCGACTATGGAAAAGCCAAAAGGAAGGGTAATGATTTTGTCAGTCATACATAGACTGGTATGTTCCACCATAGCGCCTAAACTACTGAACTGATTTTAATTAAGCTTTTCTTATGTTTTTTTTAAATATTTTTTGTTAATATATTGTTATTTGTATTTATGTTGCTGTGCTGTGTCTCATGTGTGTGCATGAAAATGATAATTTTGCAATGAAAGACCTTAGAATTTAAAATATGGAAGGTTACTAATTTAATGCCATACAAATAACTGCCAAAATGATTACTGTTTTGAATAGCACTGAATTCATAGTTAAATTGAATTAACTTTCAGAATACAAATATAGGAATATCTGAATGAAATGTAGTAAGTACCTACCAATTTTATTGGCGTGAAAACGTACCCCTTTATTTAATCATTATTGTACACCAGTATCGTAAACATGCTAAACTAACGATTAATTGCTTTCTGAAAACAAATGATTCAGCATCGTACTCACATTAATTTTAGATTCGGGCTAACATTTAATAATAATATAATAATAATAATATTCCACAACTATCACACAACGCCATCTAGTCCCAAGCTAAGCAGAGCTTGTGTTATGGGTACTAGACAACTGATAAACATACTTATATATTTCTAAATACATACATATTATAGATAAATTACACCCAGACACAGAACTAATGATCGTGCTCATCACACAAACATTTGTCCTGGGTGGGAATCGAACCCACGACCTCCGGCATAGCAGTTAGGGTCACTAACCACTAGACCAACAGGCCAGTCAAATTTGATTGCGAAGCAATTGGCGCCCAGCGTGGGACTCCAATTTAATTCATTGATCCTTTACTGTGATTTATTTACGTTAATTCGTATGTAAAATACATTAAGGACTTACATTTGGTGTTGACTCTTGAATTATTTGGTTGGAGACCTGAAACAAAGCAACAAATATTTAATAAGAAAAATAGAAGAATAGAAAATAGAGGGTAAAATTCAAATATAGTCCTATCAAATCAAGAAAGCAATAGATAATCTCAACTTCCGGATATGAATCTAAAGACTTGTTCAGAAAAAAAAACGTTAACAAACTCATTGAAATTCTGAAGTTGTACCAGCCCCTTCCCTTTCAATAATCGAATTTAGAAGTTTTACACAGGGCCTGACAAACTGTCTTATGGTGAAAAGATGCAGAAAGTTGTTCTACATATATCACCACGTAATGAATAAGAGCATAACATACAACTTATGAGTCGTAGTTGCGATTTGCAACTGCGAACTTTGAAATGAGTTCGCAACTTTAGTTTGAACAACAACTTATTTCAATGTTAGCACGACTACTCGACTGAACTGCGTTTGGAAGTACGACATTTAGTTTTAGGGATCAAAAACAATATGCTGGCAAAACAGTTACATGGTTTAAAGGCAGAATAATTAGTTTTGCACTTTAATTTACATAGGCTAGTGAGGCTCTCAAAATTGTGAAGGGAAACATCGTGAGGAAACCGGCCTGTGCTAATACTAAAATTTTGACGACTTTTGACGTCTATCGATACGCATTGGGCCTGCGTGGTGGATTATTATAACCCATTCCTTCACATAAATAGGAGACCTGTGTCTCAGCACTAGGAGTATTACAAGTCTATTATGCTATGGTGAGGTCGTCAACCCAGGAATGCTATTTTTGTCAAACACATTTCCGCAGACATGATCACGCCTTCACTTCAGATAAATTAAGACTCATTTGCCCACCGACTTTCACCCTATAATCGCATTTAGACAGGTTCATACCAACTCAGTCGGCAGAGCCGTCAAACTAGATGTTCCGGATGTCTTTTGTCAAATCGTCAGACGTAGGGGGTCCATTTGAGCGAATGCACTCGCGGAGCTGCTAATGAGATTAGCGCTATGCTCAGCAGGGGTGCAGTGGGGCAAATTAACGCCTCGGGGCACTTTTGTACCCCGTTTGTGTGGACTATTTTTTTTCTTGGCCTTTGAAAAGTTGGTAGGCGTTGAGATTTATGTTTTTGGTGTTTTAATTACTGCGAGCCGTGATTTTTATAATGCTTCTCATTTTTATTAAGATGTCTGCTTTTAAAGTCATGTCTTATTTTAAAACTCATGCGCTAAAGTAAGTAAAAGCGGCCGTTCGAATAATCTTAGTAGATTACTCGCTTCGAACGCAAGACTGAGCTTAACTTTTCCATTCGAACTCGGTTTTATCCCAAATACTTCCTCACTCCGTTGGTGGAGCATGTTTGCCTCCGTGACAAGATCCTACATCATTCAGTGAGTCATAGCTTTAGCCCGGATATTCAGTCGTAAAACGTACAAAAAACTCGTCGGGAACTCCACTGAAAACATCCAGTTTAACTTATAAAGAGTTTCCGGAGTACGACAGTATTATGAGGCAAGTTTACGCTTAACTGCAGAAAGTAGTCTGGGGAGAAAACAAAAATATATTACCTTAAGTAAATTAGAAGACCAACTTCGATGGCGGACATCTTAAAATTCGCAAGTCATTGAACGGAACTTTCGATAAAGGCATCTCTGATTTAAATCTCTTGTAACCACAACATAAATTTCTTTACTATTGACTACTAGGTAAGAAAGAACCAATAAAAACAAGTGCGTTAATACAATTTATTGCAACGCTTAAACAGAAACACTGCAATCGAAATACTTCGATGCAAGTTTACTTAACGGAAAAACAATAAGTAAATAGCTTTACAATGCAAGTCCAGGTTCTGCACAAGTGTTGTATTTCACACTATTTTATATCCACCTCAACACTTTGTAAGTGGTTATGTCGCCGCAGATAAGTCTGAAACGGTTTCGCGGGAATATTTTAATACGGCGGTAAGGTATTTTAAGTAGGATACATTATTGCGAGGGTCTTTTTAAATCGTTCTCACCTATATGCATTATCTCAACATGAATGATAAAACCATTATTTTGTAACAATATTTTGATTTAAAAGAAGGAATGGTGATTCTTGCGCAGTCTTCTCCATAGAGATCTATGCTTTGGAATAAGTACAGTTATTATGCCTTGTGACTGTAGCTTCGCTTTTTAGCCTGTGATGGCCGAATTCAAATAAATGATTTGAATTTGAGTTTGGTTGTTTTTCAGCACTTTCAGACACTGTCTTATTAAAAGTGCAAATTAAGAGAGGAATACATATTAATTAAAACACGTGCTACTATGATGGCTTACTTTACTTTATCAACTTAAAAATGTATAGTGAAACAATTAACGGCAAGCCATTTTCAAGCCTCCGTTCATAGCCTTTTGAGTAGGTACTTATTTGTTGCTTAATTTCCATTATTTCATCTATATTAAAGGTTTAGGAATAAAGAGTTCCTATTGTAAGTTTGCTAGAATAAAGAGAACCCATTGTCTATAAGTATCGGTTAATTTCCATGGTTTCAGATATCCTCTACGCGTGTACCCTCTTATAATTTCGCTCTACAAAAACAAAACCAAACAAACAAACTAAATAACAAAAGATCTTTATACCATTCAAGCAAAAAGTTAAAACACAATACATGACATGATTACAAGAATAATATATTTTATAAAAAAGCGACTGTAAAGCGCTTTGCATCACAAAAAGCGCTTGTAACCACTGTGTAGTTAGGGTGGCATGCACTTAGGGGTAACATCCCCTACAAAAGACTGTTGGCAACGCATTTGTATCGATTTACGCAAACCGGCCGTCACTATACGGTAACAAACTGTTGAACGCAAAGCAAAACTTTGGTCATTATGAATCATCAATATAAAGTTTTGTGTTTTATTCATCAATATAAAGGAACATAGTTAGGACAAACAATAATTATGATGAATTAATTAATTAGTATGATAGATATGTTTTTGTACAAAATATAGGTAACTACCTACTAAATAAGCAACTAAACTAAGCAATAAAGTAATTGACAAAAAAAAATTGTTCACCAGATGTATTTCCAAAAAATATTAGCCACGTATTTTTTATTTTTTCCCGTCAACAATAAATGAAGACGATACAGTTCTTCGAAAAGTCTGCATGCGACGTCCCAGTTTGGTACATTTTTTACCAGAATGTAACGTCACCAGCCCCCACTCACGATCTCTGACACGTTTTATTATTGTCAATTTGTATTAATTTGATAAAACAAAAAACACGTATCCAATATTTTTCAAGTATCTAACAGACGGACTACACAGAATCGTATTTTTTTTTTGTCCGTCAACTACCCTATTATTTGATGTAAACTAGTATCTCTAGAGTTTCTAAGGTTATTTTTTCCTTTAAGTTTTATAAACTCATAGTATAGTATCGAATAATAAAGCGAAAAAATTACTTCGAAAACGGACTTTAATTTCATAATTTTTAGAGAAGAAACAATAACAAAAACATCACTGAAGATGTTGAAAAAAGAATAGTAAAGATTGCCTTGAACTTCTAAAATAAGGCATTCTAAGCTGACGCAATAAAGTAGATTATTCAATGAATTGAACATTTTAACGCGGACGTTGAACCAAGAGAAGATATCAATTTCAATGATTGCGTTTTAGAGTGCTACTTCCTTTTCAGTTCGTATATAAGACGTGATTTATTTGTATCTTGTTACTATTTCTACGTTAAATTGTCTATAAATATGTTTCCATAGATTGAGTCTCATCACATCACACATCATTTCGGCTAAAAGATGACCACCACTGGGCATAGGGCTCTCCCAGGTGTAGTCACATTGACCGATCTCATGCGTCTCGCATCCAAAGAATCCCCACAACCTACACCAGGCCGAGCCTACAACGACAGATTATATAAGATTTTAACAAAAATACCAATTTATTAGGTGACAATTTTATAAACTGTAAAGCAATCAAATAATGCAATAGATAACGACAAAATTAAAACAACAACAGCAACTGACCTTGAATTTTATCAAGGTCAACAGGAGGTACATAATATACTTGACAGGAAAACAAAAACACGGTAGCTTCCAGGAACGCAGATAAAACTAATGATAATGATGCGCAGACCACAACAATTGCTGAAACAAAAGACTCGCTAGACCAACAGGCACCGGTACAACAATGTCACAGATTTCAATAGGACCATTGATGCTATTATTCAATTGTCAAGGTCGTGATGAAGCTAATGATGGACTGTGGGCGTCCACGGTCACCCCTATATAAACCTGTTTGACGAAATTACTGTAAGTAGTGCAGAAATGGCTTTACTCTCGGTTACTGTGTTGTTAGTTGGAGCTCTGATGGGATGGAGCGTCGCTGCGCCCAGCGACCGTGAGTGTTTCAATACATACAATGTTCGCGAAAATAGGACAAAAGGATCAAATACTTTTGCTGTCAAGAGAACACAGGAACGGTGAAATGGGAAAAGGGGTGAAAAAACAAAGATTCGGCTGAATAGTAAAGTAAAAATAGAACTAGACGTGACGATCGAAATCAATTTGCTTTAGACTCTAGTGAGTGAGGACGATGTTAACAATAAAAGTGATGATATAACATTTTACGATGCAGCATGACCCATATTAGGCAACTTACTATGAATAGATCAAACTAATACTTAGTACTCAAAAAATATACGAACTATTAGTATCACAAGACGCGTAGAATATTATTGATGATATAACATTATACGATACAGCAAAGACCTTATTAGACACCTTATTATGAACAGATCAAACCAAAACTTAGTACTACTAGAACAATATACGATCTATTGGTATCACAAAATACGTAGAATATTAATATTCAGCACGCTTCAACAAACTTTCAGTGGAGGCTCGTCTCTTTTGAGGTATGCCTCGGTTGTGATTGGATGGATTCTCCCGACATGGGGCTGACGTGACTATTTCCACACAAATTTTAACTGGCGAAGTTCTATCTACTACAATATTAACCACTGACCTTTGCAAAGTTACGGAGTCCATTTTAGAATCCTAAACTCGGATAGCATTGGAACTTTGTTAATTATTGGCAGATGAAACCGCATTCGTTTTTAGGCCTTGATATTCTAGCGTGAATTAGTTAATAGTGATAATTTTAGTATGAAACAATGACATGACAGATGAGTGTGAGTGTGAATGACAATGTGAGTGTAGTATTAAATATATATCTTTATCACATTGTATAAAGATTGTATAGCAGTATTGCATAGAAGATTCTATTTAATTTTTAAAGTTTAAAAAATTGGAATAGAATCTACACCCAAAGATAAGTTTATCCTAAAAAGGAACCGTGCAAGGACTCACCAAGGAGCCGGGGATCGATGCCAAAACGCGTATAGTCTATAAATAAACTACGGGAAATTTTTACGTGAAACTGTATCGCTTTCCAGGAGAGTTACCGTGACTTTTATTTTGGGGAAACAAAAGAGTTTTGTGCTGACAAATTGATATTGAGTAGTGTAAGGGTTGGGAAAAATTACGGGAAATTTTGAGTGGATACTCAAATGTCTATTACGACGCTTTAGAATTTCAAGCTAGAAAGTTTCTTAGAAATGTGAGTACTAAATCTGTGTAATTGATCATAAAAGCAATTTAAAAAACTATTTAGCAGATCAAGATAATTTTACGAAAGAAGATAAAGACAAAAGGATAAAAAAACATAATTCACGACGACAACGACGAAGTGAAAAACAACAGAATCACACCAATTTAATTCCAAACAATCACGGAGGTAAAAACCGCGATATTATCTTCACACGCGATTATACTCTTCAATTTATAAATAGTAGTCTGAATTGCTTAACGGTGTTCGTAGGCGATGGTGGCAATTGGTAATGACGAAGTAATGACTTTAGAATTGCTCAGTTAAATCCAATATCCAGGTACACACTTCACTCGAATCAACATTATTCTCTTGGCCTTATTTAATTTCGGGTCCCTAACCCTCTTTTCTTGCATATCATCCTTTATACAGTCCAGTCATCGTTTATTTACTTTAGGCACTTTAGTAGAAACTGATGATGAATTCATGAAATAATATTACGAAATGTGAGTAATTGAAACTGATTTGGTGGACATTGTCACAATATTGGTGAATCAAAGCCCTAGCACTAATGTAAAAATGGTCAAAATCAATGTACTTACGGTTAGAACCAGAATATAAAGGAATAATAGAGCCAATAATTGAAAGGTGACCGTGGCAAATTATGTGAACTCGCGTGGCGGAAAATTGTTTCGACGTAATGGTTCTACTAATAATATCCGGTTTAAATTCGAGATCGAAGTATTTGATATGAAAATAATATGATTGGGCGCCGCCGCCGCCCGTTGCTGCGCAACGCAACGCAAATAAGCGGTAGTGAATTCACCGCATATGTTTAAAGATATATTCAACCGAGCATAAGCCGAAGGGTGTAAAGAAAAAGTTGATAAAAACTATAGTGAAAGAGGGAGAGATAACCTCACCCATTCAATTCTTTATTTGCAAACACTGTGAGGCTTTGATAAAGAAATATTTTTACTCGCCCTCCGATTCCTCAATGCACAAGTTCGTTATTGCGAAAAGGGTTGTTCTCGCCCCGAGGCCGAACCCCATAAAAAGTCTGGAGGTCTAACGCCAAATAAATTGTTCGACGGTAGACCTGAAGCTTTACGAGCGAAAGACTCGTTGTAATGCGAAACTTCAGCCAACACCAAAAAGTGTGGCGTGGTGCGTGGTTGCGCTTTGAAATTCATTTGTGTTAAACAAAAACTTAGATTGAATTATCAATGCGATGTTTTTTTTAGTATGTTTGTATAGTACATTTAATTAAAAGTTTTCAGTTTTCTATCATGGTAAACAGCCACAATTTAAATTCGTATTTCTATATAAACTCAAGGAGACTGAAATATAAATTAAACAAACCTCAGATTGCTTTTAATGAAACTTATCTCTATCATCTTAAGTTCTTAACCTAAACGACTCTAAACTCAAAAAAAAAACTAATTTAACAGATCAAGATCTAAAGCAGAAGTTTTTAATCAAACAACCACAGAGTCGTACTCACAGAGTAATTAATGAAAATATTTCGTTCAAAAAAGTAGTCCAGAAACAGTAGCTAGTTCAATCCATCGCGAGACTGCTCCAGAACCAGTTTACCCAGTACGAAGATGGCCTTATAATTGATTCAACTAATACAATTCATTTCTTACCTTAGCACCTTCATTTTACATTTCTTTTTCATAAAGCTGGGAGGTGCGTCCGGCCGTGCATTCTTTTGTAATTATTGGGTACAAAATAAAAGATAATTTAGAGGCACATGTAATAACATATTGACTTGGATGTGATGCAGGTGGACTCCAGGACTATTGAAGAGAAATGGTAGATGTAATAAAGATAATTTAGATAAGTTTTAGTGATATTATATAAGTTTTTTTGAACTCGTTTTTGTGATACGTCGCGTTAAGTGGCTGTAGAAAAAAAGTGATAAAAATCTTTTTATATGTCCGTCAAAGGTTTTTTTGAAATCAAACGTACCTAATGTTTAAATTATACCGCGGTTATGAGTTCTGAGACGTTAATTGTCTTCGAATGTATTTTTGTTACGTCTTGCTTATGGGAACTTGTCATGTTATCCTTGGACGACTGTAATGGTTGTCCTAGTCAGATTTAAGAATATTCTGATTGAGGAATGAGGATTGAGGTATGAGGAGTGAAAATGATTTTAACACTGTTCTTTTTGTTTTCTGTGATATACAAAGGTCCCTGGTTCATACCCGGCTCGAAGGACCAATATTAACTTCTTGTATTCTGACTGTATTATCGCGAGTAGGTCTGTAGGTAAAAGAAATGCATTGCTTTATAATAACTCACTGCAATAATATAACTATGATCTAGATTCACAGCACAAGATAGGAAGCGAGCCAACCATTTTAACCACAATTACAGCTGTGACGTTTCTTTGTTTATAAAACAGACTGAAAAAAAAAGTGTTACCATAAACGGATACTACCATGAAAAGATAAAATTAGTTGTAAAATACGTGTATGTCTGTAAGAAAAACATAATGAGACTTTGTCAAATTACTCGTACCTATTTATCTTTTTTTTTACTTGAGGAAAACTTCTTAACAAGTTCGTATTTACTGATTAAATCCTATAAAGTATTATTTTACGTAATCAGTATAAAAATATAATATTCTCATATTGTTTCTCGCCTAAGTCCATTATTTCTTACAAAAAATGGTTCCTATTAATCTGTCAACGTTCCAGGTAAACATTTTTTGTTCGTATTCGCACCCAAATCAAAGTAAATTACAAACCAGAACCGATTTCTCGTGATAGTAGATCGTTTAGATTGTTAAATAAGCTATGGATATTGGGTATCTTTAAAGAAATCCGTTTAAAATATTAATTGAGACGGTTTTTTTTATTTTTATTTTACCTTAAGTTATAGGGTTTAGAAAGCAGCTGCCTGAGATTTTGACACCATTTTGTAGATATACTTACAGGTAGCGGATATGTTTATAAATGTTTTAATATTTTTATTTCTCCATCAAGATCAGTAAAATTACCGAATGAGTCTACATTTTACAATCTCATTTTCGCGCCGCGCGCCGATTGGTCTCACAAAGGACTTATTCAGAGCATAATGACTGATCTACCTAACGATTTTTTTATTTACAACCTATCTATGTAGGGTTCGGCTTCCAGTCAACCAGTATACAACTGAATACAAGTATCTTAAATGGAGCGACTGTCTATTAGACCTCCACAACCCAGTTAGTAACTGGGTAATGCGGAACCCCTTGGTAATAAGCTCCTCTAAAAGTGAAGAGTGAAAGTGGTCCAATACAGGAAAATCTGGTAGGTCTATAGTAAACAAACAAGTTTCAAACATCGCTTCGTTTTACAACTTACTATTAAATAAATAGGGAACTAGGTATATTTACTTAATCGTTCAAGTTTCCGATTGCACTACAAAACAAAAAAATATCAAATCATGGTACCGACTGTTTCTGTTAATCGATTGAAAATTTATTGTTATGGCTATAGTAACAAAATAAAACTAGTCAATTTACAAGGCATTTAGAATTCATAAGCAAATTAGCCTAACACTAAACTAATTAGGAATGCGAAACACCTTTTAGGTACTTACGCCACCGAATCAAAGACTTTGTGAGGTCGACGTTCGAACCCACAAGTTAACTAGAAATTTCAGTACCGAAGCCTAATTCGTACATAATCTGTAGGTAGGAAGGTGGGCAGGTACGAAGGGTAGGAACCAGGCCATTAATCAGGCACATACGAGTTCCAGAAAAGTTGAAAGTTAGGTTATTATTCCTTAAATATCTTTTTGTTTTCTACACACGTATTCTGGTAAGTTAAGTTAGTCGAACCATTTTGAATACCTACTGTATAAGAAATAATTAGTTCATGAAGGTTTCGTATTTTTTTACATTTGACTTAATATTATTTCTAGCAATAATGAGGATAGATGATGCGTATTCATTAATATTACGAAGTACGTGTGTAGCACACCGCATATCTAGATTGACACATCGTTTTATATGATTTAAAAGACTTATCTATCTACTCTTATCATCTGATGGCTATTTCCCAAAGTGTTCGGTTCGACTTACAGTCAAACCGGATTTAGCTGAGTACCAGTGTACCAGGATTTATCTACCCTATTTACCTTAATTTGTAAGAATCCTAAATTGTGCCTTAGTATCCAACCTAACGCTATTAAAATATTCACTCACGTCCATTCCACAGATTAGAGTAGCTAAAGAAACTAAAATCTCTCGAGGCCATCTAAACACACAACATAAAATCTAAATTATTCCACGCCTAGTCTAACTTAGTTTTACAAACGTGACCCTAATTTCAGCCTTTTGGGGATTGTTACAAACTGCCCACATTACAGAAACGCCTAGATTTCTAGGGTTAGGAAATTAACTATTATTACGAGTACGGTGGCGGCAGGGTTACGTATGTGATGTCATTAAAGTTTATGGAATTACTTTGTTCTACAGTTGAAATTTGTATGAGATACTAAATCACAGTAATTTTGATGAATAATTTGATTTGGTGAATAAATCTTGTTAGTATTGTTTTCAGTTCCATTTTGTGAGTTTGTGATAAATATAAAATAGGTATGATTGAAAATAAAAGCTCCTCCTTTTCGACCTGGCTATCTATATTGCTAACAACTGAAAAATACAAATTGATATACCCTAAGTATCTATTACTCTACTTACTATTTATTAATTTACTAGCGCTATAGGCGTTTCAAAAAAAATACTGGCAAAATGGTGGGCGTACCTCTCTCTATTAGGTGTACCTGTGCTTAACCCTTCGGGATTACAGGCGTGATGTTATTTACTAAAGAAACTGTCAGAGACGAGCTCTGGGGGTAATCTTACTAATTTGACCCCAGTGCGTGAGGTCAATATTAATAAAAATAAAAGGCTTAGTATTTAATTCCATTACTATTCTAGTTTCAGTCTCAAATCTATTTCTAATGCGAACACGATCAACCCTTCACACGCCGCCGCGCGTAATCCCTCCCCATAAATTTTATAAATTTTAATCCTTTTATCGTGTGAACCCACACAACTCTTTGTTAGACAATCGGGTCCAAACGGGAGTACGTAGGATTAGGGTGAGCCTAATGTTTCAGGGATTTAACCGTCTCGCTGCTCAGGGTCAAACTGGACCGATATAATCCCAATATTGTGACAAATCATTGAATTTGTTTGAAGTCTAACTTTTAGTTTCGTCTGTGTGTGGGTACAACCCTCGTCATGGAAAGAATTGCAAAATGAAGAAGAATTATTAATGAGATAGCCGAAAATAGAGTAGAATTAGAACGTGGTTGTCATGCCAACAAAAAAAAAAATTCGACACGTGTTACTATTTTTACTAGGTACTTCAGGAAGCCGACAACCAAACATTCTATACAACAAACTAAATAGCACAACGCGAATAAAAAATCCGGAATATAGCTATTTTCGGTTATAGGACTCAATGTGACGCACTCAAAACATTATGCTGACGGATGACTGATGACTCTATTATATCCTAACTGTTAATAGCGCGTTGATTAAATCTCAGGCCACGCCATGCTAAGGCAGATTCCAGAAGGGTTTACATATGGCCTCCGTTCAGTATTTTTTCATTCGTCCCGTTCTTGTGCTAGGAACTAGTCACATTACTTCTAAATACAATATAAAGGTTAAATTAAAAAGTTCATATTGAAAGTTAACCTAAAGAGTGAAGTTTGATTATCCCCACACCTAATAAATTATATAAGAAACTTGTAATCACAAAAAACTACTGCACGGTTTTGGATAAAATTTGGTACTCAGATAGTTTAGTTAAGTTGGATTAACACATAGTTTTTGTCCCGATCTTATTCCAGTGGGATAATTTTTGAGTTGTATCGGGTGAAGCCGCTGGCAACAGCTAGTTATTAAATAAATTAATTGGATTGTAGGGGGTCGTGGTGGTATTTAAAGTAAAGTAAGAACGTTAAAACGTAACGTGTCCACTCTGTGCGAGAATATGTAAACAAATGTGGTTTTTCTAGCCACATGAGAGCCCATGATAGACGCCAGTAGGTTGATGACGAAACGGTTGCCGTAGCCGAAACCGGCTTGGAATGATTATTATTTATAATCTCTGTACCAAGATGAAAGAATGAAAGATAACAAGTTTATTTGGCTCATGCCACAAAAGTACACACAAAGTAAAAAATAAATAATAAAAAAACCTAAGAACTAAACATGAAAAAGAGTGTGTATCTCACGGCTGCGCCAAATAGGACCAGTTCAGCAAAGTGCCGATGATGGTTCGTAGGTACATATCAGAAAAACTATCGCAATGTCGGGGAGCACAACTAGTCACTAAGTAGTTCATCTGCCTATCATTGCGATAGTTTAAAAGTACCCTTAAAGAAGCTAAAACGCACTATAATAGTTACTAGTGCCTTTTGGCTTCATTAACCATTTGAACGCCATAGTCGGGATTAGCCGACAAATGAAAATGTGCCTAATGACGTTTTCTTGTCATCTTAAGACGATGACGGTGGCGCGTTGCACACGTTTCCATTTGTCGGCTATACCCGACCGTGGCGTTCAAAAGGCTAAGGGTACTTCTATTATTTAGGGTCTTATTTACTATCTATTGGTTTCCCACACCTTCGAGTACCACCCCATAGAGCGTAAGCAAAAACAATAGCGTATCGTAACAATGTGACATTAAATAGTAATGTGTAATTATATCATCAAAACCAGCAATAAAATTGTAGCAAACGTGGTTTATTCAAATTGTCACGCACACAGGGGTGCCTATAAACATTGATATTTTACGATTATTGCCTCACTTATGACCTTTATGCCTTGGATATAACTGCCATGTAATACATTTGGGGACATAAAGTTATTCGTACCTGAAATATTTCTGAAGCGTGCTCAACTAGAGAAGGTAGAAATTAACGCGAGGAGTTTCTTAATTATACATGCTGACAAAACACTTTTGTGGGACGAATTCGATCAAACTGTAAGTCCTTTGTCTTATTCTGTTCATTTTTTTTTAATCATGATCAAAAATCATAATAAATTAGGCTGATAATCTTTTTTAACGTCACAGAAAACAAAAAAAAACAGTCTCCCAAAATTTTACACTTTCTCCTACGTCCAGGTGCTTCAGCTAGGTAAAAAACTGGCCAAGTGCAAGTCGGTCTTGCACATGAAGGGTTCCGTACCATCGTAGTAGGGGGCTTCCTATAATTTGTATTATTTCTTGTTCAAGCAGCAACAGAGAAACATAGTTTGTTTTAAGTTTGTTTTTCATAGTGTTTGTATGAATGACACAGTTATATTCGCGATTTTTTAGATGTGCTATATCTCAAAAGTTAATTACAACATATTGTTCAAACCAAGTTTGGTTTAAGGTTTTAATGCGATCTATTACAGCATACATTTATTTTTTATTTTTCACAATTTTACCACTTTAGAAGTGTATATCTTACAAACCATTGACTTTGAGAAAAAATGGTAATAGGAACTTCTGTCATTTTTTAAGACCTCTCTATAGGCATCCCACACGTGTAGGGTTGATGAAAAAAGAGTCTTTTTAAAAATTGGTAAGCTGTTTACAGAATACGTCTACATACCAAGTTTTAACATTAAACTGTTCAAGTCTTAATAGTTTCCGAATAAAGTGGCTGTGACATACGCACGGACAGAATGACGAATCTACACTTCTGGACACATCTATTGGCCCACCTTGTATTTTCAGCTTCGTTTGGTCCTAGCTAAAATTTTATATTAGGTCGAGCAAAAAGTTTTTATGCAGTTTTGAACCTGGCACATTCACAATTTCATTCAATAGTCTTTTTTTGAATTTCGAACACAGAATTTAAAGAAACAAAAGACAATTTGGAGCCTTATTGTTGATATCAAACAATCGAATTCTTGAAAAAGTGATTGATATCTTTGGTTTTGCAACAAACATTACTTATTCTTAACATTAAGGTGAGGTTCTATCAATAATCTATGGATACTTCACCTGAAGTCGCCGCCCAAGCTGTGGCACTTATTCAGGCCGGACACAGCCAAAGAAACGTGAGTGCTCAACTTAATTTAAGTCGATCTGCGGTCCGAAATGTTTATCGGAGGTACCTAGAGACTGGCGGCTTTGTTCGTCGCCAAGGAAGGCCACGATCTCGGATCACAACTGATAGGCAGGATCGATTCATCGTGACGACCAGCTTGAGAAATCGTCACCTTACCTCCATTGAGATACAAAACCAACTTCGCGACTTCCACGGAGTATCTGTGAGCGCTCGAACTGTTCGGAGAAGGTTAAAAGAACGCGATATGGTACCACACAAGCCAGCTAATGGGCCCAAACTAACGCGAGCCCACCGAACAGCGCGCCTTCATTTCGCACGCAGTCATTTAAATTGGACACATCAAGATTGGAGCCGTGTACTCTTTTCTGATGAGTCTAAAATTGTGTTACATGGCAATGATGGAAGGAAGAAGGTCTACCGACGTAAGGGAGAGCGTTTCGCACAATGCTGCTTTGAAGAGAGGGTTGCTTATGGCGGTGGCTCATGGACTGTCTGGGGCGGTATATCCGCGAGCGGCAAAACTCAACTTGAGGTTGTTACAGGACCACGGCTGCCAACATTAAATGCTGAAACGTACATTCGTGAGTGCTTAGAACCTCACGTGATACCAGACGCGGACTATGTGGGCCCAAATTTCCTTTTTATGCATGATAATGCAAGAGCCCATGCGGCCGGCATCGTCAGGGAATATCTTCGGGATGTGAACATCACAGTTATGGACTGGCCAGCCAGAAGCCCAGACATGAACCCCATTGAGCACATGTGGGACGAGCTAAAAAGACGTGTTAGGGCTCGTCAGCTAGTTGTCCAGACGATGCAGGAGTTGAAAACTGCCATAGAAGAGGAATGGGAGATGATCCCTCAAAATTTCATAGAGCGGTTGATAAACTCTATGCCTAATCGTATGAGAGCTGTGGTAGATGCCCATGGAAGCAACACGCGTTATTAAATTAAACCTTTATTTGATAAAACATGTTTTTTATTCAAAAATCAATTGCCTTTAACAAGGCGCATATCCGACTGGCGTAGCTCCATGGCGTATGGTATTCTGAATTCAAATTTAAAACAATACGATCGAAAAAGATGGTAAAATGTATCAGGTTTAAAACTGCATCAACAGTTTTTGTTCAATCTAGCAGTCATATTTCGGTAGAGGCCATCGAAACCTAAACTCTAAGGTGGGCCAATAGATGTGTCCAGAAGTGTATAAAGGTTCCGTTTTTTGCCATTCAGCTACGGAACCCTAAAAAGTGGCAGAACAAACTCCCCAGAAACACATCTGACTAATAGGTTAGAAGAACTAGATTCTATAACATAATAATTTACAGTTTTCCGTCGAAAAACAGTTCCACAATAATTTTCATTCACAAAGTATTATAACGTATATCTATTAGTAACTAGGTATTTTCGTCGAATTCGCTTCAAATATTTAACAGAACATTTACCATTTGTTTTTCCCTAGAATACGTTTGCTTTTTATTACAAAATGACACTATGTTTTTGTCTACCAATAGATACAGAAAAACGTTTAAATTAATCAAAATGTTCAGACAGTCCCTTAGGTGAATGTTTTAATACTAGAATCCATTTGCAAATTGAAAACCCATGCTTCAGAGAGGGTCTGGGCATCACACCCTCTTCTGATGTCTAAAATATATATACACAAATGAATATTTTATTTATCCTTAAACTAAGGGTATTTATTCTGGAGGACTGCTTTTATTGTTAACTTAGATTATCTACACTAATATTATAAAGAGGAAAGATTTGTTTGTTTGTTTGTAACGAATAGGCTCCGAAACTACTAGACCGTTTTGAAAAATTCTTTCACCGTTGGAAAGCTACACTAGCCCCGGGTGACATAGGATACTTTTTATCCCTGTATTCCCACGGGAACGGGAACTACGCGGGTGAAACCGCGTGACGTCCACTGGTTAATAATAAATAGCTAGTTGATGTTCGTATTTTTGATAGTCTGAACTAAATTTGCCTTTGGGGTTTAGAGGCCTAGATCAAACAATATTTCGTAATTTAATATACAAAACTAGTGAATTCTGGTTTCTAAGAATGTCTAAATGGAGAACTGGTTTCGTTTTGTTTCGTTTCGTTTCCTTCGAGGGCAATTGTATCAAAGCAGTCTGAAAAATTCCGTCTTTGCGTAGGTAGGTATCATTATCACTACATATAGAAAACAAAGTCCTCCGCCGCGTTTGTCTGTCTGTCTATGTGTTCGCGATAAACTTAAAAATTACTGCACTAATTTTCAAGCTGTTTTGACCAATGGGTAGAGTGGTTATCGAGGAAGGATTTAGTATATTATTTGACCGACATCCACGCGGACGAAGCCGCGGACATCAGGCTTGTAATGTAATAAATACCTAATTAATCCTTACTCAGCACAACGGTCGCGCCCTATTGAGCATAGTATTTTTAAAAGTTTTAAAATGATTCAGATCTTACAGTCATATTATGTTTTCTGTTTAGATATTTTCAGTAATAGCCCAAAGGATTATCATTACATACAACTAAAACGAAAAATTTGGATTTCAAATTTCGTTATCTCCGAAAATGCTTAACTGATTTTGACATGAGTTTTACTAGCTTAAAGCCGATGTTCTAGGAAATAACAAAGACAACTAAAAACTACAAAATTAACGCAGCCGAAGTTCGCGGGCAACAACTAATCACACTATCACATCACACTAATAATATTATAAAGGCGAAAGTTTGTGAGTGTGTATGTTTGTTACTTCTTCACGCAAAATCTACTGCACGGATTTGGATGAAATTTGGTACACCGATATTTTATAACCTGGATTAACAAATAGGATAGTTTTTATCCCGATTTTATATTCCCGTGGGATAATTTTGGAGTGGTAGCGGGCGAACCCGCTGGCAACAGCTAGTAATTAATAAAGTGTAATATGGCTACGGATTCGATTCGAAAGTATTATCTACTGGTGACACAGCAAGTAACTTCGGGCGAAATTTAATCAAACACAGTCCAGTACGTGACTCCAATAAGCATTAATTACATTTCAGTACTTTCAGAGCGGCACGTATGAAAAAGATAATATTCCTTTGATTAACGGTTGCGTTACTGATAAATATTATTCTTTCGGGTTTTTTTTATTTTTTATATTGAGCTCCGGTTTATAAATTGTGACCTGTATGATGCATGTGACGGGTTTAAAGAATAGGATAACGAGTTCTTTAAAGGTTTTGTTAAAAAAAAATCCTCATTATAATTCATATTGTGACGATGAAGAGTATCTAAATATGTAGTAGGTTCGTAGTGATGAAAATACATATTATATTTAATTAGATGTTGATGTATTGAGAGGGAGAGGGTTAACTATGAAACGATGAATGTATTGTGTGAGGAATGATATTATGAAAGAAAAAGAAGTAAATGACCGCGTGATGGATTCACGATACATGTCCCCGTCGGGGCTGCGGGATGTCGTAAGAGATACCGCGGCCTCGACATAAAGGGCTAAGAAGGAACATGGGCGGTTTTTAGTCTGTAGAAGTCTGACACTCCCTTTCGCTCTGCCCAAGAACGGGAGGAGTTATTTGATGATTTCCCACACCCCAAAAAAAATGGTTTACAGAGAATGAAAAAAAAAAACGTTTTGCACTCGAACTCAAGTAACTTGGGGTAAGGCCAGGAAGCTGAAGATGATGATGTGAAGATCGTAGACTAACAATCTCATGGGAAAGAAGTGTAAATTCATATATGTAAGAAACAATGATTCTCAGGCAGTGATTTGTTTATAAACATTACTTACTACGAACTTTGGTTATGCGTTATGCGATGCGTTTTCCTGTAAATGTCGTGCAACTGTGAAACTATAGATAAAAAGTGCAAAATATAGATGGGAATATGTTTGAGTCAAATCACATACACAGTAACGTCTATAAATTGTACTGGGTCATACCGAGACTTAGCATAAAACAGTGAAACAACAACAAAAAGGTAGACTAGCATTTTGTAAATCACTCACTGCGGGGCAGTTAGCTAAGCAACTCTGACACTTTGAAATTTTTTTATACATTTAGAAAATAAATGACTACTATAATATATATTTTCGTTCCCGACCTTTAACTGTAGTTTCGTATTGTGCCTTTTATTCTTCTGTTGTTACTTAATTTATCATATTATTATTAATCTACTAACTGCGGTACTCGGAGATGTTTAATGATTACTTAAGCCGTCACTTAGTAAAGGTTTGACATACTTTTGTATGACAAAACTGTCAAAACCTTTAGTTTAAGTGATGGTCTAAGTAATCATTAAAGCTCTTTGAGTCAGGCAGTAAGTTGCGGTTAAGTTTTTAACTTGTGCTATTATTTAAGCTTAACTTGGGCAATTTGTCTGCAATTTAGCGAGAACCCTGCAACTCTCAAGCACGTATAATCAATCGTGCGTCGAATATGGACTCACCGAGTGCGATGAACACCATGAAATATGGAAGTAGCGGGAGAAGGTGCCACGTGTGTGTGACAGCCCCGGACAATATTGTTGATTTTTGAATTCTGATATATTGCACCCCGTAAGGGCTCTTACGGGTAGGTATTTGTAATTAAAGAATAGTACTGGTAGTTATATACACTTAAAATGTTTTGTTAACTAAGAACATCTTACTGATTCAGGGGATTTTTCATCACAGTGCTCTGAAAGGGGGATGAAATTTAGTATGGAAGTTCGTAATTTTAACTTTTTAAAAGTATTTCGTTAAACAAGTGTCCAATGACTGGCAAAACTTACCGATAGAGTTTTGAGTAAAGTTTAAATTAAATAATAATATCTTGAAATATTATAAGAGATTTTTTAAACGACGATGATAACTTAAACTGCAGGTAGCTGTGATATCTCAGGTCAGCTACCTAGTCGAGAAGTAGTAAAAACAGCATCTCCAAGCAATCTAATAATCTGTAAAATTTAAGATACAAATCACCGGATACATTACTTAGGCAATCTAGTTTACGAGTACTTTCATCTGCACCCTTATTTATCTCTGACCACTGCCTTAATTTACGGCGACTTTAATACTTATTGCTGCCGTAAAACTTAATTATAGTCACTCTTTAGCTTTCTTGACACTTCATACTGGAGTGGATTAAGATTATTTCTTATTAAACGTAACCCCCCCCCCCCCCATTCCCTGACTGGAAGCATCACCATCTGCCAAACTAACCTTCGACTTTCAGTCTTACCAGTAGCAGGTGATTACCAATATTTTACATGGAGCGACTGCCTATTTTGACATCCACAACCCAATTGCTTAATATTATGATACCCGTTGGTAAGACTGCTGGCTACCTGAATAAAAGTATTCATCGATAATGTAATAGGTTAGATTCTAGAATTACATCAGTAAGTGAGAAGAACAGAGAAGTTCCCTCCATGCATCGAGTTCACTTAGGGTCGACCACTTTTCAACCTTATTACTTAGGGCACATGGGTGTTCATTGGTGTACCGCCTGTGAACTCTATTATACCACGTATACAAACGACATCACATTAAGTTAGTTTAAACCCCAGACGGGAGCATCTAAACATAAAGAAAAAACATAAATTTTAAACTCATCCTAGAGTTTTGCAAGCCTATTTAACATACGACCCTGTATTCCACACACAGCACAACAAACAGTCTTCCGTTACACCTAAAACAATTGCGCAAGATTCTCCATCACTCCTACTTGTAATTACATTGCCGTTACCAGGGCATAAACTAGGATGTAGCAGGCTTATCGTGACTGTAAAAGTCAGTGAAGAAAACTAAGTAATGAACTAGCAACCTGTTACTGTAGGGGAGATATGTGGACTTGGAGACTTAAGTCGTCTTTATACTGGACAGTTTATAGGTCTGCTGCATAAGGTTCCTTTGGCTCGGAATAAGAAGGGATATTCTTCAGTTGAGATATGTATATCTACGTTACTTCTGATGTTTGTAATCAAGAAATTGTCTCCACAGACGATAAACGACCATGTTTGGCTTCATACTCTGACATCTGATGGCGAACTTATGACTGCATCAGCGAGCGGAGTTTTGGCAAAATTTTGGGACAAATATCATCATCATCTGCCTTGTCATTTCCAACTATGTCAGGTTCGGCTTTCAAGCTAACAGGATGTATCTGAATACTAATATTTTGGGACAATTGTGTTTCATGAAAATTTGCCATCGACACGCTGAAAAGAAGAATAAAGAAAGTCAAAATCAGAATCAGAAGTGATTCGCTTTAGGCTGCAAATCAGCAGTTTTAAAACCTTAAGTTCACAAGACTCCTGCAAAACGCTTATCTTCATCACTCAATCTAGGTAGACAAAGTAGCGGAATATGACGATTTCAGAATTCTATACCGACTGTGTGACATCCAACCAAACAGACACGAACCTAATGTCTGACTTTGTAAAGTTTCATTTTTGTTGTCATTTGCCTACGACTGGCTACGATCCCAAGAACACACATTATATTAACTTAGCATTGCCAGAATTTTCTTTGCCGGCTAATTATTTGGCAAGCAAAACTTGATATACCACCCGCAAGTTCCCAGTAATACCACAACCGTGCTTGGTAGGTAATAAAATCGTTCAGCTACTGACAAATGTGTTTATCCGCTATACTTGCAATTAATATGTTTAGGGTGTGGTGGAATTCATAAGGTATAATGTATTTTTCAATACACTTGCTCATAAAATGGCTATAATTTCACCGCAATTAAGCCCATAATGACACCTGTAATCAAACTGACTTTTTCTTTGTATATTATTCACTAGTGAGATAAAGGTTCTTTTTTTAATTTTATAAGTTCCGTTGCTTTGTTCTTCAAAAAGTTTCGATACAAAAAAGATCGTGCTCAATAAATAGTACAAATATATTAATATACCTAGTAACTTCCTATAAATAAATTAATATACCTAATGATACTAGGTATATTAATATATTTGTTCTATTTATTGAGCACGATCTTTTTTGTATCTCATTTCATGCAACTTTGAATTTAAATAGATAATTTCAACTTGTACGTTTTTAATAAATAAAACTCTCACTCAAAATGTAACCTTTGTTTTCTCTGTAATAAAGAGAACTTTGAATTTCCCATTTTGTTCGTGGCTGAAACGCTATTCACGAAACGCCAAAAATAAAGAAACTAAAAGAACGATCTTTTAGTCTATGGCCGATCGCCATTGTTACGATGCAGGCGCATAGGAAAACTGATTAAATTTTCCCGCCACCGCGAATTTTTTTTTCAGAACTCGTTTTAATGAAAATATTTTTTTTGTATTATTTTATTCACTATATATACTACTTAAATATTTGTCTATGTACTATTAATTACACGGGATGTGTTTGTAATGTCATATTTTAAAGGTACACAAAACTAGATAGAATTCAAACACCTTTTTAAACTTTCACGGTTTTATCTAAATTTTTACTGTCGCATATAGGATTTTTCCGTGATTATCCATTATTATGAGCTCTCGATATTTCGACGCTGTTGCAAGCTCCATGATCGCGGGAGTCATTCCGCATAGAATTTATAGTTATCTATAATTTTCCCTGTATTATGTTCTTAATCCTATACAAAATTAAAAGCTGTTCTGTTCTAAAATAAGACGCAATACGATGATTATTTATAAAATACGATTGATCCACAACTTACTGGCCAAAGAAAAAGATGTTATCAGAGAGTTATTATTCCGTAGTTTAACGCTTGGTAAAGTTCATAACACATCTACACTAATATTATTAAGAGGAAAGATTTGTATTTTTGTGTGTATGTTTGTAATGAATAACCACTACGCGGCTTTCAAAAATTCTTTGAACATTAGAAAGCTACATTCACGCTGAGTAACATAGACTTTTTATCCCTGTATTCCCACGGGAACGGGAACTACGCTGGTGAAACCGGGTGACGTCCTACTAATAAACGTGAAGTAAAACCAAACCAAGACTAAAATCAGACAAACCATACATTCTTCTAAACTAAGTTTTGCGTAACACCACTCCACATGTACTAAGGGCTTCATCGCTTATGACTTGGACCACAAAACGAAAGTTGGCAAGAGGGAGCACTGAATGAATCATACAATCGATCTGTTTCGCCAACTTGTTGTTAACTTGGTGAGTCAACCTAATCTTTTTGTTTGTCGGCAGACGATTAACAGAACATACGTCATATTATTTGGGGAGTTATTGCTCCTTGATAAGACATTAACAGCCACGGATCCTTGATTTATGGCAAAAGGTTCGCCTTCTAATGCATTGAACTTAAGGTGAAGGCGACGAGGTAGCCCGCGAAATCCGAATTTTCTTACGTTTTTGCAATTTCAATTAAGCAACTTAGTGTCAAGAGTGAGAGATTATTTGATGAAAAAGGCATTCTTGACACTTGTATGAACTGAGACGGTTGTTTTGGTGGTTTTAATCATTATTACCCAGTAAATAGACAGTTGTTACTGCCGCGAATCCCATTTTATTTAACATACGACTTGACAATGACCGGGAAATTGCAAAAAACGTAAGGAAATTCGCCTTCACCTTTAACATAACTAGCAAAATGTGTGTAAAGAATTAGTAAACACTTCGAGTATTACAGAAAGTCATTTTACGTTACTGTAACGCTAGAATATCTATTTTAACTAACCAACAGTTTACTAAATAAAATACCAGTAAATTATAATAAGCTGAACCAAAGCTTGGTCACAGATAAACACACGTACGAAGAGTAGGCAAGTCGAGATGCATTAAGGCACGTATAGACCACGCGTCGCGCATATTGATGAAGGCAGTAGCCGCAGTGACAGGTTGTTAGTCTGAACCTGAGTTTATAATTTAACTATATTTTTTACATCATAGGTAAACCAGCTACGGGTAATTAACAAGCCCGAAAACAAAGTGGAAATATTGTTTTTCTTACTCGTCCGCTATTCTTTTCTGAATAATTTGGTGGGTGGAACCAAGACTGAAACTTCGTCAAGCATCGTTGTCTGGGCGCATTTCGGTTGATTCTGGCATTCAGCAGTTGCTGTGGTTTGGGAATACATGGTGGGTTATATCTCAATGACTGAAACATCTTTTGTTTTGTTTTTTTTTTTTTTGTGGGTTGGGAAATCATCAAATAACCCCTCCCGCTCTTGGGCAGAGCGATAGGGAGTATCAGACTTCTACTGACTAAAAACCACCCATGTTCCTTCTTAGCCCTTTATGTCGAGGCCGCGGTATCTCTTACAATATCCCGAAGCTCCGACGGGCACTAAAACATCTCTCAACGTCTCACAGCTTTTTCCCAATTATATTTCGGTCAGCTTCCAATGTAACCTGATACAGCTAAATATCTTTAATAACTTAAGGCGTTTTACTGCCTATTTGATCTCCTCAGGCATTTTACTGGGAAACAGTTTGGTTGGACTCTCAGACCTCAGACCATAACATGTCACATAAAATGTCTAGTTTCTATTGTTCGCTAAACTGACTATATAAATAATGTAAACTTTATTGTCTAACAGAATTTACAGTTTAACACAAAGGGTATATGAAGTATATCCATTATCCATAGGAAATGTCACGTAATATGACTCAAAACACTCCAAGTAAAACAAAACATGACGTGTCATATTCGTGCTTTTTAGCGGTAATAATATTATTATATCCTATGTGAGCTAACACGCCGGGTATAAAAGTTTAACGTACGTATACGGCTATAATTTCCACGGAAGTCGTAAAGAGACCCGCTCGACGCGCCGCCATATTGGAAACATGGCGTGTGTTTTGGCGGGAAAACCTGACAGCTTAACAATGTTGCGTTTTCTTTAAAGGATGGAGAGTAACGCTATCATGTTTAGCGTGTGTTTAGCGCATTGAATAACTGAAATTACAGGAATTGCGCCAATTTCTTTAGTTAGACAAAAATTAGCGGTAATTAGAGATTGAAAGAGTGCTTTTAAAACATCACAAACCGTAGGGTGGATGTCATTAAATAAAATTGAACCTTCAAGTTAAGCTTTCCTCTAAAATAAAGTTTCAAATAGAGTTTCGTTATTACTACTAATTTCGTGTAACAATAACTGACCCGAAAACGTAATTATAACTTCAAGTGAGTTGATAAAAAGTATTATCAGTAGCAAACTCCCGTAATAATTATTTTGTAAGTAATTCCCATGTATGTAATTGGCATGATATTATTATTGTTTTTGGTACCTAATATCGAGATAAGAGAACTTAAAACAATCTTTAGTGGAAGAGCAAAACACTGGATCAGAGGCCTTAGCACGCCTTTGCCCGCGCGCTTTGGCCGCGGGTAGTCCAACGGTTATCGCGGCCTCGACATAGAGGGCGAAGAAGGAACATGGGTGGTTTTTAGTTAGTAGAAGTCTGACACTCCCTTTCGCTCTGCCCAAGAGCGGGAGGGGTTATTCGATGATTTTACACCCACCAAAAAAAAAAAAAAAAAGGCCTTAGCACGAGCGCGCGCTGTAAACATAACGTATTTTTTTTTTTAATAAGGAACTCTATGGGTCAGAGCAAAATTATACCGCTTCTATATCAACTGTTCCTATCTAACTATTCTATTTTAGGTACATCAGGGCTGTATAATAGTGTGTATAATTTTAATTTCGCATTTCATGATCACACATAGAATTATTTTACATATTATATGTATTCATGTTGTTACTAACAAATATTTCCAATGCTCTCGGAAACCACCCCCACAATAGTTATTTAAATGAGATGTTGAAATGGCTGGATAAAGTGGGGTTGACGTGGTGTATTCACATTAATGTGACGTGGGTAGTGAAGCGCGATATTTATATTATCATTAGGGCAACGCTCCATAGGTCCACGGGCCACGGTTGAGCTACGCACATTCTGCTTAGCTAACCTTTGAATGAAAATGTAGGCAGGATGACAAGACCGTCGACCACCAACGCTACAGGCCCTTCACAGATATTTTACGTTCTCGACTTTCCATCACTGCAGCGTTGATAGATTGGGATTGCTTATCTTTTTCGGGAAAACAATCGTTCTTGGTGTAATCTAAGGAGGAAATTTTATCATTGGAAAAAAAATAGGGGAAAAAAGTCCCAACATAATATCAGACTGTATAACTTACCAAATCAAGAGGCAAGAGGTACATATTACACACAGACACAGAGCTCTTGCGATCGGTCCATTTTGGTCATACAGGGTGGTGCCGACGATACGACAATAACCTACCTAAACGTCTTTGCCAAATTCGTTCATTACAGTTATTTTATTTCGACACGTTAATAGGCGCAAATTATGCCTAAGGTTAGTAAACCAATACTTGTGTGTAAATTGTATTGTATTTCGTTTACAGTATTTTACTAATTATTACCACTTCTTTTTTTTATTTTATTTTTTCGGTGTAAGGATTTATTTTATAGTTTAAAAATGTTGTGTCGTATCGTCGGCACCACATCTCCCAATTTGTTTTAAAAAATTAAAATGTTATTGTTGGATTGCTTAACACTCTTAATAACAACTCTCTCAAGATAACAGTGTTCTTTATACCCGTTGCATTAATGTTGCAGTGGACAGTCGACTTTACAGGAACGCATTGTTATTTATAACGTGGATGCAGAAGGCTGCGTCGATATGAAATGAAAGTGTGCATGTATGTGTGATTCGTGGTATAGAATAATTTGGAAAGTCAGACTAAAGCTTGATCTGAGGCAATTAATTCGCGCCGTGTATGTAATGTGCTTGAGAGCAGCGTTGGCCCAGTGGTGGCGGCCCCGACTTACGAACAGTTAGTCGTGGGTTCCAACCCAGGCAGGCGCATTACTTTGTGTAATTTATTTCATCACCACTGCTCTCAAAACGGTGAAGGAAAACATCGTGAGAAAACTTGTTTTAGAATAAAAAAAAATCGAAGTCATGTGAAGTCTACCAATCCGCACTGCCGCCCATCCTTCTCATATAAGTAGAGGAGGACTGAGTCCCTGCAGTGGGAACATTTATAGTCTGATGATGATGTAATGTGCTTAAGGGCGGATTCGACCAAACTTGGATAAATCTTATTCTGGGGATAAAATCACTATTTACTGTAGAGTAAGAGAACTTTTCGTTTTACCAAAACTTAATCCCAAAATAAGAGTATCCGAGAGTAAATTGCTATACCGCCAAAATAAGATAGCACAGAGTTTTTTGTTTTTTTTTTATGGCAACTGAGCCGGTTCCGACTATTCTGCCAGTGTCACGTCGTGACGGAAGCACAGAGAGGCAGGCCGTCGAACTTCGTACTTCGTGGTAGGTGTTAGTTTAGCAGTTAAAATTTTAAATCATTCTCATTTATGAATGTTGCCAAAATGTTGATTAATTTAGGGGAGAAGTGGGAAAGAAGGGTATGAAAGTTGGTTGGGAGAGGTATATTGAAATTGGAATTTATTTGGTACAGGTCAAGGGATTTATTATTTAAGGAGCAGGAGAAGAAAATATGATCTAAAGTACCCTCCGCAAGACCACACTCGCATAGGGAACTATCCCGGGCATGGATTTTGTACAGGAACACAGGGCTACAACAATGTCCGAGTCTTAGTCTACAGAGGGACGAAACAGTTCTCTTCGACAATTTAGGGCATTTAAAAAACCAAGGCCGACGCTGGATTTCAGGCTGTATAGCAGCATAGTAATGGCCCTTGGTCCTAGAAGTCGTCTTCCATGTTTCCGTCCATGAATTAAATAGCTTGGGTTTGGCTCTGTTTCGCAAATCGTAGTTGTGCGCAATGTAGTGCTTTCGATCAGCCGGATTAGATGTGGCATACTTTGCTAACGAATCAGCGCATTCATTGCCAACAATACCCGTGTGACCGGGGATCCAGGCTATCTCGACGTCCAAGCCGTTTTGGGAGAGATCAAACAACAAGCTCTTTATATCCATAATAATATGACTATTAATGTTACTGTGAAGTTGGTTTTGTTTTAGGGCCTGAATACTACTATGGGAATCTGAAAAAAATACTGACCTAGTTATTTTATGGGACTTAATATAGCATAGGGCTTCTAAAATACCAGTACACTCCCCTGTAAAGACTGATGCTTCTGGTGGGCATTGAAAAAGTAAAACTATCTTAGAATTTTGAAAATAGACTGCCACACCAGTACATTCACTTTCCGAAAATGTTGAAGCGTCTGTGAAGAAAAAGTTCCAGCCTTCCCAATAACGCTTGACAGCTAACTCAAAGTCATCTCTAGCATCTTGAGGATTCCTTGATATTCCAAGGCCCAAAACGACTTTTGGTTCATAATAAATCGCCTCGTACGCGGCGGAAAAGACCGGAAGAGTAGAATATCGACATATAGGCGCGGAGAGTTGTTTAAGCTCTCTGTACCTATTCATCAATAGAGGAACTACTTTATGGTTCCAATAAGAAGAATCATTAAAGGAGAGGTCAATTTGTTCTAAGATTGGGAGTAAGGGATGGGATGAGAGGGAAAAAACTTTAGTTAGGAAGCGATCTGCTAAATACTGTCTCCTAAGGTGTAGGGGTGGGTCTCCACATTCCACTTGAAGCGCATTTATGGGAGAGGATTTCATGGCCCCAATGACAATTCCTAGGCATTTGGACTGGATTTTGTCTAATTTTTTAAGCGCTTCTTTGTTGCAGGGCTCAAGAAGGTAGCTGCAGTAATCCAAAGCGCTTCTGGTCAACGCATCATAGACCAGTTTGAGGGTGTAGGGGTGAGCACCCCACCATACCCCGGCCAAAGACTTAAGAACCTAGCACAGAGTTATATATAATGGCGGCCAACTGACAGTGACAAGTGTAAATATTTTTGACAGTTAACTCCGATATAAACCGGCCGAATTGTATGGTCATAACATCTTGGGTTCGGCAAGTATTTACATTTTAGTTAACTTACAAAATCATTCGTCATTCGTTCATTAACTCAAGAGTAACAAAAAAACTCAAGAGTAAAAATACCCAGTATTAGCTACTCTATGTTTCTGATGTTAAAACAGAAAAGCTTTAATTGCAAGAGTTGCCGTTGACAAAAAGTTTTTAGACGATACCTACAAGTCGCTTCACTCGCAAGAAATTTCCATCATATTGATGAGTGCTTAAACATCATCGAATCAAGAATTAAGTAAAGTAGACGATATTCATGTAAAGTTAGAAAATATTTATTTATCAACTTACATCTACCATTACAGGGCAACCCCAGTGCGATAAATGCGCCTTAACTACTTAATACTAACATAATTGTTACTTATAAGTAATATCTATAAATAATAACAAATAAAGCATTTCTTGTGAATGAGATGATTAAATAGATTTGTAGCATTTTCGTATTACAAATTCATTTTTAAATAAAAGACCGCCATACGAGTACCAAGCAACAAGTATTAACTAAACACCTAAACCATGTGCCTAAACTCTCGAATATAATAATGGAAACATTAAAATATAACATGGCACAATAAAAAAATACGATATCCCCAGTCTCGTGAGTGAAATATTGTAAAGTGCAATGCAATTCGGCTCCCCTAAAAGTTGGGACAAGGCATTTTGTTGAGTCACGCCAAAAAAGTTTTTTGCGGCAGTCTTTATGCTGACATTATGGAGGGAAACAACTTGATTTGGCGGTCTTTTAACTTTTGATGCCCATGGGCCATGTTCATAGACGATGGATAAATATATACCTAATCGGCCTCATTTGTGTTTTACCACTTTTGACAATGTTTTTTTTGGGTTGAATCTTCATTGAGGTCGAAAGGTAACTGACAAATTATTGTCTCGCCAGAATGTAATTAGACGAATAAGATATTGTTACTTAAACACTGAACCCCTAGCTTTTTTATCGGTTTAGATTTCTTTCCTTTCGGTTTCAACTTACTTAAAGCGGGAAGCTTGTCGGGTTTACCTATTCCTCGACTCAGAGTTTTGCAACGTATGATGTACCTCACAACGAAATTCTACATCAGAAATAGAGGCATTTTTTTAAATAAGGTACTCTAAAAGAAACAATTGCGACTAAATCTGAATCAATGAAAACCAATATTTTAAAATAAAGTCCTTAAAATCCGTTGAAATTATAATATTTTATCAGTCTGATCAAACGAGTGGTGGAGCGGACCGGTTCTAAACTCGCTGATAAAGGCATTTATTAAGCTTGGTTTAAAATTATACAGATTTATTAAAAGATTACTGCTACACTTTAGTTAAAGTTACAATTTCATACGATTAATACCAATTCGTTTCATTTTATTTTAAGTACTATTTGCTTTAAAACGGCAAATGTTGTACGTTTAATAAGTGCATGTTAATTCGGTTTACTTAATATACTTCAGCCAAATAATAATTCAGAAGGTTTTAGACCTTCCTAAAGCATTTGAAAACGTCGTTTATGTAGGTAAAATGTGTCAGTAGACAATTCCGAAGCTGGTTTACGCTGGTAAGGTGACAGCTGCTACATAACAACGTAGAAATATGCAAATGAACAAATCGACAAATACATTGCCGCGGTACGCGCCAACTCAATCCAAAGGATTGCGCAGGGCCTGCTTTTAGGGCCTATGTTAAATTCACACATATTTAGTTCCGCCACATAATTTCAACATAGAGACAAATTTTGCGTAAGTATTTAAAATCCTTTTAAAGACAGTAACAATGTAAAATCGTTGTAGAGTTACATTTCCATTTATTATGAATATTTAATTACAAAAAACCAACTTAAAAGCAGATCACTCAAAAGCCCAGATCGATAGATATGAGTGTGGAGTGCATGGCTCGCGCTGTACCAAGGGTAGGTACCGCAACATCTACGTGCAAGGGTCCTCCCCTCTGACTCATAAAGAGGGTGGTCTCCCTCCAACTTTTGAGGGTTTGGTCGATATTGCTCTCTTTTGTTTTCGCACTTTGAACGCAATGTGTACGGTTGGAACTCGATTTCGTGATAGTATATTAACTATTTAAAAGGTCGGATAGGTAAGGTCGATAATATCAAGTATGCGGGGTACGTTCAGTCAATCTGTTTAGATGTGTGTTTGACTATTTTACATTTTATTTAACACACAATGACATGTTGTTGCTATAGGTATATTGAAACAATCTTTAAATATGAATCTAACTGTACACCGCGAGATTTGTCGTCGTGAAAATTATTATAAAAATATAACTTCCCTATTTGAATCGGATTTTGTTTACATAAAATAAAATAAATAAAAATAACATCAAGGGTTTAATTTTTTTTGTACGGAACCCTAATCTCGTTTCTAAAATAAAAGTAGACATAGGATGCGCTCAGATATGTTGTGTAAATTAAATAAATAATAAAAATCTTTATTGACATAATTTAAGTACAACATAATAATATTATTTGTGAACCCTGACTCCTGTGCTAATATGAACTGTATTACAGTATTACAAGAGCCAGTCAAATTGTGTTTATGTTGCATTTTTTTTCAACATTGCAACATATAACAATACTGATTAAATTAGAATAAAAATGCAGAGGACAGCCGAAGTCACATGCCACTGATACTTGATACCCCATCATGGCGTTCTCATTGATACAGAAGTCAGCTGCTAGTTGCCATTAATAAGGTGGCATAAGACCGCGGTTTTATTAGTCTGCGATTTTTTGCGTAGTCGGGTTTTACATTTTTTTTTATTTGAGTTTTATTTTTGTGTTATTTAATAAATACGTAATAATATATTACTTATTTATTATTATTAAATGGCACAGACTAGACCGCGAGAACTGTTTGACCACATTCTAAACGTATATGTTGACTAAAACTATATTAATACATATATAGCTTATGTCACCCGCGCTATTCTTACGTGTTTATTGATACTTCATTTTATTAAAATCCGTTCAGTAGATAAGGCGCTATGGTGGAACATACATCCATACATACATAGACTGCCAAAATCATTACCCTTCCTTTTGGCTTCGCCGTAGTCGGGTAAAAATGGAAAAATTAAAAAAAATGTAGTTTAGTTTTTTCTCTTTTTGTGTTTTTGAAGTCGGTTTTTTTTTGGCAAAAAAAAGTTGCGACTACGGCGGTCCTGTATAATAATTTTACTTATATTTGAATAGAAATATACAAATTCATTATATGAATATCAGACAAGAATAATTTTCTTGTTTTCTACTTTTAAGACCGCGGTTTGTAATCGGGTTTTAGTTTTTAAGCTTATATTTTTATTAGCTGTAATATACTATGCAAATATTTACTATGCATTTAACATTCAACCAAGAAACCTAACCCTTAACTTTCAAGATTGCTCCCTAAACTCCTAATCGTTGAGAAGTACCTTCCATAATCAGCTCACCAAGATACCCTGAAAGAATACAACCAAATATACGTGCCCAAAATATTTTATTAAAGAACTAGCGTCATGCGGTTTCACCCGCGTAGTTGCCGTTTCCGTGGGAATACAGGGATAAAAAGTATCCTATGTTACTCAGGGTGAAAGTAGCTTTCCAATGGTGAGCGAATTTCAGAAATCGGCGCAGCAGTTTGTGAGTTTATTCATTACAAACATACATACACACACACGCACAAAAATACAAATCTTTCCACTATATAATATTAGTGTAGATTATCCTACAACTCCTAACCGTTGAGGAGTTGTACCTTCCATCATCAGCGCAGCAACATGTGATTATGATTATCAGACACAAATACTTAAACAGCTTCAGAAAATATATGAAAACGTTATAGGTGCCTATAAAATTTGAGAGTTACCCTCGATTTCTCAGGATTTCCATCATTAGATCCTGACTTGGTGAAAATGGGACCACCTCGGGAGTATACGTTTTCAAACACAAAAACATATTGAAAATTGGTTGACATTTGACGGAGATATCCGCGAACAAACATACAATATATACCTATACATATATATACGGTCGAATTGAGAAACCTCCTCCTTTTTTGAAGTCGGTTATAAAATTTTCATTTTATTATTTGATAATTGTTCATGGAAACTATACCTACTGATAATAAAGAATGTTGTTAATATTCATTATTATTCTTTAATTGATGTTTTTTATATACACACATCAAAAGTGTCTAGGGATCAAGCATTTTTATGCGGATTTCTTGAGATTGAGATGTGGCTTTGTAATAAATTTATGATTTTATAAATTTATATGGATCCTTTTTGGTGCATTTCATAATTTGAATCAGGAACTGTGAATCAAATTCGAGTAAAAGATGAAAATCAGCTGTCAATATTTTCCCTATAAAAACATACAACGCATTGAAGACATTATTAGTGCTACTGTTTCCCTACTACTGATTAAAACCAACGTTATTATGGAGCGGCGACGTCATTTAAGCAGGGAAGAAATGCTCAGAGCCGTGGGAATGATAGAAGCTGGTTCCCGGCAACGTACTGTGGCTTTAGCTCTGAATACAAGTCAGAGTGTTATCAGTCGACTTTGGACACGTTACCGAAGCACTGGTACCGTGGCTGAGCGCCATGGAGGACGGTATCGCTGCACCACACGGAGACAAGACCGATACATTCAAATCTTAACTCGAAGAGCTCCAACAATAACCGCCATGATGTTAGCCGTGAGGCTTCATCACTCTTCAGGGAACTTAATTAGCGACCAAACAGTCAGAAACCGCTTGCATGAAGTGAACCTTCATTCCCGAAGACCGCTACGGGTACCACCTATATAGCAATGCACAATCGTAGGATTCGATATCAATGGGCTCTTGAACACAGAAATTGGGCAGAAGAACAATGGCGTTTCGTGTGCTTTTCTGATGAGTCTCGTTTTGGTATGAGACCGGATACAAGACGTATACGACACTGGAGAACCCCTGGACGCCAACAGCGATTAAAATCCTGCCAGGAAGTCCATCCTTATAGTGGTGGAACCATCATGGAATGGGCGGGTATTTGGATCGGCGGAAGAACTGAGTTGATTTGGATCAGAGGCAACCTCAACGCTCAAATTTATGCTGAGACGATTGTATCAGACGTCATCGTTCCTCTACAAGTGCAAATCGGTCCCTTATTTCAGTTAATGCATGATAATGCACGACCGCACACCGCAAGAGTTATAAGACAGACTCTCGCCGCAGCTAACATCAATGTCCTGCCCTGGCCTGCTCAGTCGCCAGACTTGAACCCGATTGAGCATGCATGGGATATGCTACAGAGAAGAGCTCTGCCGAATATGGAGGGTATCCAGTCGCAAGAAGACCTTTTTTTGTTGTTGCAACGAACATGGGCGGCCATTCCACAGCGTGATTTGGATGAACTCATTTTGAGTATGCCAAACCGATGTTCTTGTGTTGTTAGTGTTCGCGGTAGAAACACGGATTATTAATTGTTTAAGTTACCCAATAAAATTTTAAAGAAAACTGTTATTTCAGTCTTTTTTTCGAACTTTAATGTTAGTAGTTCAAATGTCAAAAATCCCTTTATTAGGAAAATGGCAAATTTCTTTATTAATGCAAAGGTGACTTGGTTTATCGTTACTGTGACAAACGAAAACACTTTATTTGATGAATCCTTAAAGAAAATTTTAATTAATATCAATCAGGAGAAAAGTTATTGCAAAAATATATGTTGATCCCTAGACACTTTTGATGTGTGTAATTCGAGATTGATCTGTCATTTTGCTACACCTGGCATTATGCGTTTCTAACCATTCGCTAATCTGTCATTCTGCGAATCTGTAATTTTCATTTTGCGACAGCTGGCATTATGCGTTTCTGACAATTTGCTAATCTGTCATTTTGCGTTTCTGAGGTTCTCCGCCCAAACCCTAAATAGTGCTTGTGACGTCTAATAGGTGAAGGGTGGAATGTATGAAAAAATTTCATACAGATCGTGACACTTGCGTTATCTAGGTCTATCTATATCTGTGGTATAAACGCATAGCTTAAGTTGGGATCGGTTTCCAGTCTAAAGTATAATAATTATGATACGAGTCATGTTTACTTGTTAAAAAACACATAACCATCCTTTTGGGTTTCACCGCAGTCGGGTAAAAAGTAATAAAAAGACCAACAGTCGATGAGAACCTCGTTTCCTGTAAAAATATAATGCATCAGGCGTGCAGCCACGAATCAGCGGTGACGTGCTAAGACTAGATATTGAATTCAAATATTTTATTGTTTGTACAACGATTTATTTAGATTTGAATGAGTAGTAATAAATTCATTTTACGTGAAAGATTTCAGACAGCGTTAAATTTGTAGTCCACCCCATTTAGGGGTTTCGTGGTCATTGCACTTGGGGTTACAATAATCAGTACGTGGATGGACAGGGTATATATATATATTACACTTTATAGAACAACCGCAGGGTTATAAGTCTATATGAAACCAATAGCTTTGCGAGTCTGTGTTATACTGTATTATTCTATAATAATATACCTCGGACGACTCACATCCCTTTCAGAGTCAGTTATGATTATTCTCATAAAGGGTTGCTCTGGTCCCGTCGGTACCGCGGGTTGTACACTAGTTATCGCGGCCTCGACATAGAGGGCTAAGAAGGAACATGGGTGGTTTTTAGTCAGTAGAAGTCTGACACTCCCTTTCGCTCTGCCCAAGAGCGGGAGGGGTTATTCGATGATTTTCCAACCGCCTAAAAAAAAAAGGGTTGCTCTGGTGTGGAAGGACAGTCTGACAGTAGGTAGTTACCTACTATCATGCACATGAATAAAATAAAAAAATAAAAATTTTAATATAATAGAAAATAATTTATTCCAGACACGGTAACTAGGTACATGAAAAGCAACATTTCAGTGTTCTATATAACTCTACGAATAATAGACATGGAGACCACACGGCGACTGCCAAAAGAAATAAAATAATATCCACAAATTGTTTCCATACTTGAACAACAGGGAGACAACGCGGGTGAAGCCCAGCGAACTTACAGTACGCGTTCAGCAACGGTTTATCTCTCTGCGCAAGCATGAATGAAGTCAAACCATCGCCAGAGCCTAGTCGTCGCCACGAGGCTTGCTTTTTAAAATTACTTACAGGATGGACGTGGAGATTTTCTTTATCTTCTTTCACAAATTTCCTTGGTTGACATTTTAATTTTAAACGTTGCAGTTGTAGTGGAGCGGGGCCATTACTAACTGCCTTTTCCCTCTTTTTCCATGCGCACTTAGCATAGTGTTGGCACTTACACGTTTGGCACAAACCTTTTGTGTCTGATACTACACTATGCAAAGTACCGAAACTGTCTTCTACGCTCGTTAATTCTAACTTACAAATGTGTTGGTCGGGTTCAGCTACGAACAGAGAGTCAGGTGTATCATTGTGTTTCGGGAGCTTTTTATTTTGTGTCTTATCTATGATCTCTTTGTGGCGGATTTTATTTGAAGCTCGATAGCATCCAGATTTCGACGCAAGAGCTTCTTTCTGCCATTCAACAGGGCAAATCGTTGTTCTACGTCTTTTATATGTTAAATATTCTGCCCATCTTTTAGCTACTTTTTTAAATGTTATACCTCCACATTCGCCGAGGTCACGTTTATCACCTTGCATGGTCTTTGGGTTAGAAACCGACTTACAGGCGCAACATGGACACGCCTGCTCGCTTTTTCGATGTAACGTAGTTTCTTCATCAATTTTCTCAATTGTAGTTGGCATCAGAAGGTCATTTGGTATTGCTTCCTTACCCTTGTTTTCCTTATCTGAAGGGATGCAAGCCATTGTTCTTTTAATGCCTCCACAACAAGAACATAATTTAAGGTTTTCAATGTCATCAAAATATTTAAATTTTGAACTTTTAAATAAAAATGAAATAGGTTTAGAATCATTTCGGTTTGTTTCTATGGCGTCGTTAGGCTTAAATTTTAATATTTGATCAGTACATAACGTAGTAAAACAAATATTTTCGCTTTTAGGAATAGTCTGTTTGTTTTTGACGAATTTCATTCCTGTATTTTGTAATTTGGTTTTTTGGTGGTCTCCAGATTGAAAATACTTCTTTTTATAATCATTCTTTCCATTTACTACAGCAACTTTCAACTTGAGGCTATTAGACTTTTCTATATCTGCAGTTGCTCCTTGATTTGGATGGCGTTCACTATTAGAAGGTTTTAAATTGTCCATTAATGGAATTTTGTTGGTACCTTTTTTAAATTCCGTCCTGCTTTCTGAATTCTTAGTAGTATTTTGTTTCTTAGATTGATTTTTAAAAAAACTTTTACAATAACAATACATTTTGTTGAGAACAGATTGATTGGCTTTTACATGTTTATGTGTATCTTGTGCTCCTTGTTTTATCAGGTCCACACTGCAAAAATTACACTTGTGGCAACTACAACATTCTTTATGAACAGTGTGACGGTTCCATTTATCATATTTACCCGGTGCGTAGGACATTGTTGTCCCTACTTGTTGAGGATTTGGTTGGTAATACTGTTTTGTAGACTGCTGTTTTGGTTTATAAAATGGCAGTGGCCTAATTTCCTCTACTCTGCCAACTGTTAAGGTTTGAGGATGTGTAGGTTTAAGAAATTTAGGCGTGCAAAAGCATTTTTTTATCATTGCTACAGCCGATGTTGATTCTATTCTTTCTGATCCCATTCTTTTGTGTTTTTGTCTTCCACGACTATGACGAACGGAGTCGTAATCCATTTCTGTAGGTACCTTTTCTTTGATTTTCTCCATTACTGGAGGTAACATTTCTTTGAAAAATTCAATATTGAAACTAAAGTCTGAAGTAATTTTTACGCCTTGTCTAGCATCTCTTCCAAGCAAAAACGAATATCGTGGTTGTTCTACTATATTTTCTACTTTTTCAGGTGAATAAGGTTCTCCCTTATATTTTGATCTTTTATGTGTGTAGCCCGGTATAAATTGAGCAGCTATACCGGAAACAGACCTACGTGGTGCACGTTTAATACGTATTCCAATTCTAGTCAGTTTTCGGGGTACTTCTCTGCCTTCGGTGTCGACTACACGTTTTCGACCTATGAGTCGAATGCTCTTTTTAATGCTCGCAAATGGAGTGCATTCTCCTGGTTCGCATATCCCCTTTTCACATACAGGGTGTAATTGTTGCAATGGATCGAACTTTCCTTTCGTCGAAGTTTTCTTATCTGTCATTTTAACTGACGGTTTCTTTTCTGATGCTTTAATGGAGGGTTCTGGGAGCATCTTACATTCACATGATTTTCTGCATTTGCAGTTTTTATTTTTTTCTGGTTTATTACATTCACATGTTTTAGGGAAGCATTTGCATTTTTTTACTTTATCTTTATTACACTTACACCTATCTTGATTCACTGGAATAATGTTCTGATCTTCTTTCAGTGACACCATGTTCGGTTCATGGTTCACAGAAACAGTAGAAGCATTGCATTTACAACATTTACAATTCTTCCCTTTTTTACATGGGTGTTCGGTTTTTTTCACAGCGAATGTATTACATTTACAGATGGGGCATTTACATTTTTTGCCTTTTTTACATGGAAGCTGGGATATTTCCAGAGCTAGAGAATTACATTTGCATGTGGCACATTTGCATTCATTGCCTTGTTCAGATAATCTTTGATCACGAGTATTGCATTCTTTGCATATAGAGCATTTGCATTTCTTGCCTTTTTTACATGGATAGTTATCTTGCTTCACAGAAACAAAAACTTGATCTCCTCTCCCAGAAACATTTTTTTTATCTGTTTTCACAGAAACAATGTTCTGTGTTTGTTTCTGATTAATATTGCATTTGCAGCATACGCATTTTTTTACTTTTTTGCATGGAAAATCATTCGGTTGTAAAGTATAAGTATTGCATATGCAGCATTTGCATTCTCTCCCTTCTATACATGGAAACTCAATTGAATCTGACTTTTGTGCCGATTTAAATCCCAACTTTCGTCCCGACTTCGTCTCTGTCTTTTGTTCTGTCTCTTCTTCCAAGGGTTTAATGGAGGGTTCTGGGACCATTTTACATTCACATGATTTTCTGCATTTGCAGTTCTTATTTTTTTCTGGTTTATCACATCGACACGTTTTAGATTTAGTGCCTATTTTACGAGCTTCTACTACCGGTTCAGCTGCTGTTTTAGTTTTTGATTTAGTGTGAGTGGACACACATTTAAAAGATTCTGCTGATTTTTTATATTTCTTTCGCCCTGACTTCCTTTCTGTCTGTAATTTTGTCTTTTCTTCCAAGGGTTTAATAGAGGGTTCTGGGACCATTTTACATTCACATGATTTTCTGCATTTGCAGTTCTTATTTTTTTCTGGTTTATCACATCGACACGTTTTAGATTTAAAGCCTTTTTCACGAGATTCTACTACCGGTTCAATTCCTGTTTTAGTTTTTGATTTAGTTTGAGCGGACACACATTTAAAGGAAGATTCTGCTGATTTTTTAGATATACATTTAAAGGAAGATCCTGCTGATTTTTTAGATACAATAACTTTAACAGGTTCTTCTTTTTTAGACGACCTTTTAAAAGACATAGATTTCAACATTGACTTTGTTTTTGTAAACCGCTGCTTTCCTTTCTTTTCAAATTTTAACGTACAAAAACACCGCTTAAGTAAAGGTGTACCTGTGCTCCTGGAATCAGTTTTTGCAAATTCTGATTGTGGTTTTAAATCTCGAGGATGGTCTTTTTTGCCATAAGAGGACACACTTTTGGTACTATTTGAGTTGATTACTGTACCTCTCTTGATTGCTCTTGGTCTAATAAATATAATTTTCTTGTAACTCCTTTTCTTCACTGTACTCCTTTCATCTTCTTTTAAAATGTGACGAACTTCACGCACAGATGGAATTAGCGGGGACACTTGTTTGAAAAATTCTACTTTTAAATTGAAATTAGATCCTAAACGTACGGCTTCTCGATTAAGCTTAGGTTCACGGATGGCTTGGCGAGCCTGCAGGGTAGGAATAGCATCATCTTGACTTTGATCATCGTGTCGATTTCTCCGAAATGGAGAATTAGTCCTCATTTTTGTTTTAGGTCGAAGTTTTATTTTTTCACCTGATGAGCTAGAAATTGTCCGGCTTACATCATACTGATCATCACGATGAAGAATCATAATATTTCTCCGACGTGGAGAATAACTCCTGGTTTGTATTTTTCTAGTTTTAGATCTTACTCTTTCAGGTGTCGAGTTATAAATTGATCGGCTTTCAGACGCTACGGTACCAGCCTGTTTTGACTGCATCCTTCTTTTAATTAATTTTAAGCATTCGTATTGATCACATTCGCCAGGCACACAGACGCCGGTTTTTTGTTTTTTTGTTTTTGAAAGATTACTTAAACATTCAAACGGGTTTCCTTGGTTTTCCGGGGTACAGCGTAACTGTACAACTTGTGTTTGTATTCTAGTATGTCTACGTTTTACTGCGGTTGCTAAAACCATACCTCGTGGCTGGCTTCTTTTAAGTTTTGTATTTGAGAGATCACTCAAACATTCAAAAGGGTTTCCTTGGTTTTCCGTATTACAACGTAACTGTTTAAATTGACTTTCTTTTCTAGTATGTCTACTTTTTTCTACCGTTGAAACCATTTCTCTTCGTAAACTTTTTGGTATCTCTTGTTTTGAAGGATCACTCAAACATTGAAAAGGGTTTCCTTGGTTTTCTGTATTATAGAGTAACTGTACACATTGATTGTATTTTCTAGTATACCTACATTTTTCTGCGGTTGGAACCTTTTCTTTTGGTACAATTTGTTGTATTTTTATTTTTGAAAAATCACTGACACATTCAAAGGGACTTCCCTGGTCTTCCGTGTTACAACGTAATTGTAAAGTACAAAAACATCGTTTTAAAAACGGTGCCACTGATTCAGTCGTTCTAGAACTCATTAATGCTTGAGAATCTATGTCTCGATTGTCTCTGGAATACTGCGCTCTAATATTTCGGAAATAAGCCGTTTGTCTTTCTGTAGATATGCTTGTTATCTTGGGTTTGTCGACGTAGCGTACTACGTATTGCTTCATTGGCCTCGAAGTTGGACCGCCGCCGCCGCTTGATTTATCTTTAGCAAATTCTATGTCCAACTTAAATTTAGATCCTATCTTTAGTGCTTGTTTGCTAGATTTCCCGGTACTTTTATATTCTATACTGCTAGACTGTGGTCTCACTTCTCTATACGGTCTTTTTTCCCTATACGACCTTCTTTCCCTATGCGGTTTTCTTTCTCTATGCCGAGTAAGAGTATCTCTCATCCTCGTTGGTTTTTTGCGTTGCATATCAGATTGCGATTCACTGTCTCGGTGTCCCCGACCATACCTAGCCATGTTTGCAGTCGATCTAGTTTCACGTCGATCGGTCGATGTTCCTGATGAGTACATTAGTCGTTTCTTAATACGTTTTAAGCACTCATAAGGATCACACTCACCCGGCACACAGATTCCAGGTTCGCATTCGTAAGGCTTTAATTTATGTGGAAATGCCCTTTGTTGTCTCGCTGGCTTGAAACGTCCCACTGGTATTTCGGGTCTCATGATACGTCCCTTCGGTTTTCTCGCTGTGATAATACTACTACCTCCTGACTTCTTGGCTAAAATACTTCCTTCTGACTTTTTAGATGACTTGAAACTTCCTTCGGACTTTATCGATGACTTGATAGATTCTTCCAGCTTTTTCGCTGCTAATTTAATTTCCTTTGCCTTTTTAGATGACTTGATACTTCCTTCTGACTTTATCGATGACTTGATAGGTTCTTCCAGCTTTTTCGCTGCTACTTTAATTTCCATTGCCTTTTTTGAAGACGAGCTAGTCTTACGATGCTTTTTCGATGACTTTATAGATTCGTCCAGCATTATCGCTGCTTCTTTACTTAACTTTGACTTTTTCGAAGACGAGCTAGTCTTGAGAGGTTTATTCTCTTTACACAAGCATGTATGTAATTTATTGGTTTTTTTTTTGTGTTGCGGCTCCGTTTCCTCGGCCTTGTTATCGACTTTGGAACCGGCTTTGGACTCAGCTTTGATCTCGGCTTCGGTCTCGGCTTTAGTTTTGGCTGTAGATTTGCCTTTGGTCTCGGCTTTAGTTTTGGCTGTAGATTTGGCTTTGGTCTCGGCTTTAGTCTCCTCAATGGATTTGGCTTTGGTCTCGGCTTTAGTCTCCTCAATGGATTTGGCTTTCGATTTGGTTTTGTCTTTGCTCTCAGATTCAGGCTCGTTTTTTGTCTCAGCTTTAGTTTTTGCTTTGGATTTGACTTTAATTGCGTCTTCAGTCTCGGCTTTAGTTTTGGCTGTAAATTTGCCTTTGCTCTCGGCTTTAGTCTTCTCTATAGTTTTAGCTTTAGATTTGTCTTTGGAACCGGCTTTAGGCCCGACTTTGGACCCAGCTTTGATCCCGGCTTTGGTTTTGTCTTTGGATTTGCCTTTGGTCACAGCTTCAATCTCGTCTTTCATATCGCCTTTGGTCCCGGCTTTGGTTTTGCTCATGGCTTTGGACACAGCTTTGGCCGTGACTTTAGTTTCACTTTTGCGCTTCGATTTTTTTTGAAGTTTTAATGTACAAAAACACCGTCTTAATATTGGGCCCAAACCTATATCTCTCCTTTTTGTCAGCTCTATCTGTGAGTCACGACTAAATGTTGGAAATCGTCTTCCTCTTAACCCCCTATCTCTGATTCTTACTCTACGATACGGACCATGACCCTTATATGTCATAGGGATTGGTCGATATTTTCTAACAATCGGAGCAGCCTCTTGCACATTGAGATTAGGTGAACCCTTGTCTTTATAAAATTCTATGTTGAAACTGAAGTTTGAACCAATTCTAACGGCTTGTCTTTGCGTTGAAACACATACCATAGGTTTTTTTTCAATAACGCTTTCTCTTGGAGCATAGTCTCGTTGTCTGCGTCTTCTCCGTGAGATTGATTGTGTCATTCTTGATCTTGGTCTGTATGATCTCGATTGTGTCATTCTTGCTCTTGATGTGTTTGATGACGAATAACATGATGATGATCTGGTTCGCGGCCTTTTCATGACGGTCATTTGATCCCTTAACAACCTTTTTCTTATTAATTTAATACATTCATTTGGATCGCAAAATCCTGGCTCACATACACCAGGTTCACATTCATAAGGTAAAAGGCCCCGTGTTTGCGTGTGGTCAGAGACTTCATATTCAGGTTCATCTCGTTGTGTTTGCGTTCCACCAATGCGTTTATACAATACACTAGATCTTTCATGTCCTACGTTGCCATCTTTAATAAGTCGCCTTTGATACGCAGACATCAATTTAAGAGTACAGAAGCATCGCTTCAATTTCGCGAACCGATACGGCTTTCCTTGAGTTGAAGCATCAACATTAAGACCTTGTAACTGTGCAGTGCAAAAACAGCGTTGAGGGTAACCAGTTGTCATTGTAGATTGACCACGGTGGTATATACCTACTTGTGAGTCATCATCACAAGTCGATGTTCCATCTTGTGAATAAGTATTTCGTCTCATCTTTCTATTAGCGTATACACCTCTTTGAACTTTTCTCACTGGTTTCGGTGGTCTTTCTACACAGAATTGCGATGGCCGCGTAACTGTATCAAGACAGATACCAGTCTGATCTTTATAAAGTTCAATGTTGAAGCTGAAGTTGGAACTGATCTTGACTGCTTGTCTTGATGGTTGTGACAGAGAAACAGGTATGTTCTCTACTTGTCTGTTTCTTGAGTCTATCGACATTTCAGAAGGCTTAGTTCCTGCCGAAGTGGTTCTGGATCTAACATGTTTTGCTCCAAAACGTCTTGCCTGTATTCGTCTTTTCTTTCGTTTTTGACTAGATGTCATACTTCCACTAGATCTTCTCGACGCCATTGAGTCTGTTCCATGGTCTTTTGTGTGTTTATTTCTTCTTTTAATCAACTCTAAACACTCATAGGGGTCGCATTCGCCAGGGATGCAAATACCAGGTTCACATTCATATGGCAATAATCTACGTTTTCTACTTGTATTCTGACCTCTTTCAGTTGTTCTAAGAACAGGTATTTCGTCTCGAAATTCAAGCGGTGTTGATGTACCGTGTGTTCCTTGTTCAATGCTTTGTGATTCTAATTGTTTTTGCTGTCTTCCCTTTTTTTGTAATTTTAACGTGCAAAAACATCGTTTCAACATTGGTGTCACACTAGAAGCTCTATGATGCATTTGTCTCATCATTGATTGGGTTTCTATGTTATGCCTACGCCTACGATATTTTGTACCTCTATTCATACCATGATTGGGGTAGGTCGTAGAAGATCTTGATGATGTTTGGCGTCTTGGTACTCTGACAAAGTCTGTAGTAGGAGCTGATTTACAGCTGCCTTTAGAGAATTCTATATCAAAGCTAAATTTAGAACCAACCTTGACAGCTTGCCTATTTGCTGGAGCTGGCGCCGCAGTACTTCGAGGTAATGTCTGGTATCTTAAGCCCTGAGGTCGGCGGAGACGTCTTGGTCTAGGAATTTGTCTAGGTTCGTGACCCCTTGTACGATGTTTTGGTTCACGGTCTGTATCTGCTTGAAGTTTTCTTATACATCTACCGGATGAGGTAGTCTCACAAGAACTACTTTTTGATCTGCGCTCTGAGCCAGACATTCTTGAAACTTTTCTCATTAATCGCTTCATTATCAATTTTTCACAATCGTCTGGTATACAAATTCCCGGCTCACACTCATAATCCTGTAGCTTCCTCTTATGGCGACTTACTTGTATGTTCATGGTACAATAACACCGTCTAAGTAATGGTTGAACACCAGTCAGTTGAGTAGGATTCCTTATATTTTGTGCATTTTCCGTTTTAGAATTTTCTGCCGTGCTCTGTATATGAGCAAGCGCAACATTTGACTGTGCGATTTTGAGAATCTGTTTTTTCGTGTCATTGCCGATGTTATTAATGTCGTAACTTAATACAGATTCAAATCGCACCAATTCATTTGAAGCCAAATGAAGCAAACTTTGTTCTTTGGTGCCGATTTGCAATTTACGTTTGGTTTTAAATGTAATCATGGATATAGAGAATCCACATGTTGGATTTTCCTTGAGATACCGCCACTGCTTAGTGTGACTTGAAGTCTTCCTTGAGCAGTTTATAAGACACAGAGAATCAATACAGTGGAAGTCATGATCGACTTCTAATATTTCGGGTGTTTTCATTTCATTTTCGGCAATAGCAACTGTATTTACGGCATCAACTTTTGTGAGTTCTTTTGTTCTAAATGGTGCAAGCGATTTACTACTTCTGTTGTGTTTATCCATTTTTGACATTTGTAATGCATAGAAACACCTGTTTGGTGAAGGACCAACACTATTGGCACCTAGCTGGGTTCTTTGATTGGAACTACATCTTTTGGTTTGAAAAAGATCTTCTTGTTTATTGATGTAAAAATTATCAATAATGTTTGTTGGCCTGTTTTCGTGCGAAGTGCTTTTATATATATCTATATTAAAGCTAAAATTAGAACCCACATTACCACCTCGCTTTAATAATGTATCTATTTCCCTGACACGTTGTGACAGGCGTGATAATTTAGAGTATTTTCTCTTTCTTAATGTTAGTAATGAAACATTTCGTCGTTGGACTTTAGATTTTACATTTAAAACATTCAATGTGCTTCTTATAGGGCTTGAATATGATTTCATTTTAGCTTTATCAGTTGCTGTTTTCACATTGTTACTTTTGTTATTTTCTAATTCAAACGGCTTTATATGTTTTGCTTTGTAGCACTTCAGCTCGCTTGTATCTTTTGATTCAATGAATTTTGAGCTTCTTCGAAAGTCCGAATTCATTTTACCTGAAATTATGTTACATTTTGTATCAGTATTTACAACATCACGGCTTTTCTTGCCGTATTGCGTAGTTTTGTGTAAACTTTTTAAATCTTTTTCGAAATACAAACCTGATAAAGACTGAATGTTAGTGTTCCTTTCAATTTTGTTGTCTTTGTCCATCGGAAAGCAAAGGCAAGAAATATGCTTGCTTACTCGGTGCGTCAAAATATCTGATGACTTAGATTTATTTCTGTCCAACATAGGTATAACAGTTTCACTTCTATATTTGATTCCATTTAACAGCATTGAACGGGAAGTCAGAATAGATACATTAGATCTTGATTTATAGAAAATACTTTTAAAAAACTTTTTCCACTTTCGTCCGTCTTCTTTATGTGAACAACTGCCGTATTCGTAGGGTAGTATATCGTTATTCGTTAGTCTACATTTATTTTGAGAAGTCTGACACTGAACTTTAGTGTTTGGCTGTATTTTTGTAACCTTCATTTCATTTATTTTATCATATTTTTCATTTTGTTGCTTACTTACATGTAAAGTACAAAAGCATCTACGCAAATCGTATTTTGTTCTAGTAGAAGAAGCAGATATATTTGTATGTGATTTCTTGTTTGGTACTTGTTTGGTTTCATTACCACATTTGCATAAAAGCAATAATTTGCATTGTGCTATTTGAAGTCTCGGACTGTAAGGGTTTTTCTTTTCTAGTTGTTTCAAAAAGACAGATTGATTTTGATGTTTCCTTGGCTTTCCGGATGTAACGGATCTATCACGTTGATCCTTATGCATGGCTTTTTCTTCACTGCTACTCTTTTTATCAAAACATTTACATTGGGACGCATGATGATGTGAACTGGATTTTGCACCAAATTCAAAGTTACGTTGGCTATGCTTAAACATGAATTCCTGTTCTTCTTTACACTCACAGTCGGCATTAAATGTTTGAATTGATTGTTTTATTTTATCTGAGATATCGTCATCAGGGCCATAATGTACAGGTTGATTATCGTTGGTAACATTATGTTTTATTCCAGAGTGAGCATATGTCTCAGTTTGAGTCGTCAGTTTATTTCTTCGCACGACTGGACTTTGTTTTGCATTTTCAGAACACTCACATTTAGTTGCATGATCTGACATGTTTTTAGAGTCCTGAAGACTTAAATTAGAAGTTTTTAAGGTAGGCCGCAATTTCTTTAGATGGATAGTTTGCTTATCTTTGATGTTCATATTCTCATTCGTGACATTTTTACTAATCATAGATTTAGTTTCATTTAATTTAAGTTTTAGACTACAGAGACATCTCTTAAGAGTGTGGCTGCCAGCCTTGATGTTCTTTTGTATAACACTAGATGGTTTCTTATAACGAGCAGATCCTTCATGTCGGCGTAATGGCGCTGATAACAATCTCAGTTTTTTACGTAATAACACCGATGCTTTAGATTTGTTTATTTGGTTGGATAAAACCGATTCTGGTTTTTTATTGTTAGTCGGAGACCTCTTTTTAATCGAGCTTATAGATACTGATTCTTCGATGCCTGGTGTTATCACTGTTGGTTTTTTCCTCGGAGTTAAGTTGATAGGCAGCAGTTTTTTTATTTGATTAACTTCATCTGCAGGGTTCTTTTGAGGCGGAATCTTGCTTTCTTTTATTTTTTCATATTGATTTGTTTCTTTCAAAGTGTAAGTTTCCTTAGGGTTTTTGGAAATGTTAGTGTTTGGTTCAGAAAAAATATGCGTTTTATTCATCGTTTTCTTTTTGGAGTGTCTTTTTTGTCGCTTGTCACCTGTTATAATACTTGTACTAGATGAGCTTGAAGTGTCACTTTTATTTATATTTTTCTTTCGATCTTGATTGATTTTTTTAGTTCTATGTTTAAGTCTTTGTTTCAATTCAAAACTCTGCATTTTTCGTTTGTCACCAACATGGACTATAAACTTTCTTGCAGTCTTATCATCATGAATCATACTTCCTTCTGCTGTCCTATTATCATGAATCATACTTTCTTCTGCAGTCTTCTCACCGATAGATCTCGACTTGACTTCTTTTCTTTGTGAATATTTGCGATTGGATTTTAAATTATCGTTTATTTTATTTTGAGCAAACTTGATCAATTCTTTGGATTCCGTTTTCTTAATGATAATTTCATGAGTTAGTTTTGATTTTATTTGTGTTTTATTGCTATCTACGCGAACATTTTCAATAAGAACTATAGAACTCGTTTCTGGTACTTTTGTCTGTGAAATTATCCGACTAGTTTTTAAACTATCATTTATATGTTCCTGGGGAAGCTCTAACATGTCTTTAGATTCTGTTGTCTTAGTGGCATCTTGAGTTAGTTTTGATTTTATTTTTGTTTTATTACTCCCTTCGCTAATATATTCGATATTTGGAGACGGATAGGCTTTACCCCGTTTGAATTTATGATGTGACTTTCTCAACATGCCATGATTAAGAGACACAAACTTATGGTAATTGGAAACAGTAGAAAGACTATCACGTTTAGTGATTTGCTGTCCGGGGCGGATTTGGTCAAACATTTCCCTAGATTTCTTGTATTTTTCATACTTATAACAAGCACACGTGCAGGGGTCAGATTTGATATTTTTTGCTTCACCTGTTTCTTGCTTAGATCCAACACTAGATCTTGAAGGGTTTCCGCCAGCGTGGACTTGTCTGTTCCTTCGGCTTTTCTGAGCATTTTCGCTAAGTTTTAATTTTGAACTACATGTACAACAACTGCAACATGCACTTAATTTCTTCATTTCCGTAGCGCCTTTGTCCACTAAATCCACCAAAGCAAAAATATCACAACTCTTCTTAGCTTCCAAAAAAGCTTTTCTCATTTCTCTAGAAGATTGTCCAGGTTTTAAATCGGATGTGCTACTTTCTCTGCTAGAGAGCAGCTGACTTCTAAGGGCATCATACAATGCTCTCGTTTTGATTAATTTGTCCAATAAATGACTTTGTCTTAAATGCTTATGATATTTACTAGTTAATAATCTATGTATTCTAGATCCTTGCACTAGCAATCGCTTGAATGTTTGGCGATCTGACTCACTTTTGGAATCGCATGAAGTGCAAGAGCAACTATTGTTGTGTACCGAATCTCCATGTAATGGCTTCATTGTCGCGTTGCCTTTTCGCCGATTTTGTCAGACACTAAAAGAATAGAGGCGAGTATGCTCGACACTTCTGATTAATAGTACTGTACATTAACAGATAAATTTATAAAACTTCGGATACTGCACCACAACTTAGCTTGTCTGAAAATTACAATGAAGTCATATCACTATTAAAGTCTATCATTTCTGTTTTATTTCAATAGATTCTCGAAGTGTGTTAGGTTAGGTTACGGTCGGATTGCATCAAAAGAAAGTATTCGTAATTTATTATGGTACCTACCTATAGAAGCTGCAATTATTTTTTCCATTAGACCTCGAGGTGTAAATACGGCTAGACGCCTCATCTCAAGGGGTAGGCCTCTATCTATCACTATCTGTGCCGATATCTGAGCAGAGTTTATTTAAGTGATGGTCGAGATTCTTACCTAAATATATTAAATCGACCATTGTTCGATTGGACGTCTTTTGTTCGTTTATTATTACGCACGTTACTTCTCTTAAGTACCATATTCACTTACCAAGACTAAAACAATGACTCACCACCGGTCCACAACGAGGGACCGGGAGTTCAAATAAATAAATTATTATGTCACAGCATTTTCGTATGGTTTACTTCAAAACATGTTATTGCATGTCGCCTTCTAGTACGAATAATAAAATTTCGAAATTAATTTACATCTAACAGTGATTTTTGAGCAAATTTAAAAATTTCAACAGTAACGCCGCATCTTGGGGAATAATTTCGACGGAGGTGCCAAAATGACAGAATGACAATAATTTAAAAACATCAAGATTTTTCATTATAATGACAGCAGATAGCCAGTCATGCATTTAACTTTTACCACGGAACTAAGAAGTACCAAGGTAGGTATTAGTTGTTACACAAATAACTGCTAACAAAAGGCTACCTATCAAATAATTAGCTGGTAGAGCCCGAGCCTTGCAACCATTTTCCCTGAGTCCTGACTTCGTAAGTTCCTCAACTCACAAACACAACTCAGTAAAGTAGATCATAGGAATCTCTCGAAAGCAACTGTAAATTACGAATCTGGCAGGTAGAAGAACCACAAGTCTCTGTCACCTGTAAGCCTCTGTATGTCGCGCCATAACTTCCTTAAACTTTTATCTGGATTAAAATCTTCGCTCCTTATATATTTTTACCCGACTGCGGCGAAGCCCAAAAGGAGGGTTATTAGTAATTAGCCTCATAGATAAGTGCTTTAGAGAGCACTAATCAAAGACATTTATTTTGGAACATGTTTTCATTCAAACTAACAAAACATGCGGTATAATGTGGTGTAAATACCTATAGGTATCACATCTGCAATCACAACTATCAAGTTCAAATCAACGCATCCAAAGACGGCATTTAGGTATTCATCAGAGGTTAGTGACTTGCGAGACACCTGCGTGACAGGTTGCATGAAGTCAACGGACAAACTTACTAAAGTTCCAGAAGTAACAGCCTCCAAAAGTTCCACTTCCAACTTCCAAATATGTTTACACACACACCAAACACAGCACAATTATATTCACAAACATAGCACGTATAAAGTAAGTGAGAAATAAGTTATCCGCGAGTTTCATACAGCCACTGCACCGAACAATAACCGACTCACACACTCGGAAAGCAAAAGCAAACTAAGCGAAGAGCGGCACACCGGCACGGCACCGCGCAAACTTGGAACCCCATAGAAAAAAAGAAACGAACTTTTGAATGGGGTTATGTAGCTCTCTCTAGCGAACTTCGTACGAAACTTTTTATCAGTTAGTTTCGTTCGTGTTATAGACAACAGATGGCGTTATAACGGTAGTCATTTTTCATAAATGCTTTTCTAAAGGCACAGTAGAGGCCGCTTATCACAATTCTTATTGTAAGCTGTGAAGCTACCTCTCATAAATAAAAAATACAACTTTTGCTTCAACTTTATTAGAACGTTGCAACAATTTATATTTTCTGAATCCGTGGTCGTGGATTCGATTCTCACAGGAAGCATACCTACTTTGTCTGTTTGGCTAGGACACTAGCCAAAAACTGACAAAGTAGGTATGCTTCCTGCTTGCTGGCTTGAATCACCTGATTGTCTGATAAAAAGATGATTCCGAACTTCGGAAGGCACACGGTATAAGTCGGTGGTCCCGGCCGCCAAATGGCGTTCGTCAAACCATGTCAGAGGCCCTTGAGGTAAACTCTAACACTAGGGTGTGTGGTCGTTAGACCTTACTGCCTAAGTGTTAAGAAAAACCTGGGGGGCTAAAATGGCCACTTTAGCAGATCATAATACGAATTGCGTAAAAGCGTAAAATGATAGGAACTGCGTCTGTGACCATTTTACGAATTTTAACGCAATTAATATTATTTTCCTATTATGATCTATTTGCGTAAATGGTTACAGACGCAGTTACAATTATGAAAGGTCAATTCAATTCATTTTAGGATCTGCTAAAGTGGCCATTTTAGACACCCTGAACCTCGGAAACTCCAACAATTTTGATGAAATTTAGTATGCAGGGGGTATCGGGGGCGGTAAGGGAGCGTTCAAGTATTACGTAACGCAACATTCGGAGATTTTTGACCCCCGCTCCCCCACATATGACGCGCCGCGCCGTAACGTTTTCCTGCACCCCCCTCCTCCCTAGTAAAATCTTACGTAACCACCAAGTGATCACTGTTAAAACCTAAATTTTGAGATAAAAACAGAGAGGACAGGAAGGCCATGGAAAAGATGGTTGTATTGACAATTGCAGCATCATTTACTCCTCACACACACAATAATGTATTGTGTGAGGAGTAAGTGATGCCATAATGCCATTATGTTGGAGCTGTACAGCAGAGAATGGAATATAAAAATATGTTGTGCGGACCTCAAATAGAATGTGACAATGGCAGGAAGACGATGAATGATGTGTGTCCCCGAAACTTTTGTTTATCGGTAGAAGCACATGCCTACTTAGGAAAGAGAACAAATACATAATATCTTTAAAAACAAAAAATAAATTTAAAAAAACAGGTAAACATATCAGACTTACATAAGTAATCACTTTAATATTTTGATTTATTATAATTATACTTAATTCATAATAAATAAATAGGTACAGTTTACATAGTATTAATATTTTGTCAAGCTAATTCTGTACCTGGCACACAATGGACTTATCATATGAGGCAGTGTGGACAGGCAACTTCTCGATTTATCTAAAGAAAAATATTTTTACGAGATATGTAAAAACATTTTTATGATTTTATTATTGGCCTATGTCCAGCAGTGGACGTCTTTCGGCTGAAATGATGATGAATGATTGAACACAATTTAGCAAACCATGTAGCCTAGCTAGGGTATGCTTGCTTAGATATGGCTAAGTGATTTACATAATAGTAGATTATGCACCAAGGGGCTAAAGTTGTGTCTTATGTCACGGGCGTCATATTGAATCTCGAGCGCAATGAAGGATTCGGAATTTAACTCCCGAGCGCAGGGAGGGAGTTATGAGTTTAACTCACGAGCGAAGCGAGGGAGTTAATACAAGAATCCTGAATGCAGCGAGGGATTCAAGCTAGCCCAAGGCAAAGACACCTTTAGCCCAGAGGAGGATACTCTACTTTTTACACCTACTGTGAGAAAATAATAGCCATATTACGATAAACAAAGTATTTATTAAATAAACAAACAGTAAGAAGAACATATTTAGAACTAGTTAGTTGAAGCAAAATGCCGAATATGGGGTAAAGAAACTATTAGTATTCAAAAAGACCTACTTATAAACTGTTTAACACCTGAAATGTACCACGAACTGAAGGTCGCTTTGACTCCCGATTTTGACACAGCAACGTATGACGAAATAAAAATAAAGCTATTAGATTTACATAGGAAAAAAAAACACGATACAAAGCTTTAATAGAGTTTTGGAACTCCACAAGAGAAACGAGCGAAACTATGGAACGATATGCTAATAGACTGAAAGAACTCTCTAGGGACTGTGGCTACGAAGGGACAATGCTTGAGAGACAACTCCGTGACCGTTTTGCAACTGGCTTGAACCATACGCAAATAGAGGTAGATCTAAAGCAGAGATGGCCTGAACTATGACAGGTAACAGAAAGTGGCAAAACGAGAGAAATAACATTCACAGAAATATTTTCAATTGCCCAGTCACGTGAAATCGCAGAGAATGACAACATCGCATTCGATAACAATCAAAATGTTAACAGGGTGAGACAAAACAGACGTAAAAACACTGATACAATGATAAATAATGCAACCAGGAAGTTGCGACCTGATCAATGCAGGCGATGCGGAAAGCGTGAGAAACATGACTTCCACGACTGTACAGCTAAAGACTATTCGTGTAAGGCGTGTGGCAGTACAGGACACTTCGAGAGTGTATGCATCAAATCAGGTAGAGCATATTTAACATCTAAACCGAAACGCTCTCAACATAAAGCCAAGAGTGGTAAACGCAACAAAACACAAAAGGTTAACAGTCGAATAAACACATCAGAGACCTCATCGTCGGCTATTTCATACACAGACTCATCAACGGAAGAGAGTGATAGCGAGTACAACCCTGTACACAGTATCAGTAAGAAGACATCACGCTGTAAGAAAATCGACGCAACTATTAATGGGGTAAGATGTACAATGGATTGGGATCCAGGCTCGATCTACTCTATAATTTCCACGAAAATGTGGAAAAGGATTGGAGCTCCAGCATTAACGAAAGGCCCAAAGCTCCAAGCTTATTGCAATTTCAAGCTCAAACCGAAAGGTATAACTGATGTAACAGTGAAAGTAGACAATGTAGAAAAATATTTACCTGTTGTAGTTATGGACAAAGCAGAACCTATGCTTTTCGGATTACAATGGAGCGAATTATACAACATGACTTTTCCGAAATCTGTCTACTCTATCAAACACACCACAGACACATCACTGGACCAAGTGCTATCTAAAAACGCAGACCTATTCGACAACAAATTAGGAAAGGTCAATAATTACCAAGTCAATATCCACATCAAACCTGGCAGCGAAGCAAAACATCTACCGGCACGACCTATCAAGTTTAGCATGCGAAAAAACATAGAAACAGAACTAGAACGGCTACTGCGCGAGGGGATGATAACTGAAGTTGATCCCAACAAATCCCCAATAGAATGGGCTACACCCACAGTCAATGTTTTAAAACCAACTGGCCAAGTACGCATTTGTGGCGACTATAGAACAACCATAAACCCGGTGCTTATCAAGCATACTCATCCTGTACCTCTATTTGACCAGTTGAGACAACAGCTTGCTCACGGAGATAAATATTCAAAAATTGACCTGAAGGACGCTTATCTTCAGTTTGAAATAGCCCCGGAATCGAAAAAGTTCTTAACAATATCAACCCACAAAGGATACTTTGTATACAACAGAATGCCCTTTGGTATTACAAAAGCACCTGCAATTTTTCAGCATTTTCTTGACAAGCTACTTGATGGCATACCAAACGTCGCAGTATTTTTTGATGACATTGCCATTACGGGTAAAAATGACAAAGAACATATACAGACTCTCTCAAAGGTGTTCAACAGATTGAAGCAAGCCGGACTGAAAGTAAATCTTAAAAAATGCACTTTCCTACAGCCTAAAATAGAGTACTTAGGACATGTTATTGACAAAAACGGAGTAAGACCAACAAAGTCTAAAATAGAAGCTATCTCGAAGGCACCACCGCCTATAAATGCTAAAGAATTGAGGGCGTTCTTAGGACTCATAAATTTCTATGAGCGATGTATTCCACACTTACACAGTGTATGCGCCGATTTACATGAACTAACAGGTGGCCGCCAGAAATGGAAATGGACGGATCACGAGAACAAAATCTTCATAAAGACAAAAAAAATGATTGCCAGATCTAAATCGCTGGTGGCATTTGACGAACATCGGACTCTTTTCCTCTCCTGTGATGCTTCGGAGAAAGGAGTAGGCGCAGTCTTATATCACAAGGATAAAGACATCGAACAACCCATTGCCTTTGGCTCGAGGAAACTGAAACCGGCTGAGAGCAAATACTCTGTAATAGACCGTGAGGCATTGGCAATATTCTACGGCATTCAAAAATTTGACCAGTATCTCAGAGGCACTAAGTTCACACTAGTTACTGACCACAAACCACTAATCCACATATTGGGTCCTCAACGAAATCTACCGAAAATTGCGAATAATAGATTGGTAAGATGGGCACTCGTGATTGGAAACTATGATTACGACATCATTTATCGGAAAGGTGAAAACAATATCATCGCTGATTACCTCTCCAGAATGCCAAATAGCGTGGAACAGCCGAATGACCCTGAAGTTTCGATATGTAGAATCACTGAGTTACTACAGCATAGTAAATTAGACGATTTGTCTTTAAGTGAAGAGAGGATCAAGGAAGAGACAAGAAAAGATGCCACATTGAAGCAAGTCCTGCAATTAATTAAAACCGATTGGTGTGACTACACACAGCCTTTTTTTTTTTTTTTTTTTTTTTTTTGGTGGGTGTAAAATCATCGAATAACCCCTCCCGCTCTTGGGCAGAGCGAAAGGGAGTGTCAGACTTCTACTGACTAAAAACCACCCATGTTCCTTCTTCGCCCTCTATGTCGAGGCCGCGATAACCGTTGGACTACCCGCGGCCCCGACAGGACTACCCGCGGCCCCGACAGGGCTACACACAGCCTGACCTGAAACCGTTTCTTAGAAAACGTAGCGAACTGTCGATAGAGAACAAGATAATCATGTGGCAAGGTAGATTGGTTATACCGAACAAATTAAAACTGACAGTACTACGTTATTTACATATTGGTCATCCTGGAACTTCTGCAATGAGAGCTCTAGCACGCTTCTATGTGTGGTGGCCAACACTCGAAGAAGACATCGACAATTTTGTAAAGCAATGCCAGAAATGCCAGGAAAATCGACCCAACAACCCAGAACTCCCAGTATACTCTTGGTCGGTCCCAGAAAAGGTATGGGAAAGAATTCATGTCGATTTTGCCGGCCCCTTTGAGGGCAAGTATTGGTTAGTACTGGCAGACGGTCTATCAAAATGGATTGAAGTTAAACCTATGACAAAGATAACCACGAAGACATTGTGCGAGAAGTTAGATGGTAGGTATCTTCACTATTTTTGGACTACCTCAAATTATAGTATCCGACAATGGACCTCAGTTTATTTCCAGAGACTTCCGAGCATATTGCAAGTCACAAGGAATAGTTCACATGACGTCTTCACCTTACCATCCAAGAACCAATGGATTGGCGGAGCGATTGGTGCGAACTTTTAAAATGAGAATGGCTGCAAGTGAAGCTGATAGAGCAAATCCAAAGCGAAGACTTCAAAATTTTCTTTTTACGTATCGAAACACACCACATACCACCACAGGAAAATCACCGGCTCAAATGATGTTCGGGAGACAGTTAAACTGCTTGTTGGATAATGTGAGACCAAATATGAGAAGAACATTGCGATTCAAAAACATCCAAGCCAATATCGAATCTGAACAAAATACACCAAAATACCAGAAGGGGGAAGCAGTGTACATCCGGACTAAATTGGAAAATAAATGGAAACCGGCTTTAATAGAGGAAAGGAAACACCGGTACTCTTATGTGGTGAGAACTCCAGAAGGAGTCTTGAAGCGCAGACACGCCGACCACATACGGCCCCAGGTGAATGTGGCTCTGTCACCAATCGTCGAGCAAGAGACTGAAATGGCAACATTCGCAAGCGCAACTGCTGGTTCGGCGACGTCACAGTCGTCACATGAACTAGCACTACGTGCCAGCTCCACGCCGCTCAGTCAGCCGATGGTTGAAGCTGTGCCCTCCACGTCGCCAACGCTCCAAAACACACCGGTGTTGAGGCGGAGTAAGAGGACGATACACCCGCCGCATCGTTTCATCGAAATGATGTCTTAGGCCGCCGGGGAGGAATGTTACAACCTCTTTTATATCTATGGGTTTTCATATCGGTCTTTGGGTTACCGCCAAATAATTGTCTGTCACTACGTTCTACTAAAAATAAAATAAATTATTTCTACTACTAAAAACGAATTGTTTTACTTTATATTACATATATTAATTGAAGTTAATGGTAACATTTAAGACATTAGTCCAGTTGTGCAAAGATAAAGTTACAGCCAATTACTATTACGGTATTACGGCGAGGTACGGTATTTGTTATTATTAATGCCAGTTTTAATGTTATTCCATTCCTTTTAAAAAATGGTTAGTAGTTATCTAATTATTCTTACAATATTATGTCTTCGAAAACATGGCAACGATATGAAGAAGCAGTCGTTATGATTTTGTAGGAAATCGAGAATATTATCCACGCGTAGGTAGTAAGGGTATCGAGAATAGCTTTCCTCTTTCTGGCACCAAAGGGTGTTTGTTAATACTATACTGCCAATTTAGCTGAGCATGTGAGATTCCAAATTCAAATTACATTATTGACCAGCGGGTCATAATGAAATCCAGTACAACATTATTGACCGGCTGTGCCCCCGGCCACTAATGACTCACTTTAGGTTAAGGTTGCTTGACATATAATTTGACGTTTTCGAGCAGGTGGTGTGAAAAGTAATATTCTTTCTTGATGTGACAGGCTTACAGTATCAGTAATATCCTTAAAAGTGATGCTATGCATCAAACTAAATCAACCAGAAGCACAAACAAGACAAACTATCTTGTGCCCACTGTATACACAAGGACCAATCAACAGATGTTAAACAAGATTAAGATACAAAACCAGGTTCGGTTATACTGGAACTGCATAACTTGATGTGTTGACACGTGTACAGCATGGTTTGACCTAAACTATCATAATCTAATAAAATATTCAGTTTTCAAATTCTGATTTAACTTCTTCTTCAGATTCGGTATCAGATTCAGTCGGAGGCCACATGTCCCGGTCATCCTTTTCATTTCTGGCTGATTCCAAATATTTCTCTTGGGCTTCTAACACACTTTTGCTATCTGTACATGCAGCATATAACTCAAGAGCTTCAGAGTTAAGCTCTAAGAATGAATGGCCCCAAGAAAATTTAGATAAATAATATTTTGCTTCCTTTTTGTGTCCTGTGATAACCATGGCAGCAGCTAAGGCTTCTACACAACTTAACTGATACGGTTTCCCATAATTTATAGGGTTGGCAGCAACTAAAAATGGTAATAACCTTGGATTTGGTGACTTCATTCTATCAAAAGGAGTCTCTTCTATTTTGGCCCATGAACAATCAATAACAGCCAGTCCAAATTTTTCAATGATGTCCTTGTCATTTGGGCTTACACACTGTTTCCCAACAGGTGACAACACAAGGCCCCGGAATTGTTGACCAAGTTTTAAATTCTTGATGAGGTTATGTCGTGAGAGTTTTCTGCCTGAACATTTCTTTGGATCACAATGGTTCAAGTCCCACATGCTAACAGGAAACGCCGGTTCAACACCTTCACCTTCAGAGTCACTACCATCAGCATTACTTTCTTCTGATGATTCTAAACGTAACTCGTTCAATCTTTCCGCGTATTCGCGCTTTACATGATGATTTGAACGTTTGCCGTGCACGTGGCCCTTTTTACCTGGTGCCATTATTATCTGTAGTAAACCAATTCAGTTATTTACTTAAAATATTTGTTATTTGCCCAGAAAAATATAAACTCACAGAAACAAACAAAAGCTATGAATCCGACAGTGCAGTGATACTGTGATTGTTTCGTTTTTCGAAGAGTGGTGTCAAAAGTCAATTGGTGTATGCTGACATTTGACTGACAGCACAGATACTTAGAACACATTACGCCATTTCTCGTGACGACATCACGACACCGCGTGCGCGACGCGCAATAAATAGGATATACTTCAGTCTTTATTACATACACCAAATCGAAATAGTCACAGCTCGTTTGTACCTTTGGTAATTCTAAAAGAATGCTGTGTACACCTCCAATTGGTACCTGCATAAGAACTCTAACCTAAATATATTTATTGTTGATTGTAAGATGTATAATTTGTACTGTAAGTACCTACAGTAGAATCATGATTATCCAAACCTCGATTATCCGGATATCTGATTAACTGGACCCATTGTTCACGGCTCTAATTACCGTATCTTTATATCCTATTAAAAAAGTTGTTTATAAGTTTTTAATTTTATTTAGAAATCGATTATCCGAATTTTCGATTATACGGAATACCCGGAGTATTCCGTATAATCGAAAATTCGGATTCGTTTAAATTGATCCGGGTAATCGAAATTCTACTGTATTCTAGATAATAATAAATTCTGTAAGCATCTGTTTTATCGCTAGCTTCTATTGATAAATAATTTCAGTAGGTACCTATTAAAATTTGATATCACTTACGAATTTCAGCGGTTATATTTCGCTGATTGTCTATCATAATAAATCCACGTAAAATGAGGAAAAAACTAACTACATTTCCACGTGCTTAGATGACGCCAAGGGCGTGACATACTCTAAATATATTTGTAAGGTTTATTCGCTTTAAGGTATTTTCCACACACCGCGTTGTGATGAACGTCTTAATTTTACAGCAATCTTATATTTTTAATATTGTATGAATTGATGTTAAACTTTAACATTTTTTGAATCATTGTTTTATACAAATAATAATACAAAACTTATTTTAAAAATAACAAATAATCGCATTGCTCAGAAAACTATTGGCCACGTAATTAAATTATGAAGCCGTCATTAAATTTATAAAAAAGAGTTCTACTGTCAATAATTTACATAGCAAAATACTAGAATAAAAAGACCTAGTTTTAATTGAGATTTAGTTTGATAATTAATAATTCAAGATTGATTTTACACGCGGCAGAATGAGCAGTGCCTCAATGGCGGGTAAGTTCGAAAAAAAATAATGTCGTTGTTTTATCCACAAATATTTTTGGTCAGCTATATACAAAATATTTTTATTGAAAATATGATTGAAATATGTTGCTCGTAATCTCAGTATAAATTTATTATTACTTGGATTCATCATCATCTGCCTCTGCCGCTGCCTGCGTCATCGTTTTCCCAAAAGTGTAAATTTTTTTGACAGTTTGTGATTTTATTTTTACTTACGCACTGTTCCTTCTTTTGACTTGATCGTAAATCGTAATGGTTACCAACCCGGGATGATCCTTATATACCATCTTTCATCGACTTCCTTACTTTGTTTAGCACAATTTATTGTCTAAATTGGTTAGACTGTCCCCTAAATTGTCTATATTATAGTTAAATTGCTGGGCGTTCTACGTAGTTCTTTACCCATTTCATGTCTTAAGCTTCGTTGGAGCAAATTAACCTGTTTCACTGTTTGTTTTTTGTGCCGTTAATTTTCAAAAATAAACTGTTATCCGCGTTTGGGAAACATTTTACTATGCCCCCTTTATGTTAGAAAACAGTGTTTTGTGTTAATTCTTCTTAGCGTGTCGATGACAATTGACATTGAGAGGGCCCAAAATTTGCCGACGTTTTAGCACTTTCAGTATTTGCACAGCGCAGGATGATGCTCCTGTGCTGTGCAAATAACAGGACAGGAAGGACACAAAGTCATGTACCTCATAGTTTGTCGGGTAACACCACATTTACACACCAGGGCAGAGAACAACACGATAGCTTAACGCAGCGGACCCGGCTAAAGTCGGCTAGTTCACTTTGAGCTTCCTACAAACTTTTATTTATTTGTCATTGACGCACCCGTCTACCATGCTGAGCAGGTTCTAGACTTAGACCAAATAAAAGCTCCACTCCACTCCACTTCACCACTCCACCACCACACCACACCACCACTCATCTTCTTCTTTTCTTCCTTCTCCACTTCTAGATGACTGCGTGTGCAGATGTGGTACTTACTTAGTATTCCTTAAACGTTTATCGCATCCTGAAAGCGTGTCTTGTTGACTGCCAGTTACAGGGACTGATTGTCGTTGGTGCTGCTGTGAGCGTTTTGTACCTGAATTAGGTATTCTGTATCCGATCCTCGTCAAATTAAAGAATGTACCCTCCCACCCCTCAGCCCCCAATCAAGGCGACTCTATTCGAAACCTTTAACCAAGAAAAGATTATGATACCTACAAAAGCTTTTAGATAGAAGTTCCAAGTTTAGCCGCGTAGACGTCCACCGTGATACAAAAGAAAATGTAGTATGCGTAATATGTAGGTGCAGGCAGGTACTATCTAAAGCTTATTTTAAGTACGAACCTACATTAAAGCAAAGTAAATATATGAAGGAAGGAAGGAAGTAGCTAAACAGATGGCATAAATTTCCCCTTCAAAGAACTCTACTGCGCCGTTGCAGATGTTTTCGAGGTCATACCCTAGATAAGTCTGTCAGGTAAATTATGCATGGTGTGCCTTCGTCCTTGAAAACATGTGTATTTGTCTACAGACGAACACCGATCGATAGAATACACCATAAACTATCATACCGTGCTACCAATTACCGACTGCGTGTCTCATAATGACCATGGAGACTTACAATAAAATTTGTCTTTTTTTGTGTTTCTGGGCAAAGTTGATGGATAATTTTGTTAGCTTGATGTTATGAAACTCTTTAGGTACTTACACAGTTCTTTATATACCGTGTTTTCTTTTTGATGTTGATGTTCCATCGATTGGAAAATAATAATATTATCGTTATGGAAATTGTGTCATTATAGACAACAGGTAACATATGTAGAGGGTGTTCAGTTGTTTTCTAATATTAATAGAGGTATTTTATTATTAAGATGGGGATGGGATGACGATGAATTAAATAGGTTTTTTTTTTACACGAATAGGTACCTGGAAAAAAGTGTTACGTTTTTAAGGTTCATGTGTGTGTAGGTACCTATTTAACCCGAGGACCGTACCCATAGGTACTAGTTCGACTGCTGACAGTAAGTACCCAGGGGTACTGGAGTACGTCATTTCAGCCGTAAAACGTCCACTGCTGGACATAGGCCTACCATAAAGTGTCGCCACATTGACCGGTCCCGTGTGTCACGCATCCAGCAGATCCCCGCAACCGTCACCAGGCGCGGATCCACCGTTGTGGGCACTATGGGCATGCCCACAATCCTAAAAGACTTCTGACGTCACACTTTCTCAGTCACGGAGGTCATGACCCCCCAAGATCTTCAGAAAATAGCATTTTTTTGGTTTGATTAATTATTAACTTTCTGCACAACAGAAGCCAACTATTCCAAGGCTGCAAACAAATAATGTAAGCTCGCTTCGCTCGCTATTCCATTCTGCCCTTTTTATTATGGTCTTTATAAGTTGACCGATATATGGGTCGGAGGCGGGATGCTTAAATTTTGAAGCTCCCTTCTCCCACTCCTGCGTTCTGTTATCTCCTGTATCAAGATCGGGTTCAGGGGTTTTCGCCTTGGAACCTTATCCTTTCGAGGGCCGGCTTGCTCCACTTGCTCTTGTGTCGTCTTCATCTTGGCATTTGAAATTGTAACTCATCTCGGGGAACCTACTCACTTTGCCCCGAAATCGAAGTGATTAGACCTACTCGAGGTGGAAGGTAAAAAAATTTGTGCTCGCTGCGTTCGCGAATACATCCTGTCTCGTTTCTACTACTGTTACGGGAATGCCTTATGTTTTCAATCCTGTATGAATGAAAGTAATCATATTTTTCTGAGGACGTGAAAATTTTTCGAGCTCGCTCCGCTCGCTCTCGCAATTTCTTCCCAGTGGCTGTCTTAGTTACTCCTGAGCAAACACAATTTCAGAGGGAAACCAAATTCCTGGCTACAGCCCTTTGTGACCCCCCCTCCAAAGTCGTAGGCTAGGACCGCGCCTAATTGAGGTCGATAGGTCGATGATATTATATCGATTACCTTTATAAATAACTAGCTGTTGCCAGTGGCTACAACTCTAAAATTATCCCACGGGATGATAAAATCGGGAAAAAAACTACCCTATGTGTTAATCCAGGTTATAAACTATCTGTGTGCCATTTTATCTAAATCCGTTCAGTATTTTTTGCGTGAGGAAGTAACAAACATACACACTCACACACTCACAAACTCTCACATTTATAATATTAGTGTGATAGTGTGATAAAAAAAACTATTTGTCTTGCTTGATTCGGAAAGCAGCGATGTGCTTCTCATCATCTTATAGAGATGATAATTATTTATTATTATTAATTTATTATACACGTCATGTCACTATATCGATCATGAGCGAGTTCATAGTCCAACTCGCACTTGGCCGATTTTCGGATGACTGTGCCCACAACCTTTTTTGAGGGCTTTATTCCGCGCCTTAGCCGCCGCGGGAGGCGCTCCGGGCGTCGGGGGCCACGTGATGGCTTTCGGCTACCGTAGATAGACGCGGGCCTGTGGACGGTGAGTGATGGGCTAGCTCGCCGTCCGTCCGTCTTATGACGACGACAGGCCGTGTCGACGGCGCGCTCGTGTTCCACGCCCGCCTCAAAGAGATGTCAGCAACAAGGAAAGGGCCGACGCCCTTCGGGGCTGCGGAATGTTGTAAGAGATCCCGCCGCCTTGACAATAGGGCTAAGAAGGAACATGTGTGGTTTTTAGTCAGTAGAAGTCTGAAACTCCCTTTCGCTCTGCCCAAGAGCGGGAGGGGTTATTTGATGATTTCCCACCCCAAAAATAAAAAAAGGGCTAGATCCGCGCCTGACCGTCACCAGATCATCGTTCCACACAATTTAGCTGATTGTAGTAGTTTGATGTGCTGGTTTGATTAAGATTAATTAATTGTTGTGCTCAAATATATTTGCGCTAGATCATGTTACGATGTGACAATACACTTTTCACCTATTGTTATAAAAACATCACAACGTTAGATAAAATACTGCTACGGCCATGCAGTCTTTATTCTCCTAGTAAGGAACAAGGACATCTCACGTTCAACGGTTTGTTCAACGCCTTTGCATCATTCCATCTTCTCATCTCGGTTGTTTCACATGTTTCCTTTACCAAGGTATTTCAAAATAAATTAAATACATTAGTAAATCATACCGTGTCTGTTCAACATAAATAATTAATGTCAATTTGATTGGTGATCGATTTTATGCCGTGCCGTGTGACAAGTCTCTAACGGCCATAAGCATTATAGAGTCACGGGTGGACGGTGCTGACTATATGCTCTGGTGTCTTTGCCTCACTTTTGAACCAACACGGTAGAAGTTGTTAGGTAAGTCAATAGTCAATATTTGTTGGTTTTCTGTTTGATTCGAAGTTTTAACGACAACTTTTACTGGTTTTAAATTAATGCCATTATGTGTGTCAAAATATTATGTTTTGTTGATAAAATTGTTACCTGGTTGGTATTATTGGACATTCATACATTTAAATTTAGTTGCCGCTCTAAACTTATCTGTTCATATTTAATCCTAAAGTATTTTATTGGTCGCGAAATAGGCCAAGAAACATTTTGAAAGACGAATTGTTGTTTTAAATTACCGTACTTGTTAAAACAAGTAATTTAAAAGTAGTAAATGATGAATTAAATAACTGTCGTTCGTGTTTGGTACTGCTATTCATAATTCGTGAAATCGCAAATCCTATACCGATAATACCTAAGTACTATAGTAGATTTAACCGAAGGTACCAGGAAGGAAAAAAAAATGTTGTATATCAGCGAATTGACTTGAAGGGTCGTTTTGATGTCATGGTCACGATCACAAACCATGTTTTACCTGCAAATTGAACCGGAAAATTTGAATTTCGCAGGCTTATCACAACAACTTCTCGAGTATTTTCTGGTGCTTTCGTTTTAATCGGAACCTACTCGCCTAGTTGTTGTTCCGTTTAGGGTTTCGTACTTTTAATCAATCATTGAAACCCAGGATGTGTTGGAGGGGTCGGTAAGGCTACACGCCTTTCCGACCCCTCCAACACATCCCTAAGCCTATAAGCCGTAAGACGACCCACTGACCCCAGAATGCGTTTCACTGCATCACAGTAAATGTACCATTGCCTATTAGGTTAAGCCTTTTGCATTTTGCCAGAACGTACCTACCTATTTGTAACTAGCTAAATTCTTTTTTTTACTTTATGTGGCTTCTAAGTTACCTACGTTGTTAGTTGCGTCTTTAACATCAGCTAGTAAAAGTCCCATCAAAACTGGTCCAGCAATTTCACACATAGAAATACAAGCTTGCTTTTGTCATAAGTAGATACTGTACTTATACAATTTTCATAATAATATACTTTCAGTAAAAAGCTGCTATTTTGAAATTACTAACGGACACATCAATTTTAATAATTATTTGTATAGATCAATAAGTATCAGTTTTCTACATTAAAATTTATTAAATTTTCCCACCCGACTACCTGATTGATCATGCCGACCGAAGCCTAACCCGTCACCCGTCAAGGCCTCCTGTTTCCAATTGTTTAATTTAAATTAATTAAATTGGAACTGTAGACGTCGATCTAGACTTCTGGAGCATTTTAGCTAGATTGTTCGCGGACGATGACAATAAACCTAGTCTTAGTCAGACTAATTTGTTAGCGTAGGCTTAGCGGTGCCTCATTTTGTACAGTCAGTGCCCAGCATTACCTGACCCCTCTTCTTATGGTATGCACGTATGGTACCACTGATCTTGTCCGCTTTCTCTAAATGCGAGGGTTCATTTAAAGCTGGACACAGACTGTACTAGACAATTTTATAATTATGACGATGACTTCTCTTTTATGGTGATTAACGCAAAACTACTATGCTCAGGTAAATAGGTAAATAATCAACGTCATTAGCTGATGAGTGATGTTAGAATGTTATGTTTATTCTGTTTGGTACATAACGAACGTGTAGGTACGGTCACAAACAGAAGTAGCTTTAAAATTTCGGAATTTCAATTATTCCAGCTTTTATTCTAAGGCTTCAGAAGATTAATCTTTAGAATATGCCGTACTCTTCAATAACGTATATGTAACGAGTTATTTCTAACAAGTTTTTATAATCCCCAAGGGAGTCAAATAGGGGATGAACGTTTGTATGATCGATAAATCATTATTTACACGCGGGCGAAGCCGCGAGAGCTCGTGTATGGATGTCTTCGTTTGTCTGTGTACGCTACGCTACGACACACGTCGACGCTCCGCAAGTAACGCTATGCCTATTATCCTCAAGTCGTAATTTCTACCAGTCGTCCTCGGTAAGACATAGGAAGCCGCATTGTCCGCTGCAAGTCTGACGTACGACAAATGTGTCCGGTCTAGCCTCATTTATGCATGGTGGCTTACTTAGGTGACACCGACAGTTAACTATCTAGGCCAGGAGTTATAATAGGTAGGTATACTGATTATTTACTGCCTCTTTCGTCTAATAGTCGTAAGTGCGGCTCCTGAGTATGAGATCCTGGGGGTTCGATTTCCCGGTAGGGTAAAGTGTTATTTACTTTATCTATCAGGAATTTCAGATTAGCAGCCACAGAGTCTCTATTTGTACTCTGTTGATGGCAGTAGATTGAGGTCAAGAAAAGGCCCATGTATTATAACAGTGCATGTCGGACCACGCACAATGTAGGGTTCCGTAGTTGCCCATCAAAATATGCGAACTTACTAAACTGATTAACCACCCTGCCTACCTGCCTCCGAACGATGATTTTTATTGTAAAAATGAAACAAACTTACATTTGCAGTTTTGAGACCCGCGAGCTGCGCTCCCATACATTATGTTTAAGAAAATGTTTCACACAAGTACATTTTATAAGTTGGTCGACTATTACTCGTAAACTTGTAAAGCCTATTCAGCTGTCATAGTTTTCCTTATATTTTCGTTATTTAAGCGACTACCATGATTTTTTTCACACGCCCAAACACAACCCGTATAGTGGTTTAGGTTGGCACACTTGGGTCTAATAGAAAATGCACTTTATAGCTTAATATATCACAAACGAATCCTTTAATCGAAAAACTGTATGAGCAAACTTGCAATATTTTTTAAAGACCTATCTAACGACATCCCACACAATGGACTTTTCGAGAAAAAAAATCATCCCCAGTTAAATGTGTAGGTATTGGAGATACCCAAAAAAAAATGTTTATATTCATGCCAAATTACAGCTTTCTAGGTACTAAGAGTCTTTGAGATATAGTGCGGACGGACAGACGGACATGGCGAAACTATAAGGGTCCGTATTGACTGCGGAACCCTAAAAAGTAGCCTCGCCCCTTTACATGTGGCTTAAACTGACTGGTGAAATGTGGGTGTGCTATTAGCTAAACCTCTGCCTAACCCTTCAGGGACGACAGACATGATGTTATGGTATGTCATTGTCATGCATGCCCCAGATAGCCAACTGAAAACACACCTTTAGTACTTCATTTAAATGTTCCGCAGTGGGTGTGCCTATTTTTATAGGACAGTATAATTTGTCAAGGTAATTTCAGTTCTATTGTCGACCGTGTCTAATCTATGGGGATTACTGCCCATAACGTTTTTTAATGGGTGGTATACCTACTTGGTAATTATGAATATAAAGTTAATAATGATCGATTCAATTTCAATGCTTTCGTTATATTGGTAGGTGTATTATTATTTAGATGCTTATCTGAAGGTTATACTTATAGGTACTTATTATAGTAATTATGTGAAATGATTATCTGCTAATTATCTCGGTGACCTGTCATGCGAAGGTGATGTAGTAGCATAAATGTGTGGTTTGGCATGATGAGTTTTTTGTGATAGGTTGTTTGGAAGTTTTAAATTGCATAACATTAAATAACGATTCCTGATCGATGTTAATGTTACAGCATCTTTTACAGGGTTTATGGGTAGGGTAATGCTGGGTACAAACTGTACGTTGAGCTGTTAAACCCGGGAGACAATCGTACGTAGGTAGACCTTTCACACTCATTACGAGTCCATACAGCGACAGTAGGCTCGAACGATTGACAAATGACAAGTAGTTGTACTGCCGATCAGAATACTGGAGGCATAGAGACTGGAGGTTAGAGATAGAAAGAGGCACTCGGTCGCTCCATGTAAAATATTGGTATTCAGAATTCAGATATATCTGGATCGACTAAAATCCAATCGCAAGTTTGAGCAAGGTAACAAAATTTTACTCCACCCGCGGAACAAAGGTAGGTACGCAGACGCAGACGCGTCACTAGCTGGGGATCGTGGAAAACGCACTAGTTTCAATATTCACTGATGCAAGTGTTTGAAGGGAACACGGAAGTGATTTTTAGTCGGTTAGAGTCTGACAGAGCCCTCCACTCATCCCAAGGCGGAGAACATCCATGAGGATTTTCCAGCCTGTAACAAAAAAAGGCAGTAAAACCGTCTCCTCTAGACAAACAGGTCAAAAAGGTTACTTAAGTCGATACCGAATCGATCACTTTTTAAGTTCATTTAGTTGTAGTGTGCAAATAGTAGTGTTCCATTTAATTGACAATCAATTAAATCGATTGTCTTCATGGCTATCGAAGGACGCAAGGTCACAAACGGGTGCAGAAATCGAAGCACGCTTTCCACAAAGGAATCGTCTCGTCACTGTTCGCCGAAAAGACAGTCGGTGGCTCAGTGCCCAGCATTACCTGACCCCTTTTATAACGAAGAAGAGGGCAATTGGTGTGAGAAAAGGGATCAAATAAAGCTGGGCATTGACTGTACTTTTTAAGCGCAGATGGTAAACTATAAATGTGGGTCAATGTCGTCCGACCCTAACTTATTGCGAAGCTTTGGCCAAGTCTTCAACTCACTCGAGGTTGGTTAAATATGTACATTTTTGGTTTTTACCTCTTTTTTATTTTGAACTTAATAGGGCGTTAAAATTCGCGACGTCTGTTTTTATATTTTTTAACGTAACAGGTAGCCCAAAACTCTGACAACCAGCCAAGAGGTATCATTAAGTAGCTAATAACTGAATAGGGTAGTTAACTAAAAAAATCTAATTAGTTCGACAGATAGGCATTCATGACATCTAAATGAACTGAGACGGTTATATTGGTACATTATTACAGTAAAGTCACATTTGTTACGGGCGCGATTCCTCTTATATTTAAAATTGCGAAAAACGTAAGAAAATTCGGATTTCGCGGGTTATCTTGTCGCATTTAGGTTTTTCTATAAGTATTTTTGCTAGGGTAAAGGGTGGTCATTAATATAAGTGTTTTGTTCGCAGCCTGCTTCAACTACGACAATTCCAATTCCAACTCGGGGCAGTCCAACTCGGGACATTCCAACAAGGGGAAAGGAGATAAAAACGACGTCATGGATAGCGGTAAGTTTTTAATTTATTTATTAACCCATATGATTCAGGAACTCGTAGTTTAATAATATTAGCCGCAAGGGTCATCGTCGCCTTTACCATAACTTACCGCCGCCGCCGTTGAAACTTGAACCTGGCTGTCATTGTCATTTGAGTAGATCTTTGGCCGCTAGGACACGGCGTATTTTAAACGCGGCGACGACGACACGCGTGGTCGCGCGTCGGCACCGTAGATCAGATCATGCCAATTTTCGCGTTTTTATAGAATCAAACGCGCGTAAAACACGATACAAAATTACAAACGCGCGTGTGAAGCACGTTCGAAACTCGTTCGAAGCGCGTACAAAGGGTCGGTTTGGGATCGCTGTATCTGCGCGTATACGCCGTTGTGCTTGGAGCCTTTGACAGTCTAGTCGGCCCGAGCTAGTCTAAAGATTTCCGTCGAGTTTTTTTTTTTTAGTCGAGTTTTGAAAATGGACATTTTATAGATTTTGACAGTCATGTTCTTTTCGAATGTTAAATTAGCCACCTCGTATCTGTGCGCTCGCGCCGCCATTTTGGGAAATTGGCGCTAAAAACAGTTTTTTGAGAATAACTCTGTTCCGATTCATTTTACGGTAAAATAGTTAACAATAATAATAATAGATTAATCACCGATATACCTACCAACTTCTCAGTATGAGGTAATACCTATTCTGGAATATTCTGCGGGTTGTGAACAGTTATTTTGAAGATTTAGTACCTGTATAGCTGGCTGTATGGTGCTGTATGTAATAGTTAGCGTTACATTAAAAAAAATGGGGTTTCCGTTTCGGGATGCGGGCTAATCGATTCAGCAAAACTTTGGTTCCTACAAGCCGATTTATTGCGAGTAAATTAGTTATATTACATTGACTAGTAAGTTTTGTTGAACATTTTGTTAATGACATTATTTAGACAAAGTAACATTAATACCTACCAAGTCATCAAAGGAAAATGGTAGACCGCCAAGTTAAAATTTTGTTAGGTTCGTTATTTCCAATTAGCAGATCCAGTGTCAGGCAGTAGGTACCTATGTTAATTAAAATATGGTACGCGGCCGTAACAAATATGACTTTACATAGTTAAATCACTAAAATTATCAATACTGCTCTCTAAGTTCATATAATCTCATTGCATTATATTTTCATGAAATAGTCGGCAAATTGCAAAAATCGTAAGAAAAAAATCCGCGAGCTACCCTGCCGGTTGGAGGGAGTTGCGGACACCAGTCTGTTATATAGGTACTTGCTTACAAAATATATTACGTAATACCTACTAGCATATTTCTTTTCTCGAGAAACACTTTTATTGCGAAAAGAATTTCCGCAATGCAGAGAACTTTAATACGTCGGTACCTGGTGTCAAGATGGAGCAGCTGTTCCCTGTATCGATTTATCGTTCATCGCTGACTTACCCTAAAGACAAAATTAATATCTTTTCACGAAGTATAATCGAGGTACTAGCTTATCAAAACATAAGTGACATAAGTATTCTACATAGAGCGGAGCGACAAAAGGTACGATTAATCATTTTACCCTGCAATAAATTTGGCAGTGACTGTTGTGGTTACGGCGACTTTGCTAACAGGTTTTTATTAGGCTCTTAGAAAGTAAGTCTCGGGTCACGTTTTGTCGAGCCTTTTTCCAACAGCAATTTCTCAGTAGCAGCCATAAAGTCTGGATTTTTTATCCGGTTGATGGCAATAGGCTCGCCCCATATTACATGGGACTTCAACATAACTGGCGAAATGTTGATGTACTAATGGGTACACCTCTGTCTAACCCTTCAGGGATTATAAGCGTGATGTTATGATAACCTTAAAACCTTTTGTGACACACTGGGTGTATTGAACTTAAACCAAAAGGCCCTCATAAATAAACCACCGTATTTTGTCCACAATTTTCTTTTATAAACTGTCTAGTACCTTACTGTAATCTGAATTTACCAGTATTTATTCAAAGGTCATTGCCTCCACGTTTATAATGGAAACCTCGTACCTATGCCATGTCGTGAAGTTGGCGTGATCCCTTAACACGTAATCAAACTAACAATTACTACGACGTACCTACTTCCATTAATTCTGTGCCAGTTACTTTGGTTTTCCCGTAGGTTGTTTGAAGGGAAATTGTTAGTTCCGCGGCTTACACTTAATTAGTTTAGGTACCAATTCTGTGTGATCTTTGTACATTCTTTCTTCAGCGTTTTGTAAAAGCAACAGTGGTTTTTGTTCTTGAAACTTGGTGTTAAGTCAGTTAGTGGTATGGTCTCAAACTCAAAGCAAAATATTTCAATGAGATATAACAAGCACTTTTGAAGGTCAGAAAAACGCACAAAACAAAGCTTCAGCAACAGTCAAGTCTACCATTTCAATTCAATAATCAGCTTTAGTCCCAGCGAAAAGAAAATAACAATAAAATGTGTGTTGACAATTTATTAAAGTTCCAAGTAATTTATTCACATCAAAATAAAAAAAGCTTTGTGTTGAAATGTTTAACAGTATTTTTTACAAACGTTTTACAGTTTTCATGACGGCACTGTTGATACCATCCATCAAGTTTTTATAAGAATTCTAAGTTGATTAATCAAAATAGCCGTGAAGTAGGGTTGTTGCTTTCGTAAGGGACAAATAAAAGCCCTTTGCTTTATTTGGCTGACTGCGGTACGGTACTCAGAGATAATGAATGATTAGAAGCCGTCACTTAAGTCAAGATTTGACATGTAACTTTTGTATGACAAAACTGTCAAAACCTTTAATAAGTGATGGCATAAGTAATCATTAAAGCTCTCTGAGTGCAGTAGGAGACTTCAGTTCAGGATAATATTCGTAGAAACCACTCATCAAGATAGATAGGTTACAAAGTAACTGGGTAGGTACTTCCGTTAGTACTTCTAAGTTCACTTGAACGGTAATTTAGGGCTGAGTCGTCCGAGTCGTCGCCTCTCCAGCCAGGCCCAAAGAGATGGCGTGTGGTGGTTCCTGCACGCTTGCTGATATGGCTGATACCAGTCAGGGGTACGCGCCGTTGTACAGTTACCTACATAATTGCATGGACGATTAAGAAATAAAATGGTGGAGAAAAATCTACAATAAGTATCCATGCAATTTAGCAGGTGACTGTACTTATGTCTCCCGGACCCCCAAAACATGGTAGTATCAGGAACAATGGGTTTTTAGTCGGTTAGAGTTCGACATAACCCTCTTTGGTTTGCCCAAAAAATATTTTAAAATTATAAGAAATCAATAACTACCTACTTAATGTTTCTCTCAGTCTGCATAATCCCACTCTTGGGCAAAATACTAAATCCTTCATCCAAGTCTTTCGACCCAGGACTAATGTAGTCCACCGTCCACCTGTCACAAGTTTTGCCACTGGGATGGCATAGCATGCCTATGCTGGACCGACCCCTAAAATACGTTTATTAAGGAAACCGACGAAGCATTTTTTCGCTTTCTTATTTATTTCTCAAAAGTGTTTATAATTCTTCCAACCTGTATCTTCCCTTTCTGCGATGTCGAACCTCATGTGACTCGTGACCTCGTGTGGTTAAATAAATAAAATAGGCTAAAGTTATTACTACAAAGTTTATCAAGAAAACAGTCAATAATTTTTCTAGACTATTGCTAGTAACAACCCTAAACCCTTTGCCTTGAACTGTTTTAAGTACAACAATGTTTTCAGTGTTGCCACTAATTTTACGGTATTCTGACTCCAATAGCTTTTCTTTAATATAAAAATATAAAGGGCAAGTGATTTTAGTAATTCACTACGGGCTCTGAACTTGACTTTGTTCGAATAAACGTAGGTAACCTAACCTACACGTTGTGAAAAAGTTTTCTCACAATACCTTAATGCTGTTGGCACGTGACCCAAAAGGTAATGGCGACTTTGGCCACAGAATACATAATAGTTCTGCTTTAGCTCACAAAACGGGAAGTTATATAACGTACTAATGTTCGGCTAAGACCAAAAATCGATAATAGAACTCGGGCTCTGGAGAGCTGTATACAATGTAACACTGCATATTTCAAATGTAGCACCAATTTAGGTTGCAGAGATTAAATATACGGATGGACTGCACTAGAGTGGGGTTACGTTTGAGGTCCTATAGCAGTTTTGTTTTATTGTCATTCCAGTGTGGGTAAGCAACAAAGCTATGTATAGCACTAGACACCCTGTAGGGCGTGTCGGGTGCCTAGTGCCATCTCTTTTCCACACTGGAATAAGAATAAATCGGACGTCTAGTGCCACACAAGTACAGTCACGACCAATAATATGTTTACACTTGGCAAAGTTCAAACGCAATACTGTAATCGAAAACGTTGCTTAGTGTATATTGGTGCTGCTCACTGTACACCAGTACCGCACAATTTAAAGTCGCTTTACCTCATTATTTTAATGACTTACTAAACTAGATGAAATTACGCAATGGACCGTATTCTGGAGTAGTGTTTTGAATTGAACTAAAATAATGTTGTTGACGATTAGGTTTGTTGATTACAGTAGAGATACCGGGATATGACTTGTACAGACTAGGGAGGCATAGCATCATAGCATATCTATGTAGGGTAGGGCTCACTGCTAGACGAACAGTCAAGCTAATCGAATCCAAATTAGCTGATCTCTAATTGTACGGGAAGCTCATACAAAGCGAGGTCAGGTTATGCTGGATAAATTACAGCTTGATCTTCTTCTTAGCGTCTCGAATTCTCGATGGCAATAAGTAGGTACCTAGCTAGACCTTTGCTGTCAACAGAGCCTACTTCAGCTCTCGACAGAGGCAACTATTACTATACTTATAACTATACTTCGACGACACGGTTGGCGCAGTGGTTAAGCGATTGACTGCTGCGCAGCATGTCGCGGGTTCGATTCCCGCACGGAACAAATATTTGTACGACCTACAAGTATTTGTTCCGAGTCTGGGTGTTTTTCTATCTATAATATGTATGTATTTACAAAAAAAAAAAATGTATATAAGTAGTTTATCAGCCATCTCGTTACCATAACACAAGCATTAGGTTGCTTAGCTTGGGACTAGATGGCGTTGTGTGAAATGTCCAAGGATATTTATTTATATTTATATTTAACTTGATCGGCGTTTGCTGTCCAAGTGTCGACACCTGCGCTGCCAGCAATCTGCATGTCGAATACTTACAGCAGTTGCTTTTGTCGACAGTAGCAAGTTAGCTCAGTTGACTGCAAAGCAGCTGCCGTTTGACACCCTAAGGCCTCAGTTACGGAGACGCGGGGCGCGTTTTGCGTTTTTAATTCAAGCACATGGCGATGTATGAAAACGTTTAACGATATCAAACGACGATTTTACGAGAATGGATTTTTCGCTCGTTAGTTAAAATGCAGCGTTCGTTGCGGTGGACCCGCCTCTCAGTAAATTAATAAAAAAGTACGCGACGAGCCTTCGGCACACGCCGCGCGAAGCCCCGCGTCTCCATAAACGAGCTCTATAAGAACCCTAAGCTATTTCCCCTAGCATTCGTTTATTTATTTATTTATTTATTTATTTATTTTTAGGAAAGCTTACAATCTAATAACTATAATTATAACAACAATATAATTCTAAATTGCTAATAACAAGCTTCCACAGATAACTACAAAAACGCACAAAACACATTTATATGATTCAGGATAAAATACCACTAAAGAAAACTAGATTGACACCTCCAAAATTGGACTACCTAATTCTCGTTTCACCTAAAACAGCAACGCTTTTATTTAGAGTGGGTGGACGATAGCCTCGTGCTCGTCCGTAATAGTTATCAACATAAAAGGCCTATTGCATTCAATTACCTACATAATGCCCATCTGTTGTTGACAGTTAGTTTATGTAACCAAAATTATAGTTTGAATCTGAATATGTAGGTACATGGATAGGTAGATTTCCTTCTCACGGTCTATTAACTGATATCGATGTTCCGGTATGATTCCATCCCATTGTTTTGATTCATGTCGAAACCATTTTGATGTCTTCTTTAATGAGACTATAATATCCTTGACGTGAACTACTCTAAGTAGGTACCAGTTACTCATTATGTTATTAGTTTATGGTAAGTGCTGAATTTGTTTTGGATCGGAAAAAAGGATTGGATGAAATAGTTTGTGTATTATTTTGTTTCGAATCGAACTTCGAATTTATGGGAGCGTTCAAGTATTACGTAACAAGTTTGGAGGGAGGGGGTCTTGTAAAACGTTACGATGCGTTACAGGGGCGGGAGGGGGCTGTTTGATTAAACTACGCGTTGTTTGTAGGTAGGTACCTACTTCTACACCATTTGACTAAACCTAAAAATGGTCAATTGGTGGTTACGTAACGTTTCACTAGGGGGGATGGGATACAGAAAAACGTAACTAATTTGCGTTGAGCAAATGAGCAGTAGGTAGGTACCTACTTATACGTAAAATCGACACCGACGCTAAAAACGGTAAATGTAGGTCCTGTACCTTTTCAATAAGTACCTACCTACCTACTTACATCATTCTGATTCTGAACCCTCCCCAAAAATATGTTCCATTCATAGTCATATTGAACGTGTAGATACCTATTGCGGATTATTTATTACCCGACTACGGCGAAGCCAAAAGGAAGGGTAATGATTTTGGCAGTCTATGTATAATAATACCTAATAATAATATTCCACAACTATCACACAACGCCATCTAGTCCCAAGCTAAGCAGAGCTTGTGTTATGGGTACTAGACAACTGATAAACATACTTTTGTATGTACCTATGTAAGTATGTATATACCTATGTATGTTTGTAATTTTGTATGTTCCACCGTAGCGCCTAGACTACTGAACGTATTTTAATAAATGAGGTGTCAATAGATTCGTAAGAATAGCGCGGGTGATATAGGCTATATAAATTTTAACAATTCTTTCTAAGACGGAATTTAAATGTCAAAATGTAAGATCGGAAAAAAATAAATTGAGATAATCATAACATGTTTGGTACCTATCAAATGAAAGGTCTTGGCGAGTACATCACAACTATGTATATTACCTATATTATATAGTTCAAGTCAACATATACCTACGTTTACATTGCGTTCAAACAGTTCTCGCGGTCTAGTTTGTGTTATTTACTCGTATTATGTAAATAACAAAACAACTTTAAGTAGAATATTACATTATGAAAGTAACATATTATTACGTATTTATTGAATAACACACAAAAATAAATTTTAAATAAACAAATAAGTTTAAAAACTAAAACCCGACTACGAATAAAAACGCGGTCTTAAAAGTATTAAACAAGAAAAATCGTCTAGTAAGTAGATAATTTGCTAAATTATAGAGGACAGTCGTAGTCGCATGCCACCTTGCTAATGGCATCTAGCAGCTGACTTCTGTATCAATGAGAACGCCAAGAAGGAGCACCAGGTACCTAGACCTACCTACCTATCAGTGGCATGCGACTACGACTTTCCCTTTATAATTTATCAAATTAATTATCTACAATTACTGATTTTTCTTGTAAAATACTTTTAAGACCGCGTTTTTATTCGTAGTCGGGTTTTAGTTTTTAAACTTATTTGTTTATTTTGTTTTGTTGGAAACTGCTGTTTTTTAATGTACCTATAACCGAAGAAAAAGGGGAAGGCTATAGATTGATGTCCCTACCAATTACGACATGGACAAAAAACAAAGACCACATACCTACCTACTGTGACGAATTGTTGTTAAAATTGTCACGATAAAATTTGAATGATTTTTTTACTCTTATTTGTAAATTGCGCCCGTGCGAAGCCCAGAGTACAATTGAGTACATTCTAGCAGTAACGTACCAAGTAACCGTTCAGCAAATTAAATCATAACTGCTTTTACCTGTTCTCCACGTTCATATCCGTTGCATTGTACAATCAATTATACAGATCTAAACATAAAGAACTGTACATTTTAAATACCACCGCGTATTTCTTCCAACTTTTCGCTTTTGGACTCGTAAGTATTCCGTATTCCGTGATCCGTCTCACTTCGGTCGGCGCCACCCTATTTGTAGACGCTCTTACAGACTTAGCGCCAGTCGCCTCGCCAGTCGCCAGTCGGTAGTGATCGTCGAAGGCTCTAAGACGTGTATATTCCTAAATTCTCCCGCCTATACCAACATGTTATGTGACAGAATCTAAACAGTGTGTTGTGTTTGTGTCGTTTTATATTATAGTTAGTGTTGGACAAAATGTATCTTGGTAAAATTAAAACCGCATCAAACAGTAAGTTCGTTTATTTTTTATATTCTATAATGTTTGTTTACCGGTGTTGTTGTGTTAGGTTAGATGTGACTTCTTAGTTCTCTTCTCTCATGGTATTTTAATTGATATTAATTGCTAGAATTATTATTATAAACATTAGTTATTATTTCAGTAAGTGTTGCTTTTTATGTTACAAAGTACCTATCGGGTATAAGGCAAACATTGGGGTGGTATTTTTGATGGCATTGACAAAAATGGCGGTTGGACCATCCTTTTTGTAGGAATCTTATCAAAATGAGAGCGTCCTTGTCCCGGGTCTTATCCCAAATACCTACCATACAACATTAATTTTATAGGTTAAGTTAGGTACTCGTGGAACTGAAATATACCTCAATAGAGCCATTGAACTTGTGATTAGGACTCGACGATTAATAATTAATTCAGTAATGAATGACAGCCGGTAAATTTCCTACTTGTGTACCTAATATTTAATGAGAACAGTTTAAGTTGAACAACAGTGTTTTGAACTGTAAGTAATATCGATTTGACCGACTAGTTAAGGCTGACTCGGTTGCCAACCCCTATGTTACGATAAAAAATATGTCGTGCGGGACGTAAAATACATAATTACTCGTCAGGTGGGAATAGAAAGTTCTAGACCTATATTAGTTTGTTCGATATCTCTGTTCATCGAAGTTATAATGATTGATCGTTCTGTTCTAATCGTAATCGAAGACTTCAAGGCAATGAAAAAAGGTTGAATAAACTTTTATTCAGCCTTCTATCAATAAGGGCCTCGGGGTCGAGGACTTATTGAATTTCTTCCACGTGTGCCTATTATGAAAGGCTAAAGGTTTTTATTTTAGTACCTATTGGTTGTTAGAAAGTACATAGTGTAGGTATATGGCTATACATTTTTATTTACAATTCAGTTTTGTTACATTTTTCCGCATTAGAATTTGATAACAGGGAACTGTTACCAGGCAACGATTTTTTGCCGCATTACGATTTTTTGCAATGGTAGGAACTTGTAACTTGTATGAATATCAGGCACATTTTCATTGCTTTTCAAGAATAGTATTATTTAAAAACGCAGCTATTTATTATTTTCATTCATTGGTAAAAACGAATAATAACAACAAACGTAAATTGCGATACTTTTACCGCTTTTACCAATTTAGTTAAATATAGGTCAAGGAACTGTTTTTGATTTTTATCACAAAGTTTGCGATTGCGTGTCTAACCTCCTTGTTTAGTAAATAAATAAACCAATTACGGTACAGTAAATAAGTAAAGTGCTACAAATTTATGGAGATTTCCTTTATTGATATTTGTTTTGTTTAAGCCGTTGGCACCTTTATGCTCAGTAATTAAATGTAATGGAATTAAAATCGATACACGATGGACTAAAGTATTCTATCACCTATCATCTTCATCTGATCTACCTATTTGTTTCCGTGATGTCAAGAAAGGAGAATGTTTATTAGGGAAATGGTTGTTAATTCTTCTTTGTCGACAAAATCAAGCAGTTGAGGTAGGTATTATTATTATAAGCCCATATTGTCCCACTGGTACCTATACTGCAGTGGGCTACTCAAGGGCAAAGGCCTCCCTTTCCTCCTTCCACTTTTCGCGATCTAATGCATGTACATATTCCTAAATCTAAATGAGGCATTAGGTATTATTATTTATTATTTTATTATTATTTTATCGCTCATCGTTTGGCAAAGTTCCATCAAAAGTTTTCGCAAATAAGATAGGTCCAATGAACTGCACGTAAACAAAAACTCGACTTGCGAAATTGCAATTTGTAGGTAGTTACCTATTCTGTATCAGTAAATACAGCAATGCGACTAGGTAGGTACCTATTTTGTTCTGTAGCTGCAAATCTGTAATGCAGGCGATATTATACCTGTAGGAGGAGCCTGGAAGTTTATCACGCTTTCGATGTTGGTAGGTACCTACCATCAGCTGCTGCTGCTGTGCAGATGTTTTCCACGTAGGTACCAACCCCTTTGATAGGTACCTACTTACCTACAAAATGTTCTGAGTAGGCCACTAGAGGTGTCTAGGCACAGATTCTTCGTTTCGGCGCGCGGCGCACTAATAGATTTAAGTACACACACAGACAGTAAAGTTGTATAATTTGTTGTGTGAGGAAGGCCACAGAAAAGATGGGTGGGTCGACCCCAAATAGAATGGGATAAGGGCAGGAAGATAATGAGTTGCATAACAAATTATTGATGATTATTGTTATTGATGCTTTCGTTATAGTTTATTTATTCTGTGATCACGCGTTTATTCACGTGCATGTTTCGGATTAATTAGCCAAAATACCTACCTATAGTGCAACTTGTGGTGGAAATAAAATTAGTAAACGGTTTGACAGTCTATAAGTTACGTAGGTACCTACCTACCTACCTTTTTCTTGGTCTGAGTACCTACCTGCGTACCTATGACAAATGTATTAAATCAATAAATACAGAGATAGGTACAGGTACCTACCTACTTACCTAACATTTTACAGATATTTTTTTTCCAGTATTTGACCGTTATCAACAAAACTTTCGGTTAGTTTCAGTGGTACTGTTTTGTGTAAAGTAGCGTGTCCTTGACAATGAAATAAGCGGGCTAAAAACGTTGAGCTAAATACCTAGGTAGGTAGGTACCATTTTAGCTTTTCGAGTTGGTTTACTTACTTACTGTTCAAGATCAATGACTAAATAAGTTCAGATAACATGAGTAGGTATTATAGATAAGCCTGTAGTATTTTTATTCGGTTGTGAGCCGGGGTTATAGACCCGCGTCTGTGTGGAACGTGGCGGGACTGAAACAACAATACCTTCTGTCTCCGTCTAACGTTTCGTGATCGTTCTAGGCGTTTCTAGAATACCTATCTGGGCTCGGGTGACGATCTTGGTTTGTATTTCTTGGTCTCGGCCTTCCGGCCTGTATGTAGGTGGGCTTCAGAAATGCCTTATACAAAATTGGAACGAATACATTTAAGAGATAGGTAGGTACCTACCTACCTACCTATTATAATTTATATTTTTATTTCGTGGTGATCTTCAAATAATTATTGTTTACATAGGTAGTAATTCCCTTACGACGTATTAACACCGCGATTTTTAGATAAAAAAATTAAAAAATATTTTTTAAATATTGCAACATTTGCATCGTCCTTTCCCGTTTGACACACGAAACGTCACTTTTCTTTTTCGCGCGTTATTGACACCGCAAGAAAAAAGTTCTTTCTCGTCCAATTATTCGTTTTAATTATAATTACTCTAGAATTCTATCGAAATAACAAAATACAGTCAGTATTTTGCGCGTATTAAGCGCATCGTTAGTGAAAATCGTAACCTGAGACGCAGAAATCTGAGCAAATACCTACGGACGACGCTCACGCAGCCGACCACAGCAGTGAACTTGTAACCCTTGTAGCCCTACCATTAGGCGTAAGAATGCCTGGCTCTAACTGACCCCAGGATAAGTGACATCTACAGTGCTTATTCAAGCGCTACGAGGGCCATTAACACTGTAAACCACATGTGTGCTGTAAGCTTCTTAAAGTATTTTCCAGTGGGTGCGCGACACCCCAGTAACATATATTTCCTATGTACTAGCTGGAACTTGAACGATCAGTGCGTGACACGAGATGTCCTTAGCAAAGTCATTGGACAATGCTAACACTGTAAATGGTACCTATTCTCAGCATAGCAGGTGAGTTCCATGCCCAGGTATATTTAAAACATATGAGTACCCTATGTTACTTGCTGTAAAGCAAACTATCAGTGCGTGACACGAGATGTCCTTAGCAAAGTCATTGGACAATGCTAACACTGAAAATATGTATAATCGGCATAGCGGGGGAGTTTCATTTCTATGTAAATTTAAAACATGTATTCTATGCTAGTAGCTGCATTGCAAACTATCAGTGTGTGACACGAGATGTTCTTAGCAGTCATTGGACAATGCTAACACTGAAAATATCTTTAATCGGCATAGCAGGTGAGTTCCATGTCTATGTGAATTTAAAACATGTATCCTATGTTAGTAGCTGCATTGCAAACTATCAGTGTGACACGAGATGTTCGTAGCAGTCATTGGACAATGCTAACACTGACAATATCTATAATCGGCATAGCGGGTGAGTTCCATTTCCATGTAAATTTAAAACATGTATCCTATGTTATTAGCTACATAACAAAATATCAGTGTGTGGCACGAGATGTCCTTAGCAAAGTCATTGGACAATGCTAACACTAAAAATACCTATAATAGACCTCACAGTCGAACCCTAAATCCTGACCCTGGTCAGATAAATTTATAAACATGTTTTTAATCTATGAGCACAATGGTTGCGAGACAACCTTGCATATCAAATGTGCATTATAGTCTTGCTAATGCATATAATATTGCAGTGAATGCGAGACCATACTTGGCCACCTGAAATCTTATCAGCGAATACAAGTTACTCGACAGCCCTATTTGCATTCTGCTGGCTGACACAGAGTTATCATGATTGCACATGCTCTATTGAGATTCTCTCAGCATGTCATGGCCACAATTTTTGAAATCTCTTCACAGCTTCTTCATTAAGTATGATATTATGGAAGCATCATTGGTTATAAATTAAAGTTACCTAAGCACATAACCAACCAAATGCAAACAATATTAAATGTATAACCATTTATTTTCTGGATAAATTAAATGAAACATGGTTGAAAATACTATTCAGTGTAATGTCCCAATACTCAAAACAATTAGTATTGAGAGGGAAAAGGTTTATAGACTGACAGAATTTCGAGGTCTTAACAGCCTGTCAATGACCATCAACCAAACCTGTTTTAGTTCCAGTTCAAATTATTTTAACTCTGAAACCCCACCCCCTTTTAGGAGAAGATAATACATATTACCATTATATTGTATAGGCCCAATCTAAAATAACATCCCCAATAGTAACTTGTTGCTTTACCCAGCAATCTATTGGTACAATATTAAATTAATCATGTTGTAATTTAAAATGCTATTAAAATTTAACTATGCCTTAAAGTATTTTCAGGGAAAATCACTTAGACCCTACCTAATAATAACAGACAGGCAACTTGTTGTGTCTGATTAATACATCATAGACATGCAAACCACTCATTTATATGTAGTAAGCATGTAACCTCATTTATATGGGCAAACATAAAATATCAAGGATTCACACAGACTAAAGAAGAATTTTAACTTTTCATCTGGGCATTTGTTTTCTTTACTACTTTTACTCTATGATAGTATGAGTAAGTACTTAAGTGAAACAATATAGAAAACAAAGGGGGGGGGGGGGAGTGTACACGAGTGCTGACATGAAGGATTGTGGTTAGAACATTGAGATATTAGGTGCCACATATTTCAAGTAACAAATCTGGAGCTTTGATTAAAAAGGATGTGTCATTGAGAACTCAAATAGACAATTATTTAGGAAACTTTGTAAGTTTTCCTATGTTCTTTACCCATATGCTGAGTAAAATTATAAATAAGACCGTACTGCTGGTGGCTTACCACCGTTAGGTTGTTTTTTACCTTGCAGTATACACTTATATTTTGAGGTAATACCTTCATGGGTAACATTTTGAAAATATACATGTACCTTTACACTGTATATTTATGAATCATGTATTTTTGACAAAAACAATAATAATATTATTGTCGAAAGCCTGCATTGCTCAGGTAAACTACACTGAAACAGAGTTTATGTACACTAAAGTGTGTATTTTGCAATCACCCAGATTGTACACTAAAATTTCTAAACAAATGAAAGAGTAAAAGCCTCAATGAATTTAAAAACAGACCTTCACAATTATTGATATACAAAGTAGTGAAAACTGATATAATAATGACCAATGTCATTTTATTTGCATTGTTGGTCTGCTGCCTCGTTGACCTATTGGCTGCAGGCGCCGCTGGGAATGGGGTCCTGGGTTCGATTCCTGGATCATGCATAGCAGAGCACCAGTATTGGTGCGCGGAGCATTTTTTTCCATTAAGAATTTCTCAGTATCGGGCATAGAGCTGGATTTGTGAGAAATGTGCCCCAGAACGGGCATAATGAAACTTGTAAATATTGTCCTGGAAATGGGTCATTATTGTTGGTGTATTTAAACTGCAAAAATGAACGTGAATATAACATAACATCTCGCCTGACATCCCCGAAGGGTTAGGCAGTGGTGCACCCATGTAATAGGGCTGTAAAAAGAAAGAAATGATATTTGACATAATCTTAACAATTTCAATCAAATCAATTTTATTTGCTCTATATTTTGTAGAACATTTAATAACTATTGTTTTAGTGTTGATGGATCGCCATGGTATTCAATACTTGACAATAAAATTTGCAGTCAACATTTTCATAGAAAAACATTTCAATTTGACGCTCAAGCAAGTCCGAGTTATGTTTCCAGTTAACAACGGTACACCCTAAAGTAAATTGAAAGGAGAATGTTTACGAGTCAGATGCTCTAGCTAGATATTAGAAATACATGCTTAATCAAACTAAGAACCACAAAAAGCTTGAAAATACCACAGAAGTCTTGGATACCACAACAAATAAAATAATAATGGAAGAAGGAAATTAATAACATCAATCTCAATCTCGTCTGGTCAATCAACTACCTATTATTTTCAAAACTTTTATTTATACTAATCACTGTGATGACGAAACATAAATATCTTGAAAGTACCTCCATTTGAAAAATTTACAATGAACAAATAGAATAATGCTGGGATTTCCCCATTGTTGTTCACAGCTTGTTTTTGAATGATTAGCTATATTGTTGATGTAACATAATTATTAAAGCAGCAACATGTTAGCATTTGCCGCTCGGATCATAAATGCAGCTGCATTTTACTCCAGTGACAACCTGAGAATTATTTGATACACTTTATCTACAGTACAATACTAAAATGTACGTTTGATTTAGGCTAGCAGAATAGTTACGTTTAAACTCGTTTTATAGGGTGTTAAGGTCACCAATGTTCGACGAATGATGTTGGCTCGTATTAGATAACGATTGCCATTAGTTCTTAGCTCTTCAACATTCCTTACGTGATCAGATAAAATCAATTTATCTTTTTTCAGCATAGTTTGCGACTGGAAACTTATTTCGTGTTTTACACTCTCAAAACTAGTTTTTATAAAACCGTAACGTCCATTTTTCCGTATACTGTTTTTAACAGATGCCTCAAAAAACACTAATTACCTATTGTCTTTCTAAACCATTTTTATTCACTTTATTTTATACAAAACGTGGGGCTAGACTGTGACCTTACAGTTTTCTGGCTCCTACCAGGAAAAAGTAACATTACAGTCTAAATAATATGCAAATGCCATGCACTATTTGACATACTTAATAATATGGCCCTTGTAGGTAGTTCGTTTGCGAAATGGTGCTGATGTCGTGCACGCTCCCAATATGTGTGCACCTGTCTAGTTACCTAAACAATAACGTTTTTTTACTTACATCGTCAAAACTTTGACATTTTGATGCATGTAATTTTAATATCAAATGAACCAGATTCTATTGTTATGCTTTTATTTTACCTTTTTGAAGCAATTCAATTTTATGTAAGTAGGTACCTAATTGGAGAGACATTTTGTATGTAGGTATACCTACTTTTTACTTATACAAATCACAAAATAAATTAATTTGATTCCGATAAAATCTATCAAAATCTCATTTCAGGGTCATAAACTGATAATATAGGTACTTAGAACAAAATTTAAAACAAAGATATTTATTGTTCTGCAAGCTCTTTATTTTAACCCATTGGAGTAATGAAGCAGTTGTTAGGAATATCAACCCCTATTATTTCAAAGTTTGTTATATTAAATTGAAGTGAAACTGGTTTTTTTTTTAACTCCATGTCTAACTTCTCACAGTACAACACAAACAGCAGATCAAATCAGAGCTGGCATCAATTGAATCAGACATTGTTGATTTTTTATTTGCGCGGCGGCTGGGAAGCCGGCCGAAGTTACCAATTTAACGTGCACAATATCCTTAAGGTTATAATACTGAGGCTATAATATTCCATAAGTAAGGAAGTCACAAGTAATGTTCACAAATTGACATCCAGAATTATTTGATAATTATTTTATTCAATTACTTAATAATTATTGCAGCCAACTCTAAACATCTACCTATGTAAACAATAATTATTTGAAGATCACCACGAAATAAAATTGGGAATCAAACGAGCTTACCTGTTAAGCGAAGTCTTGATTCAAATTTTATGAGTGGTGATCTGAAAAATAATTATTACCCACCCACCACTAGCTAACAACCCCAAAGCTGCAATAATTAGTATACCTAATTAAATGTTAACCTTTCAGGAAAACTAAGTTAATGTAGGCATTTGGAACTACTCTGTATGGGAAACAGAGATCGTTCCTAACGCTATGATCTCTAAAATAAGTGACGTTTCGTGTGTCAAACGGGAAAGGACGATGCAAATGTTGCAATATTTAAAAAATATTTTTTAATTTTTTTATCTAAAAATCGCGGTGTTAATACGTCGTAAGGGAATTACTACCTATGTAAACAATAATTATTTTTCAGATCACCACTCATAAAATTTGAATCAAGACTTCGCTTAACAGGTAAGCTCGTTTGATTCCCAATTATTGTTGCTTTCGTAACGTAGGTACCTATTCGTTCATTGATCACAGGTTTATTCATGTTCATGTGTCGGATTAATTGGCCATCTGATCTAGATTAGGGATTTACATTGAATCCCAGAACAGTATGATTTGATTTAGGGGCAAGCTCCTACCTACTTTTTTGTTGGTCTGAGGTGGCAAGGGAAGGGGGCGAGGGGCGAGTAGGTAGGTACAATTTCCAATATGGATTCGCGAATTTCGAAACTTTTTCAAGTTCATTGTAGGTAGGTACTTACCAACCTACCTATTATTGTTGCAGAACACCACGCTTTACATAATTCCCGGAAGACTAATCAGGGAGGTTTACTGCCGTACTCAGAAACATTTAAGGATTACTTAAGCCGTCACTTAGTAAAGGTTTGACATATTTTTGTATGAGAAAACTGTCAAAACCATTACTAAGCGATGGCCTAAGGAATCATTAAATCTTTCTGAGTGCGGCAGTTAGTGATATTATTTTAGTTCATGGCTAAAAAATTTCGTCCGTCAGATAGATTTTCAAAAAATTATGGACAAAAAAAAAAAAAACACAAAAAACAAATAAAATCAACAATACATAGGTACCTACCTACCTACCTATATGTATAAAATTATGGTTATTTTTTTGTTTTGCACGTAAACAATGGAGACGATACAGTGCTTTGAAACTTCGTGTGTGTGACGTCATATTAGGTAGGTATTATTGATTGTAAGACATTAGTATGAAATTCATACCACCCGAGTGACGGACGCGTCACAAGCCCCCCCCACTCAAATCTTTGACACGTTATTTGATTTGATAGAACAAAAAAAAATACGTAGGTAGGTACCTACATCCAATATTTTTCGATAATCTAACAGACTGACTAATTAGAATCAGTTTTAGTCTGGAAATAAGGCCATAAGATCGTTGCAGGTGGCGCCTTCGTCCTCTTCTTGTACTGAGTAGGTAGGTAGGTACCTAAATAGGTATATTGACACTAGGTAAAGTTCTAACGCGATTTTGTCGTGAAATCAATAATTGCGACTTTGAGATACCTACCTACCTATCTTTAGGATAAAAATGGGTTCCACAATATTAATTTCGTTACGCAACATGAAAATGAAATCAATAGGTACAGTAGGCGAAAGTTGTTTGAAACGTTGCTTAGTGCAGGTAGTTATACCTACATGTTAGTGCTGGTGACTGTACACTACAGTAGGTCTATAAAATGGCCACTTTAGCAGATCAGAACATGAATTGCGTTAAAAAGCGTAAAATGGACTCGGACGCAGTTAATGAAAGGTTTTTAACTCAATTTTAGAATATTTTTTTATTACTTATTTGGCCATTTTTAGAACCCCAGATTTTACTCTCACTGACGGTGGACCACTTTCAACCTTATTGCAGAGGACATGATGTTAGGGTGAAGTGTCATCGACCGTCAGTGAACCTGGTAGGTAGTATCTTCTAAAAGCATAGGTATTTGTGTTGTTTCAAACTACCTAGGTAGGTAGGTACTTCAAACACAAATTCAAACTCCGGGTTCCCCTGAGACTCCCCGAACAATACTACCTCTGGATTACCGTGGAGTTCCCATCCGACCAATTTTTTGTCTTGTGCTTGGGTAATCTTCAAATGACTCTTTCCGCTCGGGGCGGAGCGGAAGAGAGTGTCAGACTTCTACGTTGGCTAAAACCCACCGATGTTCCTTCTTAGCTCTTTGTGTTCGGCCGCGGTATATCTTTTCAACAGTCCTTCAGGTCCGTCCGTATCGTCCCCAGAAAGTAGGTACTAACATATTTTCTTTTTTCCAAACTTACAGTAGCATGGCACAGACCGCTATCAGGAACGTCGCGTGTGGAGGAGGAGTTGATGCAGAAATCTGCGCGCGCTCTGACCTCTGCCACTGATCCTCTGGAGAAACTGCGTCTGCTCTGCTTGTCGCGAGGAGCCTCGGGCATTCTTGGACTTGGCAGGTATGGCTTTTCATCAACCTACTGTGTCTGGTGGCCTGGTGGTGTGCCGAAGAACCGATGGCCGATGGAGAAACGACTCCTGGAGCGGACAGCGCGCGTATCCGCAAGCGGAGCTGACGACCGTCAGAGGGATGTTACGAATGTTCGCGTTCGCATTCGCATAATAATATGCGAATGATTCGCATCATTTCAAACACTCGCATCAAAACGCGCATTCGCATCAAACAATGCGAATGTTTAGCGAATGCGAGTGTATGCACCATAACCTGCATTAACCTCAGCGCTCCTCCTGCCAGAGTACCTACCTACCAAGTTAGCAATTATTTAGTGCAGCTGGCTTTATAATTATAATAAAATGAACCTTTAGAAAATCTTCTCATGGGTGATAGAGCAGCTAAATTATTGTTTTTAAAATATAATCTGCCCCTATTGAAATTGGATTATAGAATTAGTTTGTTGTTTTGATTGTGTAGGTATATTATTATATTATATTATACAATGTAGGTATAACCTTAAAAAATAAAAATCGATGATTAAAGTCGTACCTTGATATTTCTTTTTTTGCTCCTTCTCAACTGTCGCATTTGCATTCGCACATTCGCTTTTCAAACACTCGCATTCGCATTCGCGCAATGTATAAAATATGACATTCGTAACATCCCTGCGTCAGATGTCGCTGGAACAGACGGAAAGCGGAAGACTGATGAAAACCCTAGGGAGCGGCCTATGTTCAGTAGTGGGCTACGATAGGCTGGGTAAATTGGCTATTTATACTCCCCCCGATGCAACAACTGGTAGTGTGGTTTCCGCATATTCCGGCGACCTTCCACAGGTCATTGGTCTACAATTCTACATAGGTAGTAAGGTCCCACGCCACGCTACACGGTCGCGGTCCCCACAACTTTCGGTACACGGTCACATTGGTCGGTCTTGAGTTTTTCCATGGTCCATAAGAGTAAACATATAAGTACCCTGTCCACGGCTTGCAGCAGTTCTTCGAGGTATTAGATATTATACAATTTATTGTTCATGAATAAATTACTAATGATCTTTTAGAATCGATAATGGCAAATACATCGTGTGAAAACCTGAACTTGTAATTAATATGACACAAGTCTGATTTCGCTAACCCGTGTTGAGCAAGCGTTTTGGTGATATGCTCGTGCCGTATGACAAGATGCCTTTTTGACGACTAAAAACCACCAATGTTCCTTCTTAGCCGTTTGTGTCCGGGGCCGCAGTATCTCTTTCCCGGAAGAGAGAAGCCTTTGCCGGACTTACGGGCAGTAAAAGACTGGCATTATTATTATTTCATATTAGGAAAGATTTATCTTTACGTATCTGTAGTATAATTTATACTATAGATACGTAAAGAGAAATCTTTCCTAAACCACTAGGTAGACCGATGACCTGGTGAAGGTTGCGGGGACCCACTGGATGTGAGACGTGGCGACACCTGGGGGGGGGGGGGGCATGTCCAGCAGTGGACATCTTTTCCCCGAAAGGTTGATAATAATGTTGATGATCTGTAGTATAATTATAAAACCGTAAATGTATTATTTTTCAGGATCTTCCGCACGATGGATGACGATGGCAGCAAGCAGCTGAACCAGGACGAGTTCTTTAATGGAATCAGGGAAACTGGACTTGAACTCAGCCACGAAGTAAGACAATTATTTTTGAAAAACCTAAAACAGATCTTGAGGATTACAACAATATCTTTACCACTAAATATCTCTCAATTAGAAGTCTTGTCATAGGAATAACTATTTATTAATAAGGTATCGGGTTTCATTTTAGTATTTGATAGAGTATTTTCATTTGTTTATTTTTTGTAAATTTTGGAAAACGAGAAGTTATTTTAGATATTATTTTATTTTAAACCTATTACAATGTTGTCCTATTTAACCTAGGCTGATTGGTCTTGTGTCGTTAAGTCCGCCTATACACTACTATAAACATTCTTAGTTATCAAATTCCCCTAAAGAACACTTGCACCATAGCAACAAGAAAATAAAAACAATAGTTTCAAAACTTCCCTTACAAATGACGACAAGACTTGCTTCCCGCCAAACAAAAGACTCCCGGCCGGCCTTGCAACACACCCGGGTAACATAAAGGTGACTAACACAATAGAATGTGGGACGCAGCGTCAGAACAAAAAAACCGGTTTGCGAGGGGCCGTTCGCTAAGCTTTGTTTTTTTTTGCATCATCAAATAGATGCTTGGAGGAATAAATATGGTCAAATGGAGGCTACCTATAGAGTTGTGCTTGTGGTTATCGACCGCTTTCAATGTTCGATCGTGAATCTAGGATTTCTAGTGATCCAGATTTTATCTGATCCCTCGATTGATGATGTATCTGCATTTCAATAAGCCGATCTCATCTCCAAATCCATTGGAAAAAGAGTGAGTTGGAAAGGGAAATAATAAAGTTGAATGAACTAAATACAGGGTGCAAATTAACCCTTCACACATACGTCAAAAAATCATTCTGTACATCAAACTAGGTACACCTACGCAAAAATGTTTGCTGGGAAACAACTTTTTTTTGGGGTCAAAAATCACAATTTACGGTAAAACTCAATGTAGCACTCTTAAAACATTGTGCTAGTGGATGCTTTGAATAGTAAAAGGGTCATGGAGGTAATTTAAGTAAAGTTATAACCTGAAAAACTAGTATTTACAAAAACAGCTGTGCAAAATTTGAAACTTTGACCCTCAATATCTCCGTAACTAGGGGGTTCCCAGGTATGGTCTAGAACAAAAAAATGATCGCAGTGGTGGGGAGAACAACTGCCCTTCGTTTGCGTTAGGGGTACTTTTACACCCTATACATATACCTAGGCAAGTTCTTGTCACAAGATATTGTGTGTGTATGTCCAGAATTTGTTATTAAGAGGTTTTTTTGTATTGCTTTCAGGACGCTGTAGAGCTGTTTGACAGTTTCGACACTGACAAGAGTGGCTCCATCAGCCTTGACGAGTTCCTAGCACATATTCGTGTAAGTATTTAAATTTTTGATATTAGTTGCATATCAAATAAAGTAAAACAAAACTGGTCGATCCTTGGGGGTATTATTAGGTAATTAGGTATAGTGATTATGAGATTCTATTTGTGTAATCTATTTTAGTTAACAATAAAAAAAAACCCCGATAAAATATTTCGAACACATTTCGCAAGCGTTCGCTTATTGTCCCACGGAATCGTACTTTATGGATAAATATACAATACTAGGCATCGCCCGCGTGCAGTTTTATAATTGCCCCGCGGGATCATACTACCGGAATAAGAAGAGTATCCGATGTGTTAATCCAGGTTATACACCTGTGTTCTAACATCCACATCTGTTCAGTAGTTCTTGCGTGAAAGAGTAACAAATATCCATCCATCCAGGATGGATGGATGTGTTCATACATCCTCACAAATTTTCGCATTTATAATATTAGTAGGATGTATATTAAAAAAAAACCGCTCCGATCCTTTTTTTTTTGGGGGTGGGAGGTCATCAAATAACCCCTCCCGCTCTTGGGCAGAGCGAAAGGGAGTGTCAGACTTCTACTGACTAAAAACCACCCATGTTCCTTCTTAGCCCTGTTTGTCAAGGCCGCGGTATCTCTTACACATCCCGCAGCCCCGACGGGCGTACCGCTCCGATCCTCAATGAGTATTATTAGATACGAAAATTAGATTCTATTTTTACCCTATTCATCATCAAAATCAAAAGTGATTTATTCAAATTAGGCTGATAATCAGTACTTTTCGAATGTCGAATTCTACAAGAGACAGTCCCCCAAAAGGCTACTCACCCTTCGATACTACCTAGTGGCGGAACAAACTCCCCAGCGACACATCTGTCTGTTAGGTTAGATGGACCAGATTCTATACAATAGTAATAAAAAAAATAAAACATACATAAAATAACGGGAAGCTAATTTTGGAGAAAGAACTTAAACATTATCTTGTGTCCAACTCAGCGACCAATTATTCTTATCATTTAAGTAGTCATCATCATCATCAGCCTATAATGTTCCCATTGCTATGTATGTCCATATCTTCAAAACTACCTCTTATAATTATGTTATTTTTAAGTACAAAAGTACAAAAAAAATCCCGATGAAAATTAAATAAAATGTACTACAATGAGATAACTTAAATGGCAACACACTTAACATACATAAACAAATGTTACAGCCTCCCATGTCAGATTCACGCCGGGCTATTGTGGAGCAGGCTTTCAAGAAGTTGGACAAGACTGGAGATGGTGTCATCACCGTTGAGGATATACGCGGAGTCTACGCCGTTACTGCACATCCCAGGTATTTTTTTTTCTAAAACTAAAGTACCCTAATTTACTCTCCCTATAACATCAGTTATAGAATCTGACATGAAAAAAAAACCCGTGAAAATTGGTCCAGCCGTTTTTGAGATGAAACAGAACGTAAACTGTTTTTTAATAATTATGTTAAAAGTATCCCAGGTATTTTTTTTTTCTAAAACAAAAGTAGCTTAATTTACTCCCTATAACATCAGCTATAGAATCTGCCACAAAAAAAAACCCGTGAAAATCGGCCCAGCCGTTTTTGAGTTTAAACAGAACGTGAACTGTTTTTTAATAGTTTTGTTAAAAGTGCTGGATATAGTTTTATCTGCATTTAGCAAAATGCTGTCATTATGATTACAAAGAAACTTCAATTTTATTAAGTATAGATGAAGTGGGTACGACTAGACGATAACAGCTTGTCAGAAAGGATCATGTTCATGGATATATGGAATCCCATACTAAACTGCATCAACATCAGACTTGTTTTTAGTTGTCTACATTTATCATTTTAACTCCTAAAAAAGTTCTTTTTGTAAACTAAATGCAAGTTTTGGAGTAATGTTGTAAAATTGAAAATAACCTCAAAACCAGGCAAGTAGGTATTGTAGGGAAACCTCTACGATGTGAAGTCAGCTGAACTGTCAAAATCAACTGACTTTTGAACTAATTGTGTGAACGCCATGGGGGTAAACCAATATTCATACTTTTATACTTTAAATTGAATTCCCCATTCAAAAAATCAAATCCCAGCCGCATAATGTCGTAAAAAATTATGAAAATAATTACTAAAACCTTTTGATCATGAAACGTGAGAATTCTTGGTACAAGAATTTTTGGTCATTGTCTTTTAGCTTTTTCTCAGTTTGAGGAACATGTCATGTCATGCAAACCGTAGCATTGTGAATGAGTACGTACTAGTTGAGTTCGAATGTAATTTTATAAAACACGGAGTATTGATTGACCACTTTGTCTTTGTTTCCAGGTACATGAGCGGTGAAGAGACAGCGGACCTAATTCTGACCAAATTTCTCGCCAACTTTGAGTCTGATGGACAGGTGGATGGAAAGGTAAGAGAATACGTCAATTATCTGGGGGCACGGCAGTGCCCCCGCCAAGTCGAGCAATAAAGCGGCACGGCCGTACTATCCTTTTCTCGAACCAGTTCAGGCCATTTTCGACCTCCTATAACTTCGTTGTGGATAAAACTAGAAGCCTGAATTTTTAGTAACCAATTAGGCATTGTATAAACACGGTATATTTAAAATTTCATTCAATTTGAACCAGTAGTTTAAGAATTTTAACTAATCAAAGTTCCTTAGTTTTGTCACTCACTGACTGACTGACTGACCGATCATCAAAATTCTAAGGCACTTCTAGCAGACATAGAAGCTTCAAATTTATAATACAATTAGTGTTTAGTGTGGTACAAACCATGGAAAAACTAAAAAAGTATACAATTTCAGTCTAGTTTTCTAGATATTCTAAGTGCATAAATAACTTTGTAATCCCATATAATTGTATAGGATTACAAAGTTAAAGTTCCATTTTCAGTGAATGAATTTTACGAGTTATTAAATTAAACATACGTCATAGTTTCTGATTGATCTGAAATTTTGCACGTATATGTATATCGCCTATCAATGCAATATTATGATGATATGGAACTGATCTGATGATGGAGCTGGAAGTTGGCCATAGGAACTCCATTTTAGAATATCATAGCCCCATCGAGTTTGGACTCGTTTGATTCGTCTTGTCGAGTAGTTTGTCTTAAGATGGTGTCCAAGGTCTGTTGATGGAGCTGGAAGTTGACCATAGGAATTCCGTAATAAAACGACATAACCCTATCGAGTTTGGACTCGTTTGATTTGTCTTGTCGAGTAGTTTGTCTTTAGATGATGTTCAGGGTTCTAAATAGTTCTGATGATGGAGCTGGAAGGTGGCCATTAAATTTCTTTATAAAACTACATAACCCCATCGAGTTTGAGCTCATTTGATTTGTCTTGATGAGTACTCTGTCTCTAGTTGGTAACCAGGATCTGATGATAGAGCTGGAAGGTGGCCATAGGAACTCCGTTATAGAACGACATAACCCATCGAGTTTAGACTCGTTTAATTCGTTTTGACGAGTACTTTGTCTTTTGGATGGTCTCCAAGATCTGTTGATGGAGCTTGAAGGTGGCCATAGGAATTCCGTTATAAACGACTACGGTACTTTAGCAGTACTTCAAATCGATGAATAAGACTACTCCAAATTCGAATAAACCTATGTATTGTTGATTCATTAAACGAAATAGATAGAATGAGAGACGCTACAAAAAGAAATGAGATCCCACCAAAAACAAAACTTGTAAAAAAAGCCAAGCCGCGCAACTCACTTTTACCGTAAAAAAGAGTGAGATCTATGTAATACCAAGTCAGTAAATATATTTAATCCCTCCTGCGAGGAGGTTCCTGTCTCTGGAGCCCTAACCACCGGTATCTTGGACCCTGCTCCCGATACCGGTCTACAATTTTTTTTTTTTTAATCTTATTTTTAAGGAATATTTAATTATAATCTAGTATGTAAGGATAATAAATAAAGTGAATAAAAATAATCCCACCAAAAACAAAACTTGTAAAAAAAACCTTTGATGTTTTAAATAAAAGATTGACTTGGCCATTGCATCACATTGGCCAATGCGATCACGATTAGCTATTACAATGGCCTGTTTAACATTGGCGAATGCGATGCGATGGCCAAGTCAATCTTTTATTTAAAACATCAAAGGTTTTTTTTACAAGTTTTGTTTTTGGTGGGATTATTTTTATTCACTTTATTTATTATCCTTACATACTAGATTATAATTAAATATTTTTTAAAAATAAGATTTAAAAAAATAAAAATTGTAGACCGGTATCGGGAGCAGGGTCCAAGATACCGGTGGTTAGGGCTCCAGAGACAGGAACCTCCTCGCAATACGAGCCGTATCGAGAAGAACTGCCTTCTGAATCAGGCCCTTGATTCAACCACCAAGCGAATGTTTTGAAAGGTTTGGTCCAGGCTCTCGGCTATAACGACATTGGCCGTTACGACAATAGGGGATCGGACTGAGTCAAAAAACAATGATTGACGTAAGTTAGATTATCGAAAAATATTGGATACGTGTTTTTTTGTTTTATCAAATTAATCAAAATTGACGAAGATAAGATGTCGTTGTGACGTCATTTGTAGGTAAAAATGTACTATCATATGACGTTTTCGAAGAGTTCACGAGTTTTCGAAGCACTGTATCGACTTCATTTTATGTTAATGTGAAGAAAGAAAAAATACGTCTCCAATATTTTTTGGAAATCTATCTGACGGACTAATTAGTTTTTTTTTGTCCGATCCCCTATCGGCACAATTATACCCGAGTTCAGATTCTTATTATTATAATGAGCCTGATGAGTCCCATACGTAAATTTTATACGTCATATAAATTATAAAAATTATACGTCAAAATGTTTTAAATTTTTATAATCCCTAACAACATTTGAACATAACATCATGCCTGTAATCTCCGAAGGGTTAGACAATTTCTCGAGTTATGTTTAAACTCGGTGTAATAAGTGGCAAGCCTATTGCCATAAATCCGACCAAAAAAAACCTCTTGACCCGGTTTTTTTTTTTTTAAACGCTGCTTCACTCTAGGCATTTCTCCTGTATCGTGGGTGCGTTCATAAACATTAAAACTCACATACACAAATACCAGACCAGACTCGAAACAACTATGTGTAGGCCATACAAATATTTGTTCCCGAACCCGCGACACTCAGCGCAGCAGTCCATTGCCTGAGCCACTGCGCCAACCGTGTCGTCAATTCATGCTAAGCAGTTGCGCATACGACCACTTGACACATCTTTAATCAAAAACCTTTTCCCACAGGTGACTTTGGAGGAATTCATGAACTACTACAGCGGCATTAGCGTGTCCATCGACAACGATTGCTACTTCGATTTGATGATGCGTCAAGCATACAAACTGTAACTCTTCACCAATCCTGTACCTAAGTACGGACACAATATCGCTTTTTACATTTATGTTATATGTCAAACCACACCAAAGGCTTAAAGACATCACGGAATTTATTATTTACTTTCTGATGATTACTAAGTTCTATAATAATTCTCCTTAGCTTTATGTTCTAACAAGTCAATTTGATTTTGAAATCAACTTCAAGCTGTTGTTATTATTATCTAAAAGTATAGATACTATTTTGAATTTTAACAGATTTTTTTATGAAGGTTCTGTAATACTTTTAAATGAATTGATTATTGGAGTGTTTTATGTTTTCTGGGTTCTGTTGGATTATGAACATCTTTTATTTTGTTGCATCCGTCCGTTTGACCGTCCGTGCATTAACAGATTACCAGAAATATTATATTTAGCTGCGATTCCTATTTTGTAGCCTGATGTTCAAGTATATCATTTATTGTTTGTCCAAAAATAAAGTTTCCTCTCTGTGTCAACGTTTCAAATTTATTTCACATTTTCAATAACATGATTGTTGTAATATTTGCTTTAATTATTATTAACTCGGTTTACGTACTTTTGCAAGTTTTTGCATAGCCCTAAACTGCACCACGTATCAAACAGTTATTGTTAACCTCTTTGTGTGCACTGCTATATATTTTTAATGTTAATTTAATACAGTATTATATTTTTATTTAGTAATAAATTATTATCGTGTGGTATGATATTTATGTTGATTTCATTAAATTATTTTGATTTGAATCGTTTTATTATTACTCCTATGGAGATAGCAAGCTTCCAAACGCAGTTTTAATGCACATTACATAATTGCGTACTTTTCTGGCTCAAATAATATGTATATTTTGTATAGTCCGCCAGTTAGATTTGAAAAATATTGGATAAGTACGTGTGTTTTTGTTGTTTTATCAAAAAAGATAAATCACGTCAAAGATGAGTGGTAAATAAGTTTCAAACGGCAAATTAAAGACTTTCAGAACCCAGAGCACGCAGAATGCAAGAGCAAGCGTAGCGAGCTCAAAAAATATGACGTTTATTAAGGAATATGCAATGGTTGTCCTTGATTTAGCACAAAATAACATAGTCTTGATGACAATAGTAATTGTCTGTCCCAGCAGGGCTATTGCGTATCTTTTAAATGACAGTGGCTAACCTATAGTGCCTATCAATTACTGTCAAATGGTTCCATTTTGTACTAAACCATAACCAATTTGACAGCTAATTCATAGACAATATGAAAGCCACTGTCATTTAAAAGATACGCAATAGCTCTGCAGGGCTATTGCGTATCTTCTAAATGACAGTGGCTAACCTATAGTGCCTATCAATTACTGTCAAATGGTTCCATTTTGTACTAAACCATAACCAATTTGACAGTTAATCCATAGACAAATGATAGTCACTGTCATTTAAAAGATTCGCAATATAACTATTACTGACGCTATGCCTTCTTGCCGCGCCCTGAAAAGCGTTGCCGGGGGCCATGCCACCCCCACGCTACGCAATTGCATAATATATATTATAGAGCCTGGTATCCACTGTATTGATTAATTATAGGCAACAATCGCAACACGTGACGCTCAACATGTTCGGCAGCGTTACGCAACATCGCGTACCGTTGCCTAGCTGTCGCGCAACATGACACACTACTTATTGTTTGTTTCCGTTCAACATGCAGTTAAGCATCAAATGTCGTCGACTCCACTTGAATCACTTATGTTACAACAGCCTGCTCACAGCGTGCCACCCTAGCCAGCCAATGACAGCTAACCATAACCATGCCACTCTAGCAAACCATAGCCATGCCACTCTAGCATACCATAGCCATGCCACTCTAGCCAGCCAATGACGGGCAACGACTCGCGAGCCAATCACAGTCAAGCGAAGACACCGCCATAACTACCGGATGCCTCCGGTGGGGATATCAGTCTATATAATGCCCTGTAAGCTCAGTTTCGAGGTCTTGTCGCGCTCGATTGTGAAACCTGTAAGTCGAGACTCTGTCCGAATAAAATAATGATTCAGTTCCTGTCTATTTTTTACCACTGTCGTTACACTCAGAAGTGGTATCGAATAAAAAACCTACGATAAAACGACGCTCTGCTACATTTAAAAGTCAACGGTCACCTACTCTGGAGGACGAGGTCTGAAAATTCAAACGAAGAACGTCGATGCACACCGCCTGCAAGGAAAATATTGTCTCCCATCCCAGTATCACAAGGCACAAATTGAAAAAGCGGGCGACAATCTGGATGGAACACGAAGCGCCTACCCTCAGTATCGCATCGTTCATTCCATAATTTGACCTTGAAAACGAAGACTGCGGCCAGTAACCACCTGTGAGACACTTTGAGTTACAAGAAGTATCCATCTCTCTGCCAGCAACGGTTCTACGGTAAATTAAGACTACCTAAAGGTTGTCAACAGCGGGCCCAAGGACATGGAAGGAAGGAACCCTCCTACTTCACGCTGAGAGCTGCCAGGAACCATGCATAAATAACAAGGTCAGTCAACATGCCAATATTTGCAAAATTAGCCAATTAAATAAGCCAAATGTGTTTTACACTGGAGTGCCCCATGAGTTGATAATTATGCGAATCGTAGACAAAATAATTTGGTAAGCCCGATAAGTAAATCTAATCATAGTCAGTTAATCAGTATAATATTATCTTGGTACAAAAATTATTTTACGAGTACTAGTTGAGTACTAAGGAGTTAAGAACTTACGATGTACATATTTAGTTCAAGTGCGCATTAGATTATCCAACAATAACAATTCCAAAGTAAATCATGTAGATCTGATTTAAATAGCTACAATAATTTTATTAAACTATTATCAGAGGTATAGATAGCATTCCTTGGCGATCTCTTGCTACCGTCAGCCGATATTCAAACAGTTTTAGACTTATTGGATAAAGTTCTTGACAAATTGAAAACGAGGAACTTAAAATTAAATATGAGGAACTGCTAATTTTTACATATTTCTTAATTAGGGTATAAAACATCATGACGTGATGGCATTCAACCAGGTGAATTTAAGTTGATCGTCTTAATTTCTCATCCCGAGTAATGTTAACGAAGTGCGTCAGTTTATTCTATCTAGTTACTAAAGAAAGTCCATTCATAACTTAGCAATAATAGCTCGCCCGTATAACAAACTTGCAAAAAAAAAGTACGATGTGGGTATGAGGCAAGTTACATAAATCTTGTTATGGAAAAAAAAATGTTATAGGTCGGTATTAGTGATTTTGTAGATACGATCCTAGTTTTCCAACAGAAATTCACACGTATTGCAGGTATTGCACGTATCTTTTATAAAGTAGACTGACGGTAGTTTGCGCCCTGTCTTTTAGTTTAGTCGCGTTATAAGTCAGATAGAGTGTTTATCATGATTTTGGGCTTGAATCCCTTGCAGTGATAAAATTGTTGCTAAGATTTCGTATTATGACGTGTTATGTAAAAATGTCCATGTAATTCGGACTGTACTGCAGTACGCGATACAATGACTAATCATGATCTTATGCCATGTATTGCCCGATATTACTTTTCACTATGGTGACCGATGAGCCAAAGCCCAAGCAAGCTAAAACGAAAAGCCAAAGTCAAAGTCTATGCCTATCTTAGGTAAGTAGATCGTTCGATAGATGCCGTTTATTGTGTACCATTTAGACGTGAACGATTTGTTCAGTACTGTGCAATGACAAGATGAAAAGCCGAAAAGTAGTATTGTTTTACTGCGAAGTGGATATACCTATATACCTATAGTGAGTAATTGTGTAATCGTTGATGGTAGGCTATAACGTAAACAAACCTTTACGGTACCAGATTAGTTGTGTGAGTTGTGTCAAACTTCGCGCGATGGAAAATATTACAAAATGCATCATGACAATAACAAGGAGTAAAACGAAGTTCTGAATTTTATAAATATCAACAAAAATTCTGATGTCCAAAAATAACCCGATTTATAAGTAAATGTTATCATGTGACGTCATGTTTACATTGTGCGTACTGTAAAGAGGATAATGTAGGAAAGAGGGTTAATGACATCCAATTCTAAATCTAACTTAGCTCTGATAATACATGACAGTAGCAAGCAAAATTTTAATTTAAAAATGGTGATAAAACTGATGTCCTGAAACGAGGCTGCGCCTGTGGGTATCTTGGGGGCCAGAGTTGCATTAACATAACATTAGTACTTAATAGCTTTAAACACATAAAATTATATTGGAAAAATAGAAAAACGTATTCTTGTGTAGTGTGTTAGTGTGTATAAGTAATGAAGTTTTGCCATCGACACGCTAAGAATTATGTGTGTGAGTATGTACAATTGTACATGTATCATGTGCGTGCGTCTTAATGGTATGATGTAAAAAAAATTGTTTCTTCCGTTTCTTCAAACGATAGTTTGGCAAAACAGTTTATTTATATTTTCTTACATGAAAAGTGTTTCATGTTTTTAATGTCGCAGATAATATGGAGTTCTTATAATACTGTTAATATTACAACCGGGTACCTATAAGCCTTACGATTTATCAAAGATCGGGTTGCTCCAGGCAACCAGGGCAATCTAGCCGCGGTAGGGTTATCTCAGAAATGGGACGTAACTTAGATACAAGGTGAAAAATGATAATTCAAATTCAAACTCTTTAATTCAGACAAGTGTCCATAGTGTTAGTAACAACAAAATAACTTAACGACTAGGGTTAGTAAACTTAGTGATAAGGCAAAAGAAAAAAAAAAAGGAAAGGAAATATGTTAATAGTGTGATTTACAAAAAAAAACTATGATTATGTAACTTTGGCGCCAGGCGATGACTACTGGCGGCAACAAGGTTTAATGCTTTTAACTTCACGCATTTAATACCCAATGGGTTAGGCAGAGGTACTTAAACTCATGAGTACACACACATTTCGCAGTAAATTGAAATGAATTAAAAAGTGTTTATTCACGGTTACATCCGTGTTACATAGTATATTACTTCTGTCATACTGTAAAATAGTTATATTTAATTTAAATGTAACAAATTGTTGGTACTTTTCCATCAATAACAACGTCACTTTTACCTACAACTAAACACATTTATTGAACACAAAAGTTGACTATAACGTAATGCTATAACATTTAAGTTGCGTTAAAACACTTTAATAAATAGCGGTGAAGCCGAAAACATAAGCTAGTAGGTATGGCATAAATATATACTTGTACAACAATAAATAATCATAAATGGAATCTACACATCTCTTGTAATGAGATTTTTACATAGGTGTTAAAAACAAACTTCCCTAATTTATTTTAAAAGACAGTTTCGTGGTACAGCTATATCGCTAAATCGTAAGGTATGTCGTTAAAAATTTTTGGTACTAAGCATTTCCTACATCTTTGTCCATAATAATTAGTACAAGTGGGTACCTACTACAAATCTTATGTATTTATTCCTTTTACTTCAGCTTAAAGTCCCATGCTATAGGGGGCGAGCCAGGTTAACTCTTGTTTGTTAGAAGATTGGTTTTCTGGCCCATATTAAGTGATATTGAGGAGTTAGGTAATGATTGACATAAACTAAGAAGTGTGAAAGGTCATATTATATGATACAACGGGTTTACAGGTTTAGTATCCGCTGTAACATATCGTAGCAGTGCTTTTGTCTGATAGCACCAGTAGTGTGAACGAACAATTGAAAACCGAAGATTTCATAAATCTCCTGAGAGGTCTATTGCCCCATTTTAACTTGGTTTTTCTGAGCTGACTTGTAATCACTGTTTTCTTGTTTCCATTGCGGGAGCAATTGTTCCAGGACGGCCGAATGTTACAACAGCCTGCTCACAGCGTGCCACCCTAGCCAGCCAATGACAGCTAACCATAACCATGCCACTCTAGCAAACCATAGCCATGCCACTCTAGCATACCATAGCCATGCCACTCTAGCCAGCCAATGACGGGCAACGACTCGCGAGCCAATCACAGTCAAGCGAAGACACCGCCATAACTACCGGATGCCTCCGGTGGGGATATCAGTCTATATAATGCCCTGTAAGCTCAGTTTCAAGGTCTTGTCGCGCTCGATTGTGAAACCTGTAAGTCGAGACTCTGTCCGAATAAAATAATGAATCAGTTCCTGTCTATTTTTTACCACTGTCGTTACACTTAATTGATTTTGATTTTCTTCATTTTGTAAGTAATTAGTATTCGTTATTGACCCAAAATTAATCCCAGAGCAAGCTGGTTTCAGACCCGTCAAGTCTTGCAGTAATCAGACCCTTAAGCTCGTACAACACCTTGAAGATGGATTTGAGGCGGGGAAGGTCACAGGTGCTGTGTTTGTGGACCTTTCAGCGGCTTACGATACAGTCAACCTCAAACGGCTGCTGTGGAAGGTGGAGACCTTAACAAGCGATCAGAGTTTTGTTCGAATACTCCGGGAACTTCTCCACAATCGCCGTTTTCAGGTCCACCTTCTTTTAGATAAAAGTCGCTGGAGGGCGCAGAAGAACGGCCTGCCCCAAGGTAGTGTCTTGGCACCACTTCTATTTAACATATATACCAACGACCAACCATCCAGCCCGAACACGTCCCGCTTCCTCTATGCAGATGACCTTGTCCTCACATCCCAAGCCACCACCTTCGAGGAGCTAGAGGTCCACTTATCAGGTGCTCTTGATGAATTAGGTGCGTACTACCTCGCTAATTCACTTAAACCGAATCCGAGCAAAACACAGTCTTGCGTTTTTCACCTTCGAAACAGAGAGGCTGGGCGCAGACTTAACATCGTCTGGGGTGGAGTGTCTATTGAGCACAGTGACTCCGAAATATCTTGGGGTTTCTCTGGACAGATCACTGACTTTCAGCAAAAACTGCAGTAACATCAAGCAGAAGGTGCACACCCGCAACAGTCTCTTACGGCGACTGGTTTCTTCAAAGTGGGGTGCTTCGCCTCATGTTTTGCGGACTACAGCGCTGGCGCTATCGTTTTCAGCTGGCGAGTTTGCGTGCCCCTTGTGGAGCCGCTCAGCCCATGCAAAGTCAGTGGATACAGCTCTAAACGAAACGTGCCGGATCATCACTGGTTGCCTTAAACCGACCCCGGTACCGATGCTGTACCCACTGGCAGGGATAGCGCCGCCTGAAGTTCGCAGAACAGTGGCAAGTTCCAGCGAAAGAGCCAAAATGGCTTCAGACACACGACACCCATTACACCTAAACAGCCTTGTATCGCAAAGGCTGAAAAGCCGAAACAGCTTTATGAAATGTGTCGCCCCACTCACTGGCGAGCGGTCTACGGAAAGATTAAAGCTGTGGCAGGATAGTGCATCCTTACCTTACCCATTTGTTTCACCTGCTGAACATCTCCCACCTGGACAAGAGTTGCCGTGGCTGACCTGGAAATCTTTAAACAGACTCCGGACCCAGGTCGGTCGCAGCAAAGAAAACCTGCTGAGGTGGAGACACATAAATGACTGCACTGGAGTGTAAATGTGGTGCTGTCCCTCAAACAATGGGGCACTTAATATCGTGTCCTGCCTGTCCTGCTAAATGTTCACTGCAGGAACTGATGGACGCTACCGATAGCGCCAAACTAGTAGCCCAATTTTGGGCCGACACAATTTAGATTGTCATCGACACGCTAAGAAGAAGAAGTATTAACCTAACCTAACCCACCAATAATGTTCTTTTTTCCATAAAACTATAACTACCGCCACTGAAATCAACAGTAGTTACTCTGGCGACATGGTGTCGACCGACGACTGAAGCGAGAATCGCGTGTAGCGAAATCATGTGTAGACAGACAACGTTACTAACTAAAGTTCCATGCTGACTTTCAACACGTTGAGTAACAGGTTGTGCTGTTGTCCTAGTGGATACGAGGCTTTAGAATATAATCATTAAACCTGCAATCCCCGAAAGGTTAGGCAAAGGTGACCTAATAGTACAACCTACCCACATTTCGCCAGTTATGCTAGCCCCATATGTTACAGGGGCGAGCCTATTGCCATCAACCGGGCACAAACTCAGAGTCCATGGCTGCTACGATATTCCTGGTAGAAAAACCCAATAACACTTTAAATAAGCGTGTGAGTGTAGTCCGTCGCTGTAGGCTCCAAGGAAGCGAGTCACCGGCGGCGGTCGGGTCGGCGCCCCGCACCTCAGGTCGCTTGCTGCGCAGGATCACGTCGCTTGCTCGTGCCATCCGCGTGTGACTGTTGGGTTCGATTCCCAACAACTGCACAGCGACCACAAGAGTAGCAACGCAGTGAGGCATTAAGTTTTAATCACAGGTTTTAATAGTATGTAGGTACTTATCTAGAACTAATAAATATTTATAGGTACATATTTGCCATCGTGGTGAAAAGATGAACCCATTAGGCAAACGCGTGGTTGTGTTTAGGGTTCAACACATTTAACTTTATTCCATAAATACGCGAAGAGGAAGAATGGATAATTCAATAATTTGTAAAGCTACGTAGTGTGTACTTAACTCCCATATGGCATCACATCTACTAGCACGGAATCGTACTTTTTCTATGCTCCTATGAACTTTGAAAGACTCGTGAGTTCTCACGTTTCTCTCTCAAAGCTCTGGCAGCCCCCATGATATTTATTACATATTTTTAATAAAACCTCTGTAAATATACCTATGATTATTGCGACAGTAGAAGAAGAAGGTCAATGGTACCTTTAAAAAAACAACATGACATGTTTTTGATTTCTGTCTGCTACCTTATCAAACTTGAACACTGCAACTATTGATAGACAATATTTTCATTTATTTTATCTTAATTTATCATAGAGCGTATTTTCAATTATCTACTGTTCTTCAGTCAATTCAGCTGAAAGAGAATTGTAAACGTAATTTAGTGCTAAAAGGTATCAGGTAAGGAACGGAACTTGTTATCATACTTATGTGAAAATCTAATAAATAAATCTAATAAACTTTCAGCAATTTGTCAAAGTCAAACGTCGTTTTTACCCTACAAACGCCACTAGGTCATGGAGGTAATTTATAACCTGAAAAACTAGTATTTACAAAAACAGCTGTGCAAATTTTGGAACTTTGACCCGCAATATCTCCGTAACTAGGGGGTCCCCACTGCGATCATGTTTTGGTTCTAGACCATACGTCAAGAACCAAAAAAATATTGCAGTGGTGGGGCGAACAAATGCCCTTCGTTTGGGATAAGGGTACTTTTACACCCTTTATAGACTTACCGCGTAAAATGAGAGATGCTTATAAACTGGTTTTACATAGAGGTAACTAAAATAAATGAATGATATGAAAGAGAAAGGAGTAAATCCCATCATGACGTCTTACATGGGAGAAAGGAAAAAGACAACGTGTTGCACCGACCCCAAATATAATGGGTCCGTGGGTTACGCCCCCGGTGTGTTTTGCCCCCGTGGTGGAAGCCCCCGATTTTAAATTAAGTTATTATAGTTGATTTCGCCGAAATAAAAATATTTTTTACTAGATACAGACGATGAAAAAAGTGTTTCGGAACCAAATACGTAGACAAACTTACTAAATAAGTATTCTAACTAACACAATATTGGATACTATAAACATGCTACAAGGATATTCACTTTATTACTATATTACAATTATTAACTTTAGATGCATTACTTTGTACTTTGTCTAAACGAGGCGCCCGTGCCCGGCCAAACTGGTTTTACACAATAGCCAGATCGAATTCTAAAAGAAAGAGATAGGTAGTCAAAGAAAGGGAAAGATAGGGTTGAAAACAATAGAGTCCAGGGTGACGGACAGTGAAAATAGCAAACATAGCGATGGGCACTATTTCTATCCCTTTCCCACATAGTTGCAATATGTTACTGATAAGAAAGTTTAGTCGGTCATGTTAACTCAAAATGGCAAGTCCAGGTCCTTCACGGGGTTTAGCACAAACCAATTACAAAATAATTTCAAATAAACTAGGTGGAAGAACGTTACTACATGTCGGATTTGCTTATAATCTTCATAGGAAAAATAATAAATCGAGTGTGTGGACATGCGTAAATAAAAGACATGGCAAGTGTAGTGGTTCTATAAAATTAAGTGAGGAAAGTGACAATGTACAAATCCAAAAGTGTCATAATGCTGAGTGTCAACCTAACTTAATGAAAAATGAAGTTAGAGTTGTTATGGAAAAATTAAAAAAGGAAGTGAAAACGAGTTTCTCGAGCTCTATACAACAAAAATTTGAAACAAAATTTGCCGAGTTAAAAAACACAGACACAGCCTTCGATGAATACATACCCAAATTCAATAATATCAAGCAACAGTTATACAACTCTCGAAAGAAAGCCTTAAATGTAGAAAAGACACAGTTTCGTAATCCAGCTGAAGTCATTATACCTGAGATTTTTCAAAAATATCTATTAGTTGATTACTGTGAGAACGACAACAGAATTATAGTATTCGTATCAGCACAGGCTTTAAAACACATCAAAAATATACAACACTACTTCGGGGATGGTACATTTGATTGTTGTCCAGGTCCATTTTACCAAATATTTACCATTCATGGAGATATGGGAAGTGATGCACAAGCAACCAATATTGTGCCTATATTTTATGTGCTACTAGTTAATAAAGAAAAAAGTACATATGAAGTCATGTTTAAAAAAATTAAAGAAGCTGTGCCGGACTTCAGCCCCATGAAATTCACTGTAGATTTTGAATTAGCTACAATGCTGGCAATAAAAGAGGTATTGCCAGCGGTCACAATACATGGCTGTAATGTTCACTTCCAAAGAGCCATTTACAGAAAAGCGAAGTCTTTAGGTTTATTGGCACACGAAGAAACAACATTGTATGTGAAACTGTGCACCTGTCTAGCATTTCTTCCTAAAGAAGATATAGAAGATGGTTGGCTTTCCGTAATGGAAAACAGGTAATTTTAATTTTCATTTTATTTTAAAGTTTTAACAGCTCATAGATTGTTTTTATAAGTACGCAAAAATAAAAATAATGCTTAGGTATATACGACATGTCATATATATCATAATTTTTGTTTTCAGTATTCCCGATGAAAAAGTCACCCAATTCAACGATTATTTCGTTGAACAATGGTTTGAGCCTCCGGGGATGATCTCAAAGTGGTGTTGCTATAAAGAACGACATAGAACCACAAATTTAGTGGAGGCCTGGAATCAACGGCTTCAGTGCTATCTGGGCCGAAAACCATCATTATTATCGTTTTTGGAAATTATAACAACTGATATTTCTACGTATAGCACAGGTCAAGTGAGGTAAAATGCTGATTACTTACATAACGCTTAATATATCAGTAATTCATTTTTTTTACTCTTAGTAAATAATCTTTATCTTATACTTTCAGATTACGAAGAAATGACAGTCCTATATGTAAAAGGAAAAAATCTTCAATAATCAATGACAAACTCATTGCTAAGCTGACAGACAAATATGAAAAGAAACAAATTACAATTATGGAGTTTTTGGAACAAATCCGTCCGTATGTGCAAGTCAAGCAAAAATAATCACCTACTTACTTAGCTTAAAAATAATGATTTTGCATGTTTATTGTTACATAATTACTACATTTTAATTTTATATCTATATCAATGTTGTAACCTCCATAGTCACTGCATATAAATGACTTAAATTACATAATTTAATTACAAATTTCAAATCATCCTAATATTTTTACTATGTTTTTCTTCTTTTGTTACTTTTGTTATCTGTGATTTTAAATGTTAATTGTTTTTATTATATTTTAGTGTTTGAACATTCTGTTACCAATCTTCTAAATATTTAAGTAGATGCCTACCTATATACTTAGTACGTAAATAGTATATAAGTACTTAAAATAATCCTAATTTTAAACTGTGATTTTTAATTTCGTATCTGTGATTTTGCATGTTATTGTTGCTTTATTTTAATGTTTGGTTTTATTTGTTATCAAAGTTGTATTTACGTAGATACCTATTATTATTTATTAGACATTTAATTTAATTTTTATTACATATTAAGTACCTACGTATTACCTATTATTACCCATTAGTACCTATTATTAGATAAGCAAACGTTTGTTACACCGACATTGTTAATAAAGATTTATAATAATAAACTATGATTTTGATTTTAATAATGAACCATGACTTAGACATTTTTTATAATAGGTTACACTTTGCTATCTGACTGTACTTTTGATAAAAATATTTAACTAATAAATATTATAGTACTAAAACGAAATCGGGGGCTTCCACCACGGGGGCAAAACACACTGGGGGCGTAACCTACGGACCCAATATAATGGGTTAAGGATCGGAAGATAATATAGGTAACTTGTTTACTCTCCGGCCGTACCTGCTGCTGCGGGTCAATACCAACTCGGCCTAGTGCATGGGAGGTGCACTTGGTCGTATGGACTATTACTGTCGACGCCATCATAGCATACTTTTTATCTGTACTAATATTATAAAGCTGAAGAGTTTGTTTCTTTGAACGCGATAAACTCAGGAACTGCTGCTTGGAATTGAAAAAATCTTTTTGTGGTAGATAGTCGAAGAAGGTTATAAGCTGCATAATATTGTGACGCAGACGAAGTTGCGTGGGTCAGCTAGTCTTCTATACTTATAAAATCATTTGTACTGTACTGAGTATCAACAAACAGCTCAAACCATTGGACGAATCAGGGTCAAATGTAACACACAGATAACTATTATGACGCATCGGCATCAGCTTCTTTTTTTTGTTTTTTTTGGCGGGTGGAAAATCATTGAATAACCCCTCCCGCTCTTGGGCAGCGCGAAAGGGAGTGTCGGACTTCTACTGACTAAACACCACCCATGTTCCTTCTTAGCCCTCTATGTCGAGGCCCCGATAACTAATGTACAACCCGCGGCCCCGACGGGACGTAGGCATCAGCTGAGAAAGCATTTTGATAATTCAATCGTAAAGCTGGTCAAATAGAGATTGGTTTATGAATATCCATGTCTGAGGCAGGCGAGTCTACTTTCACTTATGAGATGTGGTGTACCTTATCATTGCTTTACTCAATAAGTCAAAGAAATGCCCCCTTTATAAATAACTAGCGGACGTCTCGCGGTTTCCCGCGTAGTTCCCGTTCCCGTGGGAATACAGAGATAAAAAAAAACCCTAGGTATGTTACCTACTCAGGGTGAACGTAGCTATTTAATAGTGAAAGAGTTTTTGAAATCGGCACCGTAGTTTTTGAGTTTATTCATTCATTACAAACATACAAAAATACAAATATTTCCTCTATATAATATTAGTGTACATTTATAATGTTTCAGTTACTGCAACCATGTGCAGAACATGCCGCGTCGTGGTACAAACCATTATATGTATGTTACAAATGCTGATTAGGATATTCATGACCATTCTAATGATGATAGAAAACCTGATCAAATTAATCTTAAACACAATATACAACTTTATATCAATAATGGTACAGATGATATCTATTATACCGTTGTGCCTAGTATTTATAATAACCTCCAGGATGAAATGTCTAATGTGTAGTGGCACTTGCGCCTGTCCGGGCCAAAGAAGTGGTGGTTGCGACTGTTTTATGTCCATAATCGCCTTGGTCATCATTTATTATGTGATGAAACACTATGGGTACACCGATAAACTATTTGCAAAACTTGGTTATAAAAAAGACACAAAGAGTGGTAAAACAGGCTAATTAGAATTATGAAGAACAGGGTGAACAGGTGTTGTTCATCCTCCTTTGTAAAGATTGAATTCTTCTAGCAGACAACACCCGCCACAACTGGTTCACACGATGCTGGGTATTTTTTTTCAAAGTTTCTTTTGGATGATGTAGGCCCTCGCCCACGGCGAATTTTTCCTTAATCGCTATCGTTACTGACATGCGTTACTTTTTTGGGCGATGGCAAACAGCTAGCGATCGTATCGTGACTGTATCGATGCGAACGCGCGACAGCATCGCTGCAAAAAGTCGACGTGGCCGAGGGGTCTAAAGGACACTACATCATACGTAGAAGATACCTTCCTGTGTTTAAAGGCCTGTTTCACGATATTTTATTTTATTTTATTTTTATTTTTATTTTATTGTGTTTGGGTGGCTTACAGCTAACAATACAAACATTTATAGTGAGGTAATCAACGACAAGCCATTTACAAGCCTCCACAGTTAGCAATAAACTATTGTTGCACAAACTAATATCTAAGCATAATATCAAGAAATAAGATTAATATAACAAGAACATAAGTAGACAAACAATATAAATTTAACGTATACTATTGAAATTCATTACAAACAACAGAGCTTTTAGCCAGGGCAGTAGTAATTGTCACTAAGCTGCTTGCAAACAAATCAATTGAGGGGTGTTCGTTCATTACAAGTTGGTTAAATGCTTTAGTTGAGCGAAGCAAAAATGAATTGCTACGGTAAACTGTGCGGGCGTAAGGAGCACGAAGTAGATTTCTCAAGCGCGAATGCCGAGGTGGAACATTCAGGGATAGCTTAGAAAGAAGTTCAGGACATTCGATCCTTGATTGTGCTATTTTCACTAGGAACCGTATGTCAGATATATTTCTCCGAGTTACAAGTGGAAGTAAGTGGAATCGAACGCATCGTTCCTTGTAACTCAGGTAAGGGATTTTAAATTTATAACCTAAGTATCTCGTGAATTTCCTTTGTATTCGTTCCAATCTGTCTGAATGCACTGCATAATTCGGATTCCAAATTTGACTGCCATATTCAAGGTGACTGCGGACGTAAGCACAATACAGGATTTTCAGGGTTTTCATTCTCTTAAACGAACTGGCATTACGGATAATGAATCCCAGGGCTTTGGACGCCTTTTTGGCGATATGGTCGACATGATACTCAAAGGTAAGCTTACTGTCCAGAAAAATACCTAGATCTCTGGTGACATGAGTTCGAGATAAAGGCTGATTTGCGATTGAGTAATTAAATATTATTGATAGGTTTTTCCGGGCAAAGGTAATAACTAAGCATTTAGATATATTAAGATCTAATTTATTTATTTTACAATAGTTATCTAATCTAGTTAAGTCTTCCTGCAAAAGTATAGCGTCATTTTGACTCTTAACTGATATAAAGATTTTCATGTCATCTGCAAACATTAAGTGTTTAGAATGTTTGAAACACCCGCTGATGTCGATTATAAAAAGAACGAATAATAGTGGCCCCAACAGGGAACCCTGAGGCACACCAGAGGGAATGGTTGACCAGGAGGATATAAAGCCACTGAGGACCACTGCTTGTGTTCTATTTTGTACATAAGACGAGAACCATCTATATAGGTCGCCTCTAATGCCCAAGTCGAAAAGCTTTCTCAGCAGAATGTCGTGGTCGATTCTGTCGAACGCCTTGCTGTAGTCGGTGTAGATTGCATCGACCTGGGATCCATTATCCATATGCTCAGTAATAAAATCCGTGAAAAGGACCAGGTTGGATACTGTAGACCTTCCTTTCAGAAACCCGTGTTGTTGAGGACTCAAGCTAGAAACTACACTGCTGTACAACTGATTATAGACTATGCGCTCCAATACTTTAGCTAGTAGACAAAGTTTTGAGATTGGCCTATAATTTTCAATTTTATCTTTAGCACCCTTTTTATGGATAGGTGATATAAAAGCTGATTTCCAAACAGAAGGCACAATGCCTTCAGATATTGACCTTTTAAATAAAAGTGATACAGGTAAAGCTAATTCCTCAGCGCACTTAACTATGAACACAGCAGGCAAGGCATCTGGGCCGGCAGATTTGGTTAAGTCCAGAGATTTTAAATATTTAAGAACAGCCACTATATCAATTTCAATCGTACTCAAATCACAGTTGGAAGGACAGCCCGTCGAACCACAGTTGGGACTTGCAGAAGATGCGTCTAAGAAGGTTGTTTGGAAGTAATTAGAAAAAAGTTCACAAATTTCTTCTCCCGAGTCACTTCTCCTATTACCATATGACATACTCGACGGAAAATTGCTGTTCATGCGTTTGCTTTTGACATATGACCAGAATAGTTTTGGGCTAGTACCTATTGAGGACTCGATTTTAGACATGTAGGCCTTATAACAAAGCTGTTCTATATCGTTGGCTCTATCACGAAGCAATTGATATGATAAGCGATCAGAAATGTTGCCATAGACTTTAAATTTGGTATAGTATTTAAACTTTTTTTTAAGTATCTTAATGAGCGCCGAGTTATACCAAGGTGGATATTTAAAGAATTTGCACAGACGCTGAGGGACGTGTTTGTCTCTGATTTCGAATAACGTTGAATAAAAATTCCTGACAGCCTCATCAACAGTACCATTCAATATTATGTCATCCCAGTTAGTGCCTCGTAGGTCAGATCTAATAAGTTCGTAGTTGCCTTTGTTATATTGATGCACCAAGCGCGCACTGACGTTGAGTGACTGAGGTTGCACAGTAGCAAACTGAATCAACAACGCAGGGTGATATGAATCCTCGATAGTTAGGGGTTCTAAACATGCCGAGACTTTGACGGGAGTATTTGCGAGGACTAGATCTAGAATTTTACCGTGCTTGTTATTAATAAGATTAAATTGCTTTAGGTTACAAAAATCAATGGTATCAACAAAATGAGTAAACAAGCTAGATTGGGGCACGATAGGTCTAATTCCATCATTGGAGGCCGTCCAAGTAATGGAGCTCATATTAAAGTCTCCAAGAATAATAAATTTATCTTCAGGGTGGTTATTCACTACGTCCGAAAGATTTTCTAAATAAGCATTTAACTGACTAGCGAAACTATTGCCTAAATTCTGTTCACACAGATAGAGAGTACATATGTTAAGTCGGTAGGTACGTTTATCACAGGTTCTTAATTGAATAGAAATCCAAATGTCTTCCACACTAGATTGCCAGTCAACATTCTCAACTACAGCAAGTTCACGACGAACCGCCACCAGCACGCCGCCACCACGCGTCTGAGCTGTGGCCGCGTAGTCACGGTCACGCCGCCACACTAGGTACTTATCGTCAAAAAGTTCACTATCTAATATCCCATCAACGAGCCAGGTCTCAGTTAGAGTGATTACATCATAGTTACATTTTGCTAAATTCCTGTAAAAGTTTATCGACTTCGTCCGCAGTCCCCGAACATTCTGATGATAGATTTTTAATTCATACACTATAGAACGTTATACCTATAAATAAGTAGTTCATTACATAAGTGAGTATATAATGCATGACAGATCCGAATAATATGACAGAATTTCGTTTCCCATCAAAAAATATATATACTATATAAAAATCAAAGCTCGATCTACAGCCCAGAAACACAAACATTATGAATACTTTACGTTTTAATTTATAAAAACTATTGGTACATGCGCAAGTGTTCGTTGTTGATAGGTCGGAAAAAAGCTCTAAATGTTTGTTCATAGCAATATAAATACCCAGACAGTTAATATTTATCTCCAGACTCAAAACACAAAGCTTGAACAACAAGCATTTAAAATGAACAGAAAACATCTCAACACCCATCAAAACATATTTGTTAGCAAGCCAATGAACATATCTATAATAGCAATATAATACATATTTCGGCACAAAAGAAATCGGAGCGTAAACAAAGCGAGTATGGTCAAATGGACTTTGGACTGAGATAAGCAAGTAGGCGCATTCAATGTTTCGCACGCTGCTAATTAGTGACACTTTCAATAGTCCTATAAGTTTTAGAGTATTATTTGTAAAGCATAGCAAAGATGAGATGATTTTAACATTATGATACGCACAAGCAGCGTTGAAATTAGGCGTTAAATAAAAATAGACAAATTTGTAGAAATAGACTAATGTATTTTCTGTAGGTCCCGTTCTGTTGCAACGATGAAAGTCTTGGAGGTGGCATCTCGTTTTACAAAAATCTTCATATGTTTCACCCACACATATTGGAAGTTTTTTTCCTTGGCAAGGGATTTAGTTTGCGAAAGTAACATTTTGTTCTTTATAGTAAGATGATCATTGACAAAAACCCTTCCTGAACCAGTGATTCCAATATGTTCGGGAAGTATATCTGAATAGGTAGTCATTTCTCACCGATTAATTTTCAGAAATATAACAGAATTTGTATCAAATTACCTGCGGTAAATTAACGGGCACTTAATCGTATATAGGTGGTGATTGAGGCCCTTACTGTCTGTCGCCTATCTCTGAGTACCGCAGTTAGTTTGACTAGGCCATAAAATTCGAAATTCTCAACTTTTTTTTATTTATAGTGTTCATCTTGATAATTATTTGTTTTAAGTAGTAAATTAGTTCCTACTTAATGCTAGGTAGTTTTAAATCAAACAATTTAATATGAATGTACTTAGTTTGTTTGATTGTATTTATCGATTTTAATATATTAATATTGTTTGTAATATCTACTTAGCGTGTTTTATTTCGAAGGTAGGTTCGTAGTTCGTACACGAATAGCATAATGCATTTTGCAGCCTATCCTTATCCTGTCATATCCTAACTAAATTATATACACTTAGGCCTAGAATTTACCAATGTGGACACGTGCTAAGGTATGCGAAGCGTAGATGAGAGGACTTGGTTAGGAGCTAGGCCGTATTCACAGAGGCTGTGCAAAGATGCGTAGGTTGGTAGATGTCACATGTCTTCGAATAGTTTGTTTTTTTGTTTTCTCATGATGTTTTCCTTCACCGTTTTGAGAGCAGCGGTGATGATATAAATTACACATAGTAATGCGCCTGCCTGGGTTTGAACCCACGACCTACTGATCGTAAAAGCCGCGGTCGTCGACACCAATAGGCCACCTCTGCTCTCTCTCTCTACGTTATTTGAAAGTTTTTAATATAAAAGAAAATCGTAGTTTATAGGGTTTTTTAATTTCACTAGTAGTGTAACGTGGACAACACTAGTTAGGTATAAACGGTGTGGAAAATGCAGTGGTGTGACAAACGAGAATAAAATTCCTGTTAGTCACACTGGTGTGACAATCTCGTGTGACTACGAGTCGGCAATGATGTATATGACCAATAGTATATTCTCAATATTTTATGGCTAACCCGCTACGAAATGGATCTTTTTATTATGGTTCTGTACCCAAAGGGTGAAATTGGAAATGGACATAAAAGTATTGCCAACTTGATCCAACTGATGCGTCTTTATTAGTGGTCAGGGTCACACACTAAATACCGCCCCAATCCAGCGTCTGTGTAGGGATACAAGGTCTAGGGTCCGTTCACACTTTGTTCACACAGGCTCGGAGAGGAGAGCAGATTTTTATCACGATTAAAACAGAGTTCTGAATAATTGTTCTATGGGTTATTTTTACATGTCACTTCTGAGAGAAATCTAACACGCTTAGTTTGAAATAATAAAAGGATCGAGCCAACCGGCTGCCTCTGATGACGTACTCTTCTGCACTCGACCGGCCGACCGACGCGACGATCCGTATTCAGTATAACCAGACCTCATTTTGTCTGAGTTTCCCGTACAATAAGAGATCAGCTTTATTTAGTATTCATAGCATGATTCCTGGAGCCATTTCCCCTCTGCAAGATATGCGCCACCTCCTATCCTTCCCATCCTGCACAACCACTTGCACCTTCCAGGACTTACTAGAAGCTATAGAGCCTTGCAGATGGCTACACACTAAGTAGTCTAATAGAATTTTGAGCTCATCAACACGTAAAGAAAAAGAAGCATGACTCAAAGGTGGTTGGCTTGAAAGACCGGTCAATATAATAAAACCTTACATCTTTAACCGAATCTCTAATAATCCCATAGAGACACCAAAAGAAATAAACCAATATCTTTTGACAGATTATTAATCAAATCGTATGTCTTTAGACATATTATTTTTATATTTATTTTTATATGTGTATTTTAGTTATTAACTGACGTAATAAAGTCCTGCAAACCGATGAGACGAACCGGAATTATTCTTTCCAAATTTCAACAAAAAGCGACCAGGTAATATGTTAAATGATATTCACTGAAATACCAACCCACACTGCCTGGTAAACTAAGACCCTCTCTCAGACCTGGGCTTATTATAGACAATAATGTTAGTAAAATGTTTTGCGTTAGTAAACTAGACATCAGCGGGTCTAAAATGGCCGTTTTATCAGAATCCACTCAGAATCTTAGTATGAATCACGTTAAAATTTCACATTCTTAAAATGGACTTAATGTCTATAACTATAAAGTTCATTTTAAGAATTTTAAATTTTTAACGTGATTCATATTACGATTCTGTTAAAGCGGCCATTTTAGACACCCTGTTAATTCCCTATGAGACAGAAATTCCCTTGAAAAACCGCCACTACTTTAGACGCAAGGCCTGTTGCAGAACATTTCCTCAAAACTAACATACATATCATAACATCACGCTTGTAATCCCCGAAGGGTTAAGCTGAGGTCCACTTAATAGAATAGGTATTAGCTACCCATATTTTCAGTTCGTTTATAATAAGTCCTACATAATAGGGGTCGAGCCTATTGACATCAACTGGACACAAATCCTGATTCCGTGACTGCTAGTTAGTAATAACCGACTGAAAAACCCGATAACACTATACTTTTTTTTATAAAACTTTGGCCCACACTAGGTATTTCCCCTATATCGTGGGTGCGTTTACAAACATTTAAACTCACGTACACAAACACACCCAGAGCCGAAACAACTATCTATAGGCCATACAAATATTTGTTCCGTGCGGGGATCGAACCCGCGCCACGCAGCGCAGCAGTCCAATCCCTCAGCCACTGCGTCAACCAAATCCTTCTACACACTGCCAAAACTTACTTGTTGAATGGAAAATTTAATCGTTTTTAAACCATACAATGTATTTGTTCCAGGAACTTCATAAATCATGTGTCGCACAGCACACGCGGTCCTCTCAACCGTAATATGCGGCATACAAATGTTAGTGAGGGTCTTCATGACCGTGATCCTCATGATTGAAAACGTCATAAGAATGCTCCTGCAAACATTCTACAACTTCATATCATTCGTGCTGCAAATGATATCTCTCATACCAATATGTTTTGTCTTCCTCCTAACGGCCAGGCTTAAATGTTTTATGTGCGGTGGAGGGGGGCCTTGCCCAGTCGGAGCAAGAGGCGGTACCTGCGATTGCGTTATGTCTTTTATAGCTGTCCTTATCATATTCCTGATATTCAGAGCCACTGGAGTCCTCGACAAGGTATTCTATAGTCTAGGCTACGCTAAAGCTGAACCACTACCTCCATCAATGAGGTTTATTCCAACGCCCGGTGAATTGACAGAGTGCTCGAGAAATGAAACCTCACCGAATAGCACTGCGACTACTATGGCTATGAGCGATTGGATTGAGAAGTATAGTCATCTGTTCACAAAGGGCAGGCGCCTGGGAGAGAGAGATGAACTAAGTACGTATCCATGGGATCTGTGGACAGATAGTTCAACGATTAACTACTTGGATGGAGGTCAAACAGCATCGAATTGGACGACAGTATATTATTATTTAGTTTAAATTAAAAATATCGGTTTCAAACTTTTTTTTTATTAACTTGATGCCTTTATTGAGCTATTGCTTATTCAACATAATTATGGAGAAAGAAGCAAAGATTTTAAATGATTATTTCTAAAGAACTCATCTAGAATTGTAATAGAAGATATTTTTGGAATGCAAAATAATGACATGTATAGTAACTATTAGCAAAATAGGTATTTTCCGGAAGCTTGATGTGCTGGCGTTGCTTTCCCAACGAGACCGTGTTTTGAGCCTTTTGGTAGCGATACTGTCGCACCTTTACGAAACGCGCTATATCATCGCTACAAAAACTCACCGTGGGCGAGGGGCCTTAAGAAGACAACAGGAGCTAAACACGAGTTATAAAATGCGTTAAAGTATATGATTCACTGCATTAAACAAAAAAAAAATGATGTTCCTCAGGAATATATGCTAGTGACATAGTGTTTTGAAAACATAATACAGCTAATTTTATTCTATAGAAAAAAATCGCAAAGATATCTCTAAAAAAATATTTTAACGAGTAAAGAGTATGTGGTAAAAACCATACTAAAATACGTGATCGTTCTAATACTTTGGCAAATAATTCTACAAGCAACATACTCAAGGTCATAGTGTTTTATTTTTTTAGTCCAATCGATAGTTTTTTTTGTCAATACAAAATCGGGCTGGACAGTCCTTTATTACGAGTGTGTATTGCGAGGAAGCGTTTCGCGGTCGCGGGGAGTGATGCAAGGTCCACCTAGTTGCTCAAGGTCGCTGGCATTTATTATAGTCGCCTTAAGGTGGAAGCTCACATCTGGCCCGCGAAATTCTAATTTTCTTACGTTTTTGGCAATTTGCAGGCCAGTGCTTGGTTGTATGTTTATGAAAATTTGATTTGCGACTGTAAGACGTATGAAGTTACCGAATTATAACCATCAAAATTATCAATACAACCCTCCAAGTTCATTTTCATGTCAAGATTGATTTTTGCATGTAAAAGTCATTCTTTAGTAATTTAGTCGTCGTTCTTTAGTAGTTAGTAATTTTGATGGTTATAATTCGGTAACTTCATACGTCTTACAGTCGCAAATCAAATTTTCATAAACATACAACCAAGCAATGGCCTGCAAATTGCCAAAAACGTAAGAAAATTAGAATTTCGCGGGCCAGATGTGAGCTTCCACCTTAAGCAAAACAGTGCCAGTATCTCTTGTGTTTCTACTTATAATTGCCGTACTTATAGGTACTAACTGTGAGTTATAGAACAAAATAACAACGTGTTGAGTGTTCCACTTTACTGACCATCTCTTTTTTTATCTAATTTTTAACTTCGCAATAATATATTGATAATTTTTTACTAAATATTCCTCGATTTTTGGTAAGTTTGAAGAGAGGATCACTCAATCCACATGCATTTTAACAAAATGTGCATACAGTGTGATTCTTTATAATGTGCACATATCGAAATGAGGGAATCTATGCTTAATTTTATCGATGGAAAAAATATTTAAAAAAATCTAAATATTTTTTAATATTTTTTATGGAATTTTCAAAAATGTTGTCCGCTGTTGTGACCCCAATGTAAACAAAACGGTGTAACTTTTAAACTAAATTATCTATCGCGATGAAACAATTTTATGTAAAACGTTATGAAAAAAAAAAGTTTTTTTGATCAAAAAACGTGTTTATTTTCAATTGAGGGTAGTTTTTTTCCACAATTTTCATTTTACGAGGACGCCTAATTGCTTCCAATCATTATGGAGTTTATTTCATCGCGATAGATAATTTAGTTTAAAAGTTACACCGTTTTGTTTACACTGGGGTCACAGTAGCAGACAAAATTTTTAAAAATTCCATATAAAATATTAAAAAATATTTAGATTTTTTTTAATAATTTTTCCGTCGATAAAATTAAGCATAGATTCCCCCATTTCGATATGTGCACATTATAAAGAATCACACTGTATATTACATGGAGCCCAACAAGCTTTAATACATGCTCTGAACTTTACAACCCAGTACCAACCAGTACTGGGTAATACGATATCCCTTGGAAATACTGGTTGTGTCCTCAATTCACCTGGGTGAAACCAATGGGTGAAATGAGGACACTAATGTCCGTTATTATTGTTGGATCGTCATCGTTGATTTATGCAACTACTATTTGCATTTGTATTATTTTAAATAGCTAATAACAAATAACAGATGAGATACAAGGATAATAAAATCTCAAAATACCAGGAGGCCAGGAAATATTAAGTAGGTACCTATTGTTAATAGGAATCTGAATCAAATTAAGACTCAAATATTTATTTTTCAAAGTAAAAGTAGCCAAAGTTACTCCTTATAACATCAGCTATCTGCCAGTAGAGAGAAGGGTCTAATATTGGTAGATAGCGTGTGTTGGTAGAAGTAACTGAGGTTCTTTTTTGTATTAGAAAAAAGGATTAGGGTTCAGCAAAACAATTTAATCCCTTGAAAGTGTTGATAAAATCCGTCTTAAATAGGGAAGTAATCTTTATAGAATAATTTCACGCGGAAGAAAGTCGCGGGCTGGTAAAGTATAAACAATGGGGACACCTTTTAGTATAATTATTTTACTCTTTGGCTGACACCTCATTTGTGGCTGTCACACGTTTGGTAGGTATTCTACTCTTTGGCTGACACTTAGTTAATAAAAAACACGTAATTTTTATAAAATAAATAAATGCACTAAACAATTAATAAAAATATTTTAAATCTAAGATAAAAATCGAAAAATAAAAAGTACTGCACCATTCCAAGTGATGTATTAAAAAAAGTTAAAATTTTAAAAAATATTGCCATTATAACTTTGAATTCAATTAAAGGGACTGAGTTGAAAGCAGAATGTGTTATGCATTGCTGGTCGTCCCAATTTTCTGCATTTTGCAGACTATATTACGAGTGGTCATGACATTAGTGCTTGCGTTAGAAGATATATTACGTATGACTATAATCACAGTACACAATATGGTCTCATCGATCCTCCACGCGCTGGGCATGATCCCAATGTGCATGCTCTTCTTATTTACAAAAAAATGTTGCAAATCCCCATCGGTGTCGTCCAAGCTAGGGTGCTACCCGCTGGGAATTAACTGCTCCTGTTGTATTTTGTTCATAACATTGATCATAGTCTTCTTTCTGGTCTACTTTTATACCAACCATGTGGAGGATTTCTTAGCAAATTTTGGCATCAAAACTCCATGTCTTTTTGGGAAAAATATGAACAATACCAAACTTCAAGAAGCAAATGAGAATAAATCTCATCGGAGGAATGTTAAATCAGAACATAGAAAAGTTAAAGGTTCACACGATTCTGTACACGGTGTTCATGAGGATAACAGCCACTCAACAAAATCTAGCAAATATGATAGAAAACCTCGCGCTGATATAAGACAAGAAATGAAAAACAACTTAGACTTTTCTTACATCGATCATTTTAAAGAAAAATTTAATAAATCCGCTAAAACAAATTTAACATACGTTACTATCGTAGTTGATGCAATTGTAGAAGAATCTGAAGATGATGACAAATTAAGAAAGTAATTTCCTGAAAAAAAAAATTAGGTGGCTTATGAAATTATTTAGAAATCGTGTTGTTGAAGAAGAAGTTGTAATGTTGATGTTTAATTAAGGAAATTGACTTTTTCTATTAAACGTTTAGTTTTGAATGTAGTATTTATTGTCAACAAAAGGTTTCAAACCACTTTTGGACAGAATCCCCAAAAGGGCGTGAGTTTATATGTGGTATGTATGTGTGGTCAAGCAATGGTCAACACGATTTAAGAGCAGCAACTTGCGATGACAAATCTTCATTTGATTCACGTTGTATTCAATTCACTACAACTAAATTTTGCCTAGTAAGGCTGCTGTTGCTGCTACTACAGATGCATGGAGAAATTCATGGACTTCCTTTTATTTCCGACACTATACATATGTAATTTCGCAAAAAATAATTCTTATGATGAACCCTTTCGACCGGTGTGATAAAGCTACAGGGTAATTTTTTTTCTCGTTTAGCGGGTCCTATTTTAACTACGGTATCTAATTATTTACAAATCTATCTGCCGCGCCCGCACTCAGAGTGATTTAATGAATACTTAGGCCATTACTTAGTAAAGGTATTGACAGTTTTGTCATACAAAAGTATGTCAAATCTTTACTAAGTGACAGCTTAAGTAATCATTAAATTTCGCTGAGTGCAGTTTAAATTGTTCTTTAAATTAAGGTACCTAATGTCTTCTTTCAGTGAAATGTTCCATCTACAATATTCAAGGTACTTTCCCTCCATGTGGCATAGCCGTGGGACGCCGGTTCGGAAAAAAAAAAAAAAATTGTTTATTAAATGACGGAGTTGACGTTTCTCCCCAACGTAGTCTTTTGTAACGAACCAAGCGTTTTTTTATTTTATTACGAAATTAGTAAAACATTTAAATGTAGTAGAACTATTTTAAAATCTAATTAATTCGACGGTCGAACAAATGAGAAAAAAAGTTCTCACTAGTTCGACGGTCGAACAGATGAGAAAAAAAATTCTCACTAGTTCGACGATCGAACTAATGAATCGAACTAATGGGAATGAACGTCAATTCCTGCCTTGTAATAACCCGATAATATTCTTACTGAGTTCCTTATCAAACGGTTCTGCGAGCGACAGAGGTCACGTGAGCGCGCTCATACGTATTTAGTTCTGAATTCTGTCACCCGAGCACCAGCTGATTTGGCGCTGTCTCTTGCTTTCTTTGTTGACATGAAAAATGTTGACAATTTTGTAATATTTTTAATTCTATAATGTATTTAATGTTTTTACTACAGTAGACACTACGTAGAGTGTAATTTTCCCGAAGGGTAGCCGATGGGAATCGAGTTATGGGCACGCTACGTCCGCTACGTATTATAATAATAATAATAAATAATAAACATAAACAATTTGTGTTACTAAATAGAACCTTAAGAGTAACCTCCCGTTGGAAAAAATGCGGAATATATTTTGTGAAAGTCTTTTAGTTTAAACAGCAGCGCTTGTAATTCTCTATCTCGAGATACATAAAGATTTACGAGTATGATTCTCGCGGTGCAACGAGTTTTGTAAGTCCAGATATATATATCTGATCTGACTTTCATTAGATACTACCGAAGCCGGTTTAGCAGTTCCAGTACGACCAGTTGGCAGTTTAAGGTAGCACTGAATAATCAGCCTTTAATGTTCCCACTGCTGGGACACAGGACTCGTCTCTATAAGAGGGCATAGACTATAATCCACCAAGCAGGAACCCTACATTGTTCGTGGTCCGACATGCACTTGGCCGGTTTTTTATTAATATTATTTTTTACCGTTGTCCATAATTTGATAGTCTGAATCTCTCATCAAATAACAGGGTCTGAATGTTTACTAAAACTTTGTCCATCCCCACCGACTTTGTATCTGGGACCTTATAAAGAACTAAAATAAATGTAAGAAGCTATCTTACATAAAGCTATCTTATAAGCTATCTTTTAAGATAGCTTCTTACATTTAATTTTACCGCCTGGATTGATAAGTGAGTCGAAGCGTCCGCGCTCCGACTGGGTGTGGTCTCTGTGTGTCATAAGTCGTGCTGGACTAAAGAGTTCTGCAATTTTTTGCAATATTCTGTTACTGGCTAAAATCGAAGAAAAAAGAAAACAAAATAACTATTACTTGGCGTTGCCACTCTGACAAGAAGCCATTGAAAAGATTTTTATCAAGATGAGATGACAAGAAATAAATATAATTTAGTGATAATTTATTTATAATCAATTCTAAATCGTATTGTAATGTGAATTTTCAGCAGTAACTTGATTCCTTTGCATAAGAGGGTTTCAATGATGGTATTACAAAATTAATTTTGATACCCTGTTGCAATGATAAATTGTTGTGAAGTCTACAATAGTTGGAGTGTTTGTTTGGTATGTATTTCATTTCTATAAACTTTTGTTCACCTACCACCAATTTTTCAAGGAGGGCCCTGATACCCAGTAGCATTGTGGAAGCTAGTTAGGCAGCCAACTCCATGTAAAATTAAGGAATAGACTAGTCAGATTCATTCAGATCATTAGGAGGTTTTTGCCTGTTTCACGTGTGGAAATCCCCCTGCGTCGGCCGGTGGAGGGTTCTGTCTAAATCACAAGATGATTCGATTATCCTCCTAAATTCTGGTTAGGGTACGAGGATAAATATACAAACTCTACAACGACTCCAGCAGCTTACTTACATTACTGAATATTGGTAGTAAAATGTATGTCCAACTAACGTAATGAATGTTCTTATTTTACAGGTAATGTGCGTGACGCGATTCGTGACGTTTGTTGTAAATTGATTTGTAGTAGTTTTGTAATGTATTGAAGTATAGTTTTGGAACGCAGTGTATTCTAACACTGCTAAATTATATTGAGAATGTGTTTACAGATCAAATTGATCTGTAAATAATTACACAATGGAACCATTCATGATACATCCTGGAAGCTGCTCTTGCACAGGTTGTGTATATAGGAGCAGATCTAAAGAACCCAATGTTCAACAATTATTACAAGATGGGTCCGATATTGACAAACTTTTTTTGGGTAAATTTCTACCGCTGCGAGAAAGAAAGTTGCTTGAAAGATTGATAAGAACTCGTGACGTATATGACGGCGTTCGACACCAATTGTTATGTGCAAGTGATCAGACAATTCCCAAACCTAAAAAGAGGAGACGGGACGAAGACCTTAGTCCTGAACAAAGTAGTGCGGTCCTAAAAATGGTTGACTTAGTCGATAGAGGGCAAATGGGACATGCAAATGAAAGCAAAGCAAAGTTAAGTAGCTGCTGTAGCTCGTGCTCTTGTAAATCTTTTAGGAAAATAAGAAAACGATTGTGTAAGCATAGAAAGCATCTTAAGAAACACAGACATATTATTGACTTAGTCGATCCCATTCCGGATCCCATTTGCCCTATGCAAATGGGATCTGCATATAAAGCAAAGTTAGATAGCTGTTGTAGCTGTTGTTCTTGTGAAACATTGATGAAAATTAGAAAACGAATGGAAAAGGAAGATAAAAAGCATCCTAAGGTACATAGACAGATTGTTACTTGTGAAGACATAGCTAAGTATTGTGAAGAAGCTGCTAAAAAAGGTAGAAAGCGACGGAAAAAACTAAGTACAAAAATTTCAAAATTAAGTTCAAGAATTGGATCAGCACGTCCTAAAATTAAAAAAAATCTATCTGAACCTACCGTAGTAAGCAAAGCAAGAACTTGTGTAAAAAGAATTCGATCAAAAAGAAAAAAAGATCAGTTCAAAGACAACTCAACGGAAATTGTGACCAGAGACCAAAAAACTAAAACTGATAAGGGTCATAGAAAAAAAATAAAAAAAGTTCAAAGTCGCAGTTTAGAAGACAGTGCGACAGAATTGAGAACACTCGCATCTAAAATAAAAAAAGATTCTTTAACATTATTTAAAGAAAGGATGCTGAAAAAACGACCTTATGATAAGAATAAACACGTAGAGTGTAGACCAGGAACATGTCAAGTAAGCACGTGTTCACTTGAAGAATGTTTTAAGAAGATTAAACCCAAAGGTGTAGGAGATACGAGAAGAAAACATCATCATCGCTATTCTGAGATAGGAACACACAAATCTCATATTTCAATGAAAATACGACCCAAAAACGTAAAAGTAAGAGACTCTCAGGTCGAAATAGCTAAAACGAAATCTTCGTCTTCATTAACTACGATACTTAAAACAAGAGATATGCCATCACTTTCGAAAACGGAATTACAAGGAAAAATTCCAGTTACACCAAAACCAGTGAAAGGAAAGCATGGAAAGGCACTGGCTAAATCAGCTGCTTCAATGACATCTATTCGAAAATTGAAGGAAAAAGCTCAATTAGCAACAGAAGATGAGAAAGTTGCACCTAAATTGAAATTCAAAGCAAAAAGACGGCATGTGGCACGAGATGAGGATTTAGAGAAGAATGTCCCGGTAGAAGTTTTAAGTAAATCTAAAATAACAACAAAACCTGCTACAAAATCTACTGCCTCGTTTACATCCGTCGCAAAAGAGAAAGCTTCAAAAGCTCGTTCTAAAAGTATTAAAACTTTAGAACGTCATGAAGGAGAATCCGCTTCTTCACCTTCGCGACACAAAACAAGCCGTAAAAAACCAAGACGTGAACCACTTCAGGATACGGATGAAACAGATATACAAGAACCAATAGAAAACGTAAAATCTAAAAAAACAAAACGAATGAATGCAACCCACGGAAGGAAGCTTCACCAAAAATACAAGCATAGCAAAACGCGATTTGCTAGTGCTTCACCTAAGGCTAGTAAACATTCACATTTGCGAGATTCTGCCAGTCAGGCATCTAAACCTCAAGGCAAAAACGTTTTGTCGAAATCAAAATCTCAAGGTAGATCTGCCTTAGCAAGCATGGAACGTTTAAAACGTAAATCGGTAGGAAGTGCCGCCTTTTCACAGAAAATAAGCTCTAGATCGCGCACTAAATCTAAAGAGAAACAATCGAAAAGTGCTGAAAACTTTACGAAACATTCTAAATATGTTTCGAGACAACCTCCTCTTGAAATAGAGGACAATAATATAGAATGCTATCCAAACAGACAAGCCGTTAAAATATCATCCAGTTTTAGTTTTAACATTGAATTTTATAAAGATAAATATCCTTGCGTAGTAGTCGATGAACAACCAGATTTTGAATCACAGCAGACCCCAAGACGCCGAAGGAAAATTAAACAAACACAGCATCGAAGAAAGTCAAAAGATGAAGCAACTGGAAATATCCACTCTCGGCATAATATGTCATCTCAATCGGGGTCAACACAATCATTTAAAAGTACCCAAGTTGCATATAAATTGAAACGATGCTTTTGTACTCAAAAACTGATTCAAACGAAAAAACATAAATTAAACTATGTCGAGTCGAAGAAGACAATGGCGTCTCTTGAAACTAAAGATCGCGATGTGGTAGCCCGCGAGATACGAACGCAAACTAAGCAATCAGGAATTGCTTACGTGGTGCCACCGACTACAGCAACCCAAGCCTCGCTCCTACCCTACGAGTGTGAACCAGACTTTTGCACACCTGGCGAGTGTAACCCATATGAATGCTTAGAGAGAATTAAACAACGCAATCGTCGGGCTGGTAAACACGTTTCAAGAGATACAAATACTAGTGATACCCCGAAAAAGTCCAAATTAGCTTCTACATCACACTCTGAATCTAAATCGACATCAAGCCAAGTACAGTCTGAGAGTAGAAAAATAGAACGAAAACGAAGACATACCCAGAGTTATGCCCACTCACCAAGAGTAAAGAGAGACCTAGAACCTAGGGTTTCATCTGAAAGATCGGGACAAAGACAAGCTGTGCGGATAGGTTCAAGTTTTAATTTCAACATTGAAATTTCCAAAACCAATATTAATGACCGAGTAACTGCTAATGCAATGATATATGATACGCCAATCCAAAGGAGACAAATGCGACCAAATGGAATAAAAGTATATAAACCTAGTGTTCGTCATGAGATTTCAGAAACAACCGGAAATGTTAAATCAAAGCAGACCCGTACCGAACCTTTTTTGCAAAGATGTCTTTGTACTCTAAAATTACTCAAAAAAAATAAAAATAAAGTAGAAAAACTTTCGCCTTGGCGGAATAGAGATGAATATGTTATGCACATGCAAAATGGAGCAGAAAACCGTTATAAACCTGAACGGTCAAAGTTTTTACCTTGTGAATGCGAACCTGGTTTATATGTTCCCAAAGAATATCATCCATATGATTGCGAAAAACATAATAATTTACGTCAAATTAAATTAAAGCATAAATATTCAAATAAATGTTTTCTTGGATGTCGACCATCATTTAGTAAAACATCGGGGACCACTTCTCAGAACACTCCGTTTCTTATTAGGAAGCCGCGACAGAAGGTAAACAAAATAAGTCGACACTACAAAGAAGTTAATATTACACCTGATCACTTTAAACAACGAGTAATGCGAGGTGGGTCACACTTGAGTTCGAAAATTGACAAGAGAAGACAAAATGTTATAACAACTGAAGACTGTGATCATAAACAAACCCGAAAGAAACAAAAATCAAACACAAAAGGATCTCAAGGAGCTGCGCATCTGGCCCACCATACACCAATAGATACTAAACCAAAACTGTCAGAAAAGAGAAGTTCAGTTATTTCCGTAATCAAAAAATGTTTCAGTATTTTGAAATTTCCTAAGAAAATGAACAAATTGGACCTGCGAAACAAAGCTGACGTATTTAGCGAAAGTGCGAGAACTTCGCATCCTTTAACAAGTTCTCAGATCAGCGAATATAAAAATTCTCGTGCCAGATCAAGTAAACTCCCTTACAATTCGAGCAGTCATGAATATTCTCGAAATTTCTGTATTCCCGGAATGACTACTCCATACGAGCACAATGAAGAAACTATGCGGCAAGATATTATTAAATTAGACCCATACGCCTACAGGAAAAAACTTAAAAGAAAATCGGTTATGAGTGTAACAAATGATTTGAGTGGTAGCACAAACGCTAGAAGTACTCAATCTAGAATATTAAAACATAGAATAAAAGAACACCAGAAATTGAGGAATAAACAAAGAGGTATGAAAGCTGCTCGTTCGTTTACACCGTCACGTCGACCAGTCTGTGAACGATCTAACCATAGTTTTAATAAGAAGAAATCGACAAATCGTTCCATACCCCCTATTCCGAATCCCACATTCAAAAATAGAGGTGAAAAGTTTAACACTGTATGTGACATTTCACCGATAAATAGAACGAAAAATCAACATTGCCTTTCACAAGAAAATAACTTGAGAAAAGAACGCAAGGCGTCGGACATAGGTATTTTACTCAAGAAATGCTTCTGTAAACTTGGTCTTAAAAAGAAAAACGTACCGGAACGTGATTTTCATTGGCAACAACCCATAATGACGCAATTTGTACAAGTTGAACGAAATATAAAAAAAAATAGATACAATGTAACAAAATCAGAATATACAGTTGCCAACAAGACATTGCATACAAGAGAACCTTTACAATCAAATATACAGGAAGGTCGTTATGTCCTTAAAGAAAACCTCATTGAGAGCCAAAATGGTATGGAAAACCCACGTTATAATGGTTGTCACCATTTGCCAAATAATTCATTTACAAGGCGAGGTCACATTAGATCTCAAATCGATATTAATTTTGATAAGATAAAAAACTTACTGAATATACAGAAGATTAATCCGTTTTATCAATCCTTTTATGCGTTAAATGTAAAGGTTTCTAAAAACCAATCGAATACTGAATCACGTAAAAACCGTAGTGATTGCGCACCTGGTCAATGCGATCCAGAAGACTGTAAACACAGAGTTAGGCGACTGAAACGGATGAAACATGCAAACGAAAAGATGTTTAAAACGTCGTCGAAACCTAAAACTGGCGACCCAGCATGTAAGGATATGCCAGACCCGGGTAAGTTTGAATGCTATAAAAGGTGTAAAGCAGAATTTGAAGGTAAAAAAGTAAAACCACCACCAGGCCCGGATAAACCCCTGATTCTAGGATCAGATTTCAAAGTTAGAGGGGGAGTTTACAAAGACACAAATCCATACAAAGATGGACATCGCCAAGCTGTTCGAATAGGATCAGATGCACGGGTTGACTTCGACTTTTTCAGAGAACCAACAAAACGAAATATTATTTTTACGGGTCCCATACCTGCGGCTCCCATACCTAAAGAAAGACAGATGATGGAACGATCTAGGAAAAGTTTTGGGCGTAAGTCTAAGCTTGAAGACACACAACCAATTAATGAAAATCAACAAAAGCCTTCAGGAATAAAACTTATGCTGAAACGGCTCAGCAGAGGCTCAGAAAAATCGCAAAGGTCTGCTAGAAGTGACATATACCAGAGGATTGATGAAAGGAATATATGTCGAGGTAAGTAAGTGAACCAGGTGTTTAGCGTAGCTTACTTATATCTTAATACCTTAAACAAACCCGTGCAACAATAGAGGATCAAGTGAATGAGGTTGTACATTTGGTAGCCTGTTACCAGGAGACTCAAGTCGACTCATAAGCCGCGATTTCACGTTTGTACCTAAATCATGATTATGCACTACGAGTACAGTATGAGCAAATTTACCAGGGTGTCATGATTCAATTGAAGATTAATCATTTATCAAGAAATGATTAATCTTTTACTAACTTACATTACTCATGTTACTCCTGTATTTGGTTCACGGGGTGCCCTATCCACCTCGGTGAGCGCCAGGACCAACCCAACGGGTAGATGAAACTACTTTTCCCCGTCAAAAGTCATCGATGCAAATGAGGAGAGAGTCAATTTATTAGTCCGTCGTAAAGGGTGAACTTGAAATCGCGACGTATAAATCATACCGGTGTTAAGGTTGGTAAAGATTCCTTCCTATCCATAACACTGGTGTGATGGTTGGAAAAAGAAATCCTCATTATCACACCAGTGTGACAGAGCGGTGTGAAGGTTGGTCAGGCGCCAAATAAATGCTACAAAAATGTGTTTATTACGAAGTATGAATGGTGCAAATAAGAATGATGTGCAAGGAGACAAAGTTCAAAGAGCCTGTTTCGATGTTTTCGGCGATGCGTAATAAAAAGATTCTAGTATACAAAATAAAGCCTTATTTATTCCTTTTTTAATAACTAGGTTTCGGGCCCACTGGTCTCAAAAAATTAAAGCAAAATGTTTCCCAAGTTGATTGGAGATCAACGCAAAAAAAATAATTACTTATTCAGACATGATTACAAATAGAAAGGATTACTAAGTATCCTGTTCACAACATACCCATTTTAGTATTTTTTATTTTCATTATTGATTAGACCAGGTTTTATGCTTGGCTAGTAAAATTATAGTTTTACTTATGGCGAGAAAATTGCAATTTGGATAACGGGGAAAATATTTTGTAAATAATTTAATCGTTGAAATAATATGATAAGCTAACAAGTATTTATTGATTTTGACGTTATTGATTCAAAGCGGCCAAATAATTCAAACTCCTTTACATAGTGGCCACTTAAATGAACGTAAACGAAGCATATAAGGATCGTAGTATGTAGCGTGCTTTAGTTTCCTGTGCCTGCCCTTATATGTATGTTTGTATTTTGTAACTTTAAGGTATAAAGGCTAATAAATGTCTCTGTCTTGGTTTTGCTACAGATCCTTCAAGGCACAGGTCTATTCCCAGACTTTCGATGCGAAGGGAAAGTTTGAAACAGAAATATGTTCAATGCAAGGAATGTGCACAACGGCAGGAGAAGCCAGCTCGTAAATCTACAGATAGAAATAATGTAACATTTTGTACTGACGTAAATTGTTTGGAATATTCCAAAGAAACAACGCAGAAGAGACCAAGTATTGCTTCTCGAATACTTGGACGAGGAGGCGATCAAGTTAAGTCTATGGCTAAGGTGATCCCAATACAAGGACAAGGAAAGGGAGAGGGCGATGTAGAAAATCAATATGGTATTACCTTTTTATATTTATCATCACTGTACAAGTAGGAAGCACTATGTCATTCGCTGTATACTTAATGTGTTTCATTTTATAGGTCCAGTTGAAGGAAGGAGAACCATGATGGACTGTCTTTGTGCATTGAAAAAAATTAAAGCTACAAAATGCTCGTGTGGAGCCACGATTGCAGTTAACAGACCTACAAAATGCAAGTGTGGAGCCAAGACGAAAGCTAAAAGTCCTACAAAATGCAGGTGTGGTGAAGCTCCACTACGAGCTATAAAAAGCGCAGAAGGAATTAAAAAAGAAAAGAAGAAGAGATGCAGCCAACTTGAAATGGCTGAAAGGAAAATGGAAACTATTATGCCTTATTCAAAGAAAAAATTCAAAAAACGCGAAAGCCAATCAAAACTTCCCCCAGGCACATATGGACAAAATGAATGTGCAGCTAAGTGTAGAACTATCTTAAAAGATACAACGGAGATTAAGAGGTTCGATAAAGACGGAAAAGAAATAGAAGAAATTCCAGATTACGACGTTCGAGTAACTCCATCATTCGAATGTTTATGTAATAAAGAGGCGCGACTTAGACGCTTGTGTCCCGTGTGTCGATCTAAAGCAAAAGGAAAGTTTAAAAAGGGCAAAAATAAATTGTTGAAATGTACGTGTATGGATGAAGAAATAGAGCCAGAGAAGCCAAAAGACTTATCCAAATGTCCAATGTGCAAAGAGGCCATAAAGAAGAAGACGCTTTTGAAAGCAAAAAAGTGTCCTTGTTGCAAAACTCCGTTTTCAATAAACGACGCTCCTGGCGGTGTAGGTCCAGTAATACAGCAGCCAGTAATTGTAGAGAAACCAGTGGACACTGCACCACGTTTTGAAATGTTGCTTAACACAACTAATATGAAAATAGTAAACAAAGAGGATGTACTTAAAAAAATAGGTCAATCTAGCAAAGAGGCCCATGAAAGGAAGGAAAAAGGTAAGCAAAAATTAATATTTATTTTTTAGTGTAAATAATCGAGTATTCAGCCTGTAGACGCCGCCGTCCACCAGGTAATAGATTTCTGTTTTAACCACAGGGGTAATTGAATTAAAACTGAGAATGGTGATTTTGCACAAAATATCTGCTTACTATATAACTACATCATGACTGATGCTAATTATTGTGTTCGCCGCAATTTTTTTTACCCAAAACGCTTTACGCCTTTCCCATTAAAAAAAATCCTACTTCAAATTCTACGAGACAGATTCTCAGATATTTTATCACCGTTCCAAAGTAGATCAGTTTTAACTATTTTTCCGATCCGCTTCAATAAAATATGATTTTGTTCCCTAACCTTATGGACCTCCAGTTTTCAGAAAGATAGCTTAGCACACAGTTACTAATTACATGATCAGAATTAAATTTTGGTTGGTTGATAATATTTAATGACTTTCTGGCGTCGTCGCTGAAGAGTGGAAGGATATGGGGGAGGCATTTGCCGAGCAGTACTAGAATGTAGGTAAAGGAAATAGGGCTGTTCATTCCTGTTAAATTATTAGGTATATCCACCCGTAAGCGCGGTTTCATATCCGTCTGGCGTCACTTTTCAATTCGTCTTGCAATGTTGATGACATTAGTCGCATGCAGTTTAACATTTACACCTGTGTTTGTGAACTTGTATCTTTGCGGCATTTTTTGTGTTAAGGAAAAAACGCATTTAAAAGATTTAAGATTTAGATCTAAACAATGACATCCTTTTGATAAACTAAACTCGAATGTCCAAAGCCACTTTCTACAAGCTTTTGAAGATAATCGAGCTAAACTTTTTGGCTTACCTTAGATTTTTGGGGACTACTAAGCCTAGTAACATCCGGAACAGAAGTACCTAGTAGCCACTAGGGACTTCTGTTTCGGATGTATCTTTTATATAATTATCTCGTAGTATCACGTCACCTTTGTTGTCAGTACTCTCAAAGCCTATGATATGAGAATTAAACATTGTTCAAAAAGTAAATTTAATGACGCCATCAGAAAACGGATCTACCTGCACTGGGAGTATGAGCTGTTATAAAACTCGTTTGAAGTGCTAATAGTCGATGATTATTAGTGTGTGCCTCTGAGCAAGACTAATTTGTATCTAGCTAGGCCTAATAACACAGACGGATAGTTATTAACCTATACTATTTATTTACCACCAATTGCTTAATGGCCAAGACCTTCGCCCAACACCCGAGGAGGCTCGCGTTAGGCACCTGGATCACGGGCTTGTTTCAGAAATCGAGCACGGCTCGTTATTAGAAGCTTCCTCTTTCTGGAGCCCTAACCGGCCGGTAACTTGGGCCCTGTTCTCAATATCCGTGGGCCACTGTTTTAATATGTTTAAAGTCTTTATATTATATTTTGACCTGGCAGACGTCGTACTGCCTGGACAGCAGTGCCACCTACCGGGTCCAAGACAGCAAAATCCCCATTAACAAAATGATCCGCCATTTATTGACTTCATTTGTTACAAAAAATGTGATAAATGAAGAACCGCTTGACCGATTTTGTGCAAACTTCACATAAACCATGTACTAAATAGTCCGAACAAAGTCTAAACATTTGGTTTGGATAGGTAAGCCCGTTCTTGAGTTATTTTATAAAATTACAACAAAAAGTGGCATTGATTTTTAAATATTGATTAATGCTTAAAAATATATTCAATACTAGCTGTGCGCGTGGTTGTCGAAACTAAAATGCGTCGTTTAGACGAAAGTACATTAAATCATTGCCCTGCGTTAACTTACTGACACTGTAGCAAATAAGAAGAGGGTAATGCAAAGCACTGAGTATGTCTAATAGGTACTCAAGTTTAGATGGATGGATGTTTGCTCAGCCACTTCAGAACGGCCGAACGGATCTTGATAAAATTTGAAATAGAGGTAGATTATAGTCCCATCGGGGCTGCGGGTTGTTCGCAAGAGATACCGCGGTCTCAGAAGCCTAAGGGCTATGAAAGAACATGGGTGGTTTTTAGTCAGTAGAAGTCTGACACTCCCTTTCGCTCTGCCCAAGAGCGGGAGGGGTTATTTGATGATTGGCTACCCCCTCCAAAAAAAGATTATAGTCGATAGACCCTGTCGTTGGCGCGCTCGTTATAGGTAGGTAACGGACGGACTGCACGAGATACGTCTTGGTGGCCGATAGTTATTGCCATTTCTGGTACTCGATTGCACTGCACACTCGTTCCGAGTACATAATAATTAGAGATGAAACGGATAGCAGTTTGGCCGGATACCGGAAACCGGATATTCGGCCGACCATGTGGCTGGCGAAACTTAGCCGTATAGCTAAAGACTTTTTTCTGAAGCTGGCCTTATTATAAAGAGAAACGCAACCGCCTGCTACCTCTCAATGCAGAGAAATTAGTATTTATTCACCATAATTAGCCCTTAGTGCAGTATGAGTACTAATTCATTCATTTTCTTTGTATTACATTAATTTACTATTGTGTGATTAAAAATTTAAAACTAATTGCCACACTCAGAGAGCTTTAATGGTTACTTAGGCCATCACTTAGTAAAGGTTTTGACAGTTTTGTCATACAGAAGTATGTCAAACCTTTACTAAGTGACGGCTTAAGTAACATTAAATATCTCTGAGTACCGCAGTAAAACTAAATAGATATTAAGACTAACTAAATAAAGCAAATAATTACTCAAAAATATGTTTCTTTTATCCAGTTTTCTTTTTTTATTCGGACACGAACGGATTCCAAATAGTAGCTATCCGCTGGATAGTATTATGGCGGCCGGATAGGCCGGATACCGGATAGTTACCGGATATCCGTTTCATCTACACTAATATTATAAAGAGGTAAGGTTTGTTTGTTTGTAACGAAGAGGCTCCGAAACTACTGGACCGATTTAAAAAATTCTTTCACCGTTGGGAAGCTACACTATCCCCTGACATAGGCTACTTTTTATCCCTGTATTCCTACAGGAACGGGAACTATGCGGGTGAAACCGCGTGACGTCCGCTAGTCACTAATAAGTTATTAACATAAATGTTTTACATCTGACGGGCATGTTATGAGGGCTAACTTTTGGATGTAAAACAACTAATAATCAGCATAACCGTGTCATACCACTACGCCACCGCTCCCGACTCTATTTATTTATTTAAACTTTATGTACAATAGTGGTACTTAATGCCACAAGGCATTCTCTACCATTCAACCTTTGGGTTAAATAAAAGGCTCAGTCGCAAAATGTCGCGTTAGTAACTTAGAATATACATAATTTTGCCAGGTGTATAAAAAAAAGATTATTTTTTGTCCCGATTTCTTAATAAATGTTAACCAAACCCAACAAATAGATTTAAGTTTTGTAAAGACAGTGGTAAAAAATAAACAGGAACTGATTTATTATTTTATTCGGGCAGAGTTTCCACTTACAAGTTTTACAATCGAGCGCGAGAAGACCTCGAAACTGAGCTTACAGGGCATTATATAGATTTTTCCCCACCGGAAGCATCCGGTAGTTATGGCGGTGTCTTCGCTTGACTGTGATTGGCTCGCTAATGGTTGCCTGTTATTGGCTGGCTAGAGTGGCACGCTGTGAGCAGGCTGTTGTAACAGTTAAAAAAAAAGGCTTTCAAATGAGGACCATTATGAGCGACCACGTATCGGTCTCATGTGTAATCATTGGCAACACAAGCTGGTCATAGACATTCGCCTCGAGACACTGAGACACACAATTTTATATACGTACATAATACTATTCAATTACAGGTAGTTAGTGAACTGTATTGAAAAACCAACCTCAGAATATGGTGTTATTTGCTGATGACACTTCCCTAATTTTTAAGATAAATAGACGGGCTCAAAAGCTAGATGATGTGAATAAAGCCCTACTTCAGATTCATAATTGGTTCACAGCAAACAATTTAGTATTAAATGAAAAAAAGACAAAATGCATAAGATTTGCTTTACCGAATGTTAAAAGTAGTGATTGTGATATTCTATTAAATAACGAGAAACTAGAATTCGTAGATGAAACGGTTTTCTTGGGGATTACGCTTGATTCACGGCTACAATGGGGTGCTCATTTAACATCTCTTGCAGGGCGACTAAGTTCAGCAGCATATGCCATTAGAAAAATTCGTCAGTTTACTGATGTAGATACCGCTAGGCTGGTCTATTTTAGTTACTTTCATAGCCTAATGTCTTATGGCATTTTGTTATGGGGACGAGCTGCAGACATTGAATCTATTTTTATTCTGCAAAAACGAGCCATCAGAGCAATATATGGTCTTCGTAGGCGCGATTCTCTGAGAGAACTATTTAAGAACATTAACATTATGACGGTGCATTGTCAGTACATCTACGAAAACATAATGTATGTGAGAAAAAATCTGCATCTTTTTAGTAAAAGAGGTGACAGACACAATTATATTACTAGGAATAGGGACCAGTTAGTGCAGCCAGGCTTCAGACTCGCTAAGGTAGACTCATCTTTCATGGGGTACTGTTTGAGATGCTATAACAAAATTCCACAAAGCATTCTTGAACTGAATGAGACGAAATTTAAAACATGTATCAAACGCACACTATGCAAGCAAGCATATTACAAGTTAGACGATTATATCGCTGATAAAAATGCTTGGCTCAATGCCGGTCCTGCTCCACAAGGACAGGACGCTTAAATGAATAGCATTTAATAGGAAGAAGAAAGAAGAAGATTGTACAACTATCTTTGCAATGTATAAATTCAATCTCTTTAGTATTATATAGTCGCATAGCACATATTGTGTGAGTACTATGTACTAGAAAGCTGTCATTCTCTGGAAACCTACATTTATTTTTCTATTTTTTATTTGACTTGGATATGCCCTGGCGATTAAGAGTGTGTCATGCTCACTTAAATGTCTCGCTGATGGTGGCGGGTGTGTCGGGTCATTTCGTTCCCTTTAAAATGGTTGAGTGGAATGGTGGCTGATCCATGCGTCATGCTCGTGAACGGGTGCTGTCAGTTGTGACTGGTCACCTCTTAGTTGCCACGGCTTGTTTGAATTATTATATTATTTTTAAATCGTCGTTTTGGCTTTACTGTCGACACTTATCGTGCATAACTTGCTACATCGTTCTCACATGATAATATACCAATCTCGATATGAATGATGTAACCAAAGTTTTGTAACAATATTATGATTTAAAAGAGTATCCATGAAGTTTCTTGCCATTCTTCTCATGAGACCAACGCTTTGGAATCGGCAACTACAGTACACTGACAGTTATTATGCCTTGTGAGTGGGACTGTAGCTTAGTTTATTAGCTTATTAAAATTTAGTATTTGTTCGACTATTCAAAAGAGCCTGTAACTGGCCAACTTGAAATAAATGATTTTGATTTGATTTGATTTGACTGAATATAATTATATATATTTATATAAATATATATATATTTTGTGTGTGTGTGTGTTTTTTTTTTTTTTGACATTTAATAATGTAAAATGATTATTTAATATGATAAATATTTCAAAAATTGATATTGTGAATGTGAGGACCATATGGGTCTTTCTTAAATTTTAACGATTGTCTGGCAGTTTGAGTACTTTAAGTGACCCACCCAAATGTCCTTTCTTTGATATTGTTCGTCGTGACGTTGAGCTCCTTGAGTTATAAGTCGAGCTCCACGATAACTGACAAATGCTTGCACTGATTGGACGGGTCCACTCAAATCTGTGTGGTGCTTTCTTCAAAAGACCATCAGCCACTCAGACATTAATCTGCATGGTCTTCATGTGTGTATTATACCTTATTGTTAACCCAAACGATTTTAAAAGATTAAAAGAGTAACCTTTGGAGTTTCTTGTCGGTTCTTCTCCTTAGGAATCGACCAATGCACCGAACCGTGCCCCCTTTTTACCGACGTTTCATAAGTGCCCATGTAGGCCTATGTGAAATAAAAATATTTTGATTTTGAAAGTGTGACAACTAGTCTTATTAAAAGTAATCGTATTACCCAGTATGAGCTGGGTTGTGGAGGTCAGAATAGGCAGTCGCTCCATGTAAAATACGGGTATTCAATTAGATGCATCCGGTTAGACTGGAAGCCAACCCCAACTTATTTGGAAAAAGGCTAGGCAGATGATGATGACACATATAAAAATAAAATAAACTAACATGTTAAAAAATACCAAAATTAAATAGGTAGATAATATGACGAAAGTCAAAACGATAACTGACTCCATTTGAAATTGAGAGCGTGTAACTTAAATAATGTTTACGAACTTTTACTTATTAAGTGAATTTACTAAAAGCTTTTTAATGCCAATGGGAAGATCCTTTCATAGCTCCATTGCACTCTATTGTGTTTGTTTATGCATCAAGGCGTGTGCCCGATTGAAATTCCCAACTTCGCAGCAGCCTAAGGGCTCGTTCGCGGAGATGCGGGGCGTCGCGCGGCGCGTGCAGTAGGCTCGTCGCGTGCAGTAGGCTCGTCGCGTGCTTTTTTATTCATTTACTGAGAGGCGGGTCCACCGCAACGAACGTTGCCTTTTAAACTAACGAGCGAAATATCACTTCTCGTAAAAGCGTCGTTTTGAAATCGTTAACGTTTTCATACATCGCCATGTGCTTGAATTAAAAACGCACAACGCGCCGCGCGACGCTCCGCGTCTCCGTAAATGAGGCCTCGGCGGTTATATTTGCCAACCTCGTTTTAGATTAAATATACCAACGCACTGCATTTTCAGCACTTAACTTAATTTGTTGACTGTCAAAAATTGATAAATGCTTTAGAAACTCTTTTTTATTTACTACGGTTTGCAATATTAATTTTCCCTCAAACAAAATTAACATAGAAATTTGCGCACAAATGTATTAGATTTTCCCGACATTAATAGTGAAAGCTATTTGTATTCATTCTTTCCAGCTCTGAAATATGCGAAGGGTCACGGCAGCAAATGTAAATGTTGCATTTGCCGCGGCATACGGAAAGGAGCGCTAGCGGGAGCACCAATTGCCTTGAAACCTGATGCGGTTGGTAAGCCATGCATATGTGGAAGTGAGGTATGTAAAAAAGATTGGGATAAAATAAAACAAGAACAAGCTGCCCTGGCAGTCGTGGCTAGCAAGTTAAAGAAATGTATTTGTGGTAGTGCCATATGTGCAGAAGAGTCTTCAAAAATGCCCGATGTACTCTTAGAAGAAGCGCGTCAGGCGGAACATGTTAAAGAATTGCAAAAACGAGCTAAAGCAAAAGAGCAAGCATATCAGAAAGCGAGATTGCAACGTTTAAGAGCGCGTGAGAGGGCTCGTAAAAAAGAAGATCATTTGAGAAAAGAACAGGATAAAGCAGAAATGAAATCAATCAAGAAAAACGAAGGTGCTGGAGATATTTCTATGATAACAGAATCATTAATAGATTTAGGCACTTTTGGCTCGAAAGCTTTCTGCGACGTTGCAACTACCTTGTTTAGAGGTATTTTGCATCCAAGAGATGCTTTCACTGACGTTAGAGACGCGTCGAATGATCCCGGTGCCGCAACGAGAAATTTGCAGAAAAGCATCGCACAAACGGGTTTATTTGCGACAGCTAAAAGAATTCAGGCAAGGTTCAGTAAGATGCCAGCAGCAAAGCGCGCTGTTAAAACCCTGGAATCTTATCCTACGACAAACTATATTATTCATATGGCTGATAAAGACCCTAGAAAACGAATGAAGAAGTTTAAAACAAGTAAACGATCGAGAGAGCCAGTCGAATTCGAATGTAGTCTTTACATGTCCTCTATGAGGAAAAGGCCTTGTCTGCGGATATATTATATGTGTCCGTGGTTTTACCCTCACTGTATGAGTATACTTGGTCTTTGGAAACAATTTCTGGATGTTCTACTATTCATATTAGCCGTTGCAGTATGGAGTCCATGCATAATGTGTATGGAGCTTTGCAGAGGTTTGGTGTGCTGTGTCTTGTGCCAAGGATAGTGTTGCTTTTCCTTTTCTGTGAAAAAATATATCGTATTGATGAAAATAATATTCTATTGGATTTCTCGCAGTTTTAGTCGTCATTTGGTGGCTGTCAGCCAAGTCACATACTTTTCATCAGCCGATGATACAAAATACAAAAATTGACAGCTTGTCCTAGCTTACAATGTTTGTAAAATCAAAAGTGCGGTACTCTACAGTATGTTAGTTTGAACGAGGGACAAATTGAAACCCGCAATAGTGCATGCTTACATGATACTAATAAAAATACGAACAAAACAAAACACAGATAAATAACAGACAGCAGAACAATACCAAATATTTCACAAGTCTCGCAACCCTTGCGCTCATCGCAGAACATGTGCCTGGGTCGTTGACGTTGACTTTTAGGTACAATCCATTTTCCCTTCGTATTTAAAAACAGGCGTCTAATGGCGAAAAAGAAACGAGCCATTGCAAAATTGCGTCACAAATGAAGGTTATAGTTTATTTACATATTTCGGAGAAGAATCTAATTCTGAATACCTTCCCCCAATATGTCCTTCGTTTAACTTATCGTTATCACACTGTATTATTTCAAGAGCCCAGAGCCCCCAGACATTACTATAAAGGATAAAATGTGGGGTTTCGAGTTGTGCATAAACGTGTGTTGAATGCCAGCATACCTGCTAGGTTGAGAAAGGTTAACATATCTTTGTTAACCTTTCTCAACTTAGCAGGTAATTAACTAATTTAAGGGTTAACTTTACTTAAATTTTAATGGTTGATTTTATTTATTTTTTACTTACTCAAGCATAACTAAAATGTTTTAATAAGAGTCTTGCTACATATTTTCGTCAGGCACTAAAATATTGATAAACAACACTTTTGTCGATATCTTTATTGCCGTGATAGTTACAGTATTTTCGTTGTAAACCATTAAGAGGAGCAAATCGGAAGTTATCAATGGCTAAGCTGTGAATTTCAATAATTATATTTATCAGAGACACTACGACTTAGTGACCGGCGGACCTAACATCAGATTGAATGGTCACTCTTAAAATGGGTTTTTTTTCTTCAAGAATACGATGGAAGCAATTATTTGAGGATAGGAAGTAAATTATAAAATTATTGGCCATAAATTAAACGTTAAATACGCCTTGTGACCGTTTACACCGGTATCTGAAAAATAAATTTCTTTTCGATATTTATTTAAAAAAAACTCACTATCAATTGTAAGTTTAACTTCTTTAAGTTAGGGAAACTAAGGAAGATCATCTCGTCCAAAATACCACAGTGTTTTGAAACAAGTCTTTGACCAGCTATGCTCGGAGTTTATCTGCGAGATCGAATTAAGGAAGAGGGAGAACTTTAGGGGAAGTCCAGCAGTGGACTTCCTTCGGCTGAAATGATGATGTTAAAATATAAAATCAAGATGACTAGTTTTTAAAATTTAAGCTTTAATAAATCGGCAGTAAGTAGGTACAGAAACTCTTCAAATGGTTTAGGTATACAGGGTGTAAATTAACCCTTCACGCAGCCGTCAACCAAGCATTCTGCACATCAAACTAAGTACTCCTACGCAAAAAATTTTGTTGGGAAACTAGGTATTATTTTTTTTGGGGTCAAAAATCACATTTCACAGTAAAACTTAAAACATTGTGCTAGTGGATTGCTTTGAATAGTAAACGGGTCATGGAGGTAATCTAAGTAAAGTTATAACATGAAAAACTAGTATTTACAAAAACAACTGTGAAAAATTTTGAACTTTGACCCCCAATATAGAGCGTTCCCAGGTATGGTCTAGAATAAAAAAATGATTGCAGTGGTGGGGAGAGCAAGTGCCTTTCCGTTGCGTTAAGGGTACTTTTACACCCTTTATAGTAGTCCATTTCGACATAAGTTAATGAATGAACGGCGAATTTTACGAATTATGCAGTGAGAATCATAGTCATCGTAACAAAATATCTCATCCTTCATTAGGTAGTGACAACTACAGTGGCCCACGCCAGTGTCGCTAATAGGGATGTTTACTGACTTAAAAAAAAACATGATTCTAGTTAGTCTGTCTGTTAGATTATCGAAAAATATTAGATACGTATTTTTTGTTTTATCAAATCAATGAATATTGACGAAGATAAAACGTCATATTATGATCTACTAAAGTGGCCATTTTAGACCCCCTGGTCTGCGTTTGTCCGCGATATCACGGACCGTGGGAAGCTAGCTTTACCGGCTGGACCGATTTGGATGAGACTTTCTGGGGATATTTCAATGGATTCTTGGATGGTTTGAATACACAATTTTACCCGGTAGGTGGCGCTGCTGTCCGGGCAGGACGACGTCTGCCAGGTCTGCTAGTATAAATATACAAGCATTACTTGTTAAAAGGTATTTTAACGAGGAAAAAAGGTACAACGACCTCGTATAACCTAACATACTGTATATTAAAGTATCCGTTTTCAGATCTTCTGCATATAGATCTAAGCTTTGGAATGGTGAAGTCAGTGTCATCAGTCCCCGGACTGAAGCTTCATTTTGGTTAACTGAAATAAATAGTGTGGGTTTGAGTTTGAAAAAAAAAACGCATTCGTAGCATTTGCGTTGCTCAAAGTGTGGGTCGTAATATGCCTTACTGATTATGTTGTACTTTCCGTGTTTGTTATCGAACTCCGCCGAAACGGCTTGATCGATTTTTATGTATTTTTTTGTGTTTACATGTTAGGTCTGAAAGTAGGTAATGAGTAATTATCGCCTGATGCCCAGGTAGGGCAATCCTGTAGAGTCGCCGTTGGACCGTGATTTTTATAACGTACCAATTGTACAATGACCCGTGTGCTCGATTTAATTTTCCATCGGCAATTTCTAAGCAGTCAGACTGCTTAAAAATAAAAAAAAACACTCAGAGTTTTAATGATTACTTAGGCCATCACTTAGTAAAGGTTTTGACAGTTTTGTCATCCAAAAGGATGTCAAATCTTTATTATATGACGGCTTAAGTAATCATTAAATATCTCTGAGTACCGCAGTTAGAGGTAAATTGATCAAACTCATTTTAGAATAAATATGTGTGCCATCCGAATTGCATCTTGAGCACTGAAAATAATTCGTAAACTATAAAAACAAAAATACAATAGCTTCAGGAGCACTTTGGCATCAACATTCTAATTATCCTACTTACAAAATTAACGCAGAAGTTACGCGCAAAAGTATATGTTTTTTCCATAAAGAACTTATTTAAAATAAGAAGATTACTTAACTAATTATTGTGATTATATATAATATATGTTTTTTTCGCAATAATGTAATAGTGAAATCCATTTGTATTTATTATTTGCAGCTCAAGCAGTTGCGAAGGGTCATGGCAGCAAATGTAAGTGTTGCATTTGCCGTGGCAAACAGAAAGGCAAAAGGACGGGAGTTGGAGGACCAGTGGCCTTGCAGTCTGATTCGATGAATAAGCCATGCGTATGTGGAAGTTTGGTATGTAAAAAAGATTGGGATAAAATAAAACAAGAACAAGCGGCCCTAGGAGCAATGGCAAAAAGATTAAAGAAATGTGTATGTGGCAGTCCCATATGTTCAGAAGAATCTTCAAAAAGGCCGGATATACTCTTAGAAGAAGCGCGACAGGAGGAACATGAGAAGGCAATGGCAAAAATAGCTAAAGCGAAAGAGAAAGCGTATAATAAAGCGAGAAAGCAACGTAAGAAAGAGTATGAGATAGAACGTAAACTAGAAGAGAAATTGAAGAAACAACAGGATAAAGCAGACATGAAAACAATTAAAAAGAGTGAAGGCGCGGGAGATATTTCTATGATAGCAGAATCACTAGTCGATTTAGGTAGTTTTGGTTCAAAAGCTTTTTGTGACATTGGAAGATCTCTGTTTAGAGCTGCTTTATATCCAAGAGACGTCGTCACTGACTTTGAAGAAACGATGAAAGATCCAGCCAAAGCAACGGAAACGTTGCGGAGAGACGTAGCAAAAATGGGTTTATTTTCGACAAGTAAAAGAATACAGGCAAGGTTATTGAAGATGCCGTCAACAAAGCGTGCTATTAAAAAATTGGAATCACATCCTACGACGAACTATATTATCCACATGGGTGATAAAGACCCTAGGAAACGAATGAAGAAGTTTAAATCAAGTAAACATAGGAGAGAGCCATTTGAATTCGAATGTAGTCTTTACATGTCCTCTATGAGGAAAAGGCCTTGTCTGCGGGTATACTACATGTGTCCGTGGTTTTATCCTCACTGTATGAGTTTGCTTGGTCTTTGGAAACAATTTCAGGATGTTCTTCTATTCATATTAGCCGTTGCAGTATGGAGTCCATGCATACTGTGTATGGAGCTTTGCAGAGGGTTTGTGTGCTGCATTATGTGCCAAGGATAGCGTTTTTTTGTCCAATGTCATCTCGTCACAAAAAAAAAACTATTTTGTCTTATAACGCTTTTTTCTTTCTCTTTCTGGTCTTCATATGTCTAAGATATCTTTTTCAATACTCAATACTCAATACTTTATTGCATTCCATAATGTGTACATATAACAGTTGGTATGTTAAAACATAGAATCAATTATGGACCCTGTCGGGCACAGCAAAGTTAATTTTTTATTTTTTTTGTTTTGTTACATGCTTTTGATCAAGTAAAGCGTATCCACAGTGTAACACACTGGGCGCGGGCGCGAGACGAGTGCGGGGTGAGTGTAGATCGGGTAAATGTACGTATGGATTATGTACAATGTTCTATAACTTGTGTTCTAAAACAAATTATATAACCTTTGTAACAGGTCAATCAGGCTTCACATTACTGAAACATGTTGTATAACAATGTTTTCTAGCATGTTATATTATTTAAATAATTATGATCTGTACGCACCTTAACGCGCTCGTTGCCGGCCAATATAAACAGAATAATCACACTAATATTATAAAGGCGAAAGATTGTGAGTGTGTGAGTGCGTATGATTGTTACTTCTTCACGCAAGAAGCACTGCACGGATTTAGATAAAATTTGGTACAAGCTTATAACCTGGATTAACACATCCATGTTTATTCCGATTTTATCTTCCGTGGGATAATTTTCGAGTTGTAGCGGGTGAAGCCGCTGGCAACAGCAAGTAGTCAAATATGATCATTACTTTGTTGCCGTTAACCCAATTTATTTGAGGTCAGTGCAGCATGAGTTCTTCTTCCCTACTTTTCTTTTATTCGTCATCTCAGCAGTCACCTCCTTTCTAGCCATATCATCCTGCACAGTCACACAGTCCATCCATCATTTCTTTGGTCTTCCTCTACTCTTATAGCCATCTACATTCAGACAGAGTCGAACAGAGGATCGGGTACGAAGAATCATACTCGTACCATTATGAACGGCTACTGAGCATTCTACGCGATTGCGTGCAGACATAAATTGCGTCTACTTGAAACCAGTTTACGAAAGTGGCATAGGATTAGAATCGGTAGAAGTAACAAATTTGGATTTCAATTTTGAGAAGGAAATCGCTGGGAGAATGGACCTCAAGAGTCAAATCCAGACAAATAATTTTTGATGTGGTTTGCTGAAGCCTCTATGGCTCTATGAAGAACAGATACAAAGTTCGGTTAAATTAGTAATATTGACAGGAAACGCTGGCCTGGCATATTGTTTCGAACATCGAAGAATAAATAAAGACGGAACTGAACGGAGAGAAAAAAGGAAGGCTAGGGAGAGATGCAGGCGTGGGAAAATAGAGGCTAATAGAAACCTGTGTCGTTTTTGACACGAGGCCATGATTCTAAAGCCACGTTCAAACTAACGAGGCGCGGCCGCGCGACTCCGCCTCACAGAGTGGCGTGGCTATCTAATGGGGACGCGGCATCATTAATGATTACCATCAACCCTCTCCTGACGATGTCATAGCACCAAAGGAACCTGGCTGCTCTACTGCTTGCCCTTCCAAGACAACTAATGGCAGTATATTAGATAAGGTGCTTCTTTTTAATTTCATAGTTACACATCGGCTAACTGCCGCACTCAGAGAGCTTGAATGATTAATTAGGCCTTCACTTAGGGTGGGTTGCACCATCTTACTTAAACGATAACCAAACCGTAACAAGCCTTCAAATTCCAGGTTAAGCAACATTTGCGTTGCACCATTTTAACAATAGTTGTTATGACGTCATAACTTAACGATAACGATAACTGCTCGATTTTGGTTGGTTTTTGCTATTGTTATGGTCAAGTCTCAAGTCAACTGTCAAGTTTACGACAGGTAACCTACGAATTGTGTGGAAAAGATAATTGTTTATTTTATAAAACATCGTCGTATCATGGCTTTAATTCGAGTAATTCTGTAGGAATCCAGTTCTTCTGATGACGACAATGATAACAATATACTTATCTGTATTGCGAAAGGTATAATTATCAACCTCGCATTGATCGATTTCGAAAATGGGATGATTTTGAATTGTTAGAAAAATTTCGGATTTCCAGGGCGCTCTTAGGGCGCTGGCTACTCAGCCAGCGCCCTAAAAGCGCCCTAATCCGATTTTATTTATTTAGCGCCCTTTTTTTTTTTTTTTTTTTTGGTGGGTGTAAAATCATCGAATAACCCCTCCCGCTCTTGGGCAGAGCGAAAGGGAGTGTCAGACTTCTACTGACTAAAAACCACCCATGTTCCTTCTTCGCCCTCTATGTCGAGGCCGCGATAACCAGAGGACTACCCGCAGCCCCGACAGGCGTCGGCCCTTTCGGGCCCCTCCCATGTTGCTGACATCTCTTTGAGGCGCGCGTGGAACACGAACGCGCCGTCGACACGGCCTGTTTTCGTCGTGAGACGGACGGACGGCGAGTTAGCCCATCACTCACCGTCCACAGGCCCGCGTCTACGGTGGCCGGAGGTCATCGCGGGACCCCCGTCGCCTGGAGCGCCTCCCGCGGCGGCTGGGACGAGAGGTTCTCTCCCTCTCGCGTTCCGCCACCTCCTTCGCCAGCATTTATTTAGCGCCCTTGCCTAAGACTAGGACCATGAGGCAAGTTTCTACTTTAGATACCTACTATAATACCCTATACCTTCCACATTAAACTTATGTGTGAAAACTTGATAAGCGCAGCTTTATCATAATAAAATAATCAACTAGGTACCTAATTGAATTATTTTAATAGACCTGTATTGTTATGGTACTGCTGTTGATACTTTGATATTGTCTTTATTAGATTTGTTTTTTTTAGGTACTTCGCAATGACTCAAGAACAACATATAGAAAACATCAATGCATAATGTGTTTCATTCCAACGTTGCATCGGGGATGCTGCAATTGTCCATAAATCCAGCGTGTTTCGAATAATAATACATCGAGTGAGCAGAGCTATTGCCGGGTTAAGGTGTGTTAATGCCTCAAAATATAGAAGAAATGGAAACAGAGGCGATTTTTTTAAATGAAATAAATGCCTTTCCTAAGGTAATTGGAACTATAGACTGCACTCATATTCCAATAAAATCTCCAGGTGGGACAGATGCTGAAACATAATTATTGAAATAGGAAACAGGTTTTCTCACTTTTTAATGTTTTTTTTTTGTGTTGTTTTTTTAATGTGCAGGCAATCACAAGTGCAGAGATATGTAGCACGATGGCCAGCAAGGAAGCATTCACGACAGCCATATTTTGAATAGCAGTATAATTAAAGGATGATTGTGAGTTTGCAGGTTTCTGGTTACTGGGGGGAAAAGGCTTTGCTGTGAAACCATAATATCTACTCACACCTTTGCGTAATGCTGTCACAGAAGCAGAACACCTCTACAATGAAAGCCATATACGAACTAGAAATGTTGTAGGTACCCAAGAAGGTCTCAATGTGCTATCGTTGCAATGGCAGTGCTCCAGAATTTGACTAAGAAAATCAGAGACCCAATGGCATCACCACCCAATGATACCGATGATTCTTTAGATTCATCTTCATCTGATGATGAATTGTAAATGTATAGGACAAACAACGAGCACAATAGCTGAATTAATAACTATTTCAGTGGATTGCAGTAAAAATAAGTGGCATTTATGCTTGCGTTTGTACTACAGTAGGTATACAATTTCTTCTGAAGATGAAACCAAGAATACAAGACACAAAATTGCTAACATTGGTACATATGAAGTGCATGTAAATGAATAAATAAACACCCGATTTTGTAAAAATATAATAGCGCGTTGTGAAAGGCTTTCGCCATGTTGGGCCACTCGGCTCACACTTTGTGGAACAGCATAGAGCAGTTAATATCTAAGTCTGTAATAAAAGTAGTGAAATTATACTATGGTTGTAACAATAGGGATGTTTACTGACTTAAAAAAAAATATGATTCTAATTAGTCCGTCTATCAGATTGTCGAAAAATATTGGATGCGTATTTTTGTTTTATCAAATCAATAAACTTACAAATAAAAGTAAAAATTACAAAGACAAAAACAAAACCTAACCTAAACCAGAAATAGATTGTGACATCAGTTCTGCAAGGCCCAGCCAAAACGTTGCAGCACCACCGGCTTGTACATGCCTTCCGAAGCACGGAATCATCTTTTTTTTAGACAATTAGGTGATTTAAGCAAGCCCTAACCAAACTAGAAACAACTGGCCCAGCCAAAACCTTGCAGCACCACCGGCTTGTAGATGCCTTCCGAAGCACGGAATCATCTTTTTATCAGACAATCAGGTGATTTAAGCAAGCCCTAACCAAACTAGAAACAACTTTTCAAAGTATGCTGCCCGTGGGAATGGAAAACACAACTACCGGGTCGCAAGGCAAAGGCCTAAACCACTCGAGCACGGAAATTAAATGAAATGAAATTTATTTGCTAGAATTGTAGTACAATGTTGATGGTCAGGTTTTGTTGCTGTAGCTCACACAATTCGCTAAAACTAGCATGCAAAATTTTAATTTAAAGTTGAATTTAATTTGGTATGTTTACAATAATACATAATAATAAGAATGTCAATAGTAAAATGTCGTAGGAATGTCAATAACTTTTAATACATTAATTAGAATAGGAAAATGTCAACAGATATCTTTAAGGTTAAGTTACTCTTTCACAGAATAAAATGTTCTTTCAATAAGCCATCGGAATAATGCCGTTTTAAAACGATTGATTGGCAGTTCCCTATATGATTTTGGTAGTTTATTAAATATTCTTACAACCATTGGAAAGCAGGTCCTGTGATTTATGTGACTTTTCATTGGAGGAATAATTAGTCTGTCAGGATATCTCGTTTTAAACGTAACAGTGTCTCCAAGACGCTGAAATAAGTCTGAGTGCGTTTTCACAGTTCACGGAGGCAGTTTCTTTCCATGTGGTATCTAAAATTACCATAATAAATGGACATATTTATACACAAACAATACTAAACTCTCATTACAGTCATCATCAAAAACAACATGTTTATGACATGCGTCATGCATTCTGGGTATTTCCTGTAATCAATTATAGCTTTGTGAGGCAATGCTATTCCCGTTTTATTTATGCAATATAAACTAACAAGAGTCAAATAGTCGGGCATAGTAGCTATGCTCGATTGTTTGACTTTTATCACTTTTACTTTTTCTTCAAACCTATGTCAAGGACCGGTACAACTAGTGAGACTTTTTTGTTCCCACTAGTTCTACGTTTTGTCCCACCTCGAATTGTAGGACAAGTGGGAAAAATAATTCCCTCTAGGTCTGTCGTAGGACTCGTAGGTAGGACTGTTCAGTAGAACTAGTGGGAATTGTTGATTCATGCGTTCAGAAGTTACTGTAGTTTGGGAAAAATGTGGCCGACTTTTACCAGAAAAAGGATCCCATGTTTGTCTATTAAATTTTATTCATATTTAGGAGTAACTGCGGTACTCAGAGATATTTAATGATAACTTAAACTGTCACTTAGTAAGGATTTGACATACTTTTGTATGACAAAACTGTCAAAACCTTTACTAAGTGATGGCCTAAGTAATCATTGAAGCTCTCTGAGTGCGGCAGTACGAGTGTTAATAACTGTCGTGTGGTACTGTGTACCTATGTTAGTAAAGAGTAAAGACCAGTTATTTTAACAAATGCATAGATTTAAACAAATTACAGTAATATCGTTATTAAAATAATTTCTACCAGAACAAGGAATTTTATTAAACTTTGATGAGTAAACAGGAAAAGAGGAAATTAAATAATAATATAGAGTACTTATATTAAACGAGTAGGTACTTCATGGAGTAAACACAAGTTTATTTTTAACCTTATTATCTTGTTCTTACACACTATTCTCTGCCAAATGTTCACTAAAATTCCTAAACTCTTTGGTAAGACTGGATGTCAGACTTTCAGGTCATTGACTACCGGTAACGACTACAAAAGATCCTTCTACGAAGCCGGGACCAACAGCTTATCATGCTTTCCGAGGCACTTTATATTCATTATTATTATTGGCATTTTGTTATTTTTTTATGAATTTGCTCATTCTCGTTGTAATTATTTATTTTAGTAGATACCTTAGACATTTTATGTGTTTGTTTATTTTTTCGAGCATGTTGCACTCGTGGGCAACAGCTGTAAATTAACGTCAGGTGGTGTGTTGCCATTTGGCATAATGCTGAGCTTAGGCCCTTTTGGCATTATTCGTAGATTTTTTTTTGATGTCAGACTTTCAGCAGGGCTATTGCGTATCTTTTAAATAACAGTGGCTATCATATTGTCTATGGATTAACTGTCAAATTGGTTATGGTTTAGTACAAAATGGAACCATTTGACAGTAATTGATAGGCACTATAGGATAGCCACTGTCATTTAAAAGATACGCAATAGCCCTGCTGGTCATTGACTACCGGTAACGACTACAAAAGATCCTTCTACGAAGCCGGGACCAACAGCTTATCATGCTTTCCGAGGCACTTTATATTCATTATTATTATTGGCATTTTGTTATTTTTTTATGAATTTGCTCATTCTCGTTGTAATTATTTATTTTAGTAGATACCTTAGACATTTTATGTGTTTGTTTATTTTTTCGAGCATGTGGCACTCGTGGGCAACAGCTGTAAATTAACGTCAGGTGGTACACACTGTGTTGCCATTTGGCATAATGCTGAGCTTAGGCCCTTTTGGCATTATTCGTAGATTTTTTTTTGATGTCAGACTTTCAGCAGGGCTATTGCGTATCTTTTAAATAACAGTGGCTATCATATTGTCTATGGATTAACTGTCAAATTGGTTATGGTTTAGTACAAAATGGAACCATTTGACAGTAATTGATAGGCACTATAGGATAGCCACTGTCATTTAAAAGATACGCAATAGCCCTGCTGGTCATTGACTACCGGTAACGACTACAAAAGATCCTTCTACGAAGCCGGGACCAACAGCTTATCATGCTTTCCGAGGCACTTTATATTCATTATTATTATTGGCATTTTGTTATTTTTTTATGAATTTGCTCATTCTCGTTGTAATTATTTATTTTAGTAGATACCTTAGACATTTTATGTGTTTGTTTATTTTTTCGAGCATGTGGCACTCGTGGGCAACAGCTGTAAATTAACGTCAGGTGGTACACACTGTGTTGCCATTTGGCATAATGCTGAGCTTAGGCCCTTTTGGCATTATTCGTAGATTTTTTTTATTGTATAATTTTTGCGGCATTTTTGCCAAATCAACACATTTTTTAAATTCTTTTTCGTACTATATTGATACGAATATCGAGGAGGTGTGTTTTATTGTGTCATGTTTCCAGCATTAACTGTTGGCTTATTCTGCGAGGTATTTTACCAGCGTCCTTTACTGATTGATACACTTGGCCTTCTACCCGGAGAGTTGGGCACGGATGGTCACTCAATGGACACCTGATGAGGGAAATCGCCGCCGAGGTTTTCCGCGGCGAAGGTGGTGTGATGACCTGATCTTGTTTGTGTGGTGAACATGGTCAGATATGCACAAGATGAGAGGTTTTGTAAGGAGAAAGGGAAAAAATAAAATATGAAAAAAAATGGAAATAGAAAATTATGTTTTTCTTATTCCTCCGCTATTCTTTTCTGATTAATTTCGTTGCGGGATCCAAGGCGCCTCTAGGAACCCCCCTTAGTCAATTGGAACGTTTGTAGTTATCTTGTCCACTACTAACGTTTATTTATGAGAAACCCCGGAAAAAATGGACCTTTTAAAACCTCTTTACTAGACTGCTGTAGTCAACTGTCATTCCAATAATCGTTGGCGCCATTTATCGTTTCTCTGGGACTTCGTCGAGCTTCATTGTCTCGGCGCTTTTCTTGTGGTCGCCACTGTTGATTCTGGCTTACAGGAGATACAGTGGTTTGGGAATAGCGTGGCGGGCTTGTCCCATAAAAAAAAGGAGAAAGGCTTTACCCACAGGCTAGGAAAATAAAATTGCTTTTGCTGGTTTTCCGACATATTTGTAGGGTTTTTTATGAATGAATAAATGAATGAAATCATTTTTTTCGAGTATCACTGACTTGATCGTGAAAATAATACATGCATACAGTCATATTATATACACAACATTAAATTAAATTCAATAACAATGAGTACGGTCGGAACAAGCTAACTTAAACATTATATTGTAAAAACAAGGTTTAAGTTACTCTGCACCCGCTGTACGGTTTTCATCACAGCCATTGTACTAACCTGAAGTATCTCTATGCTTAGCAGCCTTTTTTTTTTTTTTTTTTTTGGTGGGTGTAAAATCATCGAATAACCCCTCCCGCTCTTGGGCAGAGCGAAAGGGAGTGTCAGACTTCTACTGACTAAAAACCACCCATGTTCCTTCTTCGCCCTCTATGTCGAGGCCGCGATAACCAGAGGACTACCCGCTGCCCCGACAGGCGTCGGCCCTTTCGGGCCCCTCACATGTTGCTGACATCTCTTTGACGCGCGCGTGGAACACGAACGCGCCGTCGACACGGCCTGTTTTCGTCGTGAGACGGACGGACGGCGAGTTAGCCCATCACTCACCGTCCACAGGCCCGCGTCTACGGTGGCCGGAGGTCATCGCGGGACCCCCGACGCCCGGAGCGCCTCCCGCGGCGGCTGGGACGAGAGGTTCTCTCCCTCTCGCGTTCCGCCACCTCCTTCGCCAACATCACTGCTTCGCAGAAGGAGGCGACGGCGTCCCATATGCTTAGCAGCCTTGGGCCAAGAAGCATGTTATGAATACAGATATTGCTGAAAAAGTACTCGCCGAAGCTCACGCTCAGAAGAATCTCAGATAATTGAGAACGTCCTCGAATGTAATACAACATACAAAACGTATTTATGTAACATAGAACATAGTCTTGTGTACTTAACTCCACGTTTAAAACCATTAATACGCCTAGCACAATGTGTATTATACAGAGTTGATATGAGAGAGGGGCATTAAATTACACTACGTATACTATACGTGTTTAGTATTCATTCGAAACGATACAAATATAATAAAAAAAATAAGTTTAAAAACTAAAACCCGACTACAAATAAAAACGCAGACTAATAAAACCGCGGTCTTATTTATTTATGTACACACAAAATACAAAAAAAGGAAAATATATAAAAAAATAGAAGAGCACAAAGGTACTGCTTATTTCTAAAGAAATTTCTTCCAGCAGACCTGCGAGAGGAGAGTTGGATTAGAAATATAGACACAGTGTGTAGAAAAGACAAACAGAAACTAGAATTAAGAGAAAAAAAAAATATGGTATCGATATAAAATAAACATACATACAAATATATACACATTTAAAAAAGAACACTTATAATATGAATATATACATATTATTATAATGTATAAACATACATATAAACAAAATATTACGAAATCCACTGAGTTGAACGCACAACTAAAGTCAAGTAAAACTAAAACAGTCAGAGATTTATTGTCTATAGTCCAGCGGATATCGTCAGTAACCTTCAGGAGCGCAGTAACAGTACTGTGGCCAGTACGAAAGCCAGATTGAAATGGAGAAATAAGAGCATTACACGATAGATATTTTGAAATTTGGCCATGAACAATGTGTTCGAGAACTTTGGAGAGGAAAGGAAGAATGGAGATGGGTCTAAAGTGGGATAAGGAAGTAGGACTGCTGACTTAAGGAAGTGGTATTATGTGAGCCTGTTTCCAGGCCGACGAAAATATGTGGCGATTAACACCTCTTTGATTGTTAGTAACATCTCTATGGGATTTTGACACTAGCTCTGCTATGTCAATTTGTCAGGAACTGAAGAATTATTTTTCCTGTATTTTAATTAATTCAATTATTCTAATTTATTCTTTATTGAGAAGCCAATCGGCCAATTAAATTATATTGGCATGAAATTAAGGTTTTATTGAGTTCATATCGGCGGGAGCAGCTATCTCCCGCATTTGGTGACCCCGACGTGATGATGATCGTTTCCGGCTGACAAAGCAACATCAGGAGGTGAATTGTGACCAGTAGCTAGACAAGCAAGCACCAACGCCGGGGCCGGAGTGCCACTTCCTATGTCAGTCGGTGATTTTTCAAACGAGAGCAGGAACCATATTTTGACGTTGATTTCGACGCTGCCGACGCTCAACCAGAGTTCTGTCCCGACACTGTGGCGGTCTGTATACGCCTTTTTTTTTTTTTTTTTTTTTTCGGAACTTGGGTTCATCTATGCTACGAAAATTTCATCGCGTTTCTGCAGAAGTTCAGATTACAATTTGCAGTTGGTACCTAACGACTGCAATCGCCGGAACAACTGCCCAAAGTGCATAATCGCTTTTTGGTGTGTTTTGAGTGCAAGTGTTTGTAACTTTCCCGCATCTTTGAATGAAGCTTAACATCAATTTAATATTGCTCAGCTGATTAATCGAAAATTGATTTTGTAAAAATTTGTATATTTTGTTATTTGAATTTCTACCTACTGCTAACGTTAATTTCTTTTGGGTTTGGTACTGTAGTTATCAAAATTGATTTATTATTATTGTTTGTTCTGCGGTGCTCGGGTGTGTGGTATTATTGCTACTAGGTTTGTACAGGTTTTGCATCATGGAGAATGAACAGCTTCAGGCACAACTTGAGCAACTAATGGCTGAAAATGCAGCATTACAAAAGCGGCTAGGCCAAAATGAGGTGGAGGCAAAGGTATGTAGGGTAGCAGTGAAATTACCTACATTTTGGGTTGACAAACCCGCGATTTGGTTTGCACAAGTGGAAGCCCAATTCCAAATTATAATAATAATAATAATAATATTCCACAACTATCACACAACGCCATCTAGTCCCAAGCTAAGCAGAGCTTGTGTTATAGGTACTAGACAACTGATAAACATACTTATATATTTCTAAATACATACATATTATAGATAAATTACACCCAGACACAGAACAAATGATCGTGCTCATCACACAAACATATGTCCTGGGTGGGAATCGAACCCACGACCTCCGGCATAGCAGTTAGGGTCACTAACCACTAGACCAACAGGCCCGTCAAATTGCTAATATTGTTGGTGATACTACCAAATACAATCATGTAGTAGGTCACCTTGATCAAAGGCTGGCAGGTGAGGTCGAAGATTTAATAACCAATCCTCCAGCCGAAGGGAAATATGAAAAACTGAAAGAAGTCCTCATTCAACGACTTTCAACTTCCCAAGAGAAACGAGTTAGACAGCTTCTAAGTGATGAAGAGCTCGGTGACCGGAAACCATCACAATTTCTTCGTCACCTTCGCTCACTTGCCGGGACGTTTCTTTCAGATGATAGTATCATACGCCAACTTTGGTTGCGCCGTTTGCCTCAACAAGCTCAAGCAATACTAGCAGCACAGGCTGACCTCAATTTGGATAAAGTGTCGGAGTTAGCTGATAAAATCGTTGAGTTAGCCCCATCACCTGTTGTTTGTTGCACGTCGACAACTTCAACTTTTTCTTTGGCTACATTGGCTCAGAAATTGGAAGATGTGACTAGTCAAGTAGCTGCACTCTCGAGGCGGCAACACCGTCCCATTCGTGACCGGTCTGCATCTTCTGGCAGGTCGGCATCTTCCGATAGAGCAGCGAACAATTCCAAGCGATGTTGGTATCATAAGAGATGGGGTGTTAAAGCAACTAGATGTACTAGGCCATGTGATTGGGAGTCGGAAAACCCAAAAAGCGGTCAGTAGCGGCGGCAACTGATTGCGAAAACATCGGTCGCCGCCTTTTTGTCACAGACCATGTGACCAGCCGCCGGTTTCTAATTGACACTGGGTCAGACTTGTGTTGTTTTCCGCATCGCTGGTTATCGTCACGCAGGCAGCCTACTGATTATGAACTAAGTGCCGCTAATGGAAGCAGTATACAAACTTTTGGTACAGTAACCCTTTAATTAAATTTTGGTTTGCGCCGCGTTTTCACTTGGCAGTTCGTTATAGCCAACGTCAGCACAGCCATTATTGGTTCTGATTTTTTGGCATTTTATTATTTTTTCCCGACTGCCGAAATAAGAAATTGGTCGATGGCACCACTGGACTAACATCTGCTGCTTCTGCCGCTAGTTTTGATCAGCCCAGCGTACGAGCAGTAGCGTCTGGTAAGTCAATATTTACTCAGCTTCTAGCAGAGTTTCCAGATATCACTCGACCTCCCGGCCTCCCTAGAGTCATCAAGCACGACACAGTGCACTACATCAAGACCACAGACGGACCCCCTGTTTTCTGTCGACCTCGTCGTTTGGCGCCACAGAAATTGGTTGCGGCTAAAAAAGAATTCGAGGAAATGGTAAGATGCGGGACAGCTCGGCCGTCAAAAAGTGCTTGGTCTTCACCATTACATATGACCGTTAAAAAAGACAATTCCTGGCGCCCTTGAGGTGATTACCGCGCCTTGAACGCCAGGACCGTACCAGATCGATACCCGGTTCGGCATATCAATGATTACGCCCATAACCTCTCTGGTGCCAAGATATTTAGCACACTGGACCTCGTTAAAGCTTATCATCAAATTCCGATTTTTGAAGAGGATATTGCCAAAACTTCCATCGTGACCCCGTTTGGCCTCTTCGAATTCCCGTATATGAGCTTTGGTTTAAGGAACGCTGGCCAAACCTTTCAGCGTTTCATCGATGAGGTCACACGGGGTCTCGATTTCTGTTTTCCTTACGTAGATGATATTCTCATATTTTCCAAAGACGAGTTTTCCCACCTTCAACACCTGCGCGTCCTTTTCAAACGCCTGCAAGACTACGGAGTGGTGATAAACCCTTCTAAGTGCGTCCTAGGTGTCAGCGAAGCCGTATTTTTGGGTTACCATGTCAGTGGTGATGGTACTCGCCCTCCTCAGGATCGAATTCAAACGTTGCTGGATTTTCCGCCACCTGAGACAGTACAAGGCATGCGCCGGTTTCTGGGTATGCTAAACTATTATCGTCGATTTGTGCCTCGTGCAGCGCAATTTCAGGCTCCTTTGATTGATGCATTGGTTTCAACTAACAGTAAAGGTGCAAAGCCATTCCCATGGTCACCTGAACTCTTGCAAAAATTTGATGCTTGTAAAAAGAGCCTCTCCAACGCAACACTGCTGCAACATCCAATCAGCAACGCAAAGTTGGGTTTATTTACTGACGCATCTAGCGTTCACATTGGGTCCTGCCTTCAGCAAAATCTAAACGGCCAGTGGTATCCACTTTCTTTTTTCAGCAAAAAGTTGACTCCGCAGCAAGCACAGTGGCCAGCTTATTACCGTGAATTGTTAGCGATCTATGAAAGCGTTCAACATTTTCGTTACATTTTAGAAGTTCAGCATGCAACAATTTTCACAGATCATAAGCCACTTTTGTACGCTTTTTTACAGCGACGTGAGAAACTTCCACCTCCACAACTTAACCAGCTATCATTCATTAGTCAATTCACGACCGACATCCAGTACATTAAGGGTGAAGACAATATCGTGGCCGACGCTATGTCATGCATTGACATAGACGCCATCACTTTGGACCAAGATTTTGAAGCTTTGGCTAAGTCGCAGGCATCAGACCAAGAACTTGCTAATTTATTGCAAGGTGGTTCTAGCCTAACACTCACCAAAATCAATACATCAGGGACCAACACTCCGGTTTACTGTGACATATCTACCGGTAAGCCACGTCTCTATTTGACCCCTTCCTTCCGCCGTGCTGCTTTCAATAAATTGCACAATTTGAGCCACCCTGGTGTTCAAGCTACGACTCGTTTGGTGGCAGAGCGTTTTGTTTGGCCTTCGGTTAGAAAGGATTGCCGAGATTGGTCCCGATCTTGTGAAGCATGTCAGCGCAGTAAAATATCAAGACACAATTCTTCCCCTGTCGGTAATTTTGACATACCATCTGGTCGTTTCACGCATGTCCATATCGACATCGTTGGTCCTTTGCCCGTCTGTAACGAATATCGTTATTGTTTGACTGCAATAGATAGAGTGTCCAGATGGCCCGAGGTTTGGCCCATGCGATCCATTACCGCCGAGGAGGTAGCCGAGACTTTTACTAAAGAATGGGTACCTCGTTTTGGCGTTCCGTTGGTTATTACTACAGATCAGGGTTCTCAATTTGAGTCAGATTTGTTTCACCGATTACTGCAGCAATTCGGTACCAAGCGCATTAGAACCACTTCATATCATCCCTGCGCAAACGGGATGATCGAGCGAGTTCATCGGCAGCTCAAAGCAGCGTTAATGTGCTATAATGATTCTTGGGTGAGGTCCCTACCGATGGTTTTGTTAGGAATGCGTTCGGCGTTTAAAGAAGACCTCAAAGCCACGGTAGCGGAATTACTTTACGGAGAGCCTCTTAGGCTCCCTGGAGAATTTTTGGTGCCTCCTTTAGCATCTGGAAGATTTGAAAATCCTGGTGATTTCGTTGTTCAGCTGCGACACAAAATGTCATTGGTACGTCCATTGCCAGCTAGTCGACATGGTGAAACATCTTCATTTATATTCAGGGATTTGTCGACTGCGACTCATGTTTTCTTTAGAAACGATACCATCCGAAGAGCGTTGCAGCCACCCTATACTGGTCCATTCCAAGTCCTGGAGCGTTCGTGTGATGGGAAGACCTTTACTCTAATGTTAAAGGGCAACAAGACCGTCGTAAGCGTCGACAGACTCAAACCGGCTTTTATCGATAATTCTGATCTGCAAACGACCCACTCAATGCCATCGCCCGCATCGGCTGATTTTCCTCTTCGGCAAGCCGTAAAAGATAAGAAGTCGTCCAAGCCCTCAATTCCACAGCAGTCAGTAAAGATTCAGTTGCCAGTAAAGCAGTCCTATACCACACGCTCGGGTAGGCGCGTTAGATTTAAGAATTTTGATTAATTTCTTGTTGTTTTTTTTTTTATTTTTTTATTTTTTTATTATTGTGCCTTAGTTGTAAGAATGATGTTAGTTATTTTAGCTTGGTTTTATTCGCTCCGTAGGGGGGTGGTGTGGCGATTAACACCTCTTTGATTGTTAGTAACATCTCTATGGGATTTTGACACTAGCTCTGCTATGTCAATTTGTCAGGAACTGAAGAATTATTTTTCCTGTATTTTAATTAATTCAATTATTCTAATTTATTCTTTATTGAGAAGCCAATCGGCCAATTAAATTATATTGGCATGAAATTAAGGTTTTATTGAGTTCATATCGGCGGGAGCAGCTATCTCCCGCAAATACACCAAAGAAAAGAGAAAAATTAACAATATGAGTGAGGATGGGGAGCAGCTCTGAAATAATGGGTATTATCATTCTCGAACACAGATTATCATGGCCCACAGCACATTTGAAAATCAATTGTAAAGGTTTGAATTGAATTCTATTTGTAAAGATTTGACAAATTGTCAAAACCTTTACTAAGTGATAGCCTAAGTAATCATTAAAGGTTTTTGAGTACGGCAGTTAGTAAAGATTTTGACAGTTTATTGAAGGTTTTTGTGAAACCTTTACTAAATGACGGCTTAAATAATCATTAAATATCTCTGAGTACGGCATTATAACTTTTGTAATTAATATACAGTTTAAATTCCAACAAATATATTGTTGATAATTACGATTACAGTTATAGAAAAGAGGCAGATGCCACAATTAGTAATGGATAACATAATGGAAAATCTAGAATCGACTGAACGCAAAGAAGTAGCTTTTAAAGAAATACGTAAAGGTGAGACGAAAAGCGGTGGCCCAGTGGTGTCGGCCCCGACTTACGAACAGTAGGTCGTGCGTTCGAACCCAGCAGGCGCATTACTTTGTGTAATTTATTTTCATCATCGCTGCTCTCAAAACGGTGAAGGAAAACATCGTGAGGAAACCGGCATGTCTTAGAACCAAAAAATTCGAGGACATGTAACATCTACCAACCCGCACTGGGCCCGCGTGGTGGATAATAGCCCATCCCTCTCCTAGAGAGGAGGCCTGAGTCCCTGCAGTGGGAACTTTATAAGCTGATGATGATGATGATGAGACGAAAAACTTAGTAATATGAAAGTAAAAAGTCGATGAAAAAATAAAGCCGCTTAATCATGCGAGAAGCTTACAGTTTACTTATATTATTTTCTAGTTTAGAATTACAAAACCAGTATATAATATTCATTTTAGCTGTAGAAAAGGGTCTGCTAGCGCCTGGAATCGCTGAAGGAAGAAGTAGAGGCCAATATCCAACCCAATGACAATAATTCGGTTGTTATTCAGAAGATCCAACAAGGTATGCGGTATCAAATTCGTACTTCATTGGCACAGACATATTGAAGAATAAAAATTATAAATTCAAAATAAAAAAAAAACAGTTTTCTGCGCAGTCTTGCTCTAGGCTACTGCGTAGCGCGGTCTATGCTACGGCGTAGCGCGGTCTATGCTACGCTGTAGTTCGCTCGGCTACGACGTAGCTTGCTCTATGCTACGACGTAACTCAACCAAGCTACGTTCGTGTAGACAAAACTTCTTTAAAAGCTATCGTTGTTTATCAATTGAAGCTCAATATTCTGATTTGTTTCGAAACCTAGTAGTCGTTGGGTTGGTACACTAAATACCTACTAATGTTAATGGTCGCACTACCGTAGTGTTGCACTACTGTCGGACTAGTGTGATGTCGAGCATCAGGGTGTTGCCCAAGCGTGCATTCGATCTATGGTGAATCGCAGCACAGTTTTGTCGCACATCCGTTTGTCGAGCTCTCGTAGTATTACACTCTAGAATCCTGAGTACAGTGAGAGATTCGCTCGTACAAGACAGAGACACTTCTATCCCCGAACAAATCACTCGAATTTTTACACCTACTGTGAGGTACCTAACTAATATGGTTTTTATAATTTTAGCGGTACAGAACGGGCAACTGCCCCAATTTGTTTAGGACGAATTCGTCGCCGATGTAGACTATGGCGACAAAAGAGAACAAGCACTGAAAAAGCCTAAAAAAGGTTGGTAGCATACGATTTTATCATTAAACACTGATTTATTAAGAACCTACTTCAACAATCATAATGTTCAGATGAAAACAAAAAAACATTTGTATAAACCCAGTTTTTTTTTTCTCTCCCTTTATCTGCCATCAGCTCGTCAGCCATAATCAGATGAGTTCTGGTAGGAGATTTGGGAGCAGTTCCATTGAGTTGCCCTAATTACTGTTGATGAACTTCTTAGTTCCACTAACCAGCGGGTCTAAAATGGCCGCTTTATTGAATCCACGCAGAATCTTAGTATGAATCACGTTAAAATTTCAATTTCTTAAAATGGACTTAATGTCTATAACTATAAAGTTCATTTTAAGAATTTTAAATTTTTAACATAATTCATGTTACGATTCTGCTAAAGCGGCCATTTTAGACACCCAGATCTAACCCAGAAAATGGATATCGTTATAATACCTTTTTCATTATTATTGAAATATCGATTGAGTACTCGATAAATGATGTTCATATGACTGATTGTTGTTTCAAACAAGGATGATGTAAATACTGCATTTGAATTTAAAATTAACTTTGAAATTAGTTTAATTTTTGTGGAAAATAACCGGGAAAAGATACATTTTTAACTAGCTGTTGCCCGCGAACTTCAAAATTAATACAAAAATATTACGTCCCTATTTAAATCGAATTTTGCTATAATTTTATGGTTTTATGCACGTAATCTTTAAATAAAATTAGCTAAAAGTACTCTTTATAACATCGGCTAACTAGGAAAAGTCGGCCCTTTCGAAGATAAGCCGGACACGGTAACAAAAATTTTAAAAATTGTTAGTGTAGGTTATACCATGTATAATTACATATATACACGGTTGGCGCAGTGGCTCAGGCACTGAACTGCTGCGCTGCGTATCGCGGATTCGATCCTCGCACGGAGCAAATATTTTTATGGCCTACAGATAGTTGTTCCGGGTCTGGATATTTGTGTATGTGAGTTTAAATGTTTGTGAACGCACCCACGATACAGGAGAAATTCCTAGCGTGGGGCAACGATTAAAAAAAATGGTATCCATTGAGTAAAATGAGAAGGAAGGTTAGACCACTTAAAAGATGGAGTGACGACTTAATAAAAGAAACAGACGGGAACTTGTTTTCCAGACATAAAGACAGAGTCAGCTGGAACAGTTTTGAGAAGGCTTTCACGGCAAAAGGCGGCCCTTACACCGAACAATACTAATGTCATTTTATGTACAGAGTATACAAACACTAACATTACTAACTAATAAATAAATAATAATAATATTCCACAACTATCACACAACGCCATCTAGTCCCAAGCTAAGCAGAGCTTGTGTTATGGGTACTAGACAACTGATAAACATACTTATATATTTCTAAATACATACATATTATAGATAAATTACACCCAGACACAGAACAAATGATCGTGCTCATCACACAAACATTTGTCCTGGGTGGGAATCGAACCCACGACCTCCGGCATAGCAGTTAGAGTCACTAACCACTAGACCAACAGGCCAGTCAAAACATCATTAATAAGTACACAAAACATTAATATGTAAAACTAAATGTAAGGGATAAAATAAAGCTAAATAAATAAATAAATTACATCTACAAGCAAAAATCTACATCTACACTTAATATTATAAAGAGGAAAGATTTGTATTGCTCGAAAAGTGCTGATTATCAGCCTAGTTTGAATAAATGAGTTTTGATTTTGATTTTGATTTTGATTATTGTGTGTGTATGTATGTTTGTAATGAATAAACTCAAAAACTACTGTGCCGATTTCTAAAATACTCTCACCATTGGAAAGCTACATTCACCCGGAGTAACATAGGCTACTTTTTATCCCTGTATTCCACGGGAACGGGAACTACGCGGGTGAAACCGCGTGACGACCGCTAGTCATTTATAAAAACTGAGCTCCACTCTTACGTTTAACGTAGGTAACAGGGCTTCACCGACAACGTTCCTGAGGTCGCGCGGTCGTAGTAACATAATATCACACCTGTAATCCCCGAAGGGTTATGCAAAGGTGTACCTTATAGTACACCCACATTACGCCAGTTGTGTTTTTAGCTTCATGCAATAGAGGGCGACCCTATTGCCATCAACTGGGCACAAACCTAGATTCCGTGGCTGTTACTTATAAATTCCAAATGAAAAACCCAATAACACTTTGCCCTATTCGGGAATTGAACCCATGACCTCATGCTCAGCAGTCGCGCTTTCGATCACTAGACCAACGGGTGTTAGGTAGTGTGTATTGAAAATGTGGTCAGTAAACCACGTAACGCTTATCAAATTTCCATATAAATAATTGACGTAAGCGACTGTCGTCCACAGGGGCTATTCTGAAGCGCTGGAACCGGCCTAAAGACACACGTACAGTCAGTACTCAATATTACCTGACCCCTCTTCTTCTTTACAAGAGGGGTCTCATAATCCCGTCGGGGCTGCGGAATGTTGTAAGAGATCCCGCACCCTTGATATATAGGTCTAAGAAGGAACATGGGTGGTTTTTAGTCAGTTAAAGTCCGACACTCCCTTTCGCTCTGCCCAAGAGCGGGAGGAGTTATTTGAAGATTTCCTAACCCCCAAAAAAAAAAAAAGGGGTCAGATAATGCTGAGCACTAACTACTCATATTTGACCAGGCCGCAATTTTTCTCTCAATAGTTTCCATACTTATAGATTACAGGGAAACCTATAAGAAGTCTATGGTGCTAAAATAACATGAAAAATCTCTCAATATCTACTACAATGGTACGGAACCCTTCACGTATAAGGCCAACTTACACTTGACCAGTTTTTTTTTTGTATTGTATGATATGAAAACGAATTTGCGCTGTGTGACTACGTCCCAATATGGTCATGGAATTTGGCTCGCTAATATTTAAATTTATCTCGTATCCCTAACTGATACTCACGCATGTATAACTTCAATGGCATGGCAGCATCTATACCAGATTCCACTAGTTGTGATCTAACTCGAAATACTCCTATCGGGGGTGCCACGAATGTACATGAACAGGTCACTTTTTAAGAAAACATTTTCATTTTCCCCACATCATTCATCATCTCTTTTAATATTCGTTTAGCCATGGAAGAAGCACAGGTCCCGCCAGGAATTGCGTTTGACCTCATACTGCCTAGTGACAATCGGGCCCCAATGATGACAAAAGTCCGTAACGGTGAGTAGCAACGTTAAATATTCAAGTGTTTATTCCTTGGGAAGGACCAAAGAAGTTTCAAAATCTACTTATGGTGCGTTGTGATTGGTCTTCGATAAACCAGTAGAATTTGTATTTCTAGTACTAGCAGCTAGTAGAAAGGTTGCAGTATACTGCAAGCAATTCTTCTGATTGCTAAAATTTGCTCAGCCTTGGGACCAAGAATACTGGAAGTATTTATTTTATTTTATCGGGCCAGAAGCCACGAGGGTCGAAAAAAGGGAAGTTTGTTTTGTAAACAAAGGACTTCCGAAAACGATATTCTGTGAAAGCGACTTTATGAAAATGAGACATTTATCTACCATTAGACATTTTGCGAAAGAGACATTTTAAGCCAAGTTACGTAGCAAAAAATTAGTCAACAAAAAATAATTCCGAATTACAAGTACTTTTTTTTTTTTTTGTGGGTGTAAAATCATCGAATAACCCCTCCCGCTCTTGGGCAGAGCGAAAGGGAGTGTCAGACTTCTACTGACTAAAAACCACCCATGTTCCTTCTTCGCCCTCTATGTCGAGGCCGCGATAACCGTTGGACTACCCGCGGCCCCGACAGGCGTCGGCCCTTTCGGGCCCCTCCCATGTTGCTGACATCTCTTTGAGGCGCGCGTGGAACACGAACGCGCCGTCGACACGGCCTGTTTTCGTCGTGAGACGGACGGACGGCGAGTTAGCCCATCACTCACCGTCCACAGGCCCGCGTCTACGGTGGCCGGAGGTCATCGCGGGACCCCCGACGCCCGGAGCGCCTCCCGCGGCGGCTGGGACGAGAGGTTCTCTCCCTCTCGCGTTCCGCCACCTCCTTCGCTAGCATCACTGCTTCGCAGAAGGAGGCGACGGCGTCCCATTCCTCCTCGCCCCGGACCATGGCTTGCACCAGGGCCGGGCGCGAGAGGTCGCCGCCGCCGATCGCCGCTACGAGAACACGGCGGGGCTCCGCCCAAGCGGGGCACACCTCCACTGTGTGCTCCACCGTGTCCTCCGGCCGATCCTCACAATGGTGGCATCCGGGCGTTTCCTCCCGCCTGATTCGGTGCAGGTACCTCCCGAAACAACCGTGTCCGGTGAGGACCTGCGTCAGACGGAAGGTGAGGGCGCCGTGGCGCCTCTCAAGCCACTCCTCAAAGAGGGGACCTACCGCCACTATCGTGGCGTGCCCTGCACGGGGTTGCGACAGTCGCTGTCTCCATGTCGCCATGAGATCGCACCGGAGGTCTGTCCGCCGCGCAGCAATTTGCCGCGGCAGCGGAGTGACCCCCCGGCGCAGCGCCTCCGCGCGCCATTGATGCAGGCGCGCGAGGACTATCGCCTCCAGATCCCACGGCGAATTACAAGTACTTAACGAAGGCTTTTAATTACAGCTATACACAAGAAGAAGCTAACTCCGTCTATCCTGGATGATATAGCCATCCATGTCAGTCCTGAGGAAAGAATGGATGTCCTAAGAAAAGTTCGACAAGGTTAGTTAAATCAAAATCAAAATCAAATCAAAATATTTTTATTTCACTGAGGCCTAGGTAAAAAGGGGGCACGGTTCGGTGCATTGGTCGATTCCTAAGGAGAAGAACCGGCAAGAAACTCCAAAGGTTACTCTTTTAATCTTTTAAAATCGTTTGGGTTAACAATAAGGTATAATATATATATACCTTATTGTTATACTCTAATAAAACAAAAGTATATTGTATTTGGTTAGTTGTAGGTAGTTGTTTGTACATAGCTTGGCGTATCGCCGTATGTACCTAGTACTTAGTATTTTAAATACATAATTATTACTTACATACAATTATAGAATTTTGCGATAAATCTAAGTTTCCTATTGGTTTTGGCCTAATAAGGACGTGCAGTTATAGTAAGGAAAATAATATTTCGGTACTAATACTAAGTATTAGTCATGTTATGTAGGCTTTCATATTATTATGCACAAATAAATAATTAAATTGTCATAACATTTCTGTAAATGAAAACCTATATTATGAGGAAACAAACTATAATAAAAACATGTTGCATAATTTACAACGCTGATGCAATATTTATGTTCTGCAAAAAAAACTGATGACATAAGGTGTTCTGCCCACTACACCGTAGGACACCGTAACCGTGCTATGGACGTATCAGGCAAAAATACTAAAAAACCCGACTGAAAAACTGAATAGCAAAAATCTTTTTAACTAAAAAAAAACACTAAAAAGGGAAAAAAAATATCTCCTTTTAAAACCATTTATTTTATTACCCTACTCAATGAAAAGGTAATTTTTTTTTTCAAATCCGCGGTGTGGCTCCCAAAATCCGCAATTTTTCTGTTTTTACACTACTGCGGCGAAGCCCAAAAGGATTATGTGTTTGGCGTGTATGTGTGTATGTATGTAAGTATGTATGTCTCTTTGTTTCCTCATGACTCCTAAACGGATGAAGGGATTACAATAAAATAAACGTCGTTAGATTCGTCTTGATGACGCAAGTGTCACATTCAAATTAAAAATCAACGAAAAATTGTGGATTTTGCGGGCCATATCGCGGATTTGAAAAAAAAAACCGTTACCATCGATTAAGGTATCCAAAATGAAGGGTTTTAAAAGGAGATTCAAAAATACAAAATACATTACAAAAATGACACTTATGTTTAAAATAAATTGAAAGTCACAAATCCTATAAACAATCACAAAAGTTAAATCATACAAAATAACTAAAAAGTTGGAAATAAAAAAAAATGATAAAACCTAAAAACCCGTCTGAAAAAACTGAAAAGCCTCTCCAAATTCTCGTTGAGAAAACCATGCCTTCTTTGTATGAGGAGACCCTTCTACCCTGCATTTGGTTACAAATGCATTTGGTTTTAAAAGAACAATCCTAATTGCTTATAATATGATGTCACCCCCTTTGCTCGTATCAACTCGCGACACTGAGGTTGGTTTAAAACTACTGGAGTTTTAAACCAACCCTTAAATAATCTCACTAAGATCCATTATGTCTCTTTGCTATCCTCTTTACGCCCTAAGTCGAGGTCCGTACCCTACAGGAGGTGTGGGTCGCTGTCACTTACTAATTACTCTATGTTATTACACATTGGCTGGAGGCTTTTAACTCAATGCATTCACAGGATAGTCCGGTTAAGAAGAAGCCAGCCTCATAGGTTGACATGTGTTATTCCCACTACTGGGACACATGCCTCCTCTCTGTGAGCGAGAATTGGCTATAATATAGGTACCACGCGAGCCCAGGGCGGATTGGTAGATGTCACAAGTCTTCGAATTTTTTGTTTCAGGACATGCCGATGTCGTATCCTCACGATGTTTTCCTTCACCGTTTTTGAGAGCAGTGGTGATCAAATAAATTACACAAAGTAATGCGACTTATTCTTCGTAAGTCGGGGCCACCACCACTGGGCCACCGCTGCTCATGCGAGAAACGATACAGAAAAAGAAAACATAATTATATTCTGAACATTTCAGCGATAGCTAAGGGATCCTTGACGCCAAGTATCATCGATATTATACTAGACATAGACGAGGCTAAGCTAGCAAGAGATATGGACAATATACTCGACGACCTTAGAGCAGTAACGATAAGGCTGAAATCATGCAAAAATTCCGCCTACGTAAGCCTAGTAATACAATTTCTAAATAACAGGGATTAAATTTTATTGTAATAGATACTTCAAATTGACATAGAACCTTCATGGTTTGAGATTTTCGAGTAAAATTTTTTTCACATCGCACCTATGAAGTTCTTCTTATAAAAAATGTACAGTTCGAACAAATTATCTTGGCAGGTCCGAACTTCGTGCAGAACGCTGCGCAGTAACATTTATTAGGAACCAAATGGTGACATGAGGTGAAGTTCAGGGGGCGGTAGTCTAGGCTAGAGATGCACCTTACATAAACACAATCAATCCTTTATACGATCAAATATCGTAATCGATAAGTTTTGTTTGGAATACGTTATTATTAGTGTTTAGAAGATATTTAAGTGAATACATTAACTAATAAAGTGAATTTAATCATTAATAATTGAGTTTTCGTCTTTATTACAAAAAAAAATGTATAGTAACATTATGTTTCCTCTGTTAAAAGACATGATTTACTTATATTTTAGAAATCTATTAAAGACTTCTTGAATAACGAATGTTTACGTATATTTAAAACCTCAATTTATAATTGAATAGAAACATCTTTTTATTACTTAATTTCAATCGATTCGAATAATCGATTAAACGACACCCATTGCACATGCACATGCACATCTCTTTTTGTTAACTTCGTGACCTTTGTGCAAGTTCGGCAATATTCGGTACGAGGTATTATATCTCAGTCACACGACAGCATTTGTTTGGTGTTTGTGTTGCTATCTCTGTCTTGAGCACATTCGATTAGAAAAGTTTTCGTTGTGTTTTTGTTTGTTGTTTTTAATATTACTGTTATTTGTTATTATTGGTTAGAAAAGTTAGTGGGCACTTATTTCGTCAAATATGCCACCAAAGTATAGTAGTGTTTTAAATCGCCAGGCGAGAAACAATATTTACGATTTAACTCAGTATATGAAAAGGGAAAAAGAAAATGGAGTTAAAAATGTAGACTAGGTATCTAAAAGTGTTTTGATATTTATTACATTTATATTTTCTCATTGTATTAGGTATTTTCTGATCGTATATTTGTTTATCTGGCAATAACAGTTTTCTTCGCGAGTATACATGCGCAAAAGTTCGCAGAGCCTATGTTCAGACCTGTCAAGATAATTTGATCGTACTGTACAACATTTCGTTATCGACTTTCAGTTGTTTTTTTATTCAGCTTAGACAAGAAAGATGGATACTTCGAAAATTCGAGAGATTTTCTAATACGAGTTCCGACGCGGAACTAACGTGGCAGAAACAGCTCGGGATATCAAACGTTTTTTTCTTACATTATCGACTGTTAATCTGCTATTATTTAGTTATTTTTCTTCCAGTTTTATTGTCACGCAATCCATCCATCGTGTCTTTGGTCATCCTCTCCTATATCTATCATCATTTATATTCATCAATCTTATAGTTACTTGCAATACGTCCCACTGTCCTCCTGCTTCGTGTTTATACCCAGTAAGTACCTAGTGCAAAATTGTGTTATGATAAGCTGATCACATTAAATTGACTGTTTCAGCGGTTGACAGTGGTCGAGTTCCACAATCAGTGATTAATAACGTCGTTAAAATCTTATCCGTTTTAGACATTAAGGAAGCAACGATCAATAAGGTTGGAAATGGTTAGTTGTTTAAAATATACATAAAGTAACTTAAATAATTTATATGAAGGATGGAACATGGACATAAGACCGCAAAGATCGTACTTTTGTACGAAATAAATGTTTGTTTTTTTAAATTCATCATCATCATCATCAGCCTTACCGGATGCAGTTGAATACTAGCATTTTATATGGAGCGACTTCTTATCATAACCTCCACAATCCAGTTAGTACTGGGTAATACGATACCCCTTGGTAAGACTCGTTGTAAGAGTTTTTTTTTTCATTACCCATGAATAATATTTAACTGGATAAAATTGACGACAAGCTGAATTAAATCAAAAAGTTTAAGCAATCGAGAGGTTGTGACTGTTCCTAAATTACCCTAGGCTGACCAAATGTTCGTTTTTCCTAAATCATAGTAATATTAGTATTACACTCGGTTTCCCCAATGGGGAAAGGGATGAGCTCCTCCTCCGCTCAGCCCTGTGAGGCCCGTCCCTGACTGGGCGCCTCCCCACCATACTAATAGAAATCAATTCCTTAACATAAATAAGTCCAATACCTCGTATCATTATAAGAACAAGCAAAGGATCGAAAGATTATAGTCAATCAGACAAAGGAATTCATATAGTCATTGAAATAAATTGGAAGAGGTTTCAAAAGGTTTATAATTCATAACTGCGGGTTGCCAAATATATTATTATTTCAACCAATAGTTCATGTAAATAACCCTTACGCTAACGTAATCGGTAATTGGTCAGTCGTGACTCACACGATACTTTCCATCTGCACCTAAAGTACTCAGAACAACACTTCCATAAGTGACGTAGGCGGCTTTGCAGCGGCAAGGCGTCGGCATCATGCAAATGCAGAAGATTCAAAAGCAGTTGTAGCGAAAAAAGAAAAGGTTGGTATTGGGTCATCTATAGGAAAATTAAACATCATTCCAAACTTAGTGAAGATGATTGTAAATTTTTCGCAAAAACAATGCGTGTGAAAAAGAACAGAAGGCCGTCTTTCTCTATGTACGAAACGTACCCAACTGCCAGTGGCGTAGCGTGCCTTGGCGGGACCCCGTATAAAAAAATTGTTTGGGGAAAGAAGAAGAAAAGAAGGGTTAAAATTTCTCACAAAAGAAAAAAAAAGAAATAAATTATTCATCATAATTATCTATCTGTCAGTTTTCCAAAATGTTTACAAACAATTCAAATTAAATATATATTACACTCCCCTTGCCTATTTTTCGGCAAACTGATTTATTAAAAAAAATAGCTGATGATGATAACTTTAGAATGCACGCATTACGCGGGAAAGCAAAATTGTCTTTTTTTGTCTTATGTCATTTCTAAAATAAAGTAAAAATTGGGAAGTTTTTATAAATTTTTACTTAGGCACGTCGGGGGCCCCGTATAATTGATACGGCAGATACGGCGGTAGCTACGCCCCTGCCAACTGCCTACCTTCTCTTTTTTTCCTCTTTTTTCTTTTCTAGGTTATATTAAACAAGCTTCGCGAATAGCATCTTCTTATTTAATTGTTGCAGCCTTGCTGCCGTGTTTACATTGTACTATTATAACCTATTTTGAGAATATATTTTGCTGTATTTATGATATACCTACCTACTTTAAATGAACGAATTAATCGAGTTGTTTTTTTTAAGAGGTTTATTCTTGCTTTATAATATTAATAATAGTTTTCCTAAACGTTCTCGGTCAAGGCGGCCAATCTCAGTAAATGTTTGCCGTCGTGTCGCCGCGGGACATCTAAGCAAGTGTATGCGCAGAGAAAGATGCAGTTTTTCCCTCAATCTAATAGTTCAATGGGCAACCTGACACGACTGGAGAGAGATCAGGCGCAAGAACAACAGTTTTTCAAAACGGGGGTATCATACCGCCTGCTTCTCAACTCAACGAACATGCTCATCTTACCACATAGCACCACCCCGATCTGTTGAGAACAAGGCCATTTATAACACCATGGTTAAGGGCAGCACTGCTTCGATTTTGGGAAGCAGCACGATAGATCATCCTCAGCATTAGAAAACACTCGTGTGAATCACTGCTGGGCGAGGCGACTATTGGCGCGGCATCGTTTGCAGGCCACGGGCAGTCGCGTGCGCCGTAAGGAAGTCCGAGAGCGAAATGTCTTCATCGATATTGCTTAAAAGGGAACTTACGAAGAAAGAATAGATATTTGAATAAACGGTTGCCGTCACGTTGCGTCAAGCCTGCCCCCGTTGACTGTTATATGGACAGCTGCAGCTCAAACTGATTATTTCACAAAATTTTGACGAGGTTTCGTATTCCCCCTCCTCGAAAACCGAGCTGATTCAATTTCGTTCATCATCATCATCATCAGCCGTATGACGTCCACTGCTGGATACAGGCCGCCCCCATAGAACGGCATTAAGAACGGCAACCTGCCGTTCGCATTCACCGGTTGCCCGCAACTTTGGGCGAAGGTCCACCTGGTGGGATGCCTACCTGCCAAAAAAGGAGGTATCTCATAAGATGACGGGAAACAGAGAAGTATGGAAGATGAAGACAAATGCTGCACCGACCCCAAATGAATTAAAAAAGGGCTAGAGAATGATGATGATGATGTGAACAAAGACCTTTAAATTAGTACATCACAGGCTCATCACATCCCAGCTGGCATTCTGAATATTTGACAATAGTTGCCCATGTTGCCTAGTAGCTTGGTTGGCGATGTCGGATACGCAGTCGCTTCATGTATAACACTGGCATCCAGCTACATCTGGTAATATTTAAAGCCCCCCATGTAATGATGATGAGTTATTTTTTCAAGTCCGGTCTTCACCGGACCGAAAATCGTCAGCGTGACCATATTAGACATTTCGATGACAATCAAAATAATACGTAAATCGCACTGATGATAGGGAAAAATAATTTTAAATCCGCTTGAAATGTAATCCCGGAAAAGTGTTTTGCATATTTATGATTAATAATGGGTATTGCCGCACGTACCTACCATTTAAGGAAGAAAATCATAAAACAATACAGTGTATATAAAAGTTAAGTATGTCGATGTCATGCAGTCTGTAATACATTGGGCGTTAAGCCTTAGTGCCGTCAACATGTATCGTTTCGTGATAGTTAGTATTTTTATATCATGTGTGTCCTTCGGCGGTAAGTTACATATTATATAGTTATTTTCTTTTTATCTAGTGATTTACATACTAATATATTTTAAAATTTATGAAAAAATGCCGTCGGCCATTGTGTTGGAAGCAGGGTTCAAGCTGCTGGTTAGTGCTAACAAAGGCCTTCTGAATGTCATTGGTTTTCAACTCTTTATTCTTTTGTGAAAACCATCTCGCAGTTCAACCTAGAAGGATGGTTTCGCTTAATCGGGTATAATCCTCTGCTCTTACTTATTATCAATTTTATTGATTGCTGGGAAAGGGATTCCCCCATTCCTTCTAACTGCCACGATCTTGCGCTTTGCCTTTCCAATTCTAAAAGAATTAAATAAATAAAGATAGAAAACCATACCGGACTCCTTAGGATGAAATAATTTGGAATTACTATAGTTTGTTTTCAAGAACAGAAATTATAATATTTCTTTGAAAATGTACTAATTTATATTAGTAATTATAGTTATTTTGTAAACAATACTTTGCTCTGAATAAATAAGTAATAACTAATTTAAGTTTTATATTGCATGTTCGGCGTTTTTGTTGCATTTATGTGCAGTTTTACGCATTTTTATTTTACATACTTACATATTTCGTTGCTATATGCAACAAAATCCAGTTCCTAAACGAGCAATCATGATTAAAATCACAGCAACAATTAATTAGGTTAAATAAAACCACAATACTCACTTGGTAAATAGGGATTTACATGGGTTTGCCTTGTAAATTAAATTATGACTAAGTATTTAGTAGCCGTTATTTTGTTGCTCATAGCCTGTTTAAGGAAATTTCGAAACGCTTATTTGACGCTTCTCGCTAAGTGTTGCCATACAACGTGGCAATGCCGCCAGTCTATTGGGCACATTTCCGGCTGACAGTGTTGAGGAGCAGTTTTTTTATGCCCTTTTATAGTTTCTTGTTAGTTCATTTATTCGTTTTTAATTAATGTTAGGATTATTTTACTCTATTTAATAAAGTATTTACCTAATTTCTATGAATCCGACTGGATGAACAACTCATTCTCTTACGTAGGACGTAGGACTCACATGGTCGCTTTTACTTACAATAAACATCATCTAAAAATCTAAATCAATCACTACATATTATTAGGTACATTGTTGGAATGACATGAATGTTTTTTGTGAATCTATGATAGTCGCTACAGGTGGTCTTACCAAGCCTTATCGTATTTTCCAGTATTAACTGGGTTATTTATGGAGGTCAGATAGATAGACAGTTGCTCAATTTAAAATACCGGTATTCAAATGCATCCGGTAAGAGTGGAAGCCGACCCCAACATAGTTGGGATAAGGCTTGGCGGATGAATGTCAACTCTTGCTGAAAATCAAACACAGCATCTTTTTAATTCAGCAAAGTTTAAACAGATCTTTGGCGAAGCTGTCAATCGTGTCTTCTGTATCTCTTCAGTGTCGAGCCTCAATATCTAAATATCACACTTCACACTAATATTATAAAGGCGAAAGTTTGTGAGTGTGTGAGTGTGTATGTTTGTTACTTCTTCGCGTCTAAACGGCTGAAGCGATTTTAATAAAATTTGGTATGGAGTTAGCTGATACCCTGGATTAACTAATAGGATAGTTTTTATCCGGATTGTATCTTTCCGTGGGATAATTTTCGAGTTGTAGCGTGTGAAGCCGCTGGCAACAGAAAAAAATATATAAAAGACAATGCTGACTGACTGAGGATCATTGGTTTTACCGTGGGAAAATCTACCGTAGACGCGGCACTTTCTGTCCGGAAAATTGTCAATACATCCGAACATAAGTACGTAGTTGGGATCTTTCTAGATATTTCTGGGGCTTTTGATAACGCATGGTGGCCGATGCTACTCCTTAAACTGAAAATTCGTGGTTGCCCTAAAAACATATACAATCTTGTTTACTCGTACTTCTTAAATGGTTCCGCGAAATTCAAACTCGGACATCATTCTATGTCAAAGTCCCTCACCATGGGATGCCCTCAGGGTTCGGTTATGGGTCCGTATGTATGGAACGTAGGCTTTGATGACTTCCTCGCGATTCCACTTCCATGCGGCTGTTCATTAACCGGTTACGCGGACGACGGCCTGCTGCTCATTCAGTCAAGTACTCGGGCTGGACTCGAAAATTTGGCTGACACTTGCCTAAAATTAATATCCCAGTGGGGTGATCGTAACCGTCTGACCTTTGCACCACTTAAAACTTATCAACTTCTATTAAAAGGTAATCTTAAATCATGCCCCAGTATAAAATTTAATAACGTTCCCGTGAAAAAGAAGGAGTCCGTGTGCTACCTTGGGTTTGTCTTAGAGAGAAATTTTTCATTCATTGAACATATAAAAACCGTCGGTGAAAAAGCTAAAAAGAACTTTTATGCCTTAACGAGAATATCTAAATCTACGTGGGGTTTATCATTTGTAACTCTGAAGACGATCTATGGGGCTACTTACTTGGGGTGTATGTGCTACGGGGCACCAGTTTGGGCTGATAGGGCCACCATAGGAGCGGCACGACGTAAATTACTTCAAAGCCAGCGGTTGGCCTTGATTTTCTTGTGTAAAGCGTATAGGACGGTTAGTACTGAAGCCTTACCGGTACTGGCAGGAGTACTTCCAGTCGATCTTGAAGTGCAGCGCCGTGCTTCAATGTACTACTGCGCACGAGAGACCGCGGACGCAGACTTTTTAACACAACGTGACCGTACTAAAATAGCTAGATTACTTAAACCACAGACTGACGTCTGGGAGGATCTTTTGTCAGAATGGCAATGTAGGTGGGATAATTCCATCAAAGGCCGACACCTCCACCAGTTCTTTCCATCCGTTCGTGAGCGGCTGGCCAGGACATGGCTGGAGGTGGATCACTGTGTTGCCCAATTTCTCACAGGTCATGGTAACTTTAAGAGTAAATTATTTTCCTTCAAGCTTGTTGCGTTTCCTTTTTGTCAATGTTCTACATCTGACTGCGAATATGAACAATCTGCACATCACATTTTATGGGAGTGTAGTCTTTGGCAGAATGAACGTAATATAATGTTGGATAGTGTACAGGTTACATCCGGAGTTATTTACTATACGGACCTTGTAGAAACTAGAACAAATTTCCGTGCGTTCAAGCATTTTTGTCATACCTATTATTGGAATCAAATATAACAGCTCACAACTTAGGACCCAGTAATATTAATGACAACAATATCCGTGGTGCTAGGCAACTGTTCTTATCCCAGTTATATACGTTCCTGTGTGCCTATTGGCCTTGTTCTTTTCTGTCTCCTGCTGATATGGAGGGAAGTGGAAATTTCTGTTTTTTCCTACTCCTCCGCTATTCTTTTCTGATTAATTTCGTTGCGGGATCCAAGACAGTCAAATCATTTCTCTGGGACTTCGTCGAGCTTCATTGTCTCGGCGCTTTTCTTGTGGTCGCCACTGTTGATTCTGGCTTACAGAAGTTACAGTGGTTTGGGAATAGTGAGGAGGGCTTGTCCCATTTAAAAAAAAAAAAAAAAAAATGACTGAGGATCAACGCACAGGCTAAACCCTTAGGTTTAGAAACTTAAAATTTCGCGCACGTGTTCTTCTTATGACGTAGGCATGTACTAGGAAAGGATTTCAAAATTCAACTCCCAAGGGGGGAAACAGGGAATGAAAGTTTTCAGTATGGAAAATCGTCATTTTTGATATTTCCGTTCCGACATACATGCGGGTGCGCGGCGCGTTATCTAGTGTAGATAAACACGAAGCAACTTTTCAAAGTGATTTTCTCCTACTGTGTTTAACTGAAACGCTTTAGGACATAGCGTTTGGTATAGTTTTACGAATTAGGTCTTACCTCAAAGTAGACTAAACTGTTATTTCCCATGAAAATAGATTGCGAAATGTTTGTTGTTTGTGCTTTGGTACTTTTTGCATACTGTCACACGCAAAAACTATTGCTGGGGATTTATGGTAGAACTCAATGTAATGCATTCAAAATATTGTGCTGATGGATGCATTTTATAATATCCTGGAGGTATTTAAAGTAAACTTATAACTGCTGAAAACATATGATTTGTAATGGAAACAGTACAAAAATGAAATATCCCCCCCCCCCTACTTTACGAGTTTACATAGTTGTATAAGTTGATGAAACACACAACTTGTGGTTTTCCTTTTTAGATGCAATGCAAACTACAGATAATACATAACAATTTAATGTAGATATTTTCCTATTAGTTATTGTATGTACCTACAAATATGTGGCAAAGTTAATTGCAATGGATATTACAACAACTTTCCTTCCCTACTTATTATTTAACTAGCGGACGTTACGCGGTTTCACCCGCGTAGTTCCCGTTCCTGTGGGAATACAGGGATAAAAAGTAGCCTATGTCAACTGGGGATAGTGTAGCTTCCCAACGGTGAAGTGTAGTTTTGGAACTTATTCGTTACAAACCAACAAAAAAATCTTTCCTCTTTATAATTTTAGTGTAGATTACGAAGCCCGAAATTGAAATTGGTAAATCGTAAAATCATCTCGTTTTCAATAAAATTTTCCCCGTGAAGGGCTGAGTAGCCATATAACGTGGCAATGCCAATCGATCAATTTACCAATTGACAGCTTTGAGAAACTCATTAATGGCATTTTTTGTTACATTCTTAGTTACTTTAGTTAGAAGTAGAAGAGTTTTCTTCTTGCCCATTCTATTTCATAGAGATCTTTGGAATGGGCAACTACAGTACCTTCACAAGTTATTATTCCTTCTAACTGTAGCTGTGTTTTCTTTATTTTTCTGACATTCATTCAATTTGTGCCTGTAATGGTCTAAAAGGTTTTTTTTAAGTTTGAGTTGGAGTATTTTAATCGTCGTCGTTGAGGCTTGCTTCCTGTCTAACTGGATGCAGCTGAATACCAGTATTTTACATGCGACTGCCTACAATTATGACCTCCACAAGTTCCACAACCCAGTTAATACTGGGTAATACGATACCCTTTGGTAAGACTGATTGTCAGACTTTCAGAGGAGCCCTACTATGACGTCTTAAAACAATCCAAACTTATTCTTAATCCAGTGTGGAAAAGAGATGGCGCTAGACACTCTGTATAGTTCTGTCACGGTTCCACACTGGAATAAGATTAAGTTAGGACTGTTGTATGACGTCATAGTAGGGCACCGGTCACTGACTAAACTAGTACTTACCTGTAACGACTACCAAAGATCTATTACAATTATGGCAGCCGGGACCAACAGTTTGACATCTAATTTTTATTTAACCTAATTTCATCAACTTTAACGGTTCGAACACGCTCTAAAACATCCATACGTAGGTACAAATGTAAGAACAAACGTTGACCCTGCTTATTATCAATTAAAAATATAATAAGTTCTTGCGTCGTTCCAATTAAAGTTAAACAGCTTATTGACGACATTTAAACGATTTATCCTGCTGGAGTTTTCCTTAGGAAATATGAGTGTTATTGTAGGTACTGTACAATTATTAAGTAAATCAAATTAAAATATTGTAACGGCATTACGTGGGACACACATTAGGTATATAGTTCATGGCCTTATACTCGTAGAGCCTGTGTTTCCTTATAGCAAGATTCATAAACCACGACTATACTTTTTAAGTATAGAGTTTCCAAAGAATATTCTTTTTTTTTTTTTTAAAAAAAACGTTGCCCCACACTAGGAATTTCTCCTGTATCGTGGATGCGTTCACAAACATTTAAACTCACATACACAAATACCCAGACCCGAAACAACTATCTGTAGGTCATACATAAATTTGTTCCGTGCGGGAATCGAACCCGCGACATGCAGCGCAGCAATCCATTGCTTGAGCCACTGCGCCAACCGTGCCGTCAATATTTATGAACTATAAAGTTTTACGGATAACTAGTTGTTGCCCACGACCTTAGTTCGCGTGAAGTTCATCGTCATCATGATTCTCTTGCACTTATCCCAATTTATTTGGGGTCAGCATGTTGTCTTCTTCTTCCATACTTCTCTATAACTCGTCATGTCAGCAGTCACCTCCTTTCCAGCCATATCATCATTCACACAGTCCGTTCTATCTATCGTTTCTTTGGTCTTCCTCTACTCTTATCATATAGCCATCTACATTCAGACTCAAAAAATATTACTTGCCTGATCTGCATCGTATTTTGTTACTAATTTCAATACGTGGTTAAAATAACAATAAAACAAAATTACACAAAAAGTAAACATACATAAGCATAAATTAAACAATCGAAATTGTTTCTGGTAATTTTCTTTAAGTACCTATTTCGTTCTAGGTAGCTTCCGAAGTTCCGATCAGGTTTTTATTTTGACCGAATTCATTGTTAGTCCGCCAATTATGAAATATTCCTTCAAATGCAGAGCAGATTGATCTAGAGTTTAGAGGTAAAATGCGCAATTTATAATTTAAACTGATTTATAATTTAGGTACCTATTTCAAAACCACAGCTACTCTGGTCGTTACAGAAAAGTCTCCTGGCATAAAACTGAAATGTGTTAAGGAAAATAACATTAACCTATTTGTATTGTATGGGATACAATACAAATCGAGCAATGAGCGATCAGGCGATTGACGACTTTAATCGATTAAATTGTCATTGGATGTTGTCGAGGACTAAATCAGCCTAATCGCATGTTATCCGAAACTGCCAAATTAGTCTAATCGCATGTTATCCGAAACTGCTAAATTAGTCTAATCGCATGTTATCTGAATCTGTCAAATTAGTCTAATCGCACGTTACCCGAAACTGTCAAATTAGTCTAATCGCACGTTACCCGAAACTGTCAAATTAGTCTAACCGCACGTTACCCGAAACTGTCAAATTAGTCTAATCACACGTTACCCGAAACTGTCAAATTTTCACAATCAATCTTGAACCTAATACAAAAAGAAACTTGAAAATCTATTAAAGCCGGCCTCGTTGGTCTAATGGTCGCAATAACGACGGCTGAGCATCCGGTCCTGTCTTCGATTGTAGACGTGCAAAGCATTATTGGAAATTTCCGTCAGGAATTTCTCAGTACTTCGAAGACACGGTGTTTGAATCTTTGCCCGGTTGATGACAATAGGCTCGATCCTATTAAATGGGACTTAAACATAACTGGCGAAGTGTGGGTGTGTACCACTGCCTAACCCTTCGGGGATTACAGGTGTTATGTTATGTTACCCATTAAAGTAAATGACAGAATGCAGTAGCTAGATGTGCTGGCGTCTGTAACTAAGTTATTAATTTAGTAAAACATTTTGTATTTCCTTTTCAGTTTTGGCGCAAGAGGCCACGAATGCAACAATGACTTGTCTTAAAGATCCTGAGCTGAACGTAAGTATCTATAGCTATCAATGTTCATCTTCATTATTCACTCTTCAGTACAACTTTGATAACTCATGTCTCGAACACGTGACACTTTAGAACATCATACTTCATACAAAACTTGTTTGTATTGATAGTAGGCATCAATAAAAATAAGTTTATTAAGCATTAATTTAAGCAAAAAGCAGCTTAACGTGCTATCCGAGGCACGGAGGAAACTCAGTATGTAACGGGTGGTCACCCATCCACAGAGCAACTAGGCAAGTGCGGCTTAACATAAAACGACCCGAGTGGCAGTTATTATTACCAATGCTTAAAAAAAACTCCAAACCAAAAATAAGGTATCATTGTATTGGATAAATATTTTCGAAGTAACGTTACATAAAACAAACAAACATTGGGTGAAACCAAAGTCGATGTAAGGTTTTCGGTGTAAAGTAACATCGAACAAAAAAGGCGTAGACCAAACATAACGTCGCAGTATGAAGGCTTCGGTGTATAGTTTTCGGTGAAACAATTTTCCCAGAATAGTGTTTCGAAGTAACGTAGAAAACCCGTTAGTGAATGATACCTAATGCCTAGAAAACATTTGGACGGTGACTAAAGAATCATCTTCTATATTCAAACTCCTTTTGAATATTGTATGGGAAATACAAGTACAATATACTACACAATAGTGCGGTGATCCGATTATGGCTAGGACGTGCCAAAATAACCATGCTGATTATAGGTAAATAAATCATGCTTATACTCAATAAAGTATACCGCTTAAAATCCACTTTAAGGACTGAAAAAATATTTTAAATGCGGAAATCAAATCCCTAACACACCTAACTAAATTGAGATTTAAAAATAGAGGAATTGCCCCTCTGAATTTGGTAGCCATGAATTTAATCCATTCCTACTTTATTTATTTTAGGCAGGGAAACTAGAATTGAGAAAATGCTTCAATAGCACTGTGGAACGACACCTACACCCTGAAAGAACGACTGGGTAAGTTAGTAGATATTCGTACATAATTTTATTTTTTTATTTTAGTATCTATTGGGTGGCTGACTTAATATTTATTTATTTTATTTTATTACTTTTAAGAAGGCTTACAGACTAATAACATAAAAATAGGCAACAAATACATCGTGTATATAATATAATACATCTAATAATACAAAAATGAATAGTGCGGTGATTACCGCCTTATGCCTCCACAGTAAGCTAATCCCTATAATAAAGGCCAGTTTAAATTGTCACGGAATAGAATAGAGCGACTTTTTGTAAAGAATTTGTGACGCAGTAATTTGCTTACTATTAGACTCGAGTCTCGACTTTGCTGGCTGCAGCGAAAATTGCAGAGAATGCGTGAGAATTCTTCCGTAGTAGGAGGACCTGACTTTTCGGATAGTACATAATTTAAACGTTAACCAATTGACATACAGATCGAAATATTGTATTCGTTCCGTGACAATGTTACTAAAAAAAAATATTATTTTGTCCCGAAAATACTTGTATGTACAAAGTCCTAAGGAACCTGTACTTCCCAGAATCATTGTAGCGGCTAATAAAATATAATCACCTGTTTTTGTGGATGGAAAATCATCAAAATCAAGCTCTGGACGGAGCGGAAGAGAGTAGTTATGAGACATCTACTGACTAAAACCAACCAATATTCCTTCTTGACCCTTTGTGTTCCTAGGGCGCGGTATCTCTTTCAAACAGTCCCGCAGCCACGGTAGATAGATATATCTACTTTAGTGGCAAAATCTGGATAGGCCACGACTACACGATGGTACATTATAACTGAATAAACGTCTGCTAGATCCCTTGAAAAAGACAGGTGTTCCTAATGTTATGTTATTAATTTATTATGTGCTTTCTACTTTTTTTGAACTGTCAATTAGGTATGTAAAATGGTGAAGCCTTGCCCTATTCTATCCACTCATCAAGATATAGTGCTTCTTCTCACCAATTTAACATAACTCTTCGTTTAAGGATGATCACACTCGTCACCACCGATTCCCGTTGTATTTAGTATGAACATGCGTACACAAGAATTTTCACATCAGCATAAATTTCTATTTCGCATTTTTGTATTTCAATTCCGTACTTCTTTCTTTCTCAGTAGATTTCTGAAAGTGGAAGTTTTTTTTTAACTGGAGTATTAGTTAATACATAGAAACTTGTTAACTTTTACCTGTTATTTAATTTAGAAAGTATTGATATTCCTCAAAAATATCGAAAGAACTTCTGTTAACTGTTACTATTTTTTTAAATTCTGCATAATTATTCTAATCATGTATTTTACTTATTTGTTTTCAGAAATTGTCTTACTGCCTCTGATTTTGGGCATAAGATACACAAGTATATAACATTAGTGAACACTAAATGCAACAAACATATTAGTTTAGACACGACGAACTTAATAAAACTCATAGACTACAGTTTACAGAATGATTCTTTTAAGAGTAAGTTATTTTTAAGTTTACTGTCTGTTTCTCTGCCTACTGATGATCATCCTAGCCTTTTCCAAATGATGTTAGGGTAGGCTTCCAGTCTTACCGGACAAAGCTGAGTATTTTACATGGAGCGACTGCCTGTCTGTCCTCCACAACCCAGTATCCATTGGTAAGATAGGTTGTAAGACTTTCGGGAAATTGACTACCAAAGATCTAAAATTTACAGCTGAGATCAACGGCTTAACATGCTTTTTGACGCACGGAGAAAACTTAGGACGTATTTGGAAGCCGATCCCAATAAATAAAGCTTGGAAAAGGCTAGGCAGATGATGAAAAAGGTTGCATGTTTTTAACTTCACCCCATAATACCCAGTTTATTTCAAGTAATACAATTTTTTCAGACTTTTACGAAGGTATTCAGTGTGTGAAAAATGTCGAATATAACATAAGTAACAGCTGTGTGAAAGCTAGAGTGGGATTCTTCAATATAACGAAAGAAAGAAAACACACAACGTGGGTAACCAAGGCCAATGTGTTATACTCTGTAAGTGTCCCTTTTAATTTAATAGTATTTTTGACATTTACTACCATTAATATCGAAATAAACATGGGATATAAATACCATGTTTAGTTGTTGTTGCTTTGTTTTTGATTTATTGTTAGTTATGCCTCTTTTGAGGAAGTCTTCTTGTTTATGGGCTTCTTAAAGGTGGTCCTCTCGCCATGATACTTCGAGGCAGGGCGAGAGTGTATAGCCAAGCAAGGCACACAGATGCTAGACGAGCGCTGCTATTCCCGAGCTGCCATCATATCAATCTACCCGAAAATATTTAATTATCACAATCAACCCTGAATCGAATGCTTTAAAATTAATAAAGTCTATTAACGATATTTGACAGATTTTGGTAACTAGATGTAATGGCGTCGGAACCTATATACCTCCGCTCTAGTACATGTCCTGCCTCGGCGATACAGTATGTACAATTGTACAGTCAACATAAGTGTTCGATGGTTGGTGATTTTAATTCCGCCGGATCTCATGAAGACTGTGGGTGTGCCGACTTGTGCCTGTAGTTAAAGATAAAACCGGTGACTTAGCTGATAAAAGTAACTATAGGCATGGGCCTATAGCCACTGTAGCTAGAGAAACGTTTCTCTAGCTACAGTGACAGCGAAGGTGTTTCGGTTTGTTAAGTAAATGTATATCTCTGCACGACAATCAGTTTGGGTTTAGACCCCAATTATCAACGAAAGTGCCATACTGTGTCTAAAGCATACCGTCAAATACTATAATTATCGTCGAACCCCAGTAGGTATATGCGCGTTTTCTCGACTTGTCCAGGGCCTTTGATTTGGTGGCGTGCGATCTCTTGTGGGAAAAACTTCAGTGTCAAACACCTTTTTTTTTCCTGATGGTGAAACATCATTAAATAACCCCTCCCGCTCTTGAGCAGCCTAGAGGCAGTGTCAGACTTCTACTGACTAAAAACCACCCATGTTCCTTAGCCCTATAATTGTTATTATGTCGAGGCCGCGGTAACTTCTGAACAACCCGCAGCCCCGGCGGGTACGGGGGGTCAACCTACCATCAGAACTTGTTTCCATCTTCAAGTATTGGTATACGCACAAAGTCAACAGCGTCGGATGGTCGGGGCAATGTCGGAGCCATATCGATTACAATGCGGTGTTAGGCAGGGCGGACTGACCTCACCCACGTTATTCAATCTCTACATGGACGCGCTGATCGTCGCGCTGAGCAGTCAGCACGTCGGGTGTCATGTAGACGACGTGTGCGTCAATAATTTAAGCTATGCTGATGACATGGTTCTGCGGCCGATCGATCTGTGGCCTAAGAAGGTTTTTAGCGATATGTGAGGATTACGCTGTTAAACATGGACTTGTTTATAATATTAAGAAAAACCAGTACATGGTCTTTGAGGCCGGTGGTGCTAGATGCCCGGACGATGTACCGCCTATACGTTTGAATGGTGAACCTTTAGACAGGGTGCACCAGTTTAAATAGCTAGGCCATACATTCACGGCTGACCTCAGGGATCATGCTGACTTGGAACGGGAGCGGAGTGCGTTGTCTAAAAGGGCTAATATGTTGGCCCGCAGGTTCGCGCGTTGTTCGGATGGCGTGAAAATAACTCTTTTCCGAGCATATAGCACGTCCACGTGCAGCCTGTGGGCTAGTTACACGCAGAAAAGCTACAACACCCTCCGCGTTCAGTTTAAGAACGAGTTCAGAGCGGTGTTGGGTCTGCCTCGGTACTGAAGCGTTTCAGGAATGTTAGCATGGGCGCGCACGGACTGCTTTCATGCGACCATGCGGAAGCGCTGCGCGTCTCTTGTGCGCAGAGTGGGGGCCAGCTCCAACACTGTTCTGAATAAGATAGCAAATAGGTTGGACTGTCCTTATGGTGCGATACTTCTGTGACAAGTTACAAATATATATATATATATATATACATAGTGTTGCACGTAAGAGACTAACGATATAATTATGTGAATTGAATATTATTTTGAATTATTTGATTTTATTTAGAATTTATGATTATTGGAGAATTATTATTATGTTTTATTGAAATTGTAGGTATTTATTTTATGCGGCTATTTATTTATTTATGTATACACACACATACACACAAAATACAAAAAAGGAAGAAAAACATGACAAATAGAAGAGAGAGAGAGATATGGGTATATACCCGTTTTTTTTTTTAATGGCGCTCAGCAGACGATGGACAAAGTATTTGTCCGCGAATAAATTGCCCAGCATCAGATTTAATGGACATTGACAAAATATACGTACCACAGAGCATAAAGCAGCCCGCTGAATCTGGCAATGTCATTTTATATTTCAAAATAGTTTGAGCTCATTGGTCAACTAACTTTTAACGGTCTTCAGCTGTGTTGGGACGCCCCTGGCAAATACCTAATGCTCGCAAAGCCGTCTCTAGCAGCGGCAGCCGAGGTGTATCCGAACTTTGTGGTGTGTGCATGAGCAAGCATGGTTCTAGGTACAAGTTACAACACCCAGTCGAGCAAAGTGGTATCTGTAATAGGTTTTTCCACCAAGACTTTATTTGTAGCAACTGGCGTCTGGGAGTTGTGCCCGATTCATTGCTATATTTTTATCTCCTATTACCTAACTTTTAAACTATTAGGTACAGTCAGCAACAGAAGTAGCTTAACATTTCGGAGTTTTAATTATTTGATGTACAGGACTCCAGCTATTATTTTTAACATTACTAAAGATAATTCTTTAAAATATTTCTTGTTTTTCAATAACTTGTAAGTAACGAGTAATATCTAACAAGTTTGAAACTTTGAGAAGTGTTAATCTACTTATGATACTGACTGTACCTACCTCTGCTGCACCCTTCGAGGGTTAGGGGGGGGTAAAATATGAATTGCGTTAAAAAGCGTAAAATGGACCTTTTATAACAGTGACGAATTTTAACGCAATTCATATTAAGTAATTTCCTAGTAAGTAATGAAGTGAGCTCTTGTTTGGTATGTTCGAAAATTCGTTCGTGTTTGAACCAAGACAAAATGAAACGAAGACGAAGAAACAAGTGTAATTGTCAATTTCAACAAAAACTAATGCATGGAAAATCGTGTTTTTACTTGCCCGTTTCGGCTCAGTGACAGACAAGATAAAAACCCGAAACGGCGTTTTGACAGTTATTTATGATCTATTTTCGTTAATGGTCACAGACTATTATGAAAGGTCCTTTTTACGCAATTCATTTTATAATCTGCTAAAGTGGCCATTTTAGACGCCCAGGTGTAATGTTATATTAATTGTTACAGAGGCCTAGTTGTTTGTTAAGCGAAAAAGTGGGTAACTGTGTGCAAGCACTTCTGACCACTTGCAGTGTTTCCACTGGACAGTATATGGTAAACCTGTTTGAATACGCAAGACAACTCGGAAACTGCTCCTCGTTTTCTGACTCAACACAAGTTCCCCCAGCCAGTGGCAATGTGCCAGCTGTGAGTATAATAATAATAATAAAAGCCTTTATTCTCTAGCCAAAGTACAGTACATTTTACGTTTACAAAAATGTATACCGTATTTCCTAATTCATGAAATTAAAATATAAAAAAATATTTAAAAAATCGGTCAACAATTGACGGAGATATCCGCGAACAAACAAAATATAAATATATATAAACTAGCGGACCTGGCAGACGTCGTCCTGCCCGGACAGCAGCGCCACCCACCGGGTCCAATTGTAAATCTAAACCATTTTCGAATCCACTTGAACACATACGAAAATTTTCATCAAAATCGGTCCATCCGTTTAGGAGAAGTTCAGTGACAAGCACACGTAAGAAGAAATATATATATATAAAGACATATACGGTCGAATTGAGAAACCTTCTCCTTTTTGGAAAGTGTCATCATCATCAACAGCCTATTAATGTTCCCAATGCTGGGACACAGGCCTCCTCTCTTTGAGAGGGAATAGGCTATAATCTACCACGCGGGCTCAGTGCGGATTGGTAGATGTCACATGTCTTCGACTTTTTTGGTTCTAAGATATGCCGGTTTCCTCACGATGTTTTCCTTCACTGTTTTGAGAGCAGCGGTGATTCAGAAATAAATTACACAAAGTAATGTGCCTGCCTGGGTTCGAACCCACGACCGACTTACTGTTCGTAAGTCGGGCCGCCACTACTGGAGCACCGCTGCTCCTCAACAAAATTACTGACTCCGACGTAATGTTTCCCATGAGGATAAGTAAAAACTACAGAACACCACCGACTCCTTACATACCCATACTCTTTTTAACCGACTTCTAAAAAAAGAAGGAGGTTCTCAATTCGGATGTTTATATTTTTTTTATGTTTGTTCGGGCCTAACACGATTTGAAAAATTATTTTTTTGTTGGAAAGGGTTGTTGTCCCAAATGGTCCCATATTTATTATGGAATTTCTTAAGTTTATTTTTCACTTTTTTGTGTTTTATTTTTGTCGAAGTCGGTTTTATTTTTTGTTAAAAAGTTTTTGCATAAAATAAACCATACCATTTTTTTTCAGGGTTCACCGGCCACTCCTTGGTTAACTACACCGGTAATTATTACTTTAAGCATTGGAGCAGTAGTTTTAGTGATAGCAATAATCATAATAATAGTTTTAAAATGTAAAGATTAATAGAGTGAAGCTATACACATGCAAATCTCCTACCTATCTATCGGCCTCTCATGGGCTGCTAAGTATCATTTACTGATCATAGTAAGGTAGGTAACTACCACGATAAAAACAAACATTAATTTAGGCTTCATGAGCTTTACAATGGACTGTTCCACCACCTCTTTTAGTATCAGTATTACGTTAATCTTAGTTTAGTGTGGGAAAGAGATAGAGCTAGATATCCTGTATCACTATCTCTTTCCCACACTGAAGTGACATCAATATATCATCCGCCTTTAGTTTTATCATGGGACTATTTCTTTTTTGCAGATCTGCTTACTGGCTGTTTTAATGCATGTTTGTGTGCAGAAGTTGAAGGTTAGATAAGAAGAAAATCGTCATAATCCTCTTTAGAGGAGATGGTCTTACTCTGCACTTTGCACATTTGCTATATTACACATATTTTTGTCATATAGTAATCATCCCGTTTTTAGCCGTATCATTTTATCTCTTCATTGATTGTTTGTCTTTCCATATATTTATTATTATCATATTCCCTATCTACATTACTTAAAACCTCACAGCACATCTTATGAAATCAAATGATTGATTTCTTAAGATATGCATAAACTATTAAAATGCTAACTTTTGTTCGTGCTTTGGACTTATTCTATATAGAACTGTCACAGCTTGACAACCTGTTAAACTTGTTTGAGACAGTAGTCTTCATTGGGTTAGTCAAAGTATATCCTATTGAATGTTTTTAGATCACGGCCTTGCATTTCGTCATACTCATCTATCATTATATCTAATTGCACACATAAATCGCCAATTTCACTAATCTTAGTTGCATGCATTTGGTATTTATTTACAAGTTTGGTGATACAAAATCAATTCACTCATATGAAAAACTAAGCAAAACATATCATTCTCATTAAGTACATAGTAGGTACTTTTTTTCTTTTTTATAAAAAAATATTTTATAAGGCTCGCTTGCATTACACGTGACATCACTAAATATATTGAGAGTTCAATTTATTTAAAATAATATATTGGACGTCGCCGTTTTAATTGATCGAAGACAGACATTAATGTTTGACAAAAACAGTAGTGTCCCATACGTTTCGCGTTTTCGTTTAAACTCGGTTTAAATAATTGTGGTGCAAGCGTGCCTTAGTAAGTTGTGATTAGATTTTAGTGGAATAGGTTATTTAATTAGGCAAATAGGCATTGTAAGTGAACATAATTCTCTCAATCTCACAAATTGATTATTTCCATATTTCTATATTTTCTAGTATTAATCTAGAAATAATTAATTGTAATATTATACTACACATTTTGGTACAATATGAACTAGATCTTTAATCAAAGTTGTAGAGTTGTGTTCCGCGAGAAAATCACTCTCGAATTTTCCTCATCAACTTCCTGCCCTTATAACATTCTATTTGGGGTCAGCGCAACGGGTTTTCTTCTTCCATTCTTCTCTGTTAGACGTCACAGTGGCATTTACTCCTTTCTCATTCATATCATTCCTCACACAATCCATCCATCTTTTCTTTGGCCTACCTCTCCCTGTCTATCCATCAAAATTTATATCCATAACTTTTTTCTTGTGAATGAATTTTATTATATTAGTGCTCGTGACAGTACCTGTCAAGAGTTTAATTGAAGAGCCAATGGTTTAGACCCTTTTTTTTCGTGGGAAAAAATCAAATACCTAAAGGGTTTATCTTATGATTTCCCACCGTTTTTGAGCGGTAGGGAGTGTTACTGTCAGACTTCTACTGACTAAAAACCACCCATGTTCCTTCTTAGCCCTTTGTGTCGAGGCCGCGGTATCTCTTTCGAACAACCCGATTTAGACCCTGAGGTGAAATTGTGCAATGTAATTATTTGAAGTTCACTTCATATATATATACTTTACATACACTTCACTTTATATATACCTACTTTATTAGAATAAACGTAGCGGTCAATTTGTTTTTCATAAATAACGCCAATATTTGGCTTAATTGTAAGTACTCAGAATTTATTTTAAAAATATTTAACGTATGACAACATTGGGTATGAATAACAAGTTAAATGAATATTGTCTTTGTAGTATAGTTTTTAAAAGTCTTACCAAGGGGTATCATATTACCCAGTACTAATTGGGTTGTGGAGGTCAGATAGGCAGTCGTTCCATGTAAAATACTGGTATTCAGTTGCATCCGGTAAGACTGGAAGCCGACCCCAACATGGTTTGGAAAAAACTCGGCAGATGATGTTATAGTAGTTTTTTTAACAGTATTGTTATTACGCCAAAGAAATAGTTGTAAAATTATTCTTAATGTCATCTACTCATTTAATCTTTATGATTAGTTAATATTTTAGTAAGTTATTATGCCCGGTCTGGTAAGGGTAATAACGATTTGAATACACATTCATTGTAAAGCAACAGAATAAGGAGTACTAAGGTCTATTTTACACCATTTGAAACGAAAATAAAATTCAAACAGAATTACTCATAGAATTTGTTAGGTGCCATCACAACAAAATAAACATCGAAACTGTCTAATTACCCCCAATCAATCTTGAACCTAAAACTTAAGTGATAAAATTGAAAATGTATTAAAGTTTGACAGATTTTGGTCGCTTAATGTGCTGGATTCTGTACATACTGTAAATAAAAGGTTTCAAATTGTTTTCACATCTTTCTTGTTGTTTTATTTAAATGGACACAAAGAGACACGATTAGACTAGTTGTGTGTGTATTTATCGAAATCGGATTATGAAATAGTAAAAGATAATTTGTAATCAAGCAGTAATTATTTATTCTTAACTGAACATTAAAATTTTAATTACAAACTATATGCATTTTTAACAATGATATTTTATTTAACAATACTAACTGTCTTTGAAGAGGGGTCGTGGCTAAATAATAACATCCTCACGGGTCGATCTTCAAAGTTAAGCAACCCTTGCCGATCGGTCCGTGGATGAGTGACCACCCCCTTAATTTCCCGAGTTCCCTCCGTGCCCTTCACGTTAAGCTGTAGACAAATGTCTGACTTGGCGTGACATGCCGCCGACAAATATCACTCAGGCATGCTGATTTTATCACAATGTTTTCTTTCACCAAAGCAAGGGATAATTATACAATACGCACGCACATTCGTCAGAAAAATCAGAGGTGCGTATCTTGGGTTCGAACTTGAGACCTATGACCTGATAGTCTGACGGTCACACCGCCAAGCCAAAAAAGGTTGTATTTTTTTTAATACCCTGTACTGTCCCACTGCTGGGCAAAGGCCTCCCCCAAATCCTTCCAAGTGCTCTTTTCCTGAGCCACCTCGAACCAACCCTCGTGGTGCGCGTCCAGATCGTCTCGCCACCATCAGGCAACCATCGTGTTGAGGCTTTGTCCAGCGGTCATCGTGCATGCGGCTGACGTGACCCGCCCAATCCCATTTTAGCCTAGCAGCCTTCTTGCCAACGTCCACTATGCCCGTTTTGGAGTGCAGCGTGGTGTTTCGAATTTATTTTATTTCGAAAGTATAAAATACTTTTATTCACTTTCATCCGGTAAGACTGCAAGCTGACCCCAAAATAGGAAATTGAAGTCTAGACATGATGTTGCTAGCTCAGTCTTCCTTCTAAGGCTCTTGCTGATGCTTCCAAAGCACACTGTATACCTTGCAATGTTCTGTTCATTCTCTCTTGCGCTTTTTGGATCCCTTGGAGGGCGTTCGCACAAAACTCAGTGTTCGCTTGTATGCCTTGTAGAGCTCTTGAAGACCTCTCTTCTACAGTAATTCTTCTTTCCTCGAGGTTTCTGACCCATTCTGCTGCGGGGGGAGGTGCTGGCCGAACTGGAATAAAAAAATGGACTAATTATTACCTTTTTTATTCTTTTGGGGGGGTGGAAAATCATCAAATAACCCCTCCCACTCTTGGGCAAAGCGAAAGGGACTGTCAGACTTCTACTGACTAAAAACCACCCATGTTCCTTCTTTGCCCTTTATGACGAGGCCGCGGTATCTCTTGCGAACAACCCGCAGCCCCCACGAGGACTAATTATTACCTTCACTACATATCATAAAACAAAGTCCTCCGCCGCGTCTGTCTGTTCGCGATAAACTCAAAAACTATAACTGCACCGATTTTCATGCTGTTTTCACTTTCAATGCATAAAGTGGTTTTCGAGGAAGGTTTTAGTACATAATTTGACGCAGGCGAAGCCGCAGACATCAGCTAGTTGTAAACACATTGGGGCTGAATCCGGTGAGAGTAAGGGTGAGGCCAAACGAGCGTAATCTTCTGAGTCGTGAGTCGCAGAAATTATGCTGCAAAATTACGCTCGTTTGGCCTCACCCTAAAAGCCGAACCCGAAACAGTTGCGAAAAGGCTACACAGATGATGATGATGTACACACTACATAGGTACTACTTCGGTAGTCGGGTGATCGCGCTACTGCTAATCATAAGTCCTGGGTTCGATTCCCAGCAGGGCTATTGCGTATCTTTTACATGACAGTGGCTATCATATTGTCCATGAATTAACTGTCAAATTGGTTATGGTTTAGTACAAAAACAAAATGGAACCATGTCGGGCAAAGTGTATTTGGGTAGTCGTTTAGGCATTTCTCAATAGAAGAACGAAGTGCTCGGTTGATGACAATAGGCTTGCTCCTGCGATACATAACTGGCATAACGGTTTGCTAATAGCTTTACAAAGGCGCAATTCTTGAACAGCTAGTTCAACACTAAGTTTGGTCTAGTGGTTGCAAGCGGTTCGATTTCCGTAGCAGCCACATGGTTTGGATTCGTGCCGGTTATTGGCAAAAAGCTTGCCCCCTATTCAAGGGACTTAAATATACTTAACTAGAAAAAATATGGTAATATACTTTTTTCTTTTTCATCCAAACAACGGTTCAAACACTTAGCGCTCTATGCAGCCACGTTCGCAACTTGTCGTACGACCGGCCAATATCTTAAACAAAACTGGTAGGACGACTTGTCGCGAACAAACTGTCACGATTTCACGAAGTGCACGAGGTCCTTTACTTACATCGTTTTCTTGCTGTTGAACCATAGGGGGCTGAATAGACTCTTGTTGATATTGCTGATGACTCATAGGCACCTGAAATTAAAAAAGACTATCATATAGAAGCTTATTAGCACTCTCGCAGTTCGCTACTATTTGTAAGCACCCAGTCCAAAAATAATGTGTAGGTAAAACCTACATAATATTTTTAATTTCTTAATACGGACTTAGCAGAGCCCAATTGATATTACTTTTGTCGTTTAATTATATAAAAATAATTAATGAATAGCTGCAGATACTAAAACAAGAAAAACTGTTTGTACAAACTATAATATTTGGGAAGCCTTTGCCCAGCAGAAGAAAAAAAAATCTTATCTCAATGGATTGAACTCATGGTACACTTAGTAGACTCTCTACAGAATGTCACCATTTATGATCCTTACGTATGTACAGTCACCTGCATAACAATATTATTGTAGGTACCTGTACAGACGCCAACACATCATAATCATCAGTCTATAATGTTCCCACTGCAGGGACTTAGGCCTCCTCTCTAAGAGAGGGATGGGCCCACTGCGGATTGGTAGATGTCACATGTCTTCGAATTGTTGGTTCTAAGAAATGCCGGTTTCCTCACGATGTTTTCCTTCACTGTTTTGAGAGCAGTGCTGATGAAATAAATTACACTAAGTAATGCGCCTGACTGGGTTCGAACCCGCGGCTCAGTGTACGTAAGTCGGGGCCGCTACTCAAGCAATGAACTGCTGCGTTGCGCGACGCGGGTTCGATTCCCGCACTGTACAAATATTTGTATGGCCTACAGATAGTTGTTTCGAGTCTGGGTATTTGTGTATGTGAGTTTAAATGTTTGTGAACGCACCCAAAATACAGGAGAAGGGTCCTAGGATGGGCCGCGGGTAGTCCACTGGTTATCGCGGCCTCGACATAGAGGGCGAAGAAGGAACATGGGTGGTTTTTAGTCAGTAGAAGTCTGACACTCCCTTTCGCTCTGCCCAAGAGCGGGATATTCGATGATTTTACACACACCAAAAAATAAAAAAAAGGGTCCTAGGGTGGGGGCAATGAATTAAAAAAAAAAGAATAAGCTGTAATAGATAGTCAACTTGATTGCTACACCGCCTATTGCTTTCAAGGATGATTGAGAAAATTTTCGGGTACATGTGTAAGGAAGGATCATTAAAACTCAAAATAAGAGACAAATACCTTTTTGATTTATTACTCGGTTCCAAACAAGTTTGGTTGGTGGTCTTCGTCTAACAGGTGGTGAAGGTGATCGTTTTGATGCTGCATCAGCCTCAGATCCATCTGATTCTGATCTAACTTCTATTTTTGGCTCAGCAGATGTTTCTGGTTGTGGTGAATCAGGAGGTGGAGTATCAGTTGGTGCCCCATTAAGTCGAGCTTCAGATGAGGAATTAACTAATCCAAACTCTGGCATCGGGATGCCCAGAATTTTCAGCACTCTTCTATCTTTTTTTGTTAAACTCAATAATTTTATTGGATCACCTTTTTTTAGTGCTTTCAACTGTCTCCGAATCGTACAAGCCCTTTGTCGAGCTTTGTATTTTGCTTGGTTCCAGTACTGCATGGGAAAAAACTATTATGTAAATTTAATAATTACCCCGTGTGTATCTCATTTGGGTTCTAAAATAATGTATTATGATTGTGATAGTTCCACTGCACTGTCAGTTTTCACAAAGAGTTGCTATTTATTTAGTGGCAGGACATTTATAACAGCTTACAAGCTGGGCCTCCCCTTCACAATGGTAGGGTTTCTGAAAGCTTTCTTAAAAAATTGGTCCCAGGAGTTACAGGAAAAGCATAATAAAAATTATAAAAAAGGAAAGGAAAGGAAAGGCATACCAAGATTTTATTATTTAATATGTATTGTAGTTTACCCCATGTTTTATTACTATTTGGGTAAACAACTTAATAAGTATTATTTTAGCTTGCTGTGAGGCTGTACCCTGTAAGTACCTAAATCCTTACTTAATATTATAAATGCGAAAGTAACTCTGTCTGTCGGTCTGGCTGTCGCGCTTTCACGCCAAACTACTAAATTGATTTAAATAAAATTTGGTACACAGATAGTCTATCTAGAGCCTGATAAAAGACATAGGCTACTTTTTAATGCGAAAAAAGGTTTGTAAGGGGGTTTGAAAAATTACTTTTGGTCGCGATAACCGACATCGCTCGCGATAACCGACATCCACGCGACCCAAGCCGCGGGCATCGGCTAGTAGGTGATAAAAATAACAACTAATTATGACACTTACATCTCGCCACCCTTTCAGGCTTCTTTTACAGCTAGTCCCTTCGTTATTTAGTATAGATGTTAATTCATCCCACCGGTTGTGACTTTCGTCTCTTATTGCAGGTGAAGTCTGATTCACAGCATTGGCAAATTCAGGGTGGGCCTCCATATACTGAAGCAAAAGCTTCCATTGACGGTCCGTAATAATTGGTTTTGCAGGCATGTCTGAAAATTATGAATGAAAAAGGAAAGGGTAGGAACTCAAACAGTTAAATTACTTTTTTTTTTCGAATTTAAGGCCAAGTACAACGAAAACTTTCTATATTCCCAAACATATGAAAAAGCTTCACAAATTCCAAAACTTTCACTGCGATGTATTGTAAACATTGGCCACAGATATAAATATGTACGAAACGTCACTTTATGACAGATTCGTTTAGTTCATTCTGTGATTTGATTTTAGTCGTTCTAAGATATTTTCAAACATAACGTAACATCACGCCTATAATCCTGACCAACATGTTGAAGTTTTTTTTTTTTTTTTATTGTAGATAGGCTCGCGTTTGACCACTATCTCACCTGATGTTAAGTGACGATGTGGTCGAAGATGTAGCACGCTGACCTAGAAGTATTATATATTAAGTATTCGATCAAAGTAGATTCGCTAATGAACTTGAAGTTGAAACTTAGAAAAAATAAACGCCAAACACATAACCCTCCTTTTGGGCTTCGCCGCAGTCGGGTAATAAATAAATAGGTACCCAGGTAGAAGGGTTACTACCTGTCACCTTTTGACGTCTTGAAGAGCAATAGGCATAGAGTATAGTAAGTATAAAGGCAATAGGATAATGACGGAAGTAAAAGTCCAACTTGTAGTAGTGTATTATAATATATTGAACGGTTATCTAGTCATTTACACATATTACCACTAGTCATTTTCACAAGGAATGCTTTATTTGTCATTAGTTATAGATTTTAGTTTTTTTACGTAGTTATTAAGGTGGAAGCTCACATCTGGCCCGCGAAATTCTAATTTTCTTACGTTTTTGGCAATTTGCAGGCCAGTGCTTGGTTGTATGTTTATGAAAATTTGATTTGCGACTGTAAGACGTATGAAGTTACCGAATTATAACCATCAAAATTATCAATACAACCCTCCAAGTTCATTTTCATGTCAAGATTGATTTTTGCATGTAAAAGTCATTCTTTAGTAATTTAGTCGTCGTTCTTTAGTAGTTAGTAATTTTGATGGTTATAATTCGGTAACTTCATACGTCTTACAGTCGCAAATCAAATTTTCATAAACATACAACCAAGCACTGGCCTGCAAATTGCCAAAAACGTAAGAAAATTAGAATTTCGCGGGCCAGATGTGAGCTTCCACCTTAAGTTAGAATTATCGCATTGGGGTTACCCTGTAATGATAGATGTAAGTTGGAAAATAAATAAATAAAAAATAAAATAAAATAAATAAATTATATTATAATTTTAACTATAAACTAATTTACATTATACTCGCGTGTGCGTGGTGTCTCGCGACGCGGGTCGACACTCGACAAGTACCTATATACATATAAAAATAAATAAAAGTACACTGTGTACCTGACAGAGGGATGCTATGGGTAGTATCCGGGTCCCGGGAAGCTTGACATGCGACGCCGCGTAATCTATGATGCGTTTGGATACGTTCATACTGCATATTACGTGACGCCACAAGGTTGTTCTGGAAAACAAATTGCCTTCATAAAATCCTATAGCTAATAGGTGTAGGATCCACTATTGCTGGCTAGACAGAATCACGATCTAATATCAGGGTTAGGATATACCATCTAATTTCATTTGGATCAACCTGCTAGGTATAAATATTTTGGTCTTTGATCTACTGGGTCCCTGTTTATTTTTATTATTATTTATTATAAAAATAAACTTTTGAACAAAAATCAGCTTCTGAAGTCGGTGACTTTTGTTTGTATGATTTAATTTTTGCCACCGACTTCAGAAACTGATTTTTGTTCTAAAGCTTATTATTTACTTTCTTGTGCTTTTTTTTTGTTGAAGTCAGTTTTATTTTTTGTTAAAAAGTTTTTGAAATCGGGATAAACAGAAACTACAAGACGCCACGTAATACCTTTCTTTTCCCTTAATTAGGCTGATAGGGGGTAGTAGAAATAATATAGGCAAAATAAGATTTTTATAAACTCAATCCTTGTTAATATCTCAAAAATATTTTTTCTTATGATTTAATTAGGTAGGTAGGTACCTAAGTGCAGCTCATTCTTCCTTTAATATATTATCTTATAACTTAATCTTTATAACAACAGAATTATTAAGTGGAATGGAATCAGTCATTCAGTCATCACACTTGAACTTTTGAAATACTATTTCAAAAGCGTTATTTTACATTGTTAATTGTTTCTTTCCAGCAGGGCTCTTGCTGATGCTTCCAACGCAGTTTGTATGCCCTGCATGGTTTTGTTCAACCGCTCTTGAGCAAATTGAATGCCCTGGAGCGCGCTCACACAGAATTCCGTGTTGGCATGTATGCCCTGTAGGGCTCTTGCTGACTTTTCTTCTGTAGCAATCCTTCTTTCCTCTATGTCTCGTATCCATTCTGGCGCTGGTGGAGCATGGGGCGCGGAGGGCGCGGAAAGGGCAGGAGGAGCTGTTGGATTATCTGAAACTAAAATATAACTGATTAAGTAACACTGGCTGTGCTTGCGACCTTCGTCCGCATGAAATTGTTATAAAAATAATACTTCCTTATTCAAATTGGTTTATGTTAACCATTTCAAGGGTATTAATTTTCTTGCATGGAACCCTAAACCTTTTCCCAAGATAAATGTAGCATAACATGTTAGTTCTTTTAACATCAGGTTCAACTTCAACGGCCTTTACTTCAGGCCAGTTAAAAACCCGTCAACATCAGTCCAGCTGTTATGGAGATTAGACAAATAGACTGACGAATAACAAAAATTAAAAAAACAGCCCAGCTTTCGGAAGGTTGGGTTGGAAGATTAGGTTTTGGTTGAGGTAGTGAAAAATTTGTCCGTTTGGCAACCTAAACAATGCAATGAAAGATGTTGTACTGTCATAAAGAAGGCACTGCCCTTGTCAGTTTGAGCATTAGCCTGATGATATGATTTAGAGATGAAAACTGCCTCCTCTCAGTAACTTGTTTTACAAATCTTCTATTATAAAAGATTTGTAAAACAAGTTACTGAGAAGACAAGCGAGAGAATTAGGCAGAATGGATTTATTCAAACATTTACCTTTTCGATATATTGGCACCCCATATTGCAGTGAAGTCCCACGTGGTGGATACTGATCTGGTTCAGATTTATTTTGAACAGGTGGTGCTTCTTCCGGTGTAGGAGTGGCTGATGGTGTCATGATTTTATCTGATTGTTGTGGCTCACCATCATCCAGCGGAGACTGCGGTGCATCTAGTATTGGGGAAACAGGAGGGGGTCTTCCTTTCAGTCGAACATGTACTGGTATTGCTATCCCCAAACATGCTAGCACTCTCTTTTCATTTCTCGATAACAGAGTTTCCCCAATTATTATTCCGTTTATCTGTTTCCGGATAAGAACTACCTTTTTTCGCACTTTGTACTTTGCATTATTCCAATACTAGAAATTATAATAATAATAATAATAATAAGCCTTTTATTTCTCATCTCACAATATTTACAATTTTTATATTAAGTACAGCTTTTTTTTTTTTTTTTAAATGCAATAAGTGTTACTTGTGTTAGTGTTCGTCTTATTCTAGTTAGTAGTGTTAGGTATTTGTTTGGGTATCTTTTGGAGATGTAGTCCCATATTGGGTAAAGGCCTCCTCCATCCGCTTTTACATTATATGTGCATATTTGTAGAAATTCACTTTTTGTCTTCCTTGTATTAGATGGAGGGTGGTGGTCATTATACCCCACGGGGACCAGCCGGCTTGGGGAATGTAGATTGTTGTTGTCGTTGTTATTGTTGATATTTATGTTTTCTCCTTTTTTTTGCTGTTTATTAAATACTTGCTATTGGCTGTTGATTTCAATTTGAGTGGTTTGCCTCTTATTCATGAGTTCAAAGGCATTTACTTTAATTATTTTGTTTGGAACCTTTGATGTTGGACTGACATCGTTACTTGATTGGGGTGATGTATTGGAGGGAGCACGTTTCCTTTTCTCCTTTGTATTTCCTTGGTTTGTTTTTCCTTTTATTATAAGTTTATCATATCGGATGACTGCAAAGTTTCCTTTCTTCTTTTCTTCGTGCTGTTGTATTTTTAGTTCTTTCCTAATTTGTAATACCTCTTTAGGGAAATCTTCTGTAGCATATGTTGACGCTGGGAAATATTTCCCATTCTTTAAAATTTCTACTTTCCTCCAAGCTAAAGTGAATTTTACTAAAATAGGTCTATGCTTATTATCCACTTTTTTCCCTAGTCTTTGGACCTGATTAAGTTCCCACATGTCAAATTCTCGTATTCCACACTTGTTCCCTATGTTGTTTAGAAATTCTATGACCAAATTCATGAGCTCATTACTATTTGACTCTGTTTCTTTTAGCCCATGTAGCAGAATGTTGTTTTTCCGCACTTCTTTTTCTAGATTCCCAACTTTATTTTTCAGTGTCATCACCTCATTAGAAAGTTTGGCATTCTCTTCAAGTAGTGGATTCAATTTCTCTTCTATTATGTTCACCATATTTGATGCTAGTGAGCTGGTTTGTTTCATAAATTCTTCTTTTAATTCATTCATCTTTAAGTCCATGGACTCGTTTACTCTTTCGAGAAATAGCTCCATCTGTTTATCCATTGTTTACTATTTGGTAGAAGTTTTCCAAATCTGGCAACACTCACTTGACAATCTACTCTGTGACAGTGACAGCCACTGACAGTTGTCACTTCGGATATTATCGGACTTTGTTTTTATAAATTGAAGTGAGGGTAGATTTTTTTCACCAAGTGATTCCGATATTTTCAATCACAGATTTTAGACAATAAATCAAGATTTTGTCACTAGATAATATCTCCACGATTAAGTGAACACTTTAAATACACTTTTATAATAATTTCAGTATCCGAGTCACGGTTTTTCTTAGCAAATTTCGAAAATACTTGGAGAGCACAAGTGCTTCTGACAACTGTTGACAGCAGAAAAAATACTAGAAATTAAAATACTATTATTTTGTTTGATTCCATTAGTTTAACTGTTAATTATATCAGTAAAATGTTTCTAAGGTTACTGTCCTGTCATCCTGTGACACACATTCATAGTAAACTTTTTAAAAGAGTTCTATTGCCACCCAGTGATTTTGATATGTTCAAATACATCTAGCTCTTCAACCACTAAGCCTTCATTCTATGGGGGGCTGTCTTTGTTATTCAAGTTACGACATGCCAACTGCCTTATTTATGAAATCAAACAGCTAAAAATACATTTAAAAAAATACTATTATTAAATATGGGTTGACATGTCAAGACTTCACAAACAGACAGCAAAGGAAAAAAAATTGCCGCAGTTTTTTTGGACATAGGAAACTTTTTAACTTGGTCGGAACTTCCCGTGGATGATGTACATAAATGTTACTAGTTACTTACTTCTCGCCATTTAATGTAATTCTTTATGCAGCCAGAGCCAACGCTATTTAACCTGTTTGCTAAACGTTTCCACCGCATATTGTTTTCTTCCTTTGCTTCATGCCTGCTCATATTTGCGATGTTGCCTTTCGCAAAGATTGGATTGGCCTCCATGTAATCAAGCATAATGTTCCATTGGCCTTCCGAAAGAATTTTTGGTGCCGGCATTTCTGAAATGTTGGAAAACAAGAAGTTAGTTGGGAAATCGATGATACGTACAAAACTAGAAAAACAAACATTGGCTTGTTTCTAAGTAATTGCTCAAACTTTCACCTGCAGCGTAAACTTGCTAGCGATGTAAGCTTTACTTGAGTTATTAGTTGAACATGGTTGAACACTAGAGATTTTAGGGGAGAATTATTAGCACTAGTTGCATTACATTTCACTCACTGCTGCTGCGCACAGAACATTGCAGGGTATATAATACTGTTAAGTGAAAAACATTGCGTGAAGCTGAATGAAAGTGTGATGTAAACAAAAGTCTTTTTTTTTTTTCCCTTCGCCCTACTCGGGCAGGCTAAAGTCTTGGACCATACCGCCTGGTCTTCAGTATTCAAATCTTGCATGTTTTTATGTAAGTCCAAAGCCTCGTCTTCAGTAGCTTAAATCTTGTTTAGAATTTATTTTAGGCCTGAGCCACGTCTTCAGTTTTCATTATAATTATAGTCAAAATCATAATAATAGGGTGTCATATCCGTGTGTTCATCGGTTAACATTATGTTGTGAAGTAGTCATATCCGGGTCATATTCTTCTAATATTCTACAACATCGGTCAAATTGCCCAACCAGTACTGTCAATAAAAATAAGGCCGTTAGTGTTTATAATTTACTCTGGCAGGAAATGATCATCCCCAATGAATGGAAAATAGATTGCCTCATTCCAGTACTCAAACCTAACAAAGTAAGACACAAAGCAGAATCATATAGACCAGTAGCATTAACATCATGCATGGGAAAAACCTTTGAACAATTAATTAAACAAAGGCTAGAATTTTATATAAGTCTGTCTAGCTCACATTTGCCCAACGTGTAGTAGAAGAGACAAGGATGGCTTCAAGTCACTCAGAACGTCTCTGAGCCCTTCCACCGCGAGTGTGGAAAGTGTCAAACTCAGTCAAACTGTTCCGAGCGGCGAGCCGTGCACAGCGTAAACTAAATTAAAATTAAATAGTGAAAAGTAGAATAAAAGGTGTGGAAACCACGAAATAATCATGAACCGGTAAGTACTGAACTGTTTTTAATAGCTTGATTGTGTATTCGGCATGAATTCCGGCAGAAATACTTAGTTCAACGAACATCGTCCTCCATTTCTTCGTAGTGACCGTTTTTTTTTCACGTCGTATGACTAGAAAATATGCCTAATGTTTATCAAACTGTCGTTATTAACAATTCTAAGTTCATTAGCAACGACTATAATGCATTCTAATCAAGTAATATCGTCAGAAATTTGAATTTAATTGAAAACAAAACACGCGAGCCAAACTCATCTTATTTTGATGGCTTGACAGACGGCGATTCGTGACGTCATAACGGTCATTTGTATGTTTTTGTCGAGTGTTGGAAAAGTATGGATTTAACCGACTTGAGAAAAAGGGAGGATGCATTTTTTCTTTTTACACCGATTTCTCCCCCATTTGTGAACCGATTCTCAAAATGATTTTTTTGTGGTGACTGTTTTTTTGTCAAGCATGTTCCTTCTTTGCCTGTTCCTGTGCGCATCTTTGTATTTGCTTTTTTTGCATGATTTAGACCAAGAACAAGACGTCCACGACGCGCGGTGGACGTGGTGGGGGTGTGCGAGTTCTGCTCGCAACAGCACCACCACCACCATCACCACCACCACCATCACCATCACCACCATCACCATCACCACCGCCACCAAATTCTCCAGTACCACGACCTGCGTCACCACGTGTGATCACACTGGAGAATGTCGTGCTGGTACCGGCGCAAACGGACCGTGGTGGTGGTGGTGGTGCTAGCGGGCGTGGAGGGCGCGGACGCCAAGCCGGCCGCGCTGGAGCTGGCCGGGCCGGAGCTGGCCGCGCCGGAGCCGGCCGCGCCGGTGCCTCATTCATTCATTTTTTTTTTCATCTAGACTCTAACTTTCTTTTTATTTTCCCATTTTTTAACAAGTTCAAAGTAAATAGTGACGGTACAGCTTGATCTAGTGGTTTTCTGACGCGGTGGTTGGGTGTGATGCCTTTGTTAGCAGCATTATTTTTTTTTTTTTTTATTTTACATTTTTTTTTATTCAAGAAATTCTCGTCTATTGCAATATTCTATTTTGCCAGTTTTCATTTAGAGTCAGTCATGTAGTCATTTTTATTAAGTTCATTCAAGTTCAGATGTGACAATATTGAGTCCTATCCATACTTTTCCAACATGTACCCGTGTGTTTTCTAGTGAAATTGTTCACTTTGTTGGTTGATTTCTGCAATGTTTTTGTTAGGCAACATGCCTTTGTTTTGTGTTTTTCCATTAGTAAATATCATCATCATGTGTATTGTGAACTAAGATTTCAAATAAATGCAACAGTACTTGCTCCGTGATACAAATAATGAACAGGTCTTTTCTATCGCTCTTTTTCAAGTGTTTACATTGTGACTCGTTGTTCGTAAACAATACGATTCAAACAGCTAAAACTTTGTCTGCGATAAGATTGTGTACCAAACTATGAAATAAAATACTACAAACAGCCACTTGGCTTACGGACTTCTCAGAATGAATGAGTAAACATACCCTTTTTTTTTGTTCGACGTACGGGTCGACTAGTTGAGCCGAGTTTTTGTTTAGCTTGCAGTATTTAAAATATGTATGGAGAGGTGTGTTATTTTAATTGTTTTTTGTGAAATAGGGTATATTCATGTAAATAAAATAAAAGCTTTTTAAAATAATGGTTAATTTTTTTATTTCTATCTACTTTTGTACAACAAACTGGGAAAATTTTGCACACGCTGATTTCAAAGTAGAATTAAAAATATATAATGAGGCTAAAGTGGACAAACCCATTTAATCGCTGATAGCTTATTTCATAAAGATTCCAACAACATACGAAATATAGGGTTCCCGTACATAACTTAAGAGATAACGGCGTTTTAATCACACGCGCCGTTATCACATGACGACATCCAGATGGCCCGTGACAGATGGCCATTTTGTAAAAATTCACCCTCGACAGACGAGTGACTGTTTGGCGCATGGACCGACACATTGAAATCTCCACCCACCAAGAGAGGACCAGGAATACTGCGAATTAAAATGAAGCGCTTCCAGGACTATAAAAACTGACCAATGAAATTACTTTATTATTGCCATATTTTAAACGAATCACTATATTTTGTATGGCATCGTCATAGAAAGTATCTATTTTACTAAATTGTAAACTGTTATGTATTAAAATAGCTACACCATTGTGTGATATCCTCTAATACTAAATCTCATGTGAGGCTTGAGCCAAGTCTCACACAATAAAGCTACATGTATGTTATTCTCATAATATAAAAATTACGAAAAAGCATGTTTGTTACTATTGATGCTCTGGGCATTCCACTGTCCAATATTTAGCTGATCCATAAAATTAAGGTTTATTTATATTATTCTGAATTTTTGATAATAGAACATCTTTTATGCTTTGAGTGCAAATACTCTTTTCGTTATTTTTATTTTGAGAAATTAATGTTAATAAAGTCTGTATTAAAATTGGTTCTGTTTCAATTAGTGATTGTAATTGTTTAGCAGGACTGGACTTTGAAAGAGATGGAAATGACTTTTCATTGAATAAATCAGCATATTATTTTTTATTAATTTTGTTTTTGTTTTCTTCCACTTTTTGTTGTTTGACTGGGCACTGCGACGAAATAGCTACATGTTTACCTTGACAGTGGCAACATGTTGCCTCAGTTGAAGGGATTTGGCATTCTTTATAATTATGGTCGCTGCACACGAGAATGTGATGGACACCTCTTTTTTTTTTTTTTTGGTAGGTGTAAAATCATCGAATAACCCCTCCCGTTCTTGGGCAGAGCGAAAGGGAGTGTCAGACTTCTACTGACTAAAAACCACCCATGTTCCTTCTTCGCCCTTTATGTCGAGGCCGCGATAACCAGAGGACTACCCGCAGCCCCGACAGGCGTCGGCCCTTTCGGGCCCCTCCCATGTTGCTGACATCTCTTTGAGGCGCGCGTGGAACACGAACGCACCGTCGACACGGCCTGTTTTCGTCGTGAGACGGACGGACGGCGAGTTAGCCCATCACTCACCGTCCACAGGCCCGCGTCTACGGTGGCCGGAGGTCATCGCGGGACCCCCGACGCCCGGAGCGCCTCCCGCGGCGGCTGGGACGAGAGGTTCTCTCCCTCTCGCGTTCCGCCACCTCCTTCGCTAGCATCACTGCTTCGCAGAAGGAGGCGACGGCGTCCCATTCCTCCTCGCCCCGGACCATGGCTTGCACCAGGGCCGGGCGCGAGAGGTCGCCGCCGCCGGTCGCCGCTACGAGAACACGGCGGGGCTTCGCCCAAGACCCCAACAACCGTGTCCGGTGAGGACCTGCGTCAGACGGAAGGTGAGGGCGCCGTGGCGCCTCTTAAGCCACTCCTCAAAGAGGGGACTTACCGCCACTATCGTGGCGTGCCCTGCACGGGGTTGCGACAGTCGCTGTCTCCATGTCGCCATGAGATCGCACCGGAGGTCTGTCCGCCGCGCAGCAATTTGCCGCGGCAGCGGAGTGACCCCCCGGCGCAGCGCCTCCGCGCGCCTGCATCAATGGCGCGCGAGGACTATCGCCTCCAGATCCCACGGCGGCAATCCGGCAAGGAGGTTTGCCGCTTCGCGGGAGATCGTGCGGTACCCCCGTACCATCCTTACGGCCATGACCTTTTGAGGACACCCCCCCCTCCTTCTGAAATAGTGCGACGCCTAAATCTTCTGATATAAATAATATTCTTTGTGCTAGTTATTGCGTTATAAATGTGTTCGTTGCTCAGGTCAATTGGAACATGCATAATAACACCCGTATTTTCCGTAGCGGCTGCGGGAATACTGGCTTTTAATTTATAACTATCCAGAAATTTTCGATTTAATAACGCTGCATTGGCTAAACCAGGACGTTCAAAAATAACACCAATTTTGTAACGGTTCATGCGTAATAATTGTTTTACGCCCTTATTGTATTTTTTTTATACTGGTTGAAAGGGACATCATGTCTCTATCACCAATCGGGACTGATTCAATACTTTCTAAAAATACAACATAATTATTCAAAATTGCCTCCGGTTTCAGGATATGACCTAATGTAGTCAGGAATCCTGAATTCCCGATACTTATCCTTTTCAACTGATACAGATTCCTCTGAAGAGCTTGAGGCTCCACCGTCGTCTTCAGAGGACACCAATGGTGGAGCAGAAGACGAACTATCTTCTTTTTTTCTTTTCTTGGGATTTCCTTTCTTCCCCATCGTGAGAAAAGCAAGCAAATGAACTTAAGAATTAATAAAACAATTGATTGAAAATTTGTTTTAAAAAAGGCGCCCTTCGTTACGAATTTCGCGCGCTTTTTTTTCGTAAAACAAAGTCACAAACTAAAAATTGACAGATGACAACAAACTACTCACAATAACTAAACGTATCTTTCGTTTAAATAAAATCAAATTGGAACTTCCTAAATAGAAAAAAAAACATTATTTGAGGAAACATGTACAATTAAATTTTAGTTAACACTTCGATGAATCTGTCCGAATTATATGGTAACTAATAATATTGTACAGGACATGTAATAATGTTAGGTAAAGGGTAATATCCAAGAATGTCAAATTGTTAACATTCGTTTAGACATGTGTAAGTAATGCGAGTGATGCATCACGTGTAATATCACCCGAGCGCGTACTGTAACATGACACATTACTCGACTAAAATCAGCATCACACCATTACACTAAACATCACGCGAACGCGAGCGGCAGCAGCGCACTCCCGAACGCATTGCTTCGGCAATGTTCGGTTTATATCGGAAGTCCGAAACTAGGCGAGTGCGACTGCGATTTCGTATTTCGCCCGGTCATGTCATGTTAGTATGTTGTTTAGAACTCTATTTTTATTTCGAAAGGGTTTATATTTCCTTGACACCACCACCGGTCGTAGGTAAATACTCAACTGTCCTTTTATTTCGAATTGCATTGCAAACATTGCGATGTTTTTTTAGTTTATTTACTACCGCGTCAATATACATTGGTCCTTGACTCCTTTCATTACCCTTTCATAGATACTTTTAATCGCATTAGGCCAGTACTAAGCCTAGAAACCCGTTACCTACTTGTTGATTTAGGGTATAAAGTATGAAGGAAAATATACAAATCAAACTTTGTTTGATTTGTATATTTAAATTATAGTGAGTAAATCACACTGTTACAATGCTATGTTACCTATACTATTTCAATAACATGTCCTATTACACTAGATGACTAGAACATTGCATTACATTAGAACGCGCGATGGTGTGCTATCGAATGGCGCTACATCATAACATCACGCGTGATGTTTGAAGTGATGGTGAAATGTAATATTACTCGGGGCATTTAATGTAATGACATCTAACATCACTTCGTGGTGCACTGTTTTGCACATGTCTACATTCATTCTCCACTCTAAAATTTCATTGACCGACCAACCAATGAATGCATCCCCTCCACTCTATTGAGTTGGAGGGAGAGAGAAAGAACCAGAGACTAGAAAGAGTAAGAACATTAACCCGGCTGGCTGCCCGACCGACCGATTCACCGACCAGCCGATGCCATTCCGTATTCCGTTCATCCGTTGATCCGGTGTGGATTGCTGTAGCGTGTGCCATCAGTGCTGTCAATTAATTTGACTTAAGTGAGTGGTAACGTGAATTGAAATACTACGACTGTTTTCAAAGAAAAAGCGGTTTCACAAAATGGCTTGGATATGTTTTATTTTTGCCCTTTTCATTGGTAAGTACACCATCGAGACGACATTAATTCTTCCGGACCACTAGTCACTTGAATCGATGTTTTTACTTCATACTTAAATGCTATCACTCAGATTGTGTATTATATAGCCTGGATATATCTCTGTATTCCAATCGATTTTGTAATACCTACATAATTATATTTAATTTCTATCATATTTGGATAGGTTACCCACCTATCCAAATACACAATATCTACACCGAAAAGACTGATAGGTTGAATCCAAAATCTAGAATCTTTAATTCAAAAATGTTCAACCATCAAGCAACCTAATTACCTTCTAAGATAACAATTAATGAGATTGTGTGAGACTGATTAAGCTCAATCTTTTGTTTACGATTTTTATTCCCTGACAATCGCTTGGTTTCCCGCGTAATACAATTAAATACATATGGGTTTGTAGCATCTCTGTAATTTTACTTTATTTATTAAACCTACTATTACTATTGTTTTATTTTACTGATCTGTAATTTTATTTTACTGTTCCCCCTAATCCTCTCCTGTTAAAACATTGTTAAATAACACTCGTTTTCGGCTTCGCCGCAGTCGGGTAACAATAGAAAGGACAGGGTAAAATGGTAAATGTCAAAACTTGTAATGTTTTTTTTTATCAAATATTCAAATTCTACTAAGAGCTGTGGAAACTCAGTGTTTATGACTTCTTTTCTTGGTTTTTACGCTTCTGCACACACAAGGGTGCGGTGCTAGGCATGTAATCTGACCAAAAAATAAAAATGTTAATAAAAGGTACTGGATGTAAAAGTCACAGTCTCTCATTAGCTTCTAAAATATGACTAGAGGGTAATACAGTCATGATACCAATACTGTGTCATTTCCTGTTCAGCTACATCTGGTACAGTTGACAATAGAAGTAGGTACAACCTCAGCAGTTGCAAGTTTTGTTTTCAAACTTACAAAAAAAAACAACTGCCGCACTCAGAGAGCTTTAATGATTACTTACGTGCTCACTTAGTAAAGGTTTGGACAGTTTTTCATACAAAAGAATTTCAAACCTTTACTAAGTGACGGCTTAAGTAATCATTACAAATCTCTGAGTACGTAGCAAGTTAAACTAACATCTTTCAATTAAACTACATTCCCTTTTCTTGCTGTCTGAACAACATTACAACTCAATAGAGGAGTAGTGAGATACATAATTATGTTAACAATGCCCCTAAATAAAACTGTAACAAAGACTAGAAAATCAGCAGCCAAGATTATTTATCCATATTTATAATTATTATTCAGTAGCGAAACAAGTTTGTAAATTACCTGAGATTAGAAATAAAAGGCATTTAAATTAATTAATTTATTATTCACAGTATATACATCAAGCAAACACTTAAAAATACAGTTGTATTGTTGTTCCAAGTTTAAAATTTTGAAAAACACCTTAACACACACTTATTTTAGAGACCCAAAATCATCAATAGTCTTATTAAAATATGATTCATTCTATGTATGTTCACAGAACCATAAATAGATGTTATTGTCAGTAATCAAAGAGTGCATTCCAAACTATTGACCGATAATCAAAAGGTCATAATGTTGAAATGCTCTGGTCAACACATCAGCTATTTAGCTAGTGTATCTTACCAAATAGCTAACTGAGAAATTAGTAATAATAGTTCTCTTGCCTAGTAGATGTTTCTTGTAAAGCTATGCTAGACACAAGTCCATTAATAATCTTGTTTAAAATAGTTACTGTTTGTTATCTCTTCACAACACTGCAGTTTTTCTCTTGATAGTTTACGAGAAACTTTTCTCACAGTTTAAAAACTTTCTAGGTGCTGCTATTGCTCAGGTAGAAGAAGACACATCACTGGCGAACCCCATTACATTGCCACCAGAACTTCAGGAGAAATTGAATCAATTCAATGAAACAGAAGTGGAAAAGTACAAGACTCAGTATTTGGACCAGTTCAAGAAGAAATGCGAGCAAAATGGGCATCCTGAACTTTTTGAAAGTGCACAGGTATGTTAGTTTAGAAGACCTTGGGTGACTTTTGTTTCTTTGGTAAAAAGACCAATTATTATTGAACTAGCTGTTGCGGCGGCTTCGCCCGCTACAACTCGTAAATTATCCCTCAAAAAGATAAAATTGGGATAAAATAGTTTTTATACCAGATAGTTCCTTTGTGTTAATCCAGGTTATAAACTATCTGTGTACCAAGTTTTATCCAAATCCGTTCAGTAGTTTTCGCGAGAAAAAGTAACAAACATACACACTCACAAAGTATCGCCTTTATAATATTAGTGTGTGAATTGTGTGTTATGATTACATGTTTTGGAGTAAGCTAAGCAGTATAGATCTGACAATGGAACTTATTAGCGTGTTTCAGTACTGGTATGCGCACCAGTGTAACAGTGTCAGGTGGGCGACTGGGCGATGGCAATGTCGGATCCGTATCAGCTTGAATGTGGAGTCAGGCAGGAAAATACCCTACATTGTTTAATTTGTATGTTAACGGGTTGATCGTCGCGCTCAGCAGTCATCATGTTAGATGCACATTGATGATAGATGACATTATAATAGGTTGGCGAAAAAGTTAAAGCGCTAGCGCTAAAGTATGTAGGTACCATTTTGTTCGATAACTTTTTGCCATCTTGTAGGTAGGGACATGATCCCATTGCTATAGAAATTTTGGGACTTCTGATCAAAATACCGCGACAAGTGGTTTTGGCAGTCCTCTCGTGATGTTAACCTGAAACTGCCTAAAAAATACTGAAGAGACCGAAACAGGTGGAAATCTGAAGGTGCAAGGTCAGGACTATACGGCGGATGCATTAACACCTCCCAGCCAGTCTCTTAATTTTTGCTGAGTGGCTAAAGATGTGTGAGGTCTAGCGTTATCATGATGAAAAACAACACCCCTTCTGTTGATTAATTCCGGCCGCTTTCTCTCAACTTCTTGCTTTAATCTCATCAGTCTGTGAAGCCTGATCGGCCTTTGACCACGACCTTTTTCGCACGTTCTTGTCGTACGTGATCCACTTTTCATCACCAGTTATCAGCTTCTTCAAAAATGGTTCGGTTTCATTACGTCGTAATAAAGAATCACAAATGAGTACACGGTTCGTAAGGTTTCTTTGAGTGAGCTCGTGAGGTACCCAAATATCGAGCTTTTTTGTGTATTCACCCAGTTTTTTTCAAATGCGCCAAAACTGTTTTGTGGTCAATTCCTAGTTCTTCAGCTACGTCGTAACTACTGATATGCCGAAATGCTCCACTTTTTCAAAAATGGCATCCATTTTATCCGTAATAGGGCGACCAGAGCGACGTGCATCTTTGACATCTTTCCGGATTGAAAACGCTTAAACCAAATTTGTGCTACCCTCACAGACACTGAACTAGGTCCATAAACATCTCAAATTTTTTCGCGGCTTGCGTTGCATTTTTACTTTTTTTGTAGTAAAATTTTAAAATGTATCGTATTTCTTCATTAGATTCACTCATCCTAACGGTACGAAAAACAAATGAAAATCACACATTTTCAATTTGGAAGTTTAAACAAATACCTTAGAAGATATCGCAATGTTAAAATGTACGCGCGGCAAAATAATTACGCGGTCCGCCGCCCCTCGCGTCCCGATGTAGATACGTGGAGGTTCTGGCCTCCGGGAAATTCAAATTCAAAATATTTTTTGCACCATAATATTTACAAGATGTTTTGTGAGCAGTAGTGGCCCAGTGGTGGCGGCTCCGACTTACGAACAGTTGGTCGTGGCTTCGAACCCAGACAGGCGCATTACTTTGTGTAATTTATTTCATCACCACTGCTCTCAAAACGGTGAAGGTAAACATCGTAAGGAAACCGGTATATCTTAGAACCAAAAAATTGAAGATTGTGACATCTACCAATCCGCACTGGACCCGCGTGGTGGATTATAGCCCATCCCGCTCCTAGAGAGGAGGCCTGAGTCCGTTCAGTGGGAACAATATAGGCTGATGATGATGATGATGATTGTATATTTAACAGTAAGAGATAGGTATAGTGTAATCTAAGGTTCTATCAAATATTCTAGAGAGGAAATATTAGCTTTTTTGTTTGTTACGATTTAACTCAAAACTCAGACGCCTTGGAAAATGCTTTCAACATTAGAAAGCTAATTGAAAAAATATTACTATGTTGGATAGTCGATCTATCGAGGAAGGTTGTAAGTTATATATTAATGTGACGCATACGAAGTTGCGTGGGTCAGCTAGTATATAATATATCTATTATATATATATATATATATATATATATATATATGTGTCAATGACTTAAGATAATTTAAGCTGACGATATGGTGTTTTTGAGCCGGTCGATCTGCTGCCTGAGAAAGCTGGTGCAGGTACAAATGCGGCGGTCACGGCTTTATTTATAATGTGAAGAAGAGTCAGTGTATGATCTTTGAAAACGTCAGGGCGAAATGTCCTGACCCTCTAATTATGGAAGAAGAAAACGTGTTACGCCGACCTCAAATAGAATGGGAAAAAGGCAGGAAAATGATGATGATGATGATTAGGTGACCCTCTCATAATAGCAGCCACCGCCAGTCTGGATTTGTGCCCGGTAGGGTTCCATTCCGCCTGACTTAAACATAATGGGCGAAATGTGGATGAACACTTCTACCTAACCCTTCCGGGATGTTATGATATTGATTGCTAACAGGTATGGTCATTTGCAAAAGTTAATTAACTCTTCCTTCCTTCTAAAAAAAATACCAGGGCTTTGGTTTATTATAAAAGTAAAAACTTATAATATTTAAATGTCCAACAAACTCCTTTAGATAACTGTTAAGGTAATTGGTACTTAAATTATATTAAACTCTTGAGGAAAACTTGTAGGGAATATTTAAAAAAAATTGTGTAAGCTTTTAATTTTTAGTTATCAAACTAATGAGTACCGGAAATAAAAGTATTTTTTTTAAATCGTTATGGTTGGAAATGGGCATTATTATAGATAGGTAATTGCAGACTACAACAAAATGGTTCAATGATTTCGGCAATCATCATCTGCATTTAGGTTAGATTTTTTATGAATGAGGCTGCATTTATTTTGGTTAATTGGAGTTGCTACTAACCAAATGAAGCTGAATACCAGTTTGTTAAATGGAGCGACTGCCTATCTGACCTCCACACCCCAGTTAGTACTGGGTAATACGATGCCCCTTAGTAAGATCGGTTCTCAGACTTTTGGGACACTGACAACCTGTAAAGACGGCGTGGTGTAACGTAAATACCTCATATAATAACATCAGCCTGTAACCTTCGAAGGATAAGGCAGTACCTAATAGTACACCCACAGTTCACCAATAGGGGATCGGACTGAGTCAACAAAATAAGATTCTGTATAGTCCGTCAGTTAGATTATCGAAAAAAAAAATATTGGATAAGTGTTTTTTGTTTTATCAAATTAATACAAATTTACGAAGATAAAACGCGTCAAAGATCATGAGTGGGGGCTTGTGACGTCATTTGTAGGTAAAAAATGTACTGACATGTGACGTTTTCGAGGAGTTCGCTAGTTTTCGAGAAACTCTGTCTTCTTCATTTTTTGTTTTATGTGAAAAATGAAGAAAAAATTAGTTTGACGGACAATTTATTTTTTGTCAGATCCCCTATTATGTTTAACTCAGATGTCATGGAAGCCTATTGCCATGTACCGGATACAAATCCAGACTCGGTGGCTACCATTAAGAGATTCATATCTATGGGGGATTAAGTGTGCTAATAAAATAACTAACCTTTCGTCTTTATTTTGCCTTATATTTCTTCATCGGCAATTATAATAACATTAGTTAATAACAAGGGCATAAGATTAAAGTTATTTACCTAGCTTATATATATTTGTTATTTATCTTATTGGCCGAGTTAGCGTTATCACTATATCATATCGTGGGATAACGAGCTCAAAATATTTTTTTAATGATTTCAACACATCAGAATGTATTGCGTACGTAATCTGGAAAAAAATATGTCTTTATTTGCAGTTATGACAGTAATTGTGTTGATAAATAGGTGTCCATGCGCGCCCCCTCCGACCCTTGCTCGAATCGACTCACGATCCTGAACCAGTAGTTTTAAATCAGCCCCTAATTAAAATCCACTCAGATCCATTCTGTGCCTTTCGTGCCCTCCCCAGTTACGCCCCAAGCCGAGGCTCTCCCCGCAAGGGATATCATGGCACACTGTCACTTAGTTTCTATGTTTATACCCTGGCTGGAGGCATTACACTCGAGCACCCACCGAATAGTCCAGCCATGTCATGATGGCACATTTTAATGTCTTTTTTTTTGCGGTGGGAAATTGTCAAATACCCCTCCCGCTCTCACCTCTGATGTTCTTTCTTAGCCCTCTGTGCCGAGGCCGCGGTATCTCTTTCGAACAACCCGCAGCCCCAACGGGACATTTTAATGCCTCAAGGTCAAACCTCTGTGTGTTTCCATTCCAAGGCATCAACATCCACAACCCGACTTCACCCACTTCAGGGTGAAGGCCTCCTTTTGCTTGTGTCAAGCTCCACGTTCCCGTACGAGCGTCATCGCCAGGATATAATATACCCCTTTTTCCGAGACTCATTACTAACTTCTTCTCATTACTTTCTTCTTTACCCTGGACAGCTACCTCATTAGCTACTGAGAAGTTCCTAATCGTAAACGCCCAATAAATCTAAGCCCGACGCGGGAATCGAAACCAGGTCCCACGCACGAATGACGTGCTTACGACCACGAGAACAACAGTATTATCGGTATAGAAAAGACATCAATATAACTCTTTGTTGGTAGATAATATTTATTTAAATAAATTGTAGTATAAACCATGAAATTGTAAAAAATAACCGATTTTCTGCTATGTAAACAACGGATATTTTTGTTTTCCGAACCTTAAATTTGCTAAAATTGTCACGTTTGTCTATAACAGTGTCAAGCTGAGATACTGTGTGTGAGTGATTATATACGGATGTTTATGTGCGAAGTTAATTATAAGCGACCGGTTCTCTAATGAGTGACCTTCGTTAGTTGACGAGGTCGAGGCTCCAAAGATCAACATAGATTTTCTTCTAAGGTTCTCTGGATTTTATGGAATAAATTCTGTAAAAGGTTTTTAGGCCTGTTTTAAGTGCTTAGATAGTCCAAAGTACTGAAAATAATCAATAAAGTATTAAAGTGTAATCAGAGTAAACGTCAACGACGAACGTTAGTTGACGTTTGTAAACCGGTTGTAAATCGTGTTAAAATTTCATAATTAATTAAGTAACAATGAAAATAAATAATAAAAGTTAAGTTAATTTTTTTTTGCATCCAATAGTTTACAGTTCCGCGTAAATCTAAATAAACAAAAACGTATAGGTACAATCATGTGGCTTGCAAAAAGAGGTTTATGTATTTCTGCAAATGTTTTCAGGGTCGACATGTCAATTTTAATCATAATACCGTTCGTATACCTATTGTAGGTGATATAGCATTTTTTGAAAAATTAAAACGCATTTAATTTTGCCTATTATCATTATAGCCTATACCATCAATAGTTAATCTACCTGTTTATCAACCTAATTATGTCACAAGAATGTCATAAGTCTTTCCCAGAAGGTTGAATAAAAGGTTTTTCCTTCCGCCCACGCAATAATAGTCCGTATGTACTTCTGTATCAAAGTACCCGGAAAATTGGGTCGTCTGCGCAATTTCGACTGTTTGGCGATAACAGCCTTGCTGTCCCTCCGCTAATAAAGTTGAAGTACATCAGTTAATATGAACGAGTATTACACAAAAATCCAGATTCTTTTAAGCTTTACTGAGAAAGTAATACGAAAAGTTAAGCTGTTTTTTTTGAAAACTGTTTTTCGGTCTTGCTTCGATCCCAGCGGCAGTTATCATTAAGGTTAAGCCACCCTTAACCTTGATGATAACTGCCGCTCGGATCGAAGCCGTGCTTGCCTAGGTTGATCCGTGAATGGGTGACCATGACTATCCGTTACATATAAAGTTCCCTTCGTGCTTAGACCTAAGCCCAGATGGAGCCCGACCTGGGAATCGGACCAACGAGTTCTAAGTAAATAAAGAAGGATGATTGGAACGGGGTACTAGGCTTTTGCCTAACAATAAGACAGAACAGGCTAAAAAAACAAACAATTCTCATATATTAAAACCAATGTTTCTTTAAGCCGGAAATATAATCTGCGGGTACTTATTGATACTGAGGTATTGTTTAACAACGCAATAAATGAACAATGGAAATCTATGTCTTTTGTTCTAACATCTTCAGGCTTCCGGGAAAACTTTATGAAAAAAGTTCAGACCTCGAGGTCGATGTGATTATTGTCAGTTTCAGCATCACGCTAGCTTCTTCGCAATGAGAGATTGTAGAAATATAAACTGAACAGAATAGGTATCATTGAGTATGAAATTGGTTTTCGAATTCTTTTTTTTTCCTTGTTGATACGTAACCGCAACGTTACCCACTTATCGACCACAACTACAGTAATGTCCGTTTTCATACACTACTTACTGCGGTACTCAGAGACATTTAATGATTACTTAAGCCGTCACTTAGTAAAGATTTGACATATTTTTGTATGACAAAACTGTCAAAACCTTTACCAAGTGATGGCCTAAGTAATCATTAAAGCTCTCTGAGTGCGGCAGTTAGAGTCATATACCTTTAAAAAGCTGTTGTCCGCAACGTTCCTCCTTATTTGAATCGATTTTGTTTTCTTTATGGCTTTAACAGGGATATAATATATATTCCTGACTAAAAAAAATACGATTTAATTAGTCCGTCTAATAAAAATGGTGTTATTTTTGGACTAATCGTGTATTTTTTTTCCCACCCTCCCTATTTATTTGTTCTAATCCTTTTTCTTAAATAAAACGCTTATACTTAAATAAATAGCCTAAGTTACTTCTTATAACATCTTATAGCTGCCAGTATTCCTTCAACATCGATTCAGCCGCTTCGGAGAGTAGCTGGACAAAACTGACAGATAGGAAAAAATAAGTACCGTGTGCAGAGTGGACTAACTTACAAATAGCTTATAATTAGGTGTCGGTTTTCTGAGTGAAAAAGGCATGCCAGCTATAATTTCAGATATTTTAATTTGACTTGCAATACAAAGAGCTTTTTCAACGCATCGGCCTTCCCTCAACATTAAGTGCAACAAACATGGCTATTTTTGCTCTTATCTTTAACAAACATTAGTACTCGGTAAGTTGCATTAATCATTTAAACTCAAATATTAGTTCAAAGCGCATTCACACGTCAGCATACTGTAAGTACGTCGATTTTTATAATCCTCGGTTTATGAAACGACTCGTAATCAGTAATAAATAACCTTGATTTATCAGTCCTAGTGCTAAGATATGGCTAGCCAATAATTGCATTCGTCCAGAGTATGTAGATAGTGGATCGTTGATAACTGCTAGCTCTCGGTCTACTTGTGGTGATAAAAATTATTAATTAAAACTGTAGCCTAGTGAGATAGTTCCTCGGTAACTAACAATTGTTTTGGTCAGCTAAAAAGCCGATTGTTTGATAAAAATCATTTTCAATACACTTCCTCGAAAGTGGCTCTTACTGCACTACAATTAGGTTCGACATGCAACGTATTTCGCACGCGTGCGGTAATCTTATTTTTCCACAACCAAGGGCGGGAGAGAAAATTACCATATAAAATATGATAAATCAATTAAAACATAGAAAATTTCAAAAAAATCTCTCAATCAATCAAAATCATTTTCTTTTAATTCGACATTTTGATTTGCGTCTGCTTGCATAAATATTTTTTGAATATTAAATTGTGTTTGTAAAAAGAATTCTTTATAAACAAGATTTTTTTAAAACAATCGTTTACTTTTATGAACAAGTAAACATTTATTTGTGTTCTTAATTAAAAAATATTTGAATTTTATATTTTTCCTGTGCAAAGCAAAGCAAATAACAAGTGCAAGCAAATTAACTCAGTCTCCAAAAAATTTATGACAAAAATACTTCTCGTTTTATTAGCCAATTTCTTCAAAAGTGTAATGAAAAACAGCGTTTGAAACACGTGGGAATTTGTTATTGCATTTCTCGAACCCATGAACACCCTCGCCTCCGCCTCGAATGCAATAACAAACTTTCCGCACTTGTATCAAAATCATCATCACTCTCTTGTTTTATAAGGGTCGGCTAATAGAATACTTCCTTAATTACTACTCGTCATCTCATCAGACACCTTTTTTTGTCACATCATCCTTTACACAGTTCATCCATCGTTTCTTTGGTCTTCTTCTACTCTTATACCCATCCACATTCATACTCAGAACTTTCCTCCCGATATTTTCCTCATTTATTTATTATTACATTTAGTACAGCAAAAGCCATTAACACTAAATTAATTAATCCTTTTACTCGGTCTTCTCGCAGAACCACAAGCATTCTAACATTATCGTCTTCCATTCATCAGCAAACAAATCCAATCCAGGGTTGGTCTCCACGAGTGCGTTGAGCATAGTTAGCATACGTGGTATAGGAGAGGTGAACCGAGCTACAGTGCGACAAAATGGAACAATTTATGTTTTCTGGAGCGATTATAATTATTAGGAACTAAACTAAATGAACTAAATGTTGGTGGCAGCCCATTGACTCAAGGCATCGATATCACGCTGGAGAGCTATACAATCAGACACAGAGTTAACAGTTGCATATATACATGCCCATATCGCGACAATCGATTACCAGTATTACCACACAACTTTTCAGCCACTGCACTGGTGCCACTTTCCAACTTCCACTTATCTACTCAAAATCCTCGTCATTGCTACAAAATGATATGATACACTTTTAGATCTGATCCGATTTTAATAAATAAAATAATATTCTCAGTAAATTTCAAACAATTAACTAAAGTAATATCCCGTTTTCAGTATTAAGTGTAAGTGACCATGCCAGTTTAAAAACTTATAATTAACTAAAGTCGCCTTTTTTATCGCCTTTACCTAGTATTACTTGATTGTTTAATAAAATGATTAGAATGCCTAGAAAGCATAAACATAAACGCATACTAAGTATTGCCACACCCTTACCCGCCCCATGGGCGTTCTAAATGGAGCTCTAACGTAAATCAATCGATCAAGTTTATCGGGCCTATGTCTACATTCCATCGCGTTCGGACTCTTGACCCACAAATCAAATTAAATGTCATAGAGCCTTCAGACTTGTGTACTTCAGGCATATAGGTACGACGGCGACCTATTTCTGCTCTTATATACCGTCACGAGTTCACGACCACCATTATCTTAATACACGATGCAACTTTTAAAAGTGGATTTTCTCTGAAGTGTGTTTCGTCGGCGGCGACCTCTCGCGTCCGGCCCTGGTGCAAGCCATGGTCCGGGGCGAGAGGGAATGGGACGCCGCCGTCGCCTCCTGCGAAGCGCTGACGCTAGCGAAGGAGCTGGCGGAACGTGAGTGGGAGAGAACCTCTCGTCCCAGCCGTCGCGGGATTTAGTCCAGGCGTCGGGGGCCACGTGATGGCTTCCGGCCACCGTAGGCGCGAGCCTGTGGATGGTGAGTAATGGACTCCGTCCGTCCGTCTTATGACGACGATAAGCTGTGTCGACGGCGCGTTTGTGTTCCACGCGCGCCTCTCAGAGATGTCAGTCACATGGAAGGCCGACGCCCGTAGGGGTTGCGGGTTGTTCGAAAGAGATACCGCGGCCTCGACACAAAGGGCTAAGAATTAACATGGGTGGTTTTTAGTCAGTTAAAATCTGACACTCCCTACCACTCTGTCCGGGAGGAGTCATTTGATGGTTCGTGTTTGCTGTAAGCATAGTAGTAAGCCACAGTTAATAGAGCGACAGGACTCTGAGAGAATTTTTTTTTTTACTATTATGGGTCTTATCTTAAAGTAGAAACCTATAATTCTCAATAAAATAGCTTTTAATTTGTCTAAGTTACACATTTTAGCTCGTGATATGTGATAGGTGGTCGGAATCTGTGCTAATTCCGAGTTTTAGTCCCAAATTGATCCTTATTTAATCCGATACGCATATTTGGCGTCCAACTTTGATGAAGAAAGAAATAGAAAACCTTTCTGCTACCTATTTTCAATTCGATTTGTATTTCAGACTGACACAGACACAGGACTTTGAGACTTATTATAGTTACGTAAACAGTAAATCGGTGGATATAATCCTATCAATGACTGACTCATAACAAAAATTGTAAAGTGTGAAATCTGTTATCTGTATGTGTCATCACTTTAGTAGCAAGAGTCGGCCTTTGAGTCACTCCCTGTAGTCCCGTCCCTACATCATGCTGCTTGCGTGATTTTGTTGCGAAACAAAACAATTTCAAAAAGGTGCTGAGACATTCCCATCCCGTTTTATGAGTCATCTCTAAAATCCGAATGGGCTTTAACTTTAACCGATATTATACTGAAATAACCGTCAAGGTCGTCTTACTGCATCTCGAAAGAATGTTCTATTATTAAATTGTGTTTCTGCAATGTATTTAACAATTATTTGCTGTGCGATCTAAAGTCGAAGTTCGGAAAGTGAGGCACGAATTTCGGGAAACAATGACGAGTATTTACCTTTAAAATGAATATAATATTTTCATTTAGCAAGATGCAAAACATCACGTTCTTACCATTATCATTAATATCATTAGATTGGAACGATAAGCCGCTACCACGTGTAGGCTTTCTAATACATAAACGTAGTTTCTAAACCAACAAGGATTGATCAACAATCGATGTTTGATCTGTTGTAAATTTAAAAAATAATGAAACGTCAAGAAGATGTAGAAGCCGATATGAAACCCACACCTACGGGAGAAATACCTAGTGTGGGAAAGGTATTCCTAATTAAAGATGTTTGCATCGTGCATTGTCAAAACCGAAATTTGCTCCATTAACAGAAACAGCTCATTACGATTTTGCGTTTGTTGATTCAGATCAACAAACTGGACCCTTAGGAAAAAAAAGATTGACTCCATACTAATTGCGTCAGCCAATAACAATATTTCTAATGGGAAGTCCAAAATGAATAGAATAAATCAACAACATCTACAATATTCAGCTACCTACGTACCGTACCGTACCTACGTTTCGGTAATCAATGAACTTTAGGTCGTCGACCGTCTGTCTTGACTGTCTTCAACAAACTCTTCTGTTCGTTGACCTCGAGCTCCTAATCACGAGGTATCTATTGAGTGTATCGAAATTAAATTGACCTAAATACGAACAATCATGGTTGCCCTATCGTTGGCCCTTATTTTGGTGACTCCCACTTTTAGTGGCTGATGACGATATGACAGGCAGGACTTAACGACTTCGATAAGATTGAATAAATAATTCAGTATTTTTTCCCTAAACAAATTTTTCAAAAACCGATAACAGCCGCCTACCACGAAAGTTTTTTTTAAATTGTTAATAGTCCATTGAAAAGTTACATTTGGGGTTGGATTTGACAGAGGTTGCAATTTTATTTTAAATATCAAGGGGGATTCAGTTAGGGCACGCCACGATAGTGGCGGTAAGTCCCCTCTTTGAGGAGTGGCTTGAGAGGCGCCACGGCGCCCTCACCTTCCGTCTGACGCAGGTCCTCACCGGACACGGTTGTTTCGGGAGGTACCTGCACCGAATCAGGCGGGAGGAAACGCCCGGATGCCACCATTGTGAGGATCGGCCGGAGGACACGGTGGAGCACACAGTGGAGGTGTGCCCCGCTTGGGCGGAGCCCCGCCGTATTCTCGTAGCGGCGATCGGCGGCGGCGACCTCTCGCGCCCGGCCCTGGTGCAAGCCATGGTCCGGGGCGAGAAGGAATGGGACGCCGTCGCCTCCTTCTGCGAAGCAGTGATGCTGGCGAAGGAGGTGGCGGAACGCGAGAGGGAGAGAACCTCTCGTCCCAGCCGCCGCGGGAGGCGCTCCGGGCGTCGGGGGTCCCGCGATGACCTCCGGCCACCGTAGTAGACGCGGGCCTGTGGACGGTGAGTGATGGGCTAACTCGCCGTCCGTCCGTCTCACGACGAAAACAGGCCGTGTCGACGGCGCGTTCGTGTTCCACGCGCGCCTCAAAGAGATGTCAGCAACATGGGAGGGGCCCGAAAGGGCCGACGCCTGTCGGGGCCGCGGGTAGTCCAACGGTTATCGCGGCCTCGACATAGAGGGCGAAGAAGGAACATGGGTGGTTTTTAGTCAGTAGAAGTCTGACACTCCCTTTCGCTCTGCCCAAGAGCGGGAGGGGTTATTCGATGATTTTACACCCACCAAAAAAAAAAAAAAAAAAGGGATTCAGTTTATAGTTAAATCCAAGTTTGTGTGTTGAAATCCTTGTCCCACGGCTGCCATCTTGGCTAAAGGGGTGGTTCAAATGGTAATGGTGTATCGGACGAACTATAGGTAAAACTATAAATAAGATTATTTACAACTTTTATCAAGTAACTTGTAGTCGTAGAACCAAAAATAAAAAAGTTGTGAGTAGGTACACCTTCCAAAAAGGATTTATTTTTCAAATCGGTTCATAAATGACGGAAAAATACAACCGAACCGAGAACCGCCTCTGTATTTTGAAGTCGGTTAAAACAAAAAACCGGCCAAGTGCGTGTCGGACTCGCGCACGAAGGGCTACGTACCATTATCCATATTTTGTTAAACGCGTTTGTTGTATGGCAGCCCCCCTTAAATATCTAATTATTTTGTTTTTAGTATTGTTGTTATAGCGGCAACAGAAATACAAATTTGTTAGCACGTGGACTTGATAGGTAAATATTACATTTCTCTATAATTCATATCTTGTTTTTAATGATGTTTGCAAACTAAACATCAAGCACAGATTAGCCATAACATTTGTAAAGAACAGGCCAAACGACTTCTTCTGTTACATAAACCTATAAAATAATCATTAAATTGAATATAATACCCTACTTAGGAAACGACACAACAAATTAACTTATTCTTCGAGTGAAGGTCGCGGAAGACACCTAAACAAACAAATGATTTGCAGAAAGAAAATGATCCGTATGAACAAGCTGCGCATGTCATGACTGAATCGGAGGCATTTCGTAGGCAGGGGATATAAAGAAAGGCGCATTTTGAGAATGCACCATTCTCCGTTCTAAATCGAATGAAAATATTTATTTTGACAGTTTGAGGTAACTTGATGATGCGCTGGCGACTGTACTTAAGTACTGGATTAAAAAAATAAATAATACTATGGGGGGACGTTTCTATTGTCTGGCCCATGTGTTACTTCCAGTAAACCGCTATTGAACTGATAAGTAAATACTGAAAATGAAGAAACAAATAAAGTCGGTATTGAAAAGGCCAAACTCGTCTCCAAATGGGCTGAGTCAATTTGAATTGTCATCGACACGCTTAGAGGAAGGTGACGTACCGAATGAATGCCCAAGTGTTCATTCATACGGTATGTCACCTTCAACCACATTGGGCAACAGATCAACCAACCGATTAGGGCAATCCTATGTCATTGTACAAATTGTACTTTTAATAGACTACACGGTTGGCACAGTGGCTCAGGCTGTGGCAGACTGCTGCGCTGCGTGTCGCGGGTGCGATCCCCGCACGGAACAAATATTTGTATGACCTACAGATAGTTGTTCCGGGTCTGGGTATTTGTGTATGTGAGTTTAAATGTTTGTGAATGCACCCACGATACAGGAGAAATTACAAGTGTGGGGCGTTTAAAAAAAAAAAACAATATGTAGTTGTATGAAGAACGTAAGGGCTCGTTTACGGAGACGCGGGGCGTCGCGCGGCGCGTGCAGAAGGCTCGTCGCGTGCTTTTTTAAGCATTTACTGAGAGGCGGGTCCACCTCAACGAACGCTGCATTTTAAACGACCGAGCGAAAAATCGCTTCTCGTAAAATCTTCGTTTAAAATCGTTAACGTTTTCATACATCGCCATGTGCTTGAATTAAAAACGCACAACGCGCCGTGCGACGCTCCGTGTCTCCGTAAATGAGGCCTTAGAGTCAAAGTTCACTCCTATTGCATATATGGCTGGTATCTAATCAGAGTCGGATGTGGTTCTGGGTATTAATAGGAAATATGTATAATTATGTACTCGTAGACTATGCACTTTAGCACCTACGGGGTGATGTAAACATGTTATAAGTAAGTCAGTCGGATCATGATAATAATACAATTCAATTCATACTTTATTTACCCTGTTTCCGAAACCGGTGGGCTACAATTTTCTATATTTTTAAATATTTTTTGTAAGAAATATTTAAAAATGTTCAATGAACATTTGTTAAAAAATAAATAAGGGGAATAATAATAATTCTAATAATTAAATGCGAAAACGACTCTGTTTGTTTGTTACCTTTTCACGGATATAAACGGCTGATTGGATCGGATCATAGTTAACTTCATTCCAATCAAAACGCCCTTGCCGACGCCGCGGTATGTCTTTCGAACAACCTGCAGCCTGTTTGATTATATCCTGGGGAATATTATAGGCTATTTTCGTACACACACATTAAAATTACCACATGGACAAAGCCGCAGGCATCAGAAGAAAATCCGAATCAAGTTGAGTCATCGATCTGCAAATATTCAAAGTTTTTATAGCGCCTTTAGGCATTTATTTAGCAAAATCACTATCACTACATATTATAAAACAAAGTCCTCCGCCGCGTCTGTATGTCTGATCGCGATAAACTCAAAAAGTACCTACTGCACTGATTTTCGCTGTTTTCACCAAAAGATAGAGTGGTTCTCGAGGAAGGTTTTTGCATATTTTTTGTTCTAAATTCTGTCCCTAATGGAGTTAAATAGGGGATGAAAGTTTGTGGGGATATTATCCGACATCCATGGGGGCGAAGTCGCAGGCAAAAACTAGTATAATGATAATAATATTGATTAATTATGTAACTATTACTTTTTTGTTGTTGTTATTGTAGTTGCACGTATTTAGCATTTATGAATGGTATGATACCATGTTATTAATTCTCCCTATATGCATCACCTCGATTGATGTGATAATAAATAATGTGTGCCTCGTGATTAGAACTGTGGGTCAAAAGTCAGAACTGCTCTTGCGTCTGCGTTGCCGAGCCAGACAGTTTACTCAGTTACAAGGTAGTTAGGTATAAATATAGCATCATGGAAACTTAGTAAGATTTAAGATTTTCCATTGACAAGGGCGGATCCAGGAGTTTTTTCTGGGGGGGGGGGGAAGGGCAAAATTCAATGAAACAAACAAAATCACTGACATTTGATTTGTAAGTACTTACTTGTACTGTAATGGGAACTACTATTGCCGTCAACCCATGTAAGTTGGAATTGGTAACAGAAACCTTGCGAAATATGACTGGACTATTAGGTACACCTCTGCCTTACCCTTCAGAGCTTACAGGCATGATGTTATGTAACATGACTGTTCTTTTCTTAATGACATAGAGGGAAATGGAGATTGTACACGAAACTTTAAAATAAATAAAGAATGCTAGATTATTATATTTATCAAGTTAGTTGTTTACACTGTTCATTTTAGTCCAACGACCTTTGTATAAACGAAAAGTTAGAAAAAAAAACTACTAACCGTATAATAACCGTATAATACGGAAAGAAAAAACTGCTATGTTTCGTATAAAGCATTGGTATTGCCTACTTGCTAGATTTGCTTTGTAATAGGCTTCACCGATTTCAGAAGCTGATTTAATTTCTGAAGTTTTTCACTTTTTGTTTTTTTTTAAGACGGTTGATTTTTTGTTTGCAAAAATTATTAGTAGTATTTTTTTGTTTTTTCATGTTCAACACACACACACACACACGCACAGTAAATATTTGTATAGGGTATTGTTAAATATTACACACAACCCACACCAACCAACATTACATTCAACCCTTAAAAATTACCTAAGCCGTCACTAAAGATTAGATATACTTTACTAAGTGATGGCCTAAGTAATAATTAAATCTCTCTGAGTACCGCAGTAGGATATCTAAAATACTTTCTTTTCTTTTTCTGCAAAAAATACTGCATTGATTAGAGTCGAAACTCGACAACGAAACCGGTTTTGAATATCGCTACATGCGTTTGCGTACAATTTTTTGTAGGTAGATACAATCAAAGTTGAGTGACACTTAAACATGATAATTACCTACCTTTATAAATATATTTTTTTTTTGGCCACTTGACAATAAAATGAATAATACTTTGTCGTGGTTTCTATATTTAAATATTCGGAAAATCACAAAATCTTCAAAACTTCGTGTCATTGTATCAAAGAGTAATTTTATGTACATCTTTTTTTTCAGACGGCTGCAACTGACCTCATGACGTGTTTCAATGAGTTGGTGAACATGGAAGTACTTCAACAGGAAATTGAAGACGCCAAGCCAACTGGACAGGTCGACGAAGTTTTTAAAAAGTTAGTATCATCATCACTCTCCTGCCTTTATACCAATTAATTTTTATTTTATGAATTGAAAGTCACATTAATACTAAATCAGTAACTGGTCATTTGAACCTGCACATTAGGTGCAAGAAAGGCGACGCCTTATTATGTGCCATCACGTAGTCCCTATACCTAACAATAAACCATACAAACAGAATAGTGGAAACGTTTCTCCAATATGACTCGTCGAGGTTTATTGTCTTTGGTTTAAACTCGTGACCTACGACTTGGGAGTCTGCCGGTCACAACACTAGGCTTGCTTTGTAGTGGTCGCCACTGTTGAATCTGGCTGTCAGGAGTTGCTTAAGGATTAAGAATAATGTAAAGCCACGCCAATCATCTGCCTAGCTTCTAAATGTTAGGTTCGAGTTTCAGCCTTGACGGATGAAGTTCAATAAGTCGTGCAAATAGGAATCTTACTGGCCATATCTATAAATCTCAATTTATTTTATGCGCCGGTAATTGGGCTGAGCTATCGACTTTCACAGTAGGTAGGTACTTTAAAATACCGAGCGATTAGTGGCTAAGGTTATGCCTAAGAAACCAGCAGGGCTATTGCGTATCTTTTAAATCACAGTGGCTATCATATTGTCTATGGATTAACTGTCAAATTGGTTATGGTTTAGTACAAAATGGAACCATTTGACAGTAATTGAAAGGCACTATAGGTTAACCACTGGCATTTAAAAGATACGCAATAGCCCTGCAGGACCGTCCTAAAGCTTGTTAAGGGGCGATATCCTCAAAGGGGTGACCTAAACCGAGCAGTGGGTGATTCCGGGCTGATATGATGACTTAAAAATAAACTCACTATGGAAATTATTTGTCATCGAGGCCGCAATAAGAAAGAAAATAGGACGGCCTCCAGTCGTCTAATAAGATCTGAGTACTATCAAGACTTCCGTCTGACATAACTAATGATAAACTTCCCTTTATATCGTTTGTCGCAGTAAATAGGCCATGCTCATATAAGAACGCTGCTCTAAATAGACGCGACGTGACTTTACTAGTATAAACATTACATAATATCACGCTTGCTATCCATAAGAGGTAGGTAGTATTTAGTGTACTCACATTTAGGCAGTAGATGACCGAAGCATACCTAAGAAGATAATAGGATATTTCACCAAAAAAATCTAATTAGTCCGTCGCGCGTCGGTTAGATTATCGAAAAATATTGGATACGTGTTTTTTATTTTATCAAATTAGTAAGAAAATATGAAAATAAAACGTGTCAAAGATTATGAGTCGTTTTTTGACGTCACACGATTTGACGCGACTTTTCGAAGCACTGTATCGTCTTCATCTTTTGTTTTAGTGAAAAATGGAAAAAATACGTCGCCTTTTTAAATCTATCTGACGGAGTAATTAGATTTTTTCAGTGAAATACCCTGTTAGAATATAGGTATGCTTAACTGTATTGAATAAAATATAGGAGAGTGTACATATTAGTATGAATGAACTTCCGTACGATAAATCGCAGTCAATTATTGAGTGAGCTAGTTCAGTTGCAGACCTTACCCATCCCTTTTCATCAGACAGCGTTCAAAGTCAAGAGCGGATCCATTACTTACCTAATAGAAGAAATATGCGAGTATCATAGCTCACTAAACCGCTTTACGACTATAAACCCTAACGCCAAGATAACTCGAGTTCTTTATTTTTCTGTACACTGCGCCAAGACTGTTACCATACGATTATAAATCTTAACGTCAAGACGTCTAAGTTCAACTTTATTCTTCCAGATACTGCGTCAAGACACCAGAATTAAAAGGATGTTTCAAGAAAATGACGGAGACGGTCAAACCTTGCTTCTCGCCTCCAGAACAGAAGAACTTTAAGACTTTATACAACGTTACGGAGCAGTTAGCCGACTTTATCTGCTTTAAAGATGGCGACCGGATCGCATGTAAGTCTATCATCATTATCTGCATCTCTGCCGAATGCAGCTGAATACCAGTATTTTATATGGAGCGAATGACTATTTGACCTCCTCAACCCAGTAGATCTAGGTACGAATAGATGTCAGATTTTTGGGCCACTAAGTGACTACCTGTAACGACCGTCAGAGCTGTACAAAAGACAGCTGAGACAAACGCCTTAACGTGCTTTCCGAGGCACGGAGGAATGTAACTGGTGTTCACTCATCCACAGACCAACCCAGTCAAACCTGGCTTAACCTGAAGATCCATCCAAGCGGCTGCTATTATTTAGGCACGAGCAACTTTTTTTTTTTGGCCCTTGAAAATTGACAAATTACCCCTCCCGCTCTTAGGCAGTGCGAAAGAGAGTGTCAGACTTCTACTGACTAAAAACCACCCATGTCCCTTCTTAGCCCTTTATGTCGAGGCCGCGGTATCTCTTACAACATCCGCAGTCAGGCACAAGCTCCTCATGTCTATTTAAAGACATAATTTAAACCAGAAACGCTTACGTCGAAATTATCGTCTCGCGTCTGCTTAAAAACTTAACAGCTTGCTACGATCGCTTATCATTGGATGGACTGTCGGTTTGTATATCATCTATTAGCATATAATGTACGATCACGATCCAGTGATTATGTATATGTTAACAAAACTTGAAAGACACTTATTTCGTAACCTCGTTTGTTCTTTTAAACAATACAGAAGCAGAAAAACAGTTTTTATGCGTATACTATATACTTCTTGAGAGTTTACAGACGTAAGCCAATATATTGGATGTCATTCTAATAGCTACGATCGCATCTGTTTACTTACATACATGCAGACAGTCCGTCAGATCTTTTACCAATAAATAAACTCTAAAAATCATGCAGTGCTTGTGTTAAACGAGCAATTATTATTCTTGTATCACTATATATTTTATCAAAGTCCTCCACGCGTCTCTCTGTCTCTTCGCTAATAACCAAAAAACTACTGCACCGATTTTCACTAATGATCAGAGCTCATTCTTCCAGGATACTAATGATTACAGACGGATGTTGGCATGTTTCTCCGTAGCTAAAACTCTAGTAGTGGTAAAAAGGAAATCTATCGGTTTGTGGGACTGTTTCTGAGCACTATTTGAACGAACCGCAACGTTCTCGTATAACCTCGAGGAATGAGGATACATGTTGCGGTTTTAAAGAAGATTCACATATATACATAAACTCACGCCCTTTACCCATAGGGGTAGGCAGAAACCACAGAATGCCACCTGCTACGATCATACTCCTTTTGTCTCGTCCACATTCATACATCTGCAGGGCTATTGCGTATCTTTTAAATGTCAGTGGCTATCACATTGTCCATGGATTAACTGTCAAATTGGTTATGGTTTTGAACAAAATGGAACCATTTGACAGTTAATTGATGGACACTATAATATGATAGCCACTGTCATTTAAAAGAAACGCAATAGCCCTGGTGATCATACACGCACGCCGGCTACGAGTACTACACACCTTTCCTTTCTGAAGAACGTCACTATTAAGATCAGTGCATGTCTTTTTAGGGCGTCCCCTCCCGCCGTTGCCACTCACATTTCCCTTGTAAACACCTTTCGTTAATAGATTTTCACTCATCTTGTCCACCAAACCACCTTATCATACTCTTTTCTATATTTGTCACTATATCTTCTTTTAAACCGCAACATTCTAGTATAACCTCATTCTTCAATTTATCTTTTGAAAACAGGATGCATAGATGGTTTGTTCACGTGGAAAGGAGTAAAAGGCAACTAACAAAAGGTATTTACAAGGTTGTTGTGAGTGGCAAAGCCAGGATCAGGAAACCAGGACGCCCTAGGACATACCCCATTACCCTGGCCTTATTGGTGAAGTCAGTTATGTCCTTTTCCCGTCGGGGCTGCGGGATGTTGTAAGAGATACCGCGGCCTCGACGTAAAGGGCTAAGAAGGAACATGGGTGGGTTTTTAGTCAGTAGAAGTCTGACACTCCCTTTCACTCTGCCCAAGAACGGGAGGGGTTATTTGATAATTTCCCACTCACTAAAAAAAAAAAGTGTATGCCCTTCGGTTGGTTATTGTTTAGAAAGGTCAGGTGATAGGACTCACAACAGGCGTGCACATATATGACCAGATGTATGAACATGGCCGAGGCAAAGATCATAGCAGGTCTGTGGTAGCAGCCTTCTTCCTTGGAAAAAAGGCACTTTTTGGGCATTCAATTTATCTGTTAAAATATTTTGTTTCTCTTAATTTCCAGTGTTCATCGCAGAAGGCGGCAAGGAGTGCTTCCAGGACAAATCGGAACTCATCCAGAACTGCTTCAATTCGACCTTCGACTCCGAAACCCAGGAGAACCTCAAGAACATCACCGATTCTGGAATGCTGCAGCTTGATTTTAAGGTTAGAAGAATATCTTGACACCAATTATGTCAACACCACACAGTTACGATGCTTGGGCCAACAATATGACTACCCTATAAGGCAAGCAGACTAACCAGAAATCCTAACAAGCCTACGAGGTTGGGCAAGGTTGTAAGGATTGTGTGGAAGCACCACTACTGGCACCAGAACACTAGTGATAGCCGAGTCGTGAGACAGTGCAAGGTCTCAAGTCGAACCCAAGCCTCTGATTTTTCCGCTTAATTTGCGTATTGTATAATTATCATTTGCTTCGCTATAGGAAAACCAGCGTGCCTGAGAAATATTCAGCTGTGTACATCAATAGCACATATAAAAGCACATCACTTACAATACAAGATACAACGTCTGATGCGGAACAGCGTTGAAGACTGTGCCATACCTTTTCCTGGCCTCTGTGCCCCAAAAATTGATCCCGATGATGCCGCGGGGATTTCGTAGTATTGGCTCAATCAAATGTAATAGTACCATCGACAAGAAAACAACAACATCGTCTTCATAACACCCTCATAAATTAAACAAATTTACTCTTCATATATTACAGGAAAAGCAGTGTGACCAGATGACGTCACTACAGAAGTGTGTCGTCAACGTGCTAGAGAAGTGCCCCAAGCCGACCTCAGCCAACATCGTGGACTCATTGTTTAACTTCATCAGGAAGGCCACACCCTGCAAGGAGTTTATCATAGTAAGTTGTTTAGTTCATACTTAATTACGAGAAATGTTGCTTGAAATTATGCTCGATATGTGAATTCATGTCTAGCGTGGACGTCTGCCGAACGTATACGAAGCGTATGCCGCGCTATTGTCACGTTTACGCAGCGTGCAAGCGGCGTTAATATTTGCTGGAATACGTTTAGCGCAAAAACTCTGCGATTTAGAGGATATTTTTGATTTATTCTTATTTTTATGTAAGAAAATAACTATTTTGTATTTTATTTCCAGTAACAAATTATCTATTTATTATTTAACTTACGAAATGTCATAAGATATCCTATTAAAACTGTTTTTAACATGTTTTTCTGTTAGCTATTTAAATAACACCTATTTCTGTTTGCACTACAGCACTTTTCCTCACTGCAGTAATATTGTAAAACCTAACGTATTTATTGCACTAATATATAATTATATCCACGCATGTTTTAATAGGCGACAGACAAAGCAAAGGGCAGAGGTCGGAATACCGTAAGTTGTATCACCAGCACCAATATCTATCATCATCATTTTGTGAACGTCCGATGCATCGCACATATAGAAAGGAAGAATAAATATTTACTTGTCGCATAAATGTGATTCACATACAAGACACACATCACATCACATACACACACATCACATCACATCACATCACATCACATCACATCACATCACATCACATCACATCACATCACATCACATCACATCACACACACACACACACACATACGATAGATTCTGCTTTACAATATCGTTTCCATTCCTTCACTATCATTAAGCTACTTACATGTGCTGTCCTTTTCTGTTCCAATTTATTTAAACTAACCCGTCACGGTAAGTCACAAATAAAATAAGGGATCCATTAAACATTTATATGTGAAGGGTTTAAAATAAAATTCTGTATCTCAGATTTTTTTTTTCTAATTTCAGGCGGAAAAAAGCTCCCCCGGTTCAGCTAGCGGTCTTGCTGTGGCAACGGCAACGCTTCTTACGGCTTTAGCTATGGCTTTAATCGCTTAGAAACCCCATACATACTAGTTAAAGCTAAAGCACTCACGCAGTTATATCTTTAATTACTAAAACGCTATGCGAAAACAATCATGAACAATTAAAACATACCTTAACAGGTACAAAAAAGGTCGCATGCGATCTCAAACGCTGGTGCTGCCATCTATAATAAAAAGAAACGACAAATGTTGCAAGAAAAAAATCAATATGACAGTTACAATTTATAGGCAAAATTTTAGATACCTTTTTATGAGAAGGTCGCATCTTTTTTGAATTTTTTATATGTATTGTATTTTTTGGGAAGGCGTGGTATGAACAAAGTACGTAATTTTAAGGTCTTTACGATTGTTGTGAAACAACGCTATTGAGCTAATTGTCGAAGGCTCGGAGTAGTAAGGCCGGAGTGGAGTTCTTGTGTAGAAATAAACGTCTGTCATTGGAGAAACACTGGCATCGCCTCATGTAGCTCATTTCCTATTGGTGACTGCATCTTTATGATGATGTTTGAACAACATAACATTAGATTACGCCCTAACCCTAGGGGATGACTCCCCTTAGGGTTAAACGGAGGTGTACCTAATACGCTCAATTGCTAGTTATGTTTGAGCACTATCCCTCTGTTCTTACTACTTCAGAACCAGAGTTAAGTGATTTTAAATAAAGACGCTGTAAATGGTCTCGAGTTTTGTCACCAACACATGTGTAAGTCTCGACTTGAATTTTAAGACAAAATCGACCAAATGCTATCTGAAAATTATCATATATTATTGACATTCCAATTTTTTTAGTTGTTCTTGTGAGTTCAGACTTATTTTGAATAAATCTAAAACCCCGTTTAACTGTGTTATGAGAATTGAGCACTTTTGATATTTTTATAAAATTATATTTACATTATTTAGCATTTAATTTGTCAGGTAATTTGCGTTCCTTTAAGTATATTCTATTCATATTTAAATAAGCATAATATTGCAGATGCTTAAGACTGTGATGACAACATTTTATACATATTTTATTTCAATTTTATATCATCAATAATATAATTTTACAAAAAGAAGTGAGACATCGCAAAGTTACATATCGTTACATATTTTCATAATATATTTGCCAAATAAATGTGGCCAACGAAATCAAAATGCTTAGCTTTGTAGGATAAGTCAGAATTTTAGAAAAATCGTCCTTTACGACATTATAGATAAAAATAAAGTTCTAAATGCCATTTAAAGCTAGCATGGAATCTAGATTTATGGTCACTCTTTTTGCTTATAATTTTTCAACGGCCGTCCTAATGATGTTTTCATAACATTTTCCAACATCAGAAAATTCAAAAAAAGCGAAAGAAACCGGCAACACTGTAATATGAACTTTAGTGTGTAAGTTATATAGTCGAAGTAAAACTGACAAGTTTCGCTTTATAATCGGATAAATGCTTCTGTCCATTCAATTGTTTTAGAAGTAAACGAAGTTTGGTGTTAGGGTTGGTGTTTATAGTGAATAGTTTTAGCTTTTGTCTGTAGCCTAATTATTATAATACAATCATAGAAAAGGGAATAATACTTGCGCAGGCGCAAACGGGGCGTATAACACCCCCTGGAAGGGTAATAGTGTAATTTAGAATGTATTCAGGGTTTGAAGTTTCGCTGCCCGAAGTATTATTTGCTTTTATTTGTTTCCAATATCGTCCTTTTTTTAGTCATGATATACATATATTTGAGACTGTAGCCTGTTAGTTTATTTTATTAAAAAACTTTGACCTAAAGGCCTATTTTTGTATGTATGTATTTTTATGTAATTGATTTCAACTCTAAAATATTTCTTCTGCATTTTAATATGTCTCCATAGTTGTACTTGATCAAATAAAATATTTTTTTTTATTTTATTTTTAAATTCTTGACTATATTTTTTAATAAATCTCTACAGGTAAATATACTATTGATTTCTCGTTACCGCTCTGAATCAATATACTTCATTAATATTTTTTTTTAATAAATAGTGATAGATAATGTGAAGTGTCATGACTACAAAATATATCAATAATTTAAAACCAATGTAATTTTTAGAAGACTAAGACCGTGTCCCAACTCAAGCAATCGTCGCGCGAACATCGATCGAAATACTTAGTTCGGTGAACCCGAATACGTCAGTGCGGCGACTGTTGATCACAGGTTTCCTTCTGGTTTCACGGCCAAATGCGTGATATTTATGCGCGCGATGATCGTTTCGGTTAGGACGAGGTTAACGTGTTAGGCGAAAATATTGATTTCCGACGCTTGCATGCATGGCAATGCAATTATTCAATTTCATACATGTTTTATATAATATAATTTTTATCAGTAACAACAGATTAGAAGCGTTCATGAACCATTGCTTTGTTGACTGTATAATTAATAGAAGCCATATTCTTGTCCAAGCCAGGTACGTAGGTTCGATGTCCGGTAGGCATCTAGGGTTTGTATATGTTGCTACGTGGTTTCTAACCATTTTACAATATTTGCAAATAAATGATGAAAGTATAAATAATTTGTTTTATTTCTTGTAAATGTAAGGCCCTTAAGCCTCTTTCCAACCCGCGGCAAATCGAACAAAATAAAACAAGGGGGTAAACCGGAGTAAATAACACACATATTGGACTTATATTTATGTATTGAAAGTTACAGTTCTTGCACAAAGATTTAAAATTACATAATTATTATTGGCACTTGAATGATCACACCCAACTCTTGGACTTTCAGAGACGACTCAGTTCTTCTGTAACAAGCAAAGATAACCATTAAAGATTTTTGGAATAAGAAAAAATACATTAATATCTATAAATTGTTTGAGTCAACCTGTAATATTTAAAGATCCCAGGTTTCTTGAAATCCAACCACGACGGACTGAGGATGAAAATTGTAGGAGGAACACTGCTACAGTTTTTTTTTTGTATGAAGTGTGGTTTACCTAGCTTCTCCATTTTATTTTATTTTTGTTTTGAAATATTTGTATAATGCGTGGCCGCTATTTTGGAAATAAAATAAAATGCAGGCGAATAATTCAAAGGCTTTTCGTATTTTCCAAACCAATGTCGATGGGATTGTCAACTAGAATTTACTCAGTATCCTTTTCCCTAAAGTCTGGGATTTCCTCACAGGCCTACATGGGCGCATAATCAAAGATTATAGCGGGTGTAATGTGGGTGTAGTGAACTACCGAAGGGAGTAGGTAACTTAGTAGTGTGTGGACAGCTCCCTTATACTCCTTCAATGGTAATAGTAAATTCGTCGATCATCACCTAGCATATTTTACATGGAGAGACTGCCTATTTGACCTCTACAACCCATTTAGTTCTGGACAGTAAAATCCCCCTTGGTAAGACTGATTGTAAATTCGTCGATGCTTACCAGAAATCAATCCTTGTTATTCTTTGTTGCACGGCGATCCTTTGCGTACGAATCTGAAGAGGGACTCCGCCATGTTACTTGGGGTGGGGGTGTCACAAGTTTCCAGCTTTGCGACAATACAAGTGGATAACTCGTCGAACGTCGCACACTTTTCCTGTAAATTGAAATAAATGAAATTAGCCTCTTTTTATAAGTAAACAAATCAAGTTTTAGCATTTTCTTTACTGGTTTAGAGCGCCTTCACACTAGCGTTTGTCCAGCATAGGCGTTCGATAAAAGTATGCACAGGGCAAACAACGCGGTGCAGGTGTCGCGTTGTTGCTGTATTTCCCCCTTGGAGTCATTGAACGCGGCGCATACTTCACAAAATTGCTCTTGTTTATGACTCCGCAGTAACGCGACGCATGCGTCGCGCACTTGCAGCGCTAACGCAGCGTATGCATTTACCCTTGCACTGACGCAGGCGTATGCGCTGTACATTCGTTTATCGAACGCCTATATACGCTGGACAAACGCTAGTGTGAAGGTGCTCTTGCCACACAACCAGTTCTCTTCTTGGCCCTTATGTCGAGGCCGCGGTATCACTTGCGAACAACCCGTTGCTGAGGTCCTGAGTTCGATTCCGAGGATGGGCAAAGTGTTATTGGGTATTTCCATCATTGGGTATAGATTAGTTCCTGGTTGATGGTAATAGGCTGGACCCCCATTATAAGGGACTCATACTCTGGCGAAAGGTGTGCTGGTCAGGATGTCAGCGGCTTCGCCCACTACAACTCGAGAACTATTCCACGGGAAGATAAAATCGAGATTAAACTATCCTATGTGTTATAAACTATCTGTGTACAAAATTTTATCCAAACCCGTTCAGTAGTTTTTGCGTGAAAGAGTAACAAAACATCTAACCATACTTACAAACTTTCGCGTTTATAATATTAGTAGTAGGATTAGGTTCTTACGTCAAGGCTGAGGGCCTTAGCGGCTTCGATGCTCGAGAAAGTGTCCTTGATTTTGTTGGCACACTCCCTGACTTCATTGACCTTGCTCTGGAAGCACTGGGGTCCGTTTTCAGCGATGAATACTGAAAATAAAATAACAAGATTAATACAAGTTCGTGTTCCACACCCGCCTCAAAGAGATGTCAGCAACTTTGCAGGGGCCTGCAAGGGCCGAACGCTTGCCGGGGCTGCTGGTGGTTCGAAACTGTCACAAGTCAGAAGAAGTTTGACACTCTCTTCCGCTCTGCCCAGAGCGTCATTTGATGATTACCTCCATAAACCTCCAAAAAATAAGTATGCTTTTACACATGTTTTATCGATATTTTTTACTAATCTTATCATTCTGATTATAAAAATGTTGACTTCAAAAATCACATTGCACTATGACGGTGACCTGTAGGCTACTGAGCGACTGAGCATTTTACTGATAAACGTAGTTAAAAAAAATGATGGAGATACCAGGAACAACAACAACAACAACAACACAACATACATAACAACAACACACAACAACAACAACAACAACACAACAACAACAACAACATTAACAACATTTTCCAAATCTGTTTTACAACTTATACAAATAACCGCTGAATGGATTTTGTGCAAACTTTAAAATAAAAGCTCTGTTGGTATACTTACGGGCAATCCTGTCACCATCCTTGTAACAGATGAAGTCGATGAACTGGTTGGTGCCGTTCTTGAAGGACTGCAGCTGGCTCTGTGCGTTGGAGTCTAAGCAAGGTGACATGCCGTCCAGCAGGTTGTAGATGCAAGTCTTCAGTTCAGGGGTCTTAGCGCAGTACCTAGTTTAGAACGATTGATTAGTGTTACGTGTTTCTGTTTTAGTAAGACGTTCCAAATGATTTCAGTATCTGTTGTTGAAACAATTTTTCCCTTTCCGGGCCCATGGGCTGAATACCTATTCTTTTTTATGGGAACCCATTCTACGCAGAATAAGTCAGAGACGTATGAAGACAGGACACTACAAAACATTAAACGCAAGTGTTCTATTACTTGCAGTTTTGGCTTTCCTATAACAACGGTAGCAGTTTTTCTATGGAACTATGTGCCTTTGTGACTTCGAAACACTATCTATTCTGCGAAAACTGCTACACCGATGACTAATAATACATCGAAAACTTGATAATGCGACGTTATGTTTAAATTACGCTTCTGATCACCTTTCATCGAACCTTTTTTTCTCCGGCGTTTGTTTGTAAGAGGCTCCACACGAAAAATTCTGTCGCATTCAAATATTAAGTCACAGTAGGTAGGTACTTACTTCTTGAAGACCTCATCAAGAGCACCGTTGGGCTTGGCTTCCTCAATTTCTCTCTGCAGCGTGGGTACATCGATCAGTCCCTTGATGCAGTCCACGAAGGTCTGGCCAGCAGTCTACAAATAATAAATGGAACATATGAATTATAAGGTGAAAATAAATATGAAATATACCTTATTAGCTTAGTAGAAGACTAGTTTGAGATACAATGAGGATCTATGCAAGTGTCTCGCGCTGGATTTTTTAAGCTTCAGGGTTCTTTGGTCGTTTTGGAACTTTGGAAGTAGTAGAGAATGCGTCAAAACAGTTCGTCAAAGTTATGCGGTTGCTGCTTGACGATTTAAAAATTGACCCTGGTCTTCGCTTAAGAATACCTAGGAATTGTGGTTTTCGCTTTTCGATTTCAGAGCCAAGAGCTAAGTAAACCTACTTACTTATTATGATCCCTAGTGTTGCAAAGTACTTTCTTATAATTATGCAAGAAGTAGCACCATAGCGCTATGATAATGCTAACACTATATACCTACTATAAATAAAGTGATACGGAACGCCCCGGTTAAAAGATGCTGAAAGCCTGTACCGTTTTCGACCTAAAACATGGATACTGTCTTAGTTCAGCAGTATTTGATGTAAATTAAAACCGATAGCGGCAAAAATTGCTACGAACAGATGTTTCTTCTTATTGTCATGGTAATGGCCATCAGTTTGTAAATTTTTGGGTTTCCAACATTTGCACTTTGATTCAGTCATAGTGGCATGACACATGATTTGTACCTATTATAAAATTAGTACAGCGATGGACACATGACATAACTTCACGCCTATAACCACCGTTGGGCTAGGCAGAGGTGTACCATGTAATAAGAGACGAGCCTATTGCCATCATTCAGAAATTCCTGATGGGAAAACCCAGTAACCCGGCAGAAGTTCATGCTCAGCAGGTGATGGTCATCCATCCGCGGACCAACCTAAGCAACCACGGCTCAACCTAAAGATCGACCCGCACGGTACAAATATTTGTATGGCCTACAAATAGTCGTTCCGGGTCTGGGTATTTGTGTATGTGAGTATAAATGTTTGTAAACGCACCCACGATACAGAAAAAAATCCTAATGAGGGGAACCTTTTTTAAAAAAAAAACGAGCGGCTTTTCTTAGTACCTAAGCCACGAGCTCTTCCTTTTATTCAATCTTGTTTCATTTAATTTACAATTAATTGAAATAATTACGTTTCCAAGGTATTGTCATTTTATGACTTTTGTGGGCACTGAATAACTATAATATAATATATACCATAGTAAGTCGGTACCTAGTCGGGTTTATTTATCTATCCATAGTTCTGCTAACTATGGATAGATAAATAAACCCGACTCCCTCCTTAGAGATAACGACATAAAACGTCTCACTCATACAATTATAGTACTTATCATTAACCTATTGACATCTCAATCAATAGGTGTGTTGCGTGTAATCGTAGTATGTACATGTACACGTACGACGGCCAATCAAAACCAGTGTAAGCGGTTCTCTCATTATACGGTACTTAAATGTTCCTACAGGGTATAAACGGACCCTTGACGAAAACTTGATCCGAGTACTATATGCCAATAATTCTTGCGTGTACCTACATGTAGCCCACATATATGTATGTGTGGGCTACATGTAGGTACACGCAAGAATTATTGGCTTTTTTGGAGTGAAAATTGAATGTACCTACCTACTTACGATCAAAATATAGGTACAGTTTATTTATTAAAATGTTTCAGACTTTTATAATATTTATCGTTCCTTTTTCTAGTGAATTTTGTTTCTGGTGCTGTTTATGGTGCCCTCAAGACGTGATGCCATAAGTAAATGCTTAATTTGCTTAGGCTAATCTGTATACACCCTTATTAACGGTACCAACAAGTTTGTCCAGTTACTGGAAACTTGTCAGTAATATAAATAAAATAATAAGGGCGTGGTCGTCGGTTAGTCCTTACCTCTACTTCTTCAACTTTGTTTTCGGCGTTGTTCTTTTTGCATTGTGCTCTGAGCATCTCACGGATCTGAGCGCGTTTGTCATCAGGAATCCTGAAGTCATCGGCCAAGACCGCTGAAACCAACAGATATTAATCGATTAAAATCCATTTTTATTCAAATTTTCTTCCTTTTCCAGATGCTCACGCTTTGTAATTCCTATACTAACAAGAACTTTACAGTTCCTAGCTAACAAACAGATACCCAGATTTTCAATACACGATATGGTTTTTTCAGGAGCAGGTATAATTATCTAGTGCACTATATCCGTTTATCGCTGTATCCACTTAATTCACTATAGGTATTTAAATTAAATGATAATTAAAGACATCATTAATTTGTGCACGACTTTCAAAAACACTATTATAACATAACATCACGCCTGTAATCCTGAAGGGTTAGCCAGAGGTGTAGTACCTAATATTGTACCTACATCCACCCTTTCCCGATATTTTTAAGTCCGTTACGTGTAACTATCAAGCACAGAGCTTGATAACCAAAAAAATACCTACCTACAACTTGAAACATAACCATAACAAAGAGAGCAAAATGATAATAATGAAATAATAGAAACGAATAATATTTATTTAAAGATAATTGCCCAATTAACAATACCCGTTACCCAGAAAAAGTAAACTTATCAAATGACACCGATTTAACCTCTTTTAATAATATCGAAATTAATAAAATATTTACATAAATAAGGAAAATGTTATACATCTTTGTCGGGACATGATAACAGTTATGAACTTGTATAGAACGAACAAAAGTATTAGTATTTACAGGATGTCGCTACATTTGAAGCATTACGGAAGGAAAATCAAGCAAATGTTTTTTGAACATCAAAATAACATAAGCCGATCTCCGATCCCTTCGCCTGCAAGAAAGCAACATTTTCGCTACAAACTACTCAGCAACACAACTGAGCTAAATTAAAAGAACTAATATCTCTCCCCAGCACAGGAATCAGTTATCCAGAAAACGGTTACTATATAACTCAAATTGGAGAACATCCTTCGTTCTTAAATTGCCATTTGTTCGACTGAACCATGCCCAGTGCAGCAATGCAATCGAGTCTTCCTCTCACAGCGGTGACACTGCGAACAGAGTTCAAAGGATAGTCTTGATCGAGTAAATTGGTAAATGACCTGATGTGGCAGGAAGTGGGGGACGGGACGAGTTGAGAGGCCAACTACGGCATATATACAAGTATTTCGGTACATGCGACCTCATATTGTACTCGTGGAGGCAGAAAGTCATACTTTGAAGTCCCCTTTTGTGAGCTGACCGTATGATCTGGTTTTTGATGTTGGTCCGTTATGTGATGTGCATTTGATCTTGCATGGGCCTCGCGACGCGGTTATAGGTAATCGCGATTTATTCAGACTGGATTCTTTGTTAGGACCATTCACCATCCACCGAGTAATGGTTTTGTGTTATCAAACGAAAGTCAAAGGGAAAGAGATTCCTGGAACTACTGAAATACGTCAAAATGGGTGTTTATGAGTGCATATTTGGATCGTTATATAAGTAGTAGTATTCTTGTCATGCTTTGGGTGATTTACATGGTCAATTGGCCCATAAAAATAAATAAGAATTTTTTTAGGGTTGAAGGCCTAACCTTCAGAAAAACGGTAATTATCTGCCTAGCCTTTTAACCTAACCTAACCTCACCGGATGCAGCTGAGTACCAGTATTTTACACGGAGCGACTGCCTATCTGACCTCCACAACCCAGTTAATACTGGATAATACGATACCCTTTGGTAAGACTGGTTGGACGGTGGGACTTTAAAAAGCACGAGGAAACTCGGTATGTAATGGGCGGTCACCCATCCACAGACAAACCTAGGCAAGCGCGGCTTAACCTAAAGATCGACCCGAGTGGCAGTTATTATTAAACCACGATCTTTTCTCATCAGAGAAACGGTACCTAAAGGCTAGAAAAAAAAATGGTATCAACCGGGTTTACTACAAAATAAACAAAAATAAGTACTTAATAGTTAATGTTGCTAATTAATTAAGTGCTCGTTATTTAAGAATCACCACCCGTTATCTAAGAATGCGTATCTATGAATAATTGACGCACTAAATTGTTGTTCTTTTGCTAACCTAAACTAGATATTTGACATAACAACAATAAATTTGTTATCGAACTCAATTCGTCAACAACTTTTGTTGTTGTTCTTTAATTAGACAACTATTATTTCCAGACCGACATACCTAGTATCATCTAATCAACAAAACAAAGGAACTCCATTCGTTATTGCTTATCAAAATTGCATACAGTTATCAATAATAAGTACCTCATTTAGTAGGGATGTTTACTGACTTAAAAAAACATGATTCTAATTAGTCCGTCTGTTGGATAATCGAAAATATTGGATACATATTTTTTGTTTTATCAAATCAATAAAAAATGAGGAAGTTAAAACGCGTCAAAGATTTGTGATTTCACTGACCGCTAAAGAATGTCAAACGAATGTCTCAGAAAATGACGTCACACTAGTTTTCGAAGCACTGTATCATCTTCATTGTTAGTTTACGTGAAAAAAGAAAAAAAAGTGTCCGATATTTTTTGGAAATCTATCTTACGGACTAATTAGTTTTTTTTGTTAACTACCCTATTAAACGTTTACTAAACATATTTATTAATGTTATATAATCTATTATGATTGACAAAGTTCAAAGGCCTTTTGACAGATAAAATGGCGGAAGGGCGCCTATCAATAAAGTGGCAAAGACATTATTGCACAGTTTATGGTTTCCCGGGTATTGCACATGACGACACTTAAGTGGGCAAATTTTTTAACGACCGACGTCAACTTCTCGTCTAGATAGACATACCTATATAGGTAGAGTTACTACGATTGTGTTGTTCAGAATAATAAAGTCAATTAATTAATTACCTAACCCATCATAAAAACGGCCGGGAAACAATTAGTATTTCATGAGAATAGGAAATGAACAAATGAAGACAACCCTGGCTATAAATCTACTAAATGTGAATGGGATCACCGTTGTTGTTTGAAAGAAGATCAGTCATATCACAAACTCTGTATCTCTGTCTATGCAATACGTAACTACAAATTACAGATATAGGTACTGTTGTAGTGGTACTCGTAAATTACGAAATTTTACAAAAAAATTATTCAATGTTTTTAATCGCTAAAAGTAAAACATTTAAGAGATATTATATGAAAATCAAACTTAAAGTTTTATTTGCTTTCATATTTTCAACAACTTACATAATTTTTTTTCCTTGCTAGTAAAACTAATTGCCAGCGGTGGATATCTGACAGGACAGGAAATCAGTTTCGCAAGCAATTTCAACACAAAAGTAGATATGCGTGCTCTCCAACAATTCCTCTCTAGGAAGTCATAAACATCTTGAAGGAAGCTCATTACGTTTATCTTAGTAAATTGTTGGTAGTTCCTTCACGCTATTCATTACTCATAACCATAGATAAGTCTTCTGAGGAAAACTGGCGAAAATGGTTCTCTAGGTCGATGCGCCAGCAATAACGATCTACTTGAATGTTCTATTGCAATCAATTGTCTTATAGGATTTGCCACGACACGTTATGAAGAAGAAGCTGTGTCTTGCATGGTCATTAGGCAACGTAATTGTTTCCTTGTGTTGTTATAAGTACTTATGGTAGACACTACTGCAAGAGATGTGATGAATTGGAGTGGCATTTTAGACGTCTTATTTGCAGTTTCATTGATCAAAACTTATAGTGACTGACCACAATGACCGGGGTTCGAGTGGTTGAGTTTGAGGCTAAACACATTTGAACTTGTTGTTGGATAATGTTGCTGATTGATTGTTCAAGGTAATAATAAAAAACTAAAGATCCCGAGATTGCAAAACAATGGAGAGTGTATGTACACTGGCTTTGACACTGAAAAAGACTTCGCGGCCCCATAAAAAATATCTATATCTTGATAAACTGGTATCTTGTGGCGAAAAAGCTTATGGTCAATTTCCTCGTTTCCCCAGTATTTTTTTTTATTAATGCTAAATTGTGCTTGCTCTTGAGCTCGATCTCGCCTTATAAAAAGCGATGGATAAGGTCTTGATGGAACGAGCGTGAGCGTGGAACGAGCGTGTCCAGAAGATGCATGTTCACTGTTACTTTGAAGTCGTCTGGCTTCAAAGTAACAGTGAACATGCATCTTCTGGGTTTAATTAGTCGTACCAGTATGGTTTAATACAAATATTTAAAAAGGTTTAAATTGTTGTGACCACTAAGGTCAAAAATTAAAATAAACATGTAATCAAACGAAACAAAGAGAGCATCTTTGTGTCATAACGACCGTGGTCATCATTGTCACTAACCGCCCAGTTATCATTGGTACCTATTATAACAATGATTATCATATACAGCGTGTGTAGCAACAGCGGCGAAACAACATAGGGGACCCAGAACTAACATAGGTAGAGGTAAGGCCAGGGAGATTATTTTTTTTACCAAATTGACTACCAACTTTTTTTTTGGCACAATTCCGCCATACTATTGCTACTAAACCACTGTAACTTCTGTAAGCCAGAATCAAGAGTGGCGGCCGCAAGAAAGCGTCCGAGACAATGAAGCTCGACGAAGTCCCAAGAAATAATTGACAACCAACTAAAATTGACATTCTTTGGCACTTGAATGAAATGGCTAAAACCCGGCAAAATTAAGTAGAGTGTCCATTTAGTTTATAACCAGCTGTTGCCCGCGACCTTAGTCAGCTTGAAATTATTACGATAACCTACCTTCCCTATTTCAATTCGATTTTGTTAACAAATTCAGGAGTTACATTTTTTTGCACGGAAATCTAATATTTCTTTGTGAAATAAAAGCGTGCGTATAACATCAGCGAGCCAGCCATTTCAGAGATTAGCCGAAAAAAACAGACTGGCAGACGACGGCACCCCTAGACAGACGGCTAAAAAAAGTTATTTATTATTCTAGGTACCGTATATTTTCATGTGCATTCAATAAAAGCTGTTATTTTGTTAACTTCAATGTTAGTATTGATATAGATAACTACTTAGTACTACTTGATTTATAACTACTTGAGTCTGAATATGATTCCATAAATAATAAAAGCATCATTTTTGGCTTCTGACAATATGTAAGTCGTTACAGATTGTCAGGCGCATAGTACCTACTCGTAGGTATATCACAGTAGATCAAGTTTCATAATGATTGATTTTATCTTTATTTAACCGATAGGTGGATAATATTTATAGTGATATTCAGATGCACATTTATTTAGTTTTAAAGAAGGACCTATAATTTACAGAACAGATTATTTATGTGGTCATAAATATTTATATATTTTTTGTATTGCAACTGTTGTATATAATTTATTTAAACTTCATGTACAAGAGTGGTACACAAGGCATTCTCTACCAGTCAACCTTTGGGTCAAATAGGACAGCTGGAACTGTATATTCAGCGACACATCAAGCTACAGTTCTCCAGAATCACATGGCCTCGCTTTACACAGATTTTCCGTACAATAAGAGATCAGCATATTCTGGTTAATTGTAGCTTGAATGCTCGTTGTGCGTACTATGGTAAAAAGGATGCACCGGAAAAGGTCCTTCTTAAATGTTTAATGAATAGAGTTTCTAAGGTAAGAACTTTGGCTACAGCTATAATTGCAAAAAAAACTTACTTATTTAATTATTTTGGTAATAAGTAGTGTACACTCAATTTAGGACTCTACTTAACAAATTATAATTCTTAAATGTCTTTGACGCCGCGCCTTTTTTTTATGTAAGTAGTTAGTCTATATAGCTCGTTTACTTCACTTACATTTAATTAGGTTACTTTCTTGAAATTATTTTATTTTTATTTTGGCTTATTTATAACAGAATTAATTAAATTTCTTAATTTAAAATATATTCTACCTAATTTATTTATTATTTTTTCTACCTAATACAAATTTTGTTTCCTAATTATTATATTTATGTGAAAAAAAAATCCTTAACAACAACTTACCCACTGTGAGTACAGCGAAAACAATAGTTTTCAGCATCATTTTGAAGCACTTTTTAATACTTAGTGATTACAGAACCAAAGCCGGGCGGGGACTGAAGCACCGTCAGTCTTATGTCGCTTTTTATACACGCGGTATTAGGATAATAACTCACTGATGCGATGTGGCTGAACGTCACGACCGACGCCAGCGAACGTTTGTAGTTACATTGGTTCTGGATTGATTTAAAATAAGTATGAAGGTGAAGGTGTTGTATCGGTCTTATTATATTTGGCGGGTGAGCATGGCCAGATATTACACAGGATAGATAGATAAGTAGGTTTGGAAGGTGAAAGGGGAGGCCTTTGCAGTGTGGCACAAAAATAGGCTAATAATACGTTTTCTGGGTACATTCAGTTTTACTAACAGCGACATGATAAACGGAAATAAAAGTTGGAAAATACTCCATGAAGTCTATTTACGTCTATAAATTGTATTAGTTTCTCTAAAATCAATTGTTTGTCGTGATAAAGAAAAAAATATGTTTCTTCATTCCTAAGTAGATGCGTGTTAGTTATATTTGGATATAGATCATATAAATAATGTGTTGTTTTTAATGTAAGACTTATTTTACAAGATAACAGTACTGTATAATTAAAAGACAGATATGTCTTTTAATTATACAGTAGTCTTAATATATTAGTTACCATAACATAACATCACACCTGTAATCCTGGAAGGGTCCGGCAAAGGTGTACCGACAGACCAACACTTTTGTTTTAAGTCCTATGGACTCCGTTGATGGCAATAAACTCACTCCCCAGTTTATTGCCATCAACGGAGTCCAGACTTCTTGATGGAAAAATCCAGTAACACTGCCCGACCCGGATATCATGACCTCACCATACCCCACTAATGGCCTCATCATCACCGTTTACCAGTTACGACAGATCGAAAATTTGAAAAAACCACAAGCGTAGAATACGCCATAGTCAGCAGCATCCCTTATCACGACAATTGTCGTCTCTGTGTCGTCGTGAACTGGTGGACAATATGTGAATTTACCGTTTTAAGCTTTTATTATTTAGTATTTGTACGAATAGAAAATAACCATAATCCCACTTCTGCACTGTTTTTCCCATTGCAAACATTTGTAGGTATTGGCAGATGGAGTTGGCGGATTGACGCGGTTTAACGGAATTCAGCGTGTATAAGCTTCAAGTGACGTAGCTAAACTGCCAGCCTGGTAGGTTAACATTAACTATACCAAATAAATCTGGATTATCCCTATAGGTACCTACAGAAAGTAACAAATGCGTAAACTTCTTGTGATGCTATTCAATAGCAACAAAAGTACGGAAAACCTAAGTACCTACCTACTTAATTCAAATCTGGAGCACACAATGCCCCATACTAACAAACACAGACTTGTGCCTAACTTGACTCATCATCATCATCATCAACAGCCTATTAATGTCGCCACTGCTGGGACCTCTCTCATTGAGAGGGATTGGGCTAAAATCCACCACGCGGGCCCAGTGCGGATTGGTAGATGTCACATGTCTTCGAATGTTTGGTTCTAAGACATGCCGGTTTCCTCACGATGTTTTCCTTCACCGTTTTGAAAGCAGCGGTGATGAAATAAATAACACAAAGTAATGTGCCTGCCTGGGTTCGAACCCATGACCTACTGTCCGTAAGTCGGGGCCGCCACCACTGGGCCACCGCTGCTCTCAATTAACTTGACTAGCTGTTCGCTTAGTGTATGAATTTGAATAATTCTAGAACATGTCAGTTTCACGACTCTGCCTAGCCTTTTCCCAACTATGTTGAGGTCGGAAGGAGGGATACTCACCATCATCAACAGCCTATTAAATGTTCCCACTTCTAGGACACAAGCCTCCTCTCTTTTAGAGGGAATGGGCTATAATCTACCACGCGGACCCAGTGCGGATTGGTAGATGCCACATTTCTTCGATTTTTTTGGTTCTAAGACATGCCGGTTTCCTTACGATGTTTTCCTTCACCGTTTTTAGAGCAGCGGTGATGAAATAAATTACACAAAGTAATGTGCCTGCCTAAGTTCGAATCCACGATGGGTCTCACCGGATGCATTTAAATGACCGACTGCCTATGTAACCTCCGTAACTCGAAAAACCGTCATCAAATCACCCCTCCCGCTCTTGGGCAGAGCGAAAGAGAGTGTCAGACTTCTACTGACTAAAAACCACCCATGTTCCTTCTTAGCCCTTTATGTCGAGGCCGCGGTATCTCTTTCGAACAACCCGTAGCCCCGACAGGCATCGGCCCTTGCATGTTGCTGACATCTCTTTGAGGCGCGCGTGGAACACGAACGCGCCGTAGACTGGGCCTGTCGTCGTCATAAGACGGACGGACGGCAAGCGTGCCGATTACTCACCGTCCACAGGTCCGCGTCTACGGTGGCCGGAAGCCTTCACGTGACCTATGACACTTAGGAATCGTACCCAGCACCCCAGGCTCAGAAGTCGCGGTTGCAATCACTTAACCAACGAAACAGTAAAAAAATTATGCATTTCAAAATATTTTGCACTGATTAGCTTGAGAAATACGTAATTGCAGTAATAATATGCAACATCAAGTGATCACAATGTCCTTTGTGCTGTCGTAACTCGATACATTTTTTACCTTAACCAGAACTGCCTTAAACAGCACCTGTTTGATTCATAGTCAAGGCATCTGAAGGCATTTGTTAGTATACGGGACATATTTTTTGTTGTTGTAAGTCTGATTTATTGTGTTTATTCCAGTTCCGAAACGACTGCACCGATTTTGATGAGACTTTTACTGACAGAAAGCTGATGTTAAAAGGATTAGGCCACTTTTTTATTTTATAAACTAAATTGAATTATTGGTAAATAACTTTCTATTCAAATAGTAATTTAATATTTTTTATAATCTTACGCACACGAAGGTCACAGGGTACAGTTAGTTTGCAATGAATTGCATCCACTAGCACAATGTTTTAAGAGTGCTACATTGAGTTTTACCGTAAAATGTGATTTTCGACCCCAAAGAAAAAGTCATTTCCCAGCAAACATTTTTGCGTAGGGTAGTACTTAGTAGGTACTTACTTAGTTTGATGTACAGAATGCTTGGTTGCCGGGTGTGTGATGGGTTGATTTACATAAAAGGTATAGGTACTGTAAGCCGTAGCTGCTGTATCCGTAAAACGTATGTAAGATTTATCACTAAAACTAAAACTTTTTGAATTTATGGCTTCGTCGCGTAAATAAAATCTTGGGGATGCCCGTCAAGTTTCGAACTTGACCGAATGTTCACGAGGCGAGGTCAATAGGCTTGCAAGTCAGTCGCGCGACTAATGTCATTAGCTTACAACAAAATGATGAATAGGTACCATTGAAAACAATTTCCCCCAGATGTCCAAATGAGTAACAACAGACTTTAACCTACCTATATTCATATAGGTAGGACTGTTATCGACTGCGGCGAAGCCCAAAAGGACGGTTTTGTGTTTGACTTGGATGTGCGTAACTATGTTCGTTTCTTTGTTCCTTCGTCACTCCAAAGCGGATGAACCGATTTCGATAAATTATAGGCTGTTAGATTCCTCTTGTTGGCGTTAGTGTCGTAAAAAAGAAAATTGTGAATTTTTGTGCGCACTGGTTTTCAATATATAAATTATTTATTTTCAGACTACAAATGTCTTTATATGCTTAAAAGTAATTAGAAATATGCCAAATATAGCAAAAAGAAAAAAAAACGTACAATAAACAATAAGGTAAATAGTCGGCGAAATATTTCACATTAAAACTAAAAAAATTGGTCTGAGACTGCAGCTGCATTACAGATACAGTAAGCTGAAATAGAGTACATGTAAAATTAAATAAAAGTTTCTATAAGACAGCCCATTATAAAGAAGATCATATTCTACGAGTATGCGCCGGAGACATCATCTGTTATAGATCCTACCAAGAAAGCGTTGGTTTCAAATTAAAGTCTAATGATCCAGAAAGACATAAGATGATACCTCATACAACTGGTGTAGAATTTCATTTCAGACAGCTTGCATGAACATATGTATACTTTATAACTACGAATAACTATCTTTATTACTTATTACTAATTGTACTATCTAAAAATCCGTTCAGTACTTTTAACGTGAAAGAGTAACTAACATTCTCACAAACTTTCGCATTTATAATATTAGTAGGATATATTTAAGTATATTCAAGCACTATTGTGTTATATTATCGATTGCTTCGTTGAAGGGAAAATATTGTAGGGAAACCAGCATGCCATATTAGAGGCCCCGAATGGCATAAAAACAGAAGTTTAGGCACTAACCACACGATACCAAAATCAAAACCAAAATCAAAAGTCATTTATTCAAATTAGGCTGATAATCAGCACTTTTCGAACGTCAAAATTTACTTTACTCTACTTATTTACAAGAGACAGTCCCCCAAAACGCCCACCCTTCGGCACTTCCTAGTGTTTAGCTGGAAAGAAGAAGTGACGGAACAAACTCCCCAGCAACACATTCTGTCTGTTATGTTGGTTAGATACATAATGTTTACCAGCCTATTGTCTAAACTAGCAAAATCGACCTCTGCCTACCCCTTTTTTTTGGGTGGGAAATCATCAAATAACCCCTCTCGCTCTTGGGCAGAGCGAAAGGGAGAGTCAGACTTCTACTGACTAAAAACCACCCATGTTCCTTCTTAGCGCTATATGTCAAGGCCGCGGTATCTCTAACAACATCCCGCAGCCCCGACGGGTTCCTGTAGCCCCGATGGGCGCCTCTGCCTACCCCTTCGTGGCACATAATCATGTTGTGTTATCTTAAAACATTAAAAGAGTCCGTTATTCTATTTGACTTGCAGCTGGCGTAACCCTGACCTCGTTATCTTCCTCGTTTATCGTAAATACGATTATATTTTTTTTTTAGATTTTCTATCTTTAGATTAAGCTGCGCTTGCCTAGGTTGGTCTGGGGATGGGTGAACACCCACTACATATCGAGTTTCCTCCGTGCCTCGGAAAGCATGTGAATCTCACTTTACACCAAAATCTTCCGAGACCTGCTGTAGATATAATGAAGAGTTTCTGTTATCTAACCCAAATGGTCCCACAGCTGGGCAAAGGCTACCTCCATTCCTTGCAAACGGTTTCGATTCTATGCGTTATTTATATAAAGTCTTTGTTCTATTTATTCTTTCCAATTCTCAAGGAAGAGATCCAGTTCGTCCCGCCACCTCCTTCGTTGTCTGCCGCGACCCCCTGTCACTGTTTCAGGGCACCAATCCTGAGCTTCACGGGCCCACAGCTGGTTCGGCATGTGACAAACAGGTCCTGCCCAGTTCCTTTTAAGTATGGGAGCCTTTTGAGCAACGTCACCAATTAGCATTTTGGAACGTTTCTGTTAATTATTTGTTATTTTATGTACACAACGTAGGCACTGCGATAAGCAAGTGTTTACTGTTATTAAAGGTCGAGCACAAAGTTTTGATAAATTATAGTGATTGAATATCAAGTTCAATGACCTTGTTCACTGTTACTTAATGATACATCAATCCTCAGTTAAATATATGTGCATCTACCTACTCTTGATTTGCCACAAACACCTTTAATGTCGTTGAAATAAGGATAGTAAGTTCCCAGGCAATATTTTGATTATCTTTTATAAATTTCATGGCCAGATTCTTCAAAATGTTCAAGGGTTCTGAGAGGGTCTTACCAAGGAATATCACCGTTAAACTGGAAGCCTACTCCAATATAGCTGGAAAACGGCCAGGTAGATGAGTTGTGATTCTGTATAGACGTTAATTTACTTGGCTCAAACATACTTAACTTGATAATATAACGTAAAAGTCCACTTCACATCAAAATTATGTATTTTTGCCATCGACTAATATGTACATATAAAACGTTTCAACTGAAGTGTTTCCTAATATTTGTGATTTGTATAATAGGTGTGCCACATAAACACTGATAAACTATCTATAACAAACAGATGGTCCATCCGCTAGGTATCATTTAGCGCGAAATAAATAAAGAGCAGTCCTAGAGTAGACTGAATGGTATAGTGTCGTTTCGACAGCTTCACATTCTTGAAACAAAACACAGAATTGCTGGTAGAATACCTACATTAACATATTTACACAAGAGAAATTGGTTACAAAGTTGTGCATTAGGTGATATACTAGATTGATAGAGAGCACTGCTTTGACTCTCCCAGAAGGAGACAGGTATTACCGAATCGTATGCGATAAGATTAACAAAAATAAGAAAGTTCATCATCACCTGGCTAGCCTCTTCTCAACCATATTGGGGTCGGCTTGCTGACTTACCGGATGCAGCTGAATCCTCTGACCTCCACAGCCCACTTACTAGATAGGTACTTACCCCTTGGTAAGACTACTTGTCAGATTTTGGGCTCTTGATTATACATAACGATTTTCAAAGATTCACAAATCACCAAAGGCTTAAGAGGAAATGTGGGAGGTCTTTTCACCATAGAAACGCTCTCGCCTGTTTTCTTTCTTGTTAATGACTATAAAGCTAAGATTTTTACAGAATAATACTCGTAAATATTAACTAGGTACTTATATATCACAGCAAAAAATGCTCAAAATTGCTTATTTAGATCGCAGTCAACAGAGACCTAGTGTACGACAACTATTAACGAAACAAGAAAAACATAGGGGCACAGAATACATCCTTCTTTAGTGTCTAAAATATCTTATAAATTGGTACAATATTGGAGGAGGAAATAGGCGAGAGCCAAACCTAGAAATATGTCTTTTTACTTTACTTTTAACTCTCGCAAAGCGACAGCGATAAAAAATACAAACACCTAATTTTCACAAGTCTCTCCGCCCGCTGCTGAGTCTGAGAAAAACTTATTTTTTAAGAAGTTACATCATCATCATCATTATCAGCCTATAATGTCCCCACTGCAGGGACTCATGCCTCCTCTCTAGATAGAGAGAGGGGGAATACTCCACCACGCGGGCCCAGTGCGGGTTGGTAGATGTCACGTCTTCGAATTTTTTGGTTCTAAGAAATGCCGGTTTCCACACGATGTTTTCCTTTACCGTTTTGAGAGCACTTAAATACCTAATTAAACACATTTACTAAATTAATTACCACTACCTTTTGTTATTTAATAATATTACCACTAATGTCAAGCGTATCGACCGATATTGTTTGTCTCTCTCTTGACCTCAACGTAACTCGTGCAGATAACTGTGAGAGGTTATCTACATCTGAGTCAGAGCATGATCGTGTGCGGTGAAGCTAGGAAAATTTTATTACACCACACTTGCAAGACGTATTAGGATTATTGACTTCTTTGTATTTAGTACAGATAGCTGATGCGTAATATTAAATACGCATAAAATCAAAATTAATCAAAATATTTTTATTTCACATAGGCCTACATGGGCACTTATAAAACGTCGGTAAAAAAGGGGGCACGGTTCGGTGCATTGGTCGATTCCTAAGGAGAAGAACCGGCAGGAAACTCCAAAGGTTACTCTTTTAATCTTTTAAAATCGTTTGGGTTAACATTAAGGTATAATACACACATGAAGAACATGCAGATTAATGTCTGAGATGGTCTTTTGAAGAAAGCACCACACAGATTTGAGTGGACCCGTCCAGTCAGTGCAAGCATTTGTCAGTTATCGTGGAGCTCGACTTATAACTCAAGGAGCTCAACGTCACGACGAACAATACCAAAGAAAGGACATTTGGGTGGGTCACTTAAAGTACTCAAACTGCCAGACAATCGTTAAAATTTAAGTAAGACCCACATGGTTCTCACATTCACAATATCAATTTTTAAAATATTTATCATATTAAATAATCATTTCACATTATTAAATGTCAAAAAAAAACAAACACAGAAAAAAATATATATATAATAAAATATTTAACAAGTAAATATTGGTAAAAAAAAAAATATCATACTTGAAAAAGTAAACAATGTCAGTGTACAAAAAAAAATCATAAAATGTCAAATTGTAAAAAAATAAAATGAATATGTATAAAGTCAATTCAAATTGGAGCAGTTCAATCCCAAGCTTTTTTGTCCTCTATATAATCTTTAACAGTATAAAATCCTTTCTGGCAAAGTTTACGTTTTATAAAGGATTTGAATTTATTAAGGCTTAAATTTTGAATGTGGCTTGGTAGTTTATTATAAAAGCGAATACATTGGCATCTAAATGATCCACCTATTTTCTTGAGCCTTGTTGTGGGTACAATATGTATATTTATGTCTATTTCTTGTATTTATATTGTGAATATCACTATATTTCTTAAACAACTTTATATTTTTGTGAGCATACAAAAGATTTTCATAAATATACTGAGAGGGAACAGTCATTACATTAATTTCCTTAAATTTTTCTTTGAGAGAGTGTCTCGGACTCAATTTATAAATAGATCTAACCGCCCGTTTTTGCAAAACAAAAATGGTCTGAATATCAGCGGCATTCCCCCACAATAGAATGCCGTACGACATTACGCTATGAAAATAACTAAAGTACACTAAACGGGCTGTCTCTACATCGGTTAAATTACGATTTACTTAACTGCGTATGCTGCTGAGCTCAGCTTTTTCGACAATTTATCTATATGAGGCCCCCACTGAAGCTTAGCGTCTAAAGTTAAGCCCAAGAACACCGTGCTATCTTCAGGATTCAACTCTTCGCCCTTTACCAACACACGAGTTTTCACCTGCCTAACGTGAGGTAGTGTAAGCCTAATGCATTTGGTTTTTTTTTCATTAAGAAGCAAATTATTAGCGTTAAACCAATGCACCACTTTCGAAATCGCGCTATTTACATCGTCAACAACCACCTGTTGTCGTTTAAGTTTAAATAAAAGCGAAGTGTCATCCGCAAATAACACGATATCGTGGTTATCCTTTATGAGGTGAGGCAAATCATTAATATTTTTTTTTTTTTTGTTTATTTTATTATATTACAATCTAGCCTAAAAAGGCTAATAAGCAATTTTAATCTAACTTAATTTGCTAAAAGTAAAATTATTTCTAAGAACACGTCCATTGCGTTTACTTAGCGTCTGTTAAGGGCAAGTCACTTAGTTCCTGTGACCATCTAAATAGCTAGGTACTATATTACACTCGCGGTAAAGCCACTAATAAGTTACACTGTTACACTACACTAACTCAAAAGGCTTAGTCCTTTTGAGCCTTCTTACTATGTCCGTGTTATCGAGGAGCTGGATGGCCTCGACATTAACATGATGATGAAGCCGATGTTCATGAGCTTCTGCATATTTTTGGATTATGTTGTTAACGAACTCTATATTCAGGTCCCGATGGATGTCGTCAATTCTTATGTACCAAGGTGCGTTCACGATGTTCTTGAGTACTTTGTTCTGGAATTTTTGTATAATTTCTACATTGCTTTCTTTGGCGCAACCCCATAGTTGTATACCATAGGTCCATACTGGCATAAGGACTGATTTGTAGAGCAGGATTTTGTTAGGAACTGACAACGCGGAATGCCTTCCTAGTAACCAGTTCATGCTTCTGTATCGAATTTCTAATTCTTCTCGTTTCTTTTTGACATGAGCTTTCCAGCGAAGCTTTGCGTCTAAGGTCATACCAAGATATTTGGCAGTATTTTCGTACGGTACACTTTCTTTGTTTATGTACACTGGGTTGTATTCTGATTTCTTATTAGTGAAATCAATGTGAATAGATTTTGTTTCATTCAACTTGATCCTCCACTTTTTGGTCCAATCATAGAATTGATTTATTGCTTTTTGTACTTTTACCACAGCTTCTTTGTGAGTGGATCCCGTGGTCATTATTGCGGTATCGTCAGCAAAAGTAGCAATAGTTGCAGTTTCTAGCTCTGGTATATCACATGTGTACAATAGGTACAGGACCGGGCCTAGAACACTTCCTTGTGGTACACCAGCTTTTATTTCTTTTAATTCTGAATAGGCATTTTCTTGCCTTACTCTAAATACTCTGCCAGATAAATATGATTCTAATATATCTGCGAACTGTTTTGGCAACATAGTTCTTAGTTTGTAAATCAATCCCTTATGCCATACTTTGTCAAAAGCCTGGGCTACATCTAAAAATACAGTGGTACATACTTTCTTATCTTCAAGAGCTTTTTCAATAACTGTTGTAATTCTATGCACTTGATCTATCGTAGAATGTTTTTCTCTGAAACCAAATTGATAGTCTGGTATAATGTTGCTATTTTCTATAATAGGTTTTAGTCGTTTTAGAAGTAATTTCTCGAATAGCTTTGACATCACTGGTAGCAAAGAGATAGGCCTGTATGATGATGCATCTTGAGGTGGTTTCCCTGATTTGGGGATCATGATCACTTCTGCAACCTTCCATAGGTCTGGAACATGCTTTAGTTTAAAAGAAGCATTGATTATCTTAGTAAGTTTTACCAAGGCTTTCCTCGGTAGATTCTTTAGGATTTCCCCTGTGATAAGGTCATAACCAGGGCATTTTTTTGAACTGATGTGATCTCTGATTTCTTTAGATACTTCTTTTGGTGTTACAAGTTTTATCTCTTGGTCTACTTGTTGTATTTGTTCCCAATGGAGATCTTGGTCAGCGCTCTCGGTTTGTGTAAAGGCTTCCTCTAAGTGTTGGGCAAACCTTGATGCTTTTTGCTCGTTACTTAGTGCCCATTGTCCGTTTAGTTCTTTTATTGGCGGTATGTGAGCAATAGGTTGTTTTTGATTTCTTGTGGCTTTCCATAGTGAATAATCAGTCGATCGATCATTAGTCAGTTGAAGAAGATGCCTAGTCAGGTTTTCGTCCCGAACTTTCTGGATTGCCTTCGTAATTCGTTTACTTATTCCATTTAATAGTGTCTTATCTTGGGGAAACCTGTTTCGCTGCCACTTTTTTCGCAAGGTTCTTTTTTCTCTGATTAGATCTGTTATTTCTTTTGGATAACTATTAACTTTCAGTGTTCTTTTTTTCTTGGGTGTATTAGCCCATGCAGTTTGTTGAACATCTACAATAAATTTGCTTATTTCGAAATTAAGTTGGTGCTTATCATTGATGAAAATATTTAGGTCTATTTTATTTTCTAAGTCTATTTTAAAGGATTCCCAGTCTGTGAACTTGTTCACGAGAAAGGGATTGTCTTCTCTCTGTTTGACATGTTCACTAATATATAAAATTATTGGTGAGTGATCAGAGTTCATATTAAATCCTTCTTCGGCACTTATAAAGTCAGAGGGTATACCTTTATATATAAAAAAGTCAATTAAGTCTGGAATTTTTCCCGAGTCTGTTGGCCAATATGTCGGTTTTCCAGTTGATAGAACTTCTGATTTGGTTTCTTGTATGGCACTTAGTAGTTCTCTGCCTTTCGTTGTAGTTAGTCTAGAGCCCCAGTAGGTATTCTTGGCATTGAAGTCTCCACCTAATATAAATCTATTTCCAAGTCGCGCTAAGAGTATCTTGTATTCCCCTTTTTTTAGTGCGTATTTTGGGGGGATGTATATAGCTGCTATAGTAGCCGAGTTGTATCTTTTCATTTGGATAGTTACACCGACCACTTGCATTTCCTGATCTTCACATTTGGTATATTCATAATGATGTATGTTTTCTCTAATTATGACGGCGCTGCCTCCTCTTGCAGTGTTATCAGGATGCAGGGCATGATATATCTTGTAGCCTTGGAATTTTACAAATGATTGTCGTGTAAAGTGTGATTCTGATATTAAGCATATATCTATGTTTTCTGTATCTAGGACTACTTGTAGCTCATGTTGGTGTTGCAGCAGTCCATTAGCATTCCATGTCATGATCTTGAGGTTATTAATCATTTTTGCAGATGAATAGGAGCTTTTTTGGCACTCATTTCTAGTTTTTTAAGTTGTTCATCAAATGTTGACATTAGACTTAAAATTTTGTCGAGTTTTGACTCCGAGCTTGCCTTCATATTGTTTTTGACTGCTTGAGAGTACGAAGAGTGCTTGGGTGGTTGGTGGGTCATTTCCTTCTTTTCATTAGCTTCTTTGGTAGCTGATGGTTCGGTATGCTTCCTTGGTTGGGATGCAGTTTGCTTTTTAGTGTATTTACTTTTTAACACTTGCATCTCCTTTGCTACTATGCACCCTCTATAGTTAGCTGGATGTGGCTCACCACAATGAACGCATTTTGGTTTATCTTGTGCCGGTTTCACACAGTCTCTTGTGAGGTGTTTGCCGGTGCACTTGACACACCTTGGTTCTTTCGAACAATACTTCTGGGTGTGTCCATAGGCTTGGCATCTTTTGCACTGTGGGACTAACTTAGATGCTCTAAGTGGGTGGATTTCAACTTTACACCCTAGAATATTAGTGATTCCATAAACTTTGTTTATATCTTCATTTTTTTCAAATGTCAACATAAACATGTTGAGTGGTTCCTTTTTCCTCCAACTTAATTTGCTCACAGCATTTTCAATTTTGTAGCCCTTGGTTTTCAGGAACTCTACAATTCTTTCTGGCTGGCATGTATGATGCAGTTTTTTGGCCATCACTCGTATTGGTCTGGCTTGTTTGTTCTCATACGAGTGCCAGAGTGAATTATTTGAAGTTAGTAGCTTCGTAATCTCTCTTTAAGCATCTTCATTAGTTGCATTTATTTTGACGCTATCCCCGTTCATCATTTTTATGGTGAACGTGTCGCCCTGAGTACTGGCTATTGAGTCATAGAATGACTGGTAATCTTTAACACCCTGCACTATTATTGGGGGTGGCTTTGGCGTTTTCTTGGGATTTATTTTCCCTTGTTCATTGTTAGCATTATGTAGGGAGGGGGGAGTCAGCGTACGGTTCATCTTCCGTTTTTTTCTTTTATTTTCTATCCTAATCCACTCCGTTTCTCTGGCTAGTTCATCCTCGTCCGTCTCATATTCGATAGGTTTGGATGAACTTTCTTTGTTGACCTTTTCAGTAGGCTTATTTTTCTCCTGGTCACTTTGGTGTTTCAAAGTTTCCCGTAGCATTTCCATTTCGGTTTTAAGTTCCATTACTTGACATTGTAATTCTTGTCGCTTTTTCTTTTCTTCGCTGTAATAATTAAACAGCTCATGTTCCAATTCAGTGGTTAATCTTATTGTCTGCGTTTGCGAAGCCATGTCGGTGAAAGATGTCTTCGCCTTAACAAAATCATTAATATAAATAAGAAACAAAAAAGGGCCAAGAATCGAGCCCTGTGGGACTCCCATTATTACAATAGATCCGGGTGATCTTTTCCCGTTGACGTCAACGCTTTAGATCCTATTACTGAGGTATGAGATAAGAAGATCCAGAGCGCTGTTTCGTATTCCGTAGTGGCGGAGTTTCCTGATTAAGGTTTCATGAAGGACGCAATCAAATGCCTTGGATAAATCGCAAAAAATGCCCAAAGCATCGCATTTATCTTCCCAGGCATTATAAATATGTCCTAAAAGTTCGACACATACATAGAGACATAGTCTATTCGATATCACCATCGGACTTGTTTTTAACAATTTTGTAGATTTGCCTGTAACTTTAACACCACATTTTAGGAACCTATGGTCCACAGTAAACTATTTGAATTTTTTATTCGGTCGGAATTCTTTCCCGACTGAATATATTCAAATTCAAATCTACCTATATGTATAAAATCAATATAAAAATCAATGCCACTTTTCGTTGTAATTTTATAACTCAAGAACGGGCTCACCTATCCAAACCAAATGTTAAGGCTTTGTTCTGACTATTTAGGAGATGGTTTATGTTAAGTTTGCACAAAATCGGTCGAACGGTTCTTCATTTATCACATTTTTTGTAACAAATGAATTCAATAAATCGCGGATCATTTTGTGTGTGTTCAAGTGGATTCGAGAATGGTTTATATTCACAATTGGACCCGGTGGGTGGCGCTACTGTCCGGGTAGGACGACGGCTGTCAGGTCCGCTAGTAATATATAAAAATGTCTTATGCGGAAATTTAAGGTGTTAACTGGCCCTTCAGGAAGCCGGTAACCAAGCATTCTGTACATCAAACCAAGTAACTCGACGCAAAAACTATTGCTGGGCCACGATTTTTAGGGTAGTAATACACTGTTTGCAGACTCATAACGCGTTCAAAACATTGCGTTAATAGAAGCAGTGGTTAATGCTGGGATCATAAAGTTATTACAGTAATAAAATGATGTTTTACGGTAAAAACGTGGAAATTTGCGTCAGCAGACTGTAACTCCATTTTTCTCTGTGTCAATGAGTAGACTTTCTTTACTGTCCTTTTCATTATTTACTTTCCTTTATCTTGTCACTAGCGGACGTCACGCGGTTTCACCCGCGTAGTTCCCGTTCCCATGGGAATACAGAGAAAAAAAGTAGCTTATGATACTCAGGGTGAATGTAGCTTTCTAGTGGTGAAAGAATTTTTGAAATGGCGCAGTAGTTTTTAAGTTTTTTCATAACAAACATACACACACGCACAAAAATACAAATCTTTCTTCTTTATAATATTAGTGTAGATAACGTCTTCCTCGTTAATCGAGCGGTTGCAAGTCCGGCTGCTGAGCATAAGGTCCTGGGTAGATTCCGAGATCGGGCAAGTGTTATTGTGAATTTCTCATTAGCAGCTACGGAGCCTGTATTTGTGCCCGGTTGATTGCAATAGGCTCGCACCCTATTACATGGGACTTTAACAAAACTGGCGAAATTACGATATTATACACCTCTGCCTTTTCGGGGCGGGGGGTGGAATCATCAAATAACCCCTCCCGCTCTTGGGTAGAGCGAAAGGGGGTTTCAGACATCTACTGACTAAAAACCTCTCATGTTCCTAAGAAGAAACATGGGTGGTTTTTAGTTAGAAGAAGCCCTTTATGTCGAGGCCGCGGTATCTCTTTCAACAACCCGCAGCCCCGATGAGATTCACCTCTGCCTAAGCTTTGGAGTTTCAGTCCTGGTGCTATGTTGTTTGTGTATGTTAAAGGACTAGTTTTTCTGTCAATTTATATATAATTAGTTTGCTTTGTAACCACTACTGATCCTAACATTTTCCTTATCAATTTATCTATGACGTAGTTCATTATACATAGTTGCGTTAGATAAGCACTACTCTACCCTCCCTCTCTCTTGATACTTATGATATCGCAGTCACCCTTGACACATACTTACGGCATAGAATAGTATCGGGACGCTATAGCATAGTAAGGGAACTATTATTGTTTTGAAGGTAAAACTTTTACACAGACTGGAAAGTTCCTAAATTACTAATACAAGACCTAAACGTTGCTGATAATAACGTCCCTAGTAATACGTAGTGATGTCGGTACAGAATAATAGATGTCGGCACTGTTTAACGTTAACAATCGAATGTGCGAGTCAACAGTGCTATTGCGTATCTTTTTAAATGTCAGTAGATATCATAGTGTCCATCGATTAACTGTCAAATTGGTTATGGTTAAGTACAAAATAGAACCATTTGACAGTTAATTGATGGACACTATGATAGCCACTGACATTTAAAAAGATACGCAATATCCCTGCTCTCTTTTCAGTTTGATGTAGGTAAGTATTCCACTGCAATGGCCGAGCGCCTACAGATATATGAAAGCATGCAGCACTAAATCAAATCAATCGAAATAGAGTAAGGGGCGAATCTGTTACCGGTGTTTTTCCTAAATTACAAAATATTTAAGTTGATCTTGATGAGTTCTTGGTGAAAGTTATAAAATAACAACACACATTTTTGTTCTATTTTTATTTTAAACATTATATGAATATAAGTGGCAATTCGTGGAACTACTGACTGAGTATGATTATAATATAATGTACTGCAGTTTTTCAGAATCCAAACTGCACGACAGACAATACTTAATAATTTTAAATTAGCTGAAACGGCTTTTCGTGCTTGGCTATCATATTTAGGCGGGAAAAGTTGGGACATTAACTTAGAAACAAATTGTAAGAGATTGGTACAAATTCCTTACTGCCATTTAAACATTGATATGATATCCATTTTTGATTTGTCATATAATTGTATACACTGAACGTCTTATATATATTGCAAAGCAATAATTAGGTATTAAAATTACTTGCCTTCTTGACAAGCGAAGTCAGGATGTTGATTATAGCGTGGCCATATTGGGAGAGAAACGTCAAGGATAATTTCGTTTGCGTTACCATCAATTAAAAGATTTTTATTGTTACTACAAAAGCTCTTCTAAATAATCAAGAGATAGGTAAATACATTTCTCCAACAATGGTAAGCTGTGGACCAACATCCTGCACCTAAACATCATAATTATCTCGTATTAATATAACGTTATATAGACATTACTTAGGTTTACCATAAACCATTTATCAAGTCTCATCCATTTCAATAATATTGTTCAAAACAACACGGAATACAAATTAATTTTGTTTAACGGAAAATCGTCAACTAACACCTACCACAACGATCAGTAAAACATTCGAGTTCTTGTCACACAAGAGTATGTTTGTTACAATAAAATCACAGGTAAGTACTTTATCACTAAATACATTTAACTGCTATAATAATTCTCTTTAAGAGAACGAAGAGTCCAGACCGTCTAAGGACCTGAATATCTAACACATGAGATCGAATATATTACACAATTACGGAACATATAAAGGGAATAAATAAAAGTATAAAGCAATAAATAAAGGTAACCACATCAATAAATTCTTAGGTGGTAAGTTATATTTATAAACATTTTCTTTATTTATTTTTTGTTACTCCATCTTCGTCGTCATCGTCAATCCAAAATTCCAAAGCCTTAAGCTTCGCCCACATCCAAGTTTTAGTCTACGTTTCTCAGGTCACGTAGTTATACACATTAGTCATAACTAATTTTATAAGTAGCTTTAACATTATTAAGATATAATATTTAGGGGTATATGCTCGAAAGTATCTTAGAATACCCCTAATTCATTTTGTCATAGTTTTTATTATGTACATTTTCCACATATTATGTTGATGTCATGCGCTAGCCACGAGAATTTCTACTGAATCAATAAATATCGTAACACAGACATATCCGAAAATCCGACAAAAAAAACAATCAATCAAGTCCGTTTCCTCCACGAAAGTGTGGTTTAATATCCCATTCCTATTTATTTATACGCGTACAGTCGGTTGCAAAAGTATTTAAATCTTCATCATCTAACAACAAGAACTGAACGTTCGGCTACGAATATTTAAGTAGATAGCTTTTGCAACCATTCGTACTAAACAGCAATAGTATTATTATTTTGTATATTATTATTCCCTTTATTTATTTTGTTACAAACTTATTACATTTTTAAATATTCTTTACAAAAAAAAACAATAAAAAACATTTAAAAATATAAAAAATTGTAGCCCACCGGTATCGGGAACAGGGTCCAAGCTACCGGCGGTCAGGGCTCCAGAGAAAGGAACCTCCTAACAATGCGTGCCGTGTCCAGGAGTACCGCTCTCTGTATCAAGCCCTTGATCCAGCTGCCTAACGAGAGCCTCCTCAGGTGTTGGTCGAGGCTCTTGGCTATTAAGCCATTGGCTGAAACGACTATCGGCACAATGATCGCTAAGTCCACATCCCACATGTCGACAACCTCGCGAGCCAAGTCAAGATACTTGATTTGCTTATCTTTCTCGGCTTTCACGAGGTTCTCGTCATGCGGGACGGTTATGTCAACGATCATTGCGCGCCGCTCTGATCGATCCACCACCACTATATCAGGTTTATTAGCTATAATAGTCCTGTCAGTGATGATGGATTGATCCCAGTACAGTGTGATATGGCCATTTTCGAGAACTGGGTCGGGCACATACCTGTAGTACGGCACTTCTGATTCCACAAGGTTGTACTGCAGAGCAAGTTGCTGATGGATAATCCTGGCTACAAGGTTGTGTCTATGTAAATATTCTCCGTTAGCCAGACGAGAACACCCGGAGATAATGTGACGGATTGATTCGCCCGGACGGTGGCATGCCCGACATATGTCAACCGTACCGTCCTTCACAATAAATCTCCGGTAGTTATTCGTCATCATAACTTCGTCCATAATTGCACAGACAAAACCTTCGGTTTCTCCGAAGAGTTCCCCGGAACGTAGCCAGGCCACGGAAGCTAGGAAGTCTACATCAGGCCCGTGTAGGGCCCGGAAAAAGCGTCCGTGAAGCTCCTTACTCTGCCATACCTCCATGCGGTCGTTAGTGTCAAGCACTACAGGTTTGCGCCAATTCTCTTTAGCCAAGGAGAGCGCGGTAAGGCCCCTGTCCACTGCTACAACATCTCGATGCATCCCCACGTCGGCTTCTAGGAAATATTCCCTGAGACTGCATATCTCACGATTATGAAGAGTCTTAGCATTTAAAAAGCCTCGACCTCCACACTTCCGTGGGATATACAGTCTCATAACCGAAGAACGTGGGTGATGCATTCGATAAGCCGTCAACAATGTACGGACCCGCCTATCCAGGGCGTCTAGCTCTGTTTGAGTCCATTTGAGTATACCGAAAGAGTACATCAAAACCGGCATGACCCAACCGTTGAAGGCTCGCACTTTATTTCCGCCTGATAAAAGACTATTGAATACTTTTCTCAGGCGGCCAAAGAAGCGCTCCCTCAACGATTGTTTCATGTCGGTAACGTTGATGCCCAGTGCTTCCGACATACCCAAATACTTATAGGTTTCGGTTGCCAAGAGGGATCTAAGATTTATGGAATCTGTGAGCTGGGTTCCCACAGATTCCACAATCCCCCCTCGCTTTACATGCATGACCGCACATTTGTCCACACCGAATTCCATCCTGATAGCGCTACTGAAAGTTTCAGTGACCTTCAATAGCTCCATCAGTTGCAAATCGTTGGGGGCAAAGAGTTTCAGGTCATCCATGTAAAGGAGGTGAGATATAACCTGACCACCTCTTTTCAACCGATAGCCTAGACCTGAATCCTCCAGCAGCGTGCTAAGAGGATTCAAGGCTAAGCAGAACCAAAGTGGACTCAAACTGTCGCCCTGAAATATACCCCGCTCTATTCTTATCGGCTCACTATTCCTATGGATTTGCCGACATCCTGGATAGCGAAGGACTGTCCTCCATTGCCTCATACACGACATCAGGAAGGTGCGCAGGGTTGTATCAATTTTATACAACTCTAGCACCCTTATGAGCCATGTATGTGGCACCGAGTCATAGGCCTTCTTATAGTCTATCCAACATGTCGACAGATCCTTTCGGAAACGGCGAACCTGTTGACTAATGGCCATATCAATGAGGAGTAACTCCTTAGTACCACGGGACCCGTTCTTACATCCGTTTTGAGAAGCAGACATAACAGAATTCTCGTTAATATGTTTATTTATTTTAGCTCTCAAAATGGAGGTAAGAACTTTATAGACCGTTGGAAGACACGTAATCGGTCTATAATTTTTGGGTTCCGCAGTACTACCCGATTTATGGAGCAGGTGAGTTATTCCAGTCGTCAGGAACTCTGGTAGCGACCCTGACTCTAAGGCTAACTGGAATAGGGTTGCCAAGCAAGCATGCGATCTTGTGAACCATTTAATCCAGAAGTTGTGCAGTCCGTCCGGCCCTGGTGATTTCCAATTTGGCAACGGACGAACTGCACAACCTACATCTTGGGGGCTGATCGTTATTGCCCCCATTTCTGTTATTGGATCGCATGCTCGCTCGACGTCCCGAGTCCACTCACCCTCGGTATGACTGACAGGTACCGACCAGATGTTACGCCAAAATGAACACATGGCGTTATCATCCGGTAGGCACGTGTCAGTCACACCTTGGTCCGGTCGCTCCCATGCTCTGTAAACCCACCTTTCATTGCTTTGGAAGGTGCGATTTAGAGTGTACCGTTCCACCCGACGCTTATACCTACGAATACGGTTTGCCCATGCATACACTTTCTGCTTCCAGAAGTCGATGCGCTCTGTGACACGGGACATGTAGTCTTGAGGACTGATATCAGTCCCCGTAAACGCCCGTCTCACAAAGCGCATCACTCGAGGGCGATTGTTGCCCTCCCGGAAGCAGATTAGTTTGCCGATGAACGCCCTGGCCCCAGCAATGCGTCGTTCAATCCTATACTGCCATGCCGGTACGGCTGGTTTCGGTCGTGTAGCTCTGTCATCCGGAAATTTGACATGAGCTACACGACATGCCGTTACAGCCGCGCAATAGAGGATTGAATGAGCATCACTGAGGTTATCGCAGTTATCAAAATACCTTGACAACTGCGAATCCAGAACAGCCACCAGCGCCCTATTTCTGTTATGCATGGGCAAACGAGGTAAGCGTGGTCTAAGTTCGGGTGTCATGAACTTATATTCTCTGATCGCACCCTCCAAAGTACTCCTCATTTCCTCACTGCACTGGATACTTACGTTAGTAACCATGTCACTACTCACGTCGTTTTCACAAATAAGTGGCGTGGTAGACTGTGGTTGTACCACAACCTGCGACGGCGTAGCAATGACATGGTTATTCTGCATTTCAGTCCGCAAGCGATCAAGTACGGTATCATCCAACATACGATTACGCTGGATGACTCGCACCTGATCCGACAGTCGTTGTGCCGATACGTTGACAGCCGGCTCAAGTACCTGAAACAGAGAGAGCATCCGAACACGGTACGCGGTCAGGTTGTTATATTATTATTATTATTACAGTAAAATATTTAACGTGTTTATTATGTATATATTCATTTATTTCATTTAAAAACTATGTAGATTAAATACTGCTTGTACTCTTCTTATGAACCCGTTCTAATTATACTGTTGAAAATCAGTGTTTATTTTACATTGTTTTAGTTCCGAGTCAAAAGTTAAGTGTAGGGCAGTGAATAGTCGAAGTCGTTTTTGTAATTTTGTATCATATTTTAAACATTTATGTTCATATTTTCTAACATATATCAGAACTACACAATGCCTTTTAAATTATAGTATGTACAGTTGTCTTTTGAGGTCTCAGTAATATGAATGTTTGGATCAAAAACTTTTGTAAACACTTGACAAATCGTTATTACTCGTATGTGGAAATTATTTATACAACAAATCAAGCCTATGTTCAGCAGTGGACGTCGTTTGGCAGAAATGATGAATACAAATCAAGGTTTAACTTATATTTTCCCTTTGTAAACTGTCAATAATTCGAACGATGTTTAAATTATCCATGCACTGCTAATATTATGTACAATGACAGAAATATATTATTGTATAGAATGACAATATTTGGCACTATACAAGTTCACAAACAGGGAACCAAATGCAAATAGTAAGTTTATTCCATATAACCCATTTAATCTTGTAGACATTTGGGCACAGGTAGATAGTTATAGACACTGAAATTTATAGATCGACTCACTATGACACCAATTATATTAAAATTTTCGGAAGCACTAGATTTTGCTGACGTCATTTTTGTTTATACAAAAATGGTTGTATTTACGCCGAATAAATAATTATTAACAGAATTGCGAAATATCATTCTACTGTTTGGACTAGTTTGTATGTACACTATAATTTAATATTTATTAGTATGTGAAAGTAACACCAAAATATCGATACAGAAGTACATACGGTACATCAAGCTAGATAATCCATTATAACTTGGCCTCTCCTTTTATAGATTTCCCGTACAATGAGAGATCCGCAAAAACTAGTTTTGTATAGCTGTGATTGGTCACCGTTTGTACTTATTCAATAAATAATCATCATGTTTATAAAACTTGGAGCGACAACCCTAACAATACCTTTTGTATAGAATATAATGTACCGTACAGAAGGGAAACTCTTCCTCCATTATAATGCCTGCAGTTCCGTCAGTCGTTAGAAACGTTCTATGCAGTTATATGTGTATCGTTGTTTCGCTTAATATACTGGTAATATTAGATTTAGTTGGCTTGAAATTAGATCGTAGTATGGCGTTTGGTAACTAACCACGCACGCACAATTGAAAAGGCGCGAGTTTCGCTTGCATACTATATTTACCTTTATGCATCCTTAAATCCCTACTAATATTATCGATATAAGTTTGTGTAGTACGCTTCCACGCGAAACCGATCATCATGAAACTTTGTACAAACTTTGACCACGAATAAAAACCACGCGTACGACGTCGTGGGCAACTGCTAGTTTCATAATATAGGGCTGTTACATTCAAAAATGCCCATGCAAGCAACAACAACAAAGACTCGTTCATTTTGAGCCTTATTATCTTTTGTTTAGTTCGGAGTTTGATTACTAGTTAATGTTTTCTGTTTATTGATGAGCGCGTTGATGAGCTTGATCCTGGCTTTGACGGCTTTGTATCTAAAGTATTCGTCCTCGTGACCTTTCTTGTCATCCCTCTGTACCTTCCTGCTGTTCTGGAGCTCGAAGCTGACCTCGTACTCTTTTATGGTGCGGCGTAAAATCTGGAAATGAAACGATATTGTGATGAAGTCTTTTACTGCAAACACGTTATACAGGAACAAAATTGCAATGATGTTGATGAAGAAATACTTTTTAAGGTCATAATACACTGATGGTCAGATATTTAATGATGTTAGAAACACATACTCATACATATTTTAGTTTATTTAATTCCATCTGTATATTTATGTATTAGTATGCACCAATTTATGTATTATGTTTACAAAATGGTATTATCGTTATTTTTTTTACTGTATTTGCATTCTACCACAGTGCTGTCCTTTTTTAACCCAAAGGTTGACTGGTAGAGAATGCCTTGTGGCATTAAGTCCGCCTATGTACCACACTTGTACATGAAGTTTAAATAAATAAATAAATACTCGTATAATACGCCAACTGACTGATTCGCGCAACTTCGTCTGCGTCACATAATATAGCTTATAACCTTCCAACACAATTTTTTTTTTTTATTCCAACTAGGAGTACCTGGGAGCGTGTCCAAACAAGACAAACGAACTTTTCAGCTTTAAAATATTAGTATTAGATGGTCAGGCAGGTAACGTATACTGTAAACTGTGCTGAGAGAAAATATCAACTACTAGGAAGACCAGACATTCAAAATGATAAAAACTTTCGATATAAAACCCAATCAAAACTAAAGAAGGTAGTACAGTCACGAGCAATAATATATATACACTTGGCCAAGGTCAAACGCGAATTTCTGGTGAAATGACGATTGCAACTTTGAAATATGAACTACTTTATGATGATATGGGTTCCAAAATTTTCTTTTCGTTCCAAATTAGTTTCGTTTCGTAACATGAAAATGAAATCATTACAATAGGCGAAAATTGCTTCTAGAGTTTGTTAAGTGTATACATATTGCTGCTGCTGACTGTACATATATCCAACTTATAAATATCTGTATATTAAGTTCAGGAGTAGACGAAAAAGAAGAACCAAGCTTAGCAAAAAAAAAACTCAATCATCAAACAAAGAAGGCAGTATATCCAACTTACAGATTTTTGCATCTTAGCTTCAGTGAGAGCTTTGTTCAATTCTTCAAGACCGAGGCAATGCAGTCCTTCGTTGGAAGGCGTGGCCTCCTCACTGGTGGCTGACTGAGCTGATGATGTGGAAGAAGGAACTTCCTCGGCGACTGCAGCGCTGTCACGTGTAGGAGGTGACTGCAGCGGAGTTTCTGCTGTTTCCTGGTAAACGAAGAAGCATTTGGTAGCAGATAATAGTCTCTTCAGGCACAAGTAAAGGTACAGGTACAATATTGCAGGGGCCCGCAAGGGCTGACGCTTGCCGGGGCTGCGTGTTGTTCGAAAGACATACCGCGGCCCCAGATTACAAAATCTAAGAAGGAACAAGTGTGGTTTAGTCAGTAGAAGTCTGACGAGTTATTAGATGATTACCCACCCTCCAAAAAAGGCACAAGTAAAGCATCGGTTATCTCTTGTATACTAGGACACGAGGAAAATGTTTTCCGCACGAATAGTTGTTTTTATAAGGATAAAACAGTGCTCGGTTAAGTATTTCAACGTGATTTGTTTCCCTAATTAACTTTTATCGTTAAGGAAAATAGAACAGGACATAAATTAAAGTATAAGGACAACCAGAATATAAAAATCAATTTATGTTCTACTATGGTTTATTTTGAATAGCTTTATTTGATAAACTTCCTCAGATAAAAAGATCAAGGTAAAAAAATATGTAAACATATACTTGGTACTAAGTTTAATGAATATCCTGTACGAGGGCAAACGCTTCGATTATCTGCTTACCTGAGATGAATCTGAAGGTTTCTCCTGAGAATCGCTGGAACTATCCACACTTGAGTTGAAGAGCATAGTTTCATGCTCGTGGATCGTCGCCAGTTCGCCGTTCGTGCCGCCTATGATCTGATTGACAAAATGTTGCAACAAGGATTAATACCTGTTAGTTACTAAAACCATTTATCAGGACTGTCCAAGGTCTTAGTGAGCCTATTAAAACATATAAAACAACATTTAAGAAACAATTAAGGTGAACAACACACAAAGGTGCAAACTTTTCCATCATCTGTTTTTGACTGGCCTGTTGGTCTAGTGGTTAGTGACCCTAACTGCTATGCCGGAGGTCGTGGGTTCGATTCCCACCCAGGACAAATGTTTGTGTGATGAGCACGATCATTTGTTCTGTGTCTGGGTGTAATTTATCTATAATATGTATGTATTTAGAAATATATAAGTATGTTTATCAGTTGTCTAGTACCCATAACACAAGCTCTGCTTAGCTTGGGACTAGATGGCGTTGTGTGATAGTTGTGGAATATTATTATTATTATTATTATCTAAAAAAGCGACAAAAACACTAAGCACTCGCAAAACTCACAGCATCAGGCCTAGAAGAAGCCAACACCCTCTTGACAGCCCTATACCGCTCGTACAGATGCCGGGCCGCTCCACGCTCAGCGGAGTGGGCCGGAGGGCGTCCCCGGGCCGCTTCAAGTCGCAGTAGCACTCGTTGCACACATAGCTTCTCAGCCGCCAGCTGCGACGCTGTCCAGCTCGCCTCGGTCGATGACGGCCGACCAGCTGCCTGGCGACAGCCCTCTAACCACTGGAGAAAAGACCACAATAAATCTGTGCTAACACTTTCCTGACTAACCCCCAGTCGTGGTAAAAAATTTGATTAGTTTTAGTAAGGCCAATTGTTTCTAAAAAGACAAAGTGATTGATAATTTTGAAGCACTTCCTAAATGAGGTGTACAATCGTAGATAAAATGTTTAGGTGGTTCACTAGTTCACTACCAAAGCAAATTAGTTTTTAAAATAATGGTAGTTACTAATGTGCATGTATAAAACATACTATTTGTGAATGTTAATGCTATAATGTTTGAGAATGTACATCCCAATAAATCTAGCTAGCTTATAGTTATCTAAATTCAGCGAGATACTGAATAGTAAAAACATATTCAAAAATCACCTCTTCAATGTCCTGAACGATATCAGGCATAGCTTTTTCGCTCTTCAGCGAGTCCTCAAGCTTGTCATCTCTTTCCTTCTGCTGTTTGGCCGCTTGTACCTTCAGAGCATACTCCACTGGGTCGGTCTTGATGAGGCGTTTCTCTCCCTGCAATCGGCGCAACGTGTCGTTCATGCGTGTCAGCGCTACATCTGTGATCCTGTCACTCTGCGTCAAGGGATGACCGTTCTTTGTTTCAAACTCGCTCTCGTATTTGGCGATGTTCTTTTTGAGCATGGAGATCTGTAAGTTATACAGAATTATTCCCATCTTATTTATAAAACCAGTTTTAGTGCTATTTTTATTTTAAGCTTCAAAGAGAGACATAGAGCAATTTAGCAAACAGGTGTTCCAAAGTAGTTTCAAGGATATTACTTCGTTAACTACCTTCTTGTTGATCTTCTCGAGCCGTCGATCGGGTACGGGTTGTTCTCGCCGTACAACGTTGAGCGGGGCGGCGCTGCGCTCATCGCTTCGGGCTCGCTCAGCCGCGCACAGGGCTGTGCCCTCTTCGCTGACGCTCTCTGTGCGCCCTAAAACCCGGTGAAGTGCCCCTGCGTCCAGAGTCTCCGGTTCCTCGCATACTGAAAAAGTCTTCAAAATATACCGTTTGCTCGATGTTGCGTTGATTAACTTCACAGCTTGCTTCTAGCCGATGAAGTAGTATCGAATGTCTGTGATGGAAAATCTGACGGCCGTGAAAGCCGCGTGTTTTGGTTTTTGGTGTTCATTCTAAATTTTAATAAATAACTTATGATTATTGATTGATCCAGCTCGACATGCTCACGTTAATTGCAGTGGGTAACAGTCACTGCAGCATTATGATTGTGTTGCCCTTAAGCTAAAGACATACATCGGCAGGTTCTTGTTTCTTTGATCAAGGTCAAGCCATACTGTAGGTCGTCTCATAGAGCAGTACTTACGTTGTGGTTTCTGCACGACGACGTAATCGAAGTGAGGCGGTGTGCTGCATCTGATCTCTTCGGATGTGGTAAAGCACTCGTTCTCCTTCGGGTGCTTGGGTGGCCGTGGCTGGCCGCGTCGTTTTTTGCCGCCGAACTGCGGCCGGCGAGCGCGGGACAGCCGCTCAGCACGACGTTCCGACTAAAAGTGATTTGTATGATCGCAGAGTTGCTTAATCTGGTGACTTATTGAACGTGTTGCGAGAGAGAGTTGGAAGGCGCGGGGGTTCTTTTTTTTTAAAATGGGACAAGCCCGACTCACTATTCCCAAACAACTGTAACTTCTGTAAGCCAGAATCAACAGTGGCGACCACAAGCAAAGCGCCGAGACAATGAAGCTCGACGAAGTCCCAGAGAAATGATTTGACTGTCTTGGGCACCGCAACGAAATTAATCAGAAAAGATTAGCGGAGGAGTAGGAAAAACAGAAATTTCCACTTCCCTCCATATCAGCAGGAGACAGAAAAGAACAAGACCAATAGGCACACAGGAACGTATATAACTGGGATAAGCCCAGTTGCCTAGCATGGCGCGTGGGTTCGTGGAAAGTGCACTCGATCCCATGATCCCAGGTGCACGTGCTTGCGGTAATTGTAGGAAGGCAACACTGGGGTGATTTTTTAAATTCCACTCCTGAACAAAACAATAAAAAAGTAAGTTGGAACAAGACAATAATAAATGTTAGAAGAGTGACAAATTTCTGGATAGTTTTTGACCTCTGATATTATTACCAAATGCGATTTCCAATGGTGTTGGAAATGGTGTGGGTAATTGAATTTCAGCCCTTACCTCAATGCGGTTATGGTCGTGTAGCGGAGGCGGCGGCGGGGGCGGGGGAGGTCGCTCCTCGCTGTGCGGGCGCCGCTCTTTGCGCTCGTGCGCGCACCCCGAGTCGCGTCGCTCGCGGCGCTTCCTTGCCTCTCGCTCGCACTCGGGCGCCGCCATATCTTCCGTCCTCTCGCGCTCGCGTTCGGAGCACTGTGTACGCCACCCGAGCCCAGATATTACTACCCGATGCTCGCTCGAGCGCTCACTTTCCTGTCCGTAGCCCTAACGTATCGATGAGTCAATGTCAGTGTAATGTGCGAATAAATGTAAATTTTCAGTGTCAAGAAAAAAGGTTGATCTTGGAGTGGGTGGGTTAAGCTGATGTTTGCGAATCGTATCGAATAGTGAGGAGAATGATTAGTGTTGATCATGTATTATACAGTAAATTGTATAGATATATACGTAGGTACATATTAGTAGGATATCTTTGCTTAAAGCTATATTTCTAAATCTATCAGGGGACACGGGTTATTGAAAGCATTGGTTTTCTACTAAACGGCTGTCACCTACTCAATTTGTACAGGTTAGTTGGGCAAGCAACTCAAATACTTGTAGGCAACTACTACTTAGTTGTTATTTATCTAACCGTTAAGAATGGCATATAATATACACACAATTTCCCAGTATACCCATGTATTTACGTATATATTGCAAAGCATATATGTATAGGTATAAGCTAAATTTTTATATTTATAAAACGAGAAACTATTAATTATTAAAATCACTAAAATGAATGTGAAGCCCCAGTATCTAATTTTTCAGAAATACCTGTAAAATTTCCAATTGTACCATTTTCGCTAACTCGGAAAATTATTTCCAATTTCCAAAAGTTTTCAGCCGTTAATGGGACGATTCTGAAATTAAATCATGTTTTGCACTAACGCAACTGAACGCATCTAAAAACAAAGCTCATTGTCTATGGCTCAAACAAAAACCTTCATATTTGCGACCTAACGGACTTCCCTTGTTCCAAGTTTAAAATTAGAATTTTAACTTTATTTAAAAATAAGGCATACTCACAATGCAGTATCTAGCAGCACCAACTATGGAATCCAAGATTCTGGATATGTTTTCTCTGGTACGGCTGGCCAGGGTCGCACTGGGGCCCGCTCGTGGGCAAAACCCCAACCAATGATCCACAACCAAACACTAAAACCACCGGGCTATTGCTTATCCTTTGATGTAAAACAAATTGAAAGAAACAAAACGAAACGGCAGTGCAGATACGCGCGCCGTTTTGACGGAAACTTGTCACTAGACTATAGACACGTTTATCTTTACGTCCAATATAAAAGTTTATTTGATGATATCACTCCTCTGCACCGACATGTCTCGATCACGGCACATATTTGTACGGCACACACAGTCAATGGGGAGATTGTCTCTAACAATCTACGGCTGCTTCAAAAAATGAGTCGAAACCAGTCTGTAATTTAGCATTGATGGTCTGAATGTGATTGGTAGAGCTTTGTAGCCCTAAATTGCTGTTAATGCGACGTATTCATATTTAGAACTGTCGAAGTAATGTTCAAGATAGCGAAGAGCTTCACTTTAGCGGTGACACTGCGTCGTCAATTGTCTTCTATCATTTTGATGTCCATGTTCGAACACTTCACAATATCACGCAGTCGATATGAGTTGGCAAGTTCGTTCACGGCAGTTTGAATCTGAAACAGAAGAACAAATTTTTAATGAGTTGGTAGCATACCAAGAATTGAAAACCAACGGATTATAATCCAAAAGTGGTGGTGAGAATCTGATTATGTGTTTCAAATTCAACGTTCGTAATGTTTAGAAATTCTAAACAAGCTGAAACCCGCTGCTTAACTACTACACTTTCAAAAATATTAATGAGCGCTGGAATTTTACTACATCAAGTTTAAATTGCTGAACCAACAATTGCCTGAGTTATTTAATTCTACATTAATGTGTTCATAGTTCACATAACAAAGAGTGATAAGCAATAAAGTTTGACTTCAATTATAATAAGTTAGAATCACAATTGACCTTGCGGCCCAATTGCGACAAAACTTTCAGTGTCTGACACACAGTAACGATTCTGGGAACAATTAGCTAATTGATGTACACACCATGGCCGTTAAATGTCAAGTGATAGTCTATCTATACTAAAGTAAATCGATCACGCCACAGGATAAACAAAAGTACACAGGTTGTTTGGAAGATGGACCGATTCAATTTTGTTAGGAAGAATACTCCCCGTATTCTAATTTTAACTGATTTTAAGAGGTTTTCCTGTAACGTATTAAACTAATTTGTGTTTTTTTTTTCAAAATTTTAGGCTCAATAGTTTCGTAGATAAGCCCCCCCCCCGGGAGTGGTCGGACAGACAGACAGATATAGGTACGAGTGTTGTCTGCTGTGATCCTATATAAGGGTTTCGTTTTTTTTCCTTTTGAGGTTCGGAACCCTAACAAAGGAGTAAATGATAGTGTGACGATTGTCAAGGAGAAAAAAAAAACGTGTTTCACGAACCTCAAATATCATGGGACAACAGCAGCAAGATGTCGTCATCATCGTCTAAATTTTGTTTATTCGCTGGCATACCGAATAGGTTATTTACTCGGTGCCATGATACGGAGTAACTGCTCGGTCGATAGGCAAGTTTAATGGCAAGGTATGCGTGAAGTTAACTTTGTTTGATATGATCGACATCGCATTAATATTAAGTGTAACCTTGTGTTTTCGTGTTTACTCATTTCAAAGGTCATATTGAGTGTGTAGTCAAATTAAAGTAGGCAAAGTTGTACATTCTAGGAAATCACAATATTTTTTTGATCATCATCTGCCTAGCGTCTTCCCAACTACGTTTGGGGTCGGCTTACCGAATGCAGCAGAATGAATACCAGTGTTTTGGAGTGACTGCTAATCAAACCTCCACAATCCAGTTAGTCAGTTCTTAAATATATTTCAAATCAAACAGCCCTTTTCTTTTTTACGTATGCACCACTAACCAACAAAGGCAATTAATTATTACGTTTCCAATAGGACACAAAAGGACGAGGAAAGGAAAAGGAAAGAGGAGGAAAAATAACGTAATCAATCTGTTAGATTATCGTATTGGATGCTTGTTTTTTTTTGTTTTATCAAATTCATAAAAATTTACGAAAATACAACGTGTCAAAGATCATGAGTTGTCACACGACTTGACGCGACTTTTCGAAGCACTGTATCGTCTTCATCTTTTGTTTAAGTGAAAAAAGAAAAACATGCGAGTTCATTATTTTTTGAAAATCTATCTGACGGACTCATTAGATTTTTTTGGTGAAATACCCTATTAGTTCGTTGGTTATTCAAGTCCAGATTCTAGGAGTTCGTCTATTGAATATTCGGGCGAGCAATCCTATTACTGAGTTCAGTCGCCCACGTTGTGAATATCGCTCAAATTGTAACGCCCACAGAACAGGGCATGGAAACGAGGAACTCGGAAATAGATTATGATAAAATGATTTTGAGGTATTGTAGAATTTATTTAAAAAAAAATTGGAGATTCCGATTATATCTTTGCTTGGGAGACGGCATTTGCTCTTATAACAGGTGTATCACCTATCACAGGAGTCAGAGACTTTTTACACTTGTGTAACCATGTTTTTGTATTTTTCCATGTTGTGTATTATTGATTACTAGCGGACGTCACGCGGTTTCACCCGCGTAGGTACTACGCGGCCGTGGATACATACAGACATAAAAAGTAGCCCGGGGATAGTGTAGCTACCCAACGGTGAAAGAAATTTTCAAATCGGTCCAGTAGTTTAAATTTTTTTTCGTCACATACAAAAACACAAATTTCCTCTTTATAATATTAAGTATAGATTATTGTTAGGCACTTATTTCAGTTCTTAGTCGAATATACTGGACACTAAAGTATTTTTGCTATGAAAAGAGATTTTATTTAAAATTAATTACCTATAGCAATTATTATACAGATGTAATTGTCTATTTAATTCGCGTGTAAATAGGCTTCTTCTGGGTAAGCTCGTTCCATAATCGACTTAATCTCTGCCTTTAGGGCAAGATTGCGGTCAAGAGTAAGCCCATGTCAAAAAAAAAAAATTATATTCATTAAAAAAAAAAATATATAAACTTGTGAAAACAACCTGCCATCCTTATACATTTCGATAATTACAGAGATCGAATATCGACTCCCTGTAGTCGGAAGACAAATTTTTTAATCAACCTATTTTATCATGCTGACTACCCCTAAACCAGCAAAAATCCTGCTGAAAACGTCATTACATAACAACAAAAGCGATAAGCGAAACAGCGTGGAAATAAAATTACTATTTAAATTATAATAGGGTATGTTTCTACCCACACAAAACCCTTCGATAACTCATCAGCATGTCACCATTCAATGTTATTCAATGTTTATTTACGTTCAAAATAGAGGACGATAGGGTGAGCGACCACCCCGGGGAGTATGCTCTGACGTCACGTCATGTCCCTAACAGAACGCTCTGCTAGTGGCACGTTTATGGTGATACCATTGTTTTAAGGTTAATGGTATGAATAACCTGGTTGTGTCAGGTGATTAAATATGACAAACTACATCAAACTACATAGATCTTCACGCCTGTAGAGCTCCTAGGGTCAGACAGAGGTGTGCCTCTAGTAGACCAATATTTTGTACGTTATGTTTAGACATAACATAACATGACTCCTGTAATTCCCGAAGGGATAGGCAAAAGTGAACCTAATGTTACACCTACATTTCGCCATTATGTTGAAGTCGCATGTAACAGGGGCGAGACGGTTGCCATCAACCGGCCACGAATACGAGATTTCGTGCCTGCTAAGAAATTCCAGATAGGAATACTCACTATCTCTTTGCAAGAGACCATTTTAGACCCCCTGGGGGTCTAAAATGGCCACTTTAGCAGATCATGAAATGAATTGCGTTAAAAAGCGTAAAATGGACCTTACATAAGAGTAACTGCTTTTGTTACAATTTAGGAAAATAGATCATAATAATAATAATAATAATTACATTTATTTCGGGCTGCGCCCATAGTGTTAGTAACAATGATCTTAATACTAGTGTTAGTAGACATAATACACAAATTAAACAGTATGGAGTTTCATCCAATGACGCAGCATTGGAGACTCCCATCTATCTGCAAATAAACTCAAGATAGTGTTGGCACTGCCACGAAGACGAGCAAGCAGGGAAGCGCTTCTTTTACGTATGATGGCCGCAAAACCATCAATATGCCTTTCCGCAAACATCCCTGACGCACTACATCGCCATGGCAGCCCCAACAATATCCTGAGCGCGTTATTATACTGGACGCGTAGATCGCTGTATGCACGCAAACCATAACTAGTCCACAGGCTGCACGTGTAAAAAGACGAACAAAAAGATTTGAACAAAGTAATCTTGACCGTCTCTGTACATCGCGCAAACCTGCGGGCCAGCATGTTACAGCGTACCGACAGCGATCTACGCTCCCTGTCGATGTCCATATTATCTCTTAAATCGTCCGTGACCCAATGACCCAAGTATTTAATGCTAGTCACCCTATTTAAGGGTGCTCCGTAAAGAGATATCTCTGGTATGGTTGGGTAACCTAGGGCACCTGCCTTAAAAACCATTATCTCACTTTTCTTAGTGTTATACTTGAGTCCATGGGCCACCGCGTATTCCTCACATATAGAAACCAATCGCCTCAAAGCGCCGATCGATGGGCTCAGCAACACCATATCGTCAGCATAGCTAATGTTATTTACGCATACCTCATCAATGTGACAACCGATATTAGTGTTGCTGAGCTCAACGATCAGCTGATTCATGTACAGATTAAAAAGTCTAGGTGAGCTCAACCCCCCCTGCCTCACCCCGCACTCCAACCTATACACATCAGAAAACGATCCCTCCCACTTTACACTGTTTTGTTGCTTATTGTACCAATATTTAAACAACTTTATGATGTCACTAGGCAATGTAGTTTCATCACACAACTTGCGCCACAGTGTCTTATAATTTACAAGATCGAATGCCTTTGACAAATCCAAAAAACAAGCAAACACAGGCGTTTTTCTGTCAGTGTAGTACTGTACAGTCTGCTTGAAGCACAAAATAGCACTCTCTGTGGAGAGCCCTGGTCTGAAGCCGAACTGACTATCTTCTAATATAATGTGCTTGGATAACTGTTTGTCAAGCAAACTGTCCAGCACCTTCGCAATGACAGTCGCCAATGATATAGGTCTGTAATTGGAAATGTCAGAGGCATCCCCCGTTTTATTCTTAACAATAGGCACTACAGTAGTGTATATAAGGTCATCAGGTAAATAAGAGTGACTAACACAAAGGTTAAAAAACATGGCCAACACTCGCGGCAGATGTACGCCGGCGTGTTTCAGATGCTCGATGCTAAGTCCATCGTGACCGGGCGACTTACCTCTCCTCATTCCCGCAATCACCAAAGCAACATCCCTTGCAGTGATGTGGACAGCAACATCACCCGGGCTGGCCTCAGCATCGAACATCTGAGCTTGATTTTGAAGTAGTTGATCAACCTTAAAATGTTCTTTAAAAGCATTGGCTATACCTGTCGGTTCGTGCACACCCGCTACACTCACAGGGCGGTTCGACCTTGGATTCAAGCGGTTTGTTGACTTCCAAAATGACCCGAACTGTTTCTTTGAATGGTTCTTTGCTATTATGTCCATTTTAATTTGCTGTTCATTATCTTGACAGTATTTTAGTTTGCTTTTAAATACATTTCGAAACTTACACATATTATCATAAACATACCCTGTCCTGGGTTTGTTGTGCAAAAGCCAAGTTTGATACCACAGTCGCGCCTCCCCGTGAGCGCTACGAACATGCAAGTTCCAACCAGGCACATATTTTCTCTTATTAGTTAGAACCCTATCACTACCCACATAAGTAAACTTAGCGCCATCTGATAATATATTTATTAGACGAGAATACATCTGGTTTAACAGTGTGAAGTGGTTAGTATTAGAACACATTCCATGAGCACAATTAATGAACTCTGTAGGAAAATCTAAAAGTTTTAATTTAGAATGACAATAGCCCGTGAACTGAACAACCGTATTTTTATCCCTTTCACCCCATATAACCTTATTACATTTATTTGATTTTGGTACTAATTTAGGTATCATTAATTTTAAATTACATTCAAAAGTCATCGGAATGTGATCAGATGAGTACACATCATACAAAACGGACGCTTTCACAACTAAATGTCTCGCAGCACTACTCACCACACAGTGGTCTAGCCATCGAGATGCACCATTCGCGGTGCTTACAAACGTATACGTGTCCTGTGGTAATAACTCCATGTCCACACATGACCACAATTGCTCCGCACACACTGACATTAATTCACTTGAGAAACGTTCACCTGGATGAGCGTTAAAATCTCCTAATATAAACACAGACTCGGTTTCACTATTCTCACATATTGCTATTATCTCACTGAGACAGTCTGTAAACGCTATTAGATTTTCTGTGGAATTCGTAGGCATGTACACTGAGAAAACCAATAGAGAACTATCCCCATAGTCAATTTTTATAGCCACTAACCGATCACTTTGGCACGACAACACTGTTACCGATTGGAACATAGTCTTTCTCCACAGCAGTGCCACTCCACCGTATGGTCTTCCAATTAAAACTCCGGCTGATGTGTCAACGGCAGATTTGCCGGTGTACGCGAAATCACGGTGAATATTCCCCAAGTATGCAACGTCATGAGGAAGCAGCCAGGTCTCTTGTAATGCTATGACGTCACTAACTTCACATAATTCACGCACGCTATCAACTGATCTAACAATATTTTTACAATTGAAAGTCGTAAATTTCACATTCTTAATTATTTGATCCATTATGTGAGTTGTTTATTCGAACCCTTAATCACCGACGAGGTGTCTCTGCCATTCTTGAAATGTATAAAACGTCTAAATGTTATACCTTCCGGCCAAAGGTTATCATCCAAGAAAAAGTCTATTTTCTGTTTTGGTACTAATAATTTGAAAGCATTATATGACCTTTCTTTCTTCATATTAATTTTCTCCAAAGAAACTATTTCATTTGACTTAATTTTAATGTACTCACATATGTCAGTTTCCGTAGTCTCTTTGTTGACCTGCGATATGAACAAAGGTATTTTTAATTCAGCCGCTCTAAACTTTTCTGTCACATTAGAAGTTGCTTTTCCTGTCATCCCAGCAAATCGTTTATTATTGTTCCGCTTTTGTACCAAGATCCATTCATCTTTCTGCTCATTCTCGTTCATTTTGCCATTGCTTACAATTTGCGCCATGGTTCGTTGTTGATCAACAAGCGCGGCGTCGTCGCTATGTACGATATTCGAGGTTTGCGGAGTGAGGGAGATCGCCTGATGTTGTGTCGCAGCGAGCTCACTGCCCTGCTGCGTGCGCGACGGAGTGCGGGGTACATCGCTCACTTGTTCATGACTCACCATCGTACGAGCTAGTCTCGGTTGAATTTGAATATCAGCTGTTACATTCCGGGCAACATACCCTCCTCTTTTGATATTTACATTTGCATTATGATCTTGGTTGTTTAATTGTTTATAATTACATTTTAATTCCTCAAATTCCCCCTTAGACACGTAATTTTCTTTGACTTCAGTTATGTCGGCCCTTAAGACCAACAAGTCTTTTAACAATTTAGTCACGTCAACATGATCGAAACAAATCGGAGGTAATTTATGTAGATCATAGGCCACAAACACCGGAATTTGCTCTGGATCCATTGTTTTAAAAACAGAAATCATATCCTCCAAGTCCTTCTGTTTTTTATTCTTACGCCTTGACACTAATTTTTGTAGTGTTTTTGTTGACGTAAATAACAGCTTCTTTGCCTCATCAATCTCTTCTTCCGAGAACGCGGACGCACAAATCCTTATAAGGCTTTCGTTGTCCACGACGTCATGCCTATTCCTTATAAAGGCTAGGACCTCCGAGATCACAATATTACACGTAGTGCACTTTAACGTTTTCACATTTGACACAGACATGTTCTTAGTACTTAATCCGCGACCGCTTGCCAGTGCGCGCGCGCGACGACAAATATAAAAATAATATAATAATAGGAAAATAATATAAATTGCGTGAAAATTTGTAAATGGTCACAGACGCAGCTACTATTGTGAAAAGTCCAATTTACGCTTATAAACGCAATTCATATTATGATCTGCTAAAGTGGCCATTTTTGACCCCCCGGGGGGTCTAAAATGGTCACTCAGCAGATCATAATATGAATTGCGTTAAAAAGCGTAAAATAGACCTATCATAATAGTAATGCGTCCGTTAACATTTAGGAAAATAGATCATATAGGAAAATAATATGAATTGCGTTTCAATTCGTAAAATGTTCACAGACGCAATTACTATGATAAAAAGTCCATTTTACGATTTTTAACGCAATTCATATTATGATCTGCTGAGTGACCATTTTAGACCCCCTGAGAGTCGACCATTTTCAGCAGCCGTGCTTACGATCACTTGACCAGCGACGAGACAGTGCTATCATATCATGTTTAGATTGCATGTTAGGAGCAGGGACTCGAAACTGTAACCGTAATAAGTGTTCTTAACACTGTTTTTTAAAACAGTTTTTACAGAAAAACACTTTTAAATGTAACATTTACAATAATGTTACCGAATCAAACTGCATCCTTTTATATGTGTTCATAAGTTTTAATATGTGTAACTGAAATAATCAGTTTTAGTATAGCTTTAGGTATTTAGTAATTGCACAGTACGGCAACAACGCGTGGCCGTAAGAGTGTAAGACATGTTACACTTATTAACACTGTTAATACTTTTATATCTGTTACAGATATTTTACGATTACACTTTTTTAAGTGATTTGGGGTAACACATTGAAAACACATTTATAAGTGTTACATATTTGATTCTGTTACCAATTCAACATGTAACACTTCTAATTCTGTAACCTTTATGAAGGTATGAAGGCTCAGATCCAGACTCGGAGCTACTACCGCTACCTATAAGGCTTCAATAATTCGTCAGCATCAAGCATGTTAATATCTCCTCAACGTTATGCAACGTTTATTTTCGTTTGGAACAGGGTTCGACTGTTAGACCAGCCGCTGCGGCGAGCATGGTGACGTCATCGCATGTCTTGTACTGTCTGCGAGTGACACGTTTATGCTGCTAAGTTTAAGGGTTAATGGTAGTTCTAAAATAGCTGTTTCAATTGACAAAATAAAAAGAAACATAACATTAAAACTCAAACTTAAAGCATTTATCTCTTTAGACCATTACAGATTTTTGAATGTCAAAAAACAAAAAAAAAAACGAAGCTATACGCAAGTCACAAGGCATAATAACTTGTTAAAGTACTATAGATGCTCGTTTCAAACTGTAAACATCTCTATGGTGAAGAGTGGCAAAGAACCATTAGAATAACTTTAAAATTGTGCCGAGTTCACAGACGGTAAACCTTTGCATACTTATTACTTACGGCATAAGGGTGAAAGTGTCAGACCATCAGTGAATTAGGAAGTACCTAGTTACCTACCGGGAAACTGCTATTTGGGACGGTTGAAAGGGTTTCCTGAAATATTATAGTCAAGTTCATTTTTAAAGAAGCCGAGGTTACTCAGAAACATTACTCCCGATTTCATTATAAAGGGAGCCTTTTGAGGCTTATTTGGATTCTACTGGAAGCAGGCAGGTTAAAAAATGTTCGAAGGTTATTTAGCAATTTTTGTTCCAAAAACCACCTGGTCTTATTACATCTCCTTTAGTATTATTTGGTAAGTCAGGGAACTCCGTCTAGTTTAATGAGCACTTATAAAGCTCATAAATACAAAATTCAAAGCAATACAAAACCACAATTTACAACACAAAAACCATAAATAACGTCTGCTGAATACAGAAAATCTTTTAACGGAATTCAATACGAGCATAACCTACTGAATACGAATAAGAATAGTCTAATTCTCCTCCATTTACCCTTTTAGTCACGCAAAGTATTGTCGAAACGAAAACCATTTCAGCTGAGATAAATGTAACATAACTTTCATAGCTCGTAGCGGGTGTTTCACTGTAGTGGGTGAACTACGTCGTAGCAGGTCTACGGCGTAGTACCACTGCGTAGCGGCTACGGACCACGAAGCGAAAATTATATGAGTTGGGGATGAATTTCGATGTTTTTATTATGTTTGCATGCAATAATGTATTCAGGGTTATGATTATTTCGTTCTTGATAAACATATAATATATTTTATAACATCGATGGACATATTGCTTTACTAAAATATTAAGGTGCATAAAATCAACATTTATTATGCGCCTTAATATTTTAGTAAAGACACATAATATATTTTTAATGTAAAGACATATATTATTTAAAAAAACATATTTATTTTTATGTGCAAGAGATTTAACCTAGTAGCAAAAATTACTGCATAATAGCAAAATCCAAAATCCCTTAATACTATTAATGATAAGTGCGGATACGAAAGATAACTCGTACATAAAGAAAGTAATAACGCTTAAAATAGCATTACCAACGCCTAGCTATAAAGAATCGAATCCTAAAATACCAAACACACGAAAAAGTCCCCCACTTAAAATACCAAACACTCGTAGCAAGGGATAAGAGCTACGGCGTAGTACGCTACGGCGTAGTTAACCTTTTCCATTGCGTAGCGGTTGCGTATTAGAGCCCTCGAGATAAGTTTCTGGGAATGGAGTGGATTTTATTGACGCCTGTCTAAAGTTGACCAAAGATATTCATTGATGGATATGGAAGGGTAACTTGATTAAAGGATGAATGATGTTTATTATGTCCATACTAGCTGTTGCCAGCGGCTTCACCCGCTACAACTCGAAAATTATCCCACGGATCATAAAATTGGGATAAAAACTATCCTATATGTTAATCCAGGGTATAACCTATCTACACACCAAATTTCAACCAAATCGGTCCAGCCGTTTATGCGTGAAAGAGTAACAAACATCCACACATCCATTCTCACAAACTTTCACATTTATAATATTAGTAGGATAATTTTAGTAAGAGTTGACGTTTCCTGCTGTAGACTGTTTAATAATAATAATAATATTTCTTTATTCAGATATCAAAATCCATACCAATTTAAAATCACATAAATAATAACAAAATTTTACACAAGAAGAAAATTAAACAATGTCACAATCAAAATTACAATCAAAAACATAAATAAAATTGGATATGAAAAAAACAAAAATCAAAATCATACTCAATTAGATAAATAAAATAAATCAATGTCAAAAGCAAAATCACAATCAGACTTAAAATTTAAAGTACAGAAGTGTAGTAGTTTTTTTAAAGGGATATCATCGAATGACTCCTCCTACTCCGCTCAGAGTGAAAGGCAGTGTCAGACTCCTACTGACTACTACGTACTGTAGGGAAACCTATGCATATCCATTGGATGATAACAACAAGCGTAATGTATATTTGTTTTGGTAAACACAATCAATTTGTTAATGGATAACGGAGTGGTCGAGCTTGATTGATAGAAATTGACACCTTATCATTACCGTTGCTACTAGCCAACAGCCATACGCAAAAACAACATGTTGACCCACTTTCCTTTGTTTGTTTGCGAGTACGAGAAATATTTTGCGACGCCAATAACTGTATCGATTGATCCTAAAATACGACGAACTGAATTCTATGTAGTGGCCACTCAAATAGCATAATAAAACGGTAAGAGTCAGTTTGTTATGAATTTATCATGTAAAAAGTGGTTTGTAGTGGTTATACAAACAGCTTTGTGAAATAGAACTAGTGACTATGCTCATAAAGAATAACAACATGAACTTTTTATACGCTGTTTGATTACGCTCTGACAAAAACATGTCGTGAACGAATAAAAATGATTCGTAAAAACAGATTAGTTTTCTACAACACATCATATTATGCATAGATGCATAGATACTGTTGTTTATTACATAGCTTTTGACAAAACATGTCTGATGTAAAAATATATAAGACACTAACTGCATCTACACTAATCTACACTAATATTATAAAGAGGAAAGATTTGTATTTTTGTGTGTTTGTTTGTAATGAATAAACTCAAAAACGACTGCACCGATTTAAAAAATTCTTTCTCCATTAGAAAGCTACATTCACCCTGAGTAACATAGGTTTTTTTTTATCCTTGTTTTTCTAACTACGCGGCTGAAACCGCGTGATGTCCGCTAGTAAAGTATAAACCTGTTGGCCAAAACGACCGAATGTGAAACAAGGAGGTAAAGACCAAAGAAGAGATGGATGGATTGTGTGTGGAATGATATGGAGTAAGAAGGAGTCAAAATCAAAATCAAAACTCATTTATTCAAACTAGGCTAATGACCAGCACTTTTCGAACGTCAAATGAGGAAATAATAGCGTGACGCTTGATAGGGACGAATGGAAGAAAATACGTGTTGCGCCGACCCCAACTATCATGAGAATAAGGCAGAGAGATGATGATATTGTCAAGGACGAACCCTATACACAAGTCCCTAGTTCTTAAAGAGTCTAACCTCTAAACTACAGACTTTGTACGTGAATGTGTAATAATAAGTCCCTAACATTTCAATTTGTAGCGAAAGAGGTCAAACGTGTGGGAGTTCATATGCCTGGACTGCTATTCCATAAATAGTTAGACAGAATGGGCACGTGCCGAAATTATCTAGTAGCATATAAATGTTCTGATTCCACTGTCTGAATAAATACTTATTTATACAAACAAAAAGGGATCGAGTTAAAAATAGTACCTACTATTATAGTATTTGTGTCGCGCTGCGTCAAGCCTGCTCTCGTAGAGTGCGATACGGACCACTGCAGCTTAGACTTATTTCATCCGAACAAAAAAAAAACCCCATCAATTAGTAGCCCTCCAATCACAGCTGTAAAAATCTTTTTGTCATTTTCGGCGGGTCATATTTTCTTTTTAGTTGCTAAAAAGTGGAAATGACAAAGACGTGTCTACAATAGACCTTGATTTCATGGATAAATTTGGTATTATGTATCATTACGGAGAATAGCACCACAGTGTGCCTCTCAAGTGCTCATTGCGTTCAATTTGTCAGAAGCACCTAATTTATAAAATTAAGCGAGCTATTTATAAACTATATTAACTTTTGCACTACTGGAAGCACTAAACAGAATTGCTGGAATAATTTATTTAATTGCAGTCTGGATGCGGAATGCGGGAAATAGAATGTTTGTGGAGTAATTTAGGTCGAGATGAGGTCCTGCAGTGGTAGGTTTTAAACAAAACAAATTAAGAATTTAAGATGTATTCGATTAATAAAGCGTACTTTACAATTAACGATTAAATGTAACTAATTTTTGAAGTCACAATGAAATGTATGAAACTTATCATTTCTTAATCATAATTGAAATATCAATTTCCCATGATTTGTTTGAAATTTTAGTTATGATATGTGTTCTGCACGCATTTTAGGGTAGAATATGGTACTAAGTTCTCTTTCTTGTATTTTTCATCATTCTACAGATTAGTGCCGACGATACAACAAAAACCTACCTAATTTTTTTTGCCAAATTCGTTCGTTTCATTTTATTGCCCCACGGTGCAAATTATTCCAAAGGATAGTAAAACAATATTTTTTATTTCTTTGTTAGGATTTATTTTATTGTTTTAAAATGTTCCTATGAACTAGATCTACCAGTGGTTTCACATATTGTGGTATTGTCGGTACCAACCTGTATGTGAACCCTTATCCAAGCAAAGGGGAAGGTAGAAATGATTGTCTTCCTCCTTCCTTAAAAGTAATAATAACAAGCAAGTACAAACATTTTGGATAAGTATAAGCAAATATAAACACTAGGTTCCTAAACATATGGCCTAATTTGAAAACAGTGGAACCGCAGTTTCTGAACACACGCTAAATGAAGTGTAAGTTAATAAATAAATGTGGAAATGTGTTTGGCTAGGTTGAAAGGAAACGTTGCCAGGCGGGCATTATGCCAATAGTACCCGTAGACGGGTAGCCTTGAGAAAGAGTTTGTCATACTACACTTAAAACTTGGAACTGCGAGTTCAACATCGGGAATATAACATGGACTGAGTTGCCAAAAAGCTAATCAAAGTGCAGGGGTTGTATGAGGAAGGAGGTTTATGTTTTAATGTCGTCGTTGTGCCTTTTTGCAGTCTAGGTAAGTAAGGGACAAGTAATTCGCCGTAGGAGACGCTCTGGGCGACGTGATGGCTTCCGGCCATCTTAGGCGCGGGCCTGTGGACGGTGAGTACCTATCTAATGGACTAGCTCACCGTCGTCCGTCCGTCATATGACGATGACAGCCCGTGTCGACGGCGCGTTCGTGTTCTACGCGTGCGTCAAAGAAGCGGCAAGGGCCAATGCCTGCCGGGGCTGCGGGTTGTTCGAAAGAGATACCGCGGCCCCGGAGACAAAGGGCTAAGAAGGAACTTGGATGTTTTTTAGTCAGTAGAAGTCTGACACTCCCTTCCACTTGGCCCAGAGCGGGAGCAGTCATATGATTGCCCACTCTAAAAAAAGGGGCAAATGATTATCTCCCACCTGGATATGAGTTGCAATGGCTAATCTGAAGGTCTTTAAACAGACTCATTAGACAGTTTGGCCAGAGCAGGAAAAACCCGTCCAGGTAGAGATTCATAGATGAGTGGAGTGATAATGCGGCGTTGCCCCACAAACGATGGGACACTTGATATCGTGTTCTGCCTGCCGTTACTTGCATATCACAGGAGTTCATAGACGCTATAAAAGCGCCAAACTCGTGTAAGATAATGAGATTTTTATTACGAGAACATACTTTCTCAAGGACTAGCTAACAAGCTTCGGCTCTGTCATAGCAGCGACGAGGCCACGAGGCCGAAGTTCCTTACGAAGTACCTAATTTATTTAATATAATAAAATAACAATAACAGCGAATGGGACATAAGTACAATAAGAGATCCACATAAACTGGTTTTGCACAGTTTGATTGGTTCCTCGTTGGTACCACTTAAAAAGGTATCTTTTGTATTGACTAACCTAAATTGGTTTTGTAAGTAGCTCTTGATACTGTAGTCTTCGACATATTTAACAGTTTCCTTATGGCAACATACACGACAAACAGATAATACCCGTTTGATTTCATTTGAACGCGTAGATGTCGAAAATTATCCCAAAGGAACATTTACCGGGACAAAAAAAGTGTCCTAGCCCGGTTCATGGTCTGTTTGTGTGCCAACCATTAAAATCCATTGAGTCACTGAGGTGCAAAGAGATAACACACAGAAACAGTAACTTTCGAATTTATTACTTCAATTGGCTTCACCTGTAACTATCTTTGGCCGACTTGCGATGGAGCTGAAATTTTGCACTACATGTTAATTTTTTTTTTTTGGCATTTCCATGCTATTATATAAATGTAAAGATTTACTGAGATAAAGGCGAGACATTAAACGTTCGTGCGTAAAACGAGTTTTTTCTTTTTTTGTATTTACCTATAACATTATTTGGTATAGCACTTCGCCCGCAGCTTATCGCGAACAAAAGTATTTATAAAATTATATTAAACCTTACTCGATAACCAATCTATCCATTGGCGATCGACAGACCGACGCGGCGGTAGACTTTGTTTCATAATCAGCAGCAATTACTTTAGATTTCAATAATAAAAGCAGTAATTGTGAGTCATCCGTTGGAGATTGGCGTTTGCTGTGCTTTTTAAAACATATTGATGTGCTCTTCAATATAGCATTTTTTTTTGGCACTGCCACTAATCTTTTCACAGCGCATGCGATGAAAGACGTTTTACGAAAAAAAAAAATAACACTTTGGGTTACATAATTCAAGGTTTCCTAGAGATCCCTAATTATTTCTGGAAGTAAATATAGCCTATGTTAATCGGCGAAGATGTATCTCTCTAACGGTGAAAGAATTTCAAAATCAGTCAAGTAGGTTTCGAGTATTCAACTCAAAAACTACTTTACTGATTTTGAACATTCTTTCACCGGTACAAACAAACAAACATACGAACAAACAAATCTTTCCTCTTTCTACTATTAGTTTAGACTATGAATAGATAGTGATCATAACATTCACCACGCCCTTTTATTACTTAAAACGTCAGTAATAAGATTGAACCACACGAAACCCAATAATTTATTTTATTACGAAACACTTCGTAGCCGTGATATTGGTCATTAACCGTAGAAACTTTACAAAGTATTCCATTAACTTTCAGCTAAAACGATTTCGTTGTCAGATAAAATGAGTAATGGTTTAAACGATCGACAGTAGAATTACTTGTCATGCCTGAAACATAACGTAACTTCACGCCTGAAATCCCTGAAGGATTATGCAGAGAAGCACCTAATAGTACACCCACATTTTGCGAGCCTAATGCCAACAACGGGGTGCAAATACAGACTCCGTTAAAAAACGTATTGCACCTACCCCAAATAACATGGGATATAGGCGGGAAGGGGATGGCCTCTCACTGATTCATTTATGCGAGAAAAATGTTTGATCTTCACGACAAATTAATGCCATTCTTTAATATCTGTGAAGCAATACCTACCCCTATTTCAACAAGCTTTATTAGTCTTAATGCATGCATTCTCATAAATAACAAATTGCTTTTGTTATTACTCCTTGACAATGTGAGTCACGTCAAACAATAAATGATGGAATTTTATAGTTCCTACGTAAATAGGTATAGAGCATTTTATTGCGGGATTGAAGGATCTCAGTAGTCAAATTGGCTTTTGTTTAGAGTCTTTGGTCAACTGGACCCACTCGAATTGGACCCGCGGGTTTAGTCGACTAGCAGGGCTATTGCGTATATTTTTAGATGTCAGTGGCTATCATAGTGTCTACCAATTAACTGTCAAATGGTTCCAAGCCATAACCAATTTGACAGTTAATCGATAGACACTATGATAGCCACTGACATTTAAAAAGATACGCATTGGACATGGGACTTAATACATAACTGCCGATATGTGGGTGTACTATTAGATTCACCTCAACCCTTCGGAGATTATGTTATGTTACCTGTGGCAAGCCAAAGCCATCAACCGGATAGAAATCCAGATTTAGGACTATCACTCAGAAATTCCTAAAAGAAAACCCAATTACAGCGCACCAGTATCTTGGGACAACAAGAGCAACTTAAATAATTCAACAGCTCATTCAGCTAAGTATATACTTCATACTATGCTGAGTGTACTATTGCTGGGTGTACTCATATACGCATAAAACAGTGAACACGGATAACTTACGGCAGCTTATAGCATTAGAACGGCATTAATGAAGCCAATCTGGTGTTGCACGGTGAGGGATTATGTTAACACGACTGCACAAGTCACATTGCTAATCTAATATGGTTGGTGCCGTAATTACGTATTAATTATTACAATGTTTGTACATTTTCACCGAAATAATGATTAAGTAGAGTGAACTAACTATACAGCGTGGTGCCAACATTACGAAAATAAATGAAACCACAGGTAGTTCTAGTTCAAAGCAACATTTTTAAAGTATTAAATAAATCAACAACTATATAAAAAAGAAATTGTATAAAACTGTTTACGAAATACAACACTATTTAAAAAAAATGTTTAACTAACCATGGGCATAATATGCACTGATTCACGTCTGGAAATGAAATGTAACTTACGAATTTCGCAAAGGTATTTATGTTGTTTATTGACGTATTGACGGGCCTGCACCATGTAAACATTGATTAAATAAAAAAAAATTATTACACTACAAACAAACTAGAAAAGAGATCAAAAAACTTATCCTCAACGCTGTCAGCTGCTAATGAACCCAAGAGACTAGCGGCATTGCCACATAATATGACTAGTACATAATTACGAACCACATTTATTAGTATGTATGTAACTTTTTCCGAACTTTTTGAATAGGCTGCTTTGCTTACAAAGAAAGTAGGTATTACAGATCCAGGTGTTACCGTGTTACATTGGAAATAGGTGTGATTTCATGTACGGGTATGTATCTGTAAAAAGACCAAGACTGTAGTGCAGTATATTAATTTGATTTGTCTCGACTTAAAGTAAGGAAGTAAATCACAGATTATTTTTTTTTTTACCATTTTATATCTTCAAACACAAACAATTGGGGATCGGACAAAAAAATAACAATTAGTCCTTCAGATAGATTTCCAAAAAATATTGGACAACTATTTTTTCTTTTTTCACATAAACAAAAAATGAAGACGATACAGTGCTTCGAAAACGTTACATGTTAGTACATTTTTCGCCTACAGATGACGTCACAACCCCCCTCTCATGATCTTTGGCGCGTTTTATCTTCGTCAATTTTTATTAATTTAATAAAAAAAAAATCACGTATCCAATGTTTTTGTTTTTGTTTTTTTCGATAATCCAACTGACAGAATTAGAATCATATTTTTTTTGACTCAGTCCGATCCCCTATTATAATTATTCTTTAAATCGAATTATTGTGCATTGATAGATAACAAACACGAACGCCTGACTGAATCCCCTGAGCTACCTTATTTGGACTCAGGAAGCCTCACCCATTTCCTGCAATAAATTAGAAAACGAGCGACTGTGCTACCTACAACACCTAGGTATGCGGTAGTAGCATTTCGATTTGTGATGATCCCTAACACACTTTTATTAGCTTCACCTGTAAGCGGTGTTACGCGAATGGATAAAATAAGAAATTAGTACATAAGCGGAAGTCTGAAAGTGGCTGACGGAAAAGTTGTGTGGAAATTGGATATCGTGGTATGGGTCTCCGTATCGTGAATGTCGTGATGAAGGTTTTGGGTATGAATGTGGACAGACAAGTTAAAAAAAGACTTCCGAGTACACAAAAAAAAGAAGTCAGTGACATTTGTTTGTTGGATTTCGTTTTTTTTACCACCGACTTCAGAAGCAGATTTTTCTTCTGAAGTTTATTTATTTTTATTTTTATTTTATTTTATTGCTTTCAACTCCTAACTATTGAAGAGTAGTGCCTTCCATAATCAGCTCACCTAGATAACCTGAAAGAATACATCCACATATAATATACGTCTCCATGCATAATATTTGATTAAGGATTTATCCTCCAACTCCTAACCGTTAAGGAGTTATACCTTCCATCATAGGGTCATTAACATGAAGTGATGACTGCTAGACGCGAATACTTCAAAAGCTTTACAAAAAGCATGAAACACGTAATATGTGTCTATAAAATTTGAGGGTTGCTCTATATTTCTTTGGGATGCCATCATCATCAGGTTAACACAATAGCCTGAAAGAATACAACTATCGGTCCATAAGTACGCATAATTTTGAAAGAATTTTCTTTCAACTCCTAACCGTTAAGGAGTTATACCTTTAATCATCATCGCATCCACACGAGAATATGATTATCAGACGCAAATAAATGAACAGCTTTAGAAAATTTATGGTAAACGTAACAAATGCCTATAAAATTTGAGAGTTGCCCTCGATTTCCCTGGAATCCCATCATCAGATCCTGATTTGGTGACAATAGAACCACCTCGGGAGTTTACCTTTCGAACACAAAAAGAATTTTGAGAATTGGTTCATTAATGACTGAGGTATCCGATAGCAAAACATACAGATGAATTGAGAACCTCCTCCTTTTTGAAAGTCGGTTTAAAACCGCTGTCATGAGGTTTGGTAGTACTAAGCACACTATAAATAAAGAAGAAGAAAAGGGCAAAATACATACAAATCCCAACTATCCATATTTTGTAGATTTATCATATCCAAAAACAATCCTTGTAACCTGTAAACAGCGCCGATATTCCTGTAAATTCGAACATTCATACCACTCGGAAGTCAGTTCACCCCGCTAAGTGAAAAACGCTGGTCAATTTAAAAATTCACAGCAATTAACCCGGCAGTGTTTCCAGAGGTATACTATACTCTAGCCAGTGACCCTATTTCCCGGGGTCAATGCACTGGACTAGCTGAATAATTAACAAGTAAGGACAGGTTAAAAATGTGCTGGAAATATAAAAACAAAAGCTGTGGAATTGATAATGTTGTGATAAAGGAAATGTTAGGTAAAGTAGACTTTAAAATAATTGAGGTAAAGCTGATTGATGATGGCAGGGTGAGTGCGTTGAGTTTTTAAAACGTAAAAGAAATAAATATTGGATGACACTTTTCTTTGCTAGGCGTGATATTTAATTGATGTTCAATAAAATGTTTTTTCTAACTCTATCATGACGAAGTTCCCTAGTCTAAAATCCGATAGTTTTAGAAATTATACTCATTAACATGTTTAGCCCTTCTGATTTTATTTTATATTTTATTATATTTTTTTGTGTATGTGTTTGTATCACTAACAAATTTGATGGTATGATCTGTTTAATAAATGATTTGATTATTACGCATGGTGATCAGTTATTATAATTTATGTTTTCAAAGTTCAGAGTCAAATATTTTCCTTGCTATAAATAAGTGTAAATTTAAAAGTACCCACAAATTCGCGACTGCCTCTTGACAGCATGAACCGTAACGACATTACACATTAGAGAAATTAGGTCAAGGGAACAACATACACGACTAGTGACACTCTTTTTCTAGCGAAACATAATGAAACGCTTCTTGCAAAAACGTGTTTTTCAGAGGGTATCTTATTACATAACCCAACATCACACTTGTAATCTCCGAAGGGTTAGACCGACGTGTACCTAAGAGGACACCCATATTTCCCCAGTTAATTTGAAGTCCCATGTTAACTAATGAGTATGATTGGACTTTGAAAGGCGTCTCGTAATACCCAGTAAGTCAGAGGGTCATGGAGGTCACATGGTCATCACTAGCCTATAATATTCCCACTGCAGGGACTCAGGCCTCCTCACTTGGAGAGGGATGGGCTATAATGCACCATGCGGGCCCAGTGCGGGTTAGAAGATGTCACATGTCTTCGAACTTTTGATCCTAAGAAATTCCGGTTTCCTCACTGTTTTGAGAGCAGCGGTGATGAAATAAATGACACAAAGTAATGCGCCTGCCTGGATTCGAACCCGCGACCTACTGTTCGTAAGTCAGGGCCGACACCGCTCTTCTGTCTGCTGTCACCGCTAGTCACATAGAACAGCCCGCATTTTACATGTATTGGTCGCACTATCCCGTTATACTGCAGACCCCGATAAAGTAAGGAAAGGCCAGGCAACTGGTGAGTTTCTATAGAGCATGATTCAAAAGAACGAAAAAATATCAATCGAAACATATCAACAACAACATACACCACTCCCATCACCACGGTATCACATACTACAGTATGGTATCTACATATAAAATGTCAACTCGCAGAAGACAGTACACATTACTGACAACATCTTATTATGATATCTTATGCAAGATTAGTCAATACGATAAGGAACATCAATGCAAAAACAAGGAAGCATCTACACACGAGGAACAATGCTATCTGTATAAATTGCGAATAGATCTAGATGATTACTCTTCTTATCTCGCTTCCTTTTACTTAACAAACGGCGCATGTAGGCAAGACCTTGATTTAGCAAAGAATAGTGTTAGCTATGTAGGAGTCTGCCTCTTTGTAACATTTGTGTACTGAGAGCGGATAATAGGGTTCATATACTCCATCGTACATAGTACATGTGTGATTGAAAGAGACTTATCCTGTGATTGGCTGGCCTAACTTCGCCTTTTTTATTGTTATAAGGGCCTGCTCTGGACCTCGACCACCCCTGATGGAAGCGATGCATGAAGCTTATGATGGAACGAGATGATGCTTGTTCACTCTTGTTAAATGTAGGAGGGAACAGAAATGACTGCAGAGAGTTCAACACTTGGCACTGCGTATAATATGGCAGAAAAGCGCCGAGTACGACTCATCAGGATATCAACCAAGTGTGACCCAATGGTACACCGCACCGCAGTACGTCTGCTAGTCCAGTTGTAAAAGTCTGATGTTGGGATCAGATCGAGGAACTCATAAGCACACTCTCTGAAGTACAGAAGTAGAAGGCCGATAGGTAGGCCATATTGAGGCGGAATTCAAAATGTTCTACATAAACGATTTATAAAAAGTACAAATACCGTACCGTACAATACTACAATGAATTAAAACTAAGGAACAGTGTAAATCAACACAATATTGTCTACCTTATATCATTTCAAAATGGACGAGACGTTGATACGGTCGGCCAGATTTACGAGTATTTATTTATCTTTACTTAATAACTATAGGTGGATAATCCATTTTGTTAGTAATTTAATATCATTGACTAAAACCTGAACAATAAGAGTTGTTGCCTAAACTGCTGCTAACTTAAACTAATAAGACTCAACTATCTCCACCTCCTGGAGATATCTGGTAGCAGAAACACAGAACAGATATAACCGAAGCCACTGTCGGGGACACTGGCAACCGCCGGGAAAAGGTCAGACCATTTGTCAGGCTTCTAACAATTGGTAACCTGCTATAAATATAATCTTTTATAAACACAATGAAACCCTAAGAACTTCTGGCAAAGTTCTTACGAAAGTATTACAAATAAAGGGTTTTTATGGGTAGGCATTTGAAAAATTGAAAAGTTTTTACAAGTTTTCCTTCTTTATGTATTTTGGCTCACGGTTCGTCGACAGACCTAAAAGAAACTCCAATAGAAAAATTATGTTATTTAAAAGATAACAATCTTTTAATTAAAATTTGCCTATTGGAGTGTTTTTATGTAATGTAACATCGATCATCTATGTTTGGGTCGGCTGCCAGTCTTACCCAGATGCAGCTGAATGTTATTTTACATGGAACGACTGCCTATCTGATCTCCACAACCCAGTTATTGGGTAAATTAGGATACCCATTGGTAAAACTGGTTGTCACAATATCGGGCTCCTGCAATTCATAACGACTGTCAAAGTTCTACAAATGAGAGCAGAAATCGATATACTTAGGTCTTATATCTAGGTATATTATATTGTATTTATCCTCGTCGGAGCTGCGAGTTGTTCGAAAGAGATACCGCGGCTCGACACAAAGGGCTAAGAAGGAACATTGGTGGTTTTTAGTCAGTAAAAGTCTGACACTTCGCTCTGCCCGGTGCGGGAGGGGTTATTTGATGATTTCCCTTCTCCAAAAAAAGGTAGATAATTTCATTTTCTCTATTGTCCAGCAGGACTCCCAAATCGTGACTAATTTTGAACCCTTTAAGTGAAGTATAATACTGTCTTCCTTTTGGTGTAGACATAAAACCATAGACATTTATATAAATGCTTGTTTATGGCATTCCTGTCGTAATAAAAAATATATTTGCATATCAAATATCTTTTTACGATGCCGCTCTAATTTTATGTTTATAAGAAAGTAAATTGTCAAGCCTCCTCCTATTTCAAATTGGTGGATATAAAGCTTCGAATTTCAGGGTTAACGATGCGAGCATTTTCTTTTAAAAGTTTATGGTACCTTTTTATTTTTTGGAGGGTGATAAATCATCAAACAACCCCTCTCGCTCTTGGGCAGAGCGAAAGGGAGTGTCAGACTTCTACTGACTGAAAACCACCCATGTACCTTCTTAGCCCTTTATGTCGAAGCCGCGGTAACTTGTGAACAACCCGCGGCCCCGACGGGGGTTAGACCTTTTTTTTTTTTTTGGCTGGTGTAAAATCATCGAATAACCCCTTCCGGTCTTTGGCAGAGCGAAAGGGAGTGTCAGACTTCTACTCTCTCTACGGGGTCTCTTCTACGGGGGTTAGTCCTTACCTTAACTTCTTCAACCGACGGGCTTTATGGTACCTTGAGGCGTATATACATAAAACTATTAGTATGTAGGCAGTCCCATGCCCGTATCGCCCTAGGCAGACCTACCACGTTTAATTGTTTTTATTGAAGTGTTCGAAATCGTCAAATGATTCTTCGCGCTCTGGGCGGAGCAGAAACCACCCATGTTCTTAGCCTTATCCCTTTGTATCCGTAGCCGCGGTATCACTTTCGAACAACTCGCAGCCCCGACATGCGTTGGCCCTTGCGGGTGCAATGTCGCTGGCATCTCTTTGAGGCAGACTTTACCAACTTAAATAACTATCTCTAGCAAAATTATGAAATAACTATTAACGACCCAGCAGCCTAGGCTCTGCGTAGTTTTCCAACTTGTGCAATAAGATTGCAAGTTCAAATATGGATTCTTTGTCAATACATACTAAGTACTGGATTATTAGAGAAAACCGCATCATATTCCGGGTCAAAGTAGAATAATGCATTAAGACAAACAAAGAAAATCAACTAGAATAGAAGAGTTCTCACTATTCTTTGAAAAGCCTGTATTAGTCGTTTTATCATCATCGTCAAATTCAAGGACCAAGAGAGGATTCTCCATCCAAATCAGCATTAAAATAGGTTGGTGTCTTCTAAGACTGTATCCTAAATTTTGACGAGGATCCGAAACTGCAATTTATACAATACGACAAGCTGAATAAATAACGAATAATAAATGCTGACAGTTTTCAGTAATAACATGCGATCTAACGTAGGTAATAGAGGGTCCGAGAGACCGCCTCTTAAATTATCACACAAACTTCAGGTTGCAAACGAATAATTTAGCAGAAAAATCCAATAAGGACCAAAGGCACTATGCCGTAAATTTCCAAAACCGCACGCGGCTGCAAGCCCATAGCATACAGTTTTTGTTTTTTGGTGGCTCCATTTTTTTTCGGGAACCTAACAATTTGCCTGATAGAGAGGCAAACAATCATGAAAAAAGTGTTTATATAACCAATTAATAATTCTCACGGTCTTTAGGTAAATATCTAAAGATTCATAAATTAATTCATGAGTAGTAACATAAAAATGTTTAGTAAAACGGGATGTATCTTTTAGCTGCACAGGTACAGTCTTTTTTTTTTGGTGGATGAGTAATGATTAAATAACTCCTCTCGCTCTGGGCGAGTAGAAGTCTGACCCTACCGCTCCGGTAGAGAGTGTCAGACTTCTACTGACTAAAAACCACCTATGTTCTTTTGTGTCCGAGGCCGCGATATATACAGTCCTATTGCAGTTAGTTTAATTAGTTAATTCAATATCAGTCTACTGATAAAGCTCTTATTACAAATGAGCCCTGCAATAATATGCGACGATCAAAGTGCCGATAACTGTGCGTGTCTGATATGAAAGATGATACGAGTTATTAGGTAATTTATTCGAGGGAGTTGATGACAAAGCAGGTTTGAAATAGAAGGCTATAAGCCTGTCAAGCTACCCGAAATTGTATTTTTTTTTCCAACAAACTTTTTTTTTTCTACTACAGACTAAAAACAAAACCACCCATGTTCCTTCTTAGCCCTTTGTGTCGAGGCCGCGGTTTCTCTTTCGAACAACCCGCGGCGGCTGGGACGAGAGGTTCTCTTCCTCACGTTCTGCCACCTCCTTCGCTAGCATCACTGCTTCGCAAAAACGGGGGACGGCGTCTATTCCCTCTCATCCCGGACCATAACTTGCACTTGGGCCGGACGCGACAGGTAGCCGCCACTGATCGCCGCTACGAGAACATGGCGGGGCTCTTCCCAGGCGGGGCAGACCTCCACGGTGTGCTCCACCGTCTCTTGCGGCTGATCCTCGCAATGGTAGTATCCGAGCGTTTCCTCAAGCCTGATTTGATGCAGGTACCTCCCGAAACAATCGTGTCCGGTGAGGACCTGCGTCAGATGGAAGGTGAGGGCGCGATAGCGTCTCTCAAGCTATTCTAATCAACCTTGAACCTAATGCTTTAGAGATAAACTTGAAAGTCTATTAAAGGAATTCGACAGATTGTATGCTATAATAGCTTGATGTGCTGGCGTCTGTACCTATAAGTAACTTCTATTAAAAGCTGATATCGATCCGATTTTTTATAACTATCAGACAAATTGCAATATTTTTAGGAACTTACGCGAAAAACAAACATCAAAACCATTGTACTTCGTATTGAATCTTAAAACGACATCAACTTCGGTGTGAACCAGTTTTATCTATTTTTTTTTGTTTTTTAATAATTTAATGGGTGGTCACCCATCCACAAACCAACGTTGGTAAGCGTACCATAACCGAAAGACCCGACTGACTGTTATTATTTAGACAAGATTTCCTCATCTTTCCGAACTATTTTCCATCCATAGTTTTATGTACATTGTATGGTATGACGCACGTAATATTTGATGGGCGGTCAGTTACAAAGTAAACTTATACAAAAGCTGTCCAAAACAAAGTAATGATCAATAATTATGACGTAAAAATAGGGGGACCATAACAGTTACTGCCCATAAATTTAGGAATATACGCGATTGCATCATTGGCCGGGCATGTATGAAAAGATGAATGGGTTTCGTCAGATCAAAAGAGTACATTATAGATGGAAAACGGCACGGTTGGCGCAGTGGCTCAAGCAGTTGACTGCTGCGCTACGTGTCGCGGGTTCGATCCTTGCACGGAACAAATATTTGTATGACCTACAGAGAGTGGTTTCGGGTCTGGGTATTTGTTTATGTGAGTTTAAAATACGAAAGTAAAACATGTCTTAGATCATGAGTGGGGGGACTGGTGACATCACTTTCTAGTAAAAACTGTACCAAACTGTGCCGTCACACGACTTTTCGAAGCATTTTCATTTTTTCGTCTTCAATTTTTTGTTTACGTGAAAAAGAAAAAAAATGTGTCCAATATTTTTTGGAAATATATCTGACGGATTAATTAGTTTTTATTTTTCATTTCATGGCAATATAGGCCTTAAACATAACTGGTTAAATGTAGCTGTAACATTAGTTACACTTCTGATTAACCCTTCAGGGATATAATATGTATGTTATTTCACAATGGGCGGTCTTATTGCTAAAAGCAATGTTTCCAAGACGACCTTTGGATGAATAAGAGGAATAAGGAGTAACAATACTGCAGGTACATTGAGGGCGGGACTGCGGACTGTTCGAAAGAGATACCGCGGTCTCGATACAAAGGGCTAAGAAGGAACATGGGTGGTTTTTAGTCAGTAGAAGTCTGACACACCCTACCGCTTTGCTCAGAGCTGGCAGAAACACTTAATGATTTCCCACACCCCAAAAAAAATGTAGGTTTTTGGTGTACTTTTGACGTAATACTATACTTACATACACCCACCCCGTACCTGGCAACATGTAGGTGTTATGACTCAAAAAATATGATTATAATTAGTTCGTCTGTTAGATTATCGAAAAATATTGGATACGTATTTTTTGTTGAAATCAATAAAAAATTACTAAGATAATACGTTTCAAAGATTTGAGTAGGGGTTGGTGACGTCACTGACCGCTAAAAATGTCATACTAATATCTTAGAGTATGACGTCCCACGAGTTTTCAAAGCACTGTATCGTCTTCATTGTTTGTTTACGTGAAAAAAGGAAAAAATACGTGTACAATATTTCTTGGAAATCTATCTGACAGACTAATTAGTTTTTTTTGTTAACTACCTTATTGGTATATCTCTTTTGAACCCCACGAGGAATATAAACATGAAGATAATAAAGATAATTTTCAAGATTTGACATTCAAATAGTGCCCGGTTATTGGCAATAGGGTCGCCCCTTATTTCTTGTAACTTTAAAATAAGTGACGCAATGTGGGTGTACTAATGGTGGAGGTGTGCACCTCTGCCTAGCCCTTCGGAGATAACAGGCGTGATGTTACGTAATGACGTTCAAATTGAACTCTGTTCCCTTACAATACCAAGCGCACCCTTTTGATTTTCAACCCAAAATTCCAGTTAACAAAATTCAAAATAATAATGCAAATGCAAAACCCCGATATTATTTACATTCCAAGGTGTTATTAAACGAATGCTTACATAAGTTAGCTTCGGAAATGCTTGGTGGTTGACCCGGTTACCGCGGGTTCGTTGTTCGCGAGTGGGCGTGTCGTTCGCTCATATTGACTAACATTCACTGAGGAACAGGTTCTAGTGATGTAACTCTTCCAGTTGATCAACGGGTGAAGGTTTTTGTATCTTAAGTTAGGGGTGAAGAGCACTCTCTTTAACTACACTTTTTAATGCGATTAAAATACACCGTTCCTCTTTTAAATCTGACCTTTGTATCAGCAGAACAATACTTTTTTACATGAAGATAAAAATATTGAACAATATAGAATGGCCAATAAGACATAATAAAAAAAAGTAGTATTCCGAGAATATATTTAAATCACGAAGTAAATCCCTTCATTAATTCTTCCAGGAGTATGCGAAACTCCGAGCACAACCCGAACATTGATCTCCCAACTACGCAGCATCTATTAAAAGCTCGTCTGTATGCACCCACGATGTACCCGCCTCCTTCGCCTAGGTCAGGTCCCAAACGTAAAACCCTAATGTCATAATTACTACTACTATTTATATTTACATCCTTTAAAACATCAACAAATCATAAACAACAAAAATATCGGAAACATTTACGTCCCCAGAAAACTCCAAAATGAATGATATATACGTAGCTATGCACCTACATGCAGTAGATGAACAAAAACGTCCTTGGGAGGCCATCCCGCTGTGGACGTCTTAAAATAAACAAATCTGTATTTAAAGTTAAATAAATTGCGAAAAAAAACTCACCGGTATTAAACTGCGTGTTGTCACGACACTTCCTTATTTTTAAACTGAAATGGTGATTGAGTAGGAAGTGTTTAATGCACAGAATGGCGCCGAGAAACAAGATGGCGGAGAGACGTGTGTTCGCCAGCGCCTGCGGACTCGACTGAAGCCTGAAGGGAAGTTGGGTGGAGCCGGGCCTGATCAGGCGAATATTTTATCGATACTCTTCGCTTTGAGATAGGAAATGAGAGACAATTACGTCCATGTCTAACTAGCGACTGGAAAGTTCAAATATACTGTTAAAAGGTTAGTAAGTAAATGTAGTGGTTTTATTGAGTTGCATCACGCTACGTTGTTAGTGGAGTAGTTGATCGTGCTAGTCTAGGTGCATCTTTTTTGTGATTTTTGTCATTCATATTTTTTTTACGTTCAGCTTTTTTTACTCGTCGTCATTAAAGATTTGAGACTCCACAGAGCGCCAATTGTTACCAATAAATCACCCCGAAAAATCACACAAAGCCTTTTACTTCAATATGCAATAATCGTAAATTGAATATTAAAAAAAAAACAAGTCAAAAATTATGCGCCATATGAATGCAATGTAAACATCGAAGCGCACGTTTACCGGCCGGCGAGTCAAGGCGTCCTAGAACGTATCAAAGTCAACCTTTTATCTTTTAAATGAAAACTTATAGTATCCATAAACACAGTATCCACCGCGGCATTATAACTGACGGTTATCCAACGGGCAGTGCAAACAAAGCAATGTAAAGCTCAAAAGCGAAAGTGTCGTAGCAAGTCTACGGCGTAGCACTTACTACGGCGTAGCGGACTCGGCTACGCGAACAAACATGCCTGTATTACATCGGCACGAAAATTTACATAATACAGTCAAGTTCAATAAAACGGAAAATTGAAAATTCTCAGTAAAATGGAACTCCTTTTAATCGTCACTGGAGAGAAGTGACTTTCTTCTTTACAATTTATGATATGATAATTTATTTTTTTCGTCGAGTGGAGTCTTCTAAAAATGAGAATATTAATTAGGTACGTTTCTTAATTAGTTGGTTTACCAAAAATCTTGAGACAAGAGGTGGTGTGCAGGTGGCGTACCTAAGTGGGAGCTCTCTAACTATGTAGGTGTTTGCCTTAATAAACTATGTATTTCAGTACATAATGTACATAATTTAGAGACAGACTGTCTAATTAAATCATAGAGAACTGTGCTCAGACTGTGGTTGAGTAACTTTAATTATTCAGATATTATGTAGTGAACTTGCTAGTTGGGAAAACAAGAACTTGTTCTATTACCACTGAATGTACCTAGGCAGAGTGTAGTGATTGTGGCTTGAGAAAGACATAAAAAAATAAAAATAAATATTACACATAGGCCTACATGGGCACTTGTAAGACGTCGACAAAAAGGTGCCCGGTGCGGGATTGTCGTTTTTCTAAGGAGAAGAACCGGCAAGAAACTCCATGGTTACTCTTTTAAAACGGTTTGGTTTTACAATATTTTTATGTCACAGCATTAGTACTTAGATATGGAGAGACAATGTAGGCTCAACCATAAGTCTTAGGATCCTACACAAAAATAAGTACCTATGGGTCATTAGTACTTAGATATGGGGGGACAATGTAGGCCCAACAATAAGTCTTAGGATACTACACAAAAGAAGTACCTATAGGTCATTAGTACTTAGATATGGGGGGACAATGTAGGCCCAACAATAAGTCATAGGATACTACACAAAAATAAGTACCTATAGGTCATTAGTACTAAGATATAGGGGACAGTGTAGGCCCAAGAATAAGTCTTAGGATACTACACAAAAATAAGTACCTATAGGTCATTAGTACTTGATATATATGACTGACCTGTTGGTCTAGTGGTTAGAGACCCTAACTGCTATGCCGGAGGTCGTGGGTTCGATTCCCACCCAGGACAAATGTTTGTGTGATGAGCACGATCATTTGTTCTGTGTCTGGGTGTAATTTATCTATAATATGTATGTATTTAGAAATATATAAGTATGTTTATCAGTTGTCTAGTACCCATAACACAAGCTCTGCTTAGCTTGGGACTAGATGGCGTTGTGTGACAGTTGTGGAATATTATTGTTATTATTATATGGGGGTATATTGTAGGCCCAACAATAAGTCTTAGGATACTACACAAAAATAAGTACCTATAGGTCATTAGTACTTAGATATGGGGGGACAATGTAGGCCCAACAATAAGTCTTAGGATACTACACAAAAATAAGTACCTATAGGTCATTAGTACTTAGATATTGGGGGACAGTGTAGACCCAACAATAAGTCTTAGGATACTACACAAAAAATAAGTAACCATAGGTATACTGTCTTCTATATCCTGTGGTTAGTGTCTAACATGGTGTCAGAGAGAGACTTGGCTTTACATACCGTTGAGAAATATCTCTCAGGCATCATGGATTCCTCACGAAGTTTTCCTATAACTTACTATAAGCAACATAAACTTCTTCTGCTAATACAATAGTTACGGTATGGTTAAATTAATCTGTATCAAATTTTCTAAAATCGTCAATTTTAGAATACTTGTTGCAGAATTTTCATGAAATTGTCTGCAAAGTAAGTTAACGGGACCTTAAAACAGTGTAAACACAAATTAATATGTAAATGCGTAACTAAAACTTACCTGCCGTAATATTACATCGAGGTCACACAAAGAAAAATTACAAAAACACAACACACCCGAGCTCTTAAACCAGAAACTTATAATCATCGTAATGCATCGTTGCATAAAACCGAACTGAACCGAAATCCAAGTTTAGATAACATAATACCAGGTCCCCTCTTGTATTTCTTTGTTTACCAACAGTCTGCCCACTGATTCCCATCCGACATTTTCCCGCGGGAGAGAGATAGATTATGCAAGAGATATACGCATCCCTCTCTCGCGATGCGTCGATCGATGTGACCTTGGCAGTGGAGGATATTTAAACCCTAATAGATGGGCACACCGCAGGGAATATGAAGGGTATTTTGTAAATATGATAAATATACCTTTTACGTTGATAACTGTAGATTATTTTGGTATATTGCTATGAACTAAGCAAATATTTTCGTATACACGTCTGCCTAATTTAAATCAAAGTTTAAGATTATGTGTTCTGTCTCGACTTCTTGCGTGACTCATCTTGAAATTGCATTTGCATATACGAAACGGCTTTCATAAACTATTGAGTCATCGTCTCAATAAAATAGGTCATGTCGTACGGGACATAAATATTAAATCATGGTGGATTTTTTTACAATCTACATTCCATTAGAAATGTGCATAAACTTGTAACTTATTCGATCAATGGCACTGAATATTTATTATCTGTCTACATCGTAAACAAACGGACTATCAAACCTGGCCGTGAAATTGTGCAAGTTTCACTCTTGTGGAAGAAAATTTTCTATTGTGCGTAAAATACGGAAAACTTTAACACAATTTTTCCAAACGATATTTTATGCTTTTACAATCATCGTCAAATTTTACTGAGCTAGCCATACTCAATACTTTATTGCATTTCAAACAGGGTGTAAATCAACCCTTCACACATACGGCAACCAAGCATTCTGTACATCAAACTACATGCAATTACCCCACTACGCAATTTTTTTTGCTGGGAAACGATTTTTTTTTTTGTAAAACTCATTTCACACTCTTAAACATTGTGCTAGTGGATGCTTTGAATAGTAAAAGGGCCATGGAGGTAATTTAAGTAAAGTTACAACCTGAAAAACTAGTATTTACAAAAACAGCTGTGAAAAATTTGGAACTTTGACCCCCAATATCTCCGTAACTAGGGGGTTCCCAGGTGTGGTCTAGAACAAAAAAAAAATCGCAGTGGTGGGGAGAACAAGTGCCCTTCGTTTGCGTTAAGGGTACTTTTACACCCTTTATTTGTATTAAATAATATATGTACAACAGATGATGTGGTATATCAAAGTAAAAGATTACTTTAAACCCTGTCGGGCACAGCAACATAGAGAGAAGGAAGCCTAACTCCCAATTCAAAAGTTTACATAAAATTATTTGACATTTTGTTTAATCAGGTGTCTAACTTGTTACGCTACGATTTGATGGACAATAACCAAATCATGCAATGTAATGTTAATGCCCAAGCTTACCAAAATAAAGAATCAGTCAAGTCATAGTCGGATGGGTACCAATCCTAGCCTAATACTTCAAAGGATCCCTAAATATAGCCCTCTGCAACCCAACACTCCAGGCAGTTGGAAACTAACAGAATGAACACAAAGCGAATGTATTGGATTGAGTAAACACAATCGATCATCTCGGAGCTATAGCTTGGGTTCATGTCGCTGTGAACTTGTCGGGTCTGTTCGTCTGTTCTTGTTAAGTAACAACACGAAAGGGCGATGTGAACTTCATGTAATTTCGAACAACACCTACATTCATCATCATCATCATCATTTCAGCCGAAAGACGTCCACTGCTGGACATAGGCCTCCCCTAAGTGTCGCCACATTGACAGGTCCCGTGCGTCTCGCATCCAGCGGGTCCCCGCAACCTTCACCAGGTCATCGGTCGACCTACATTACTACAACATATTACAAAACAAAGTCCTCCGCCGCGTCTGTCTGTCTGTTCGCGATAAACTCAAAAACTACTGCACCGATTTTTATGCTGTGATGGATAGAGTGGTTCTTAAGGAAGCTTTTTGATTTGGTAAACATAATCGATCATCTCGGAGCAATAGCTTGGGTTCGTATCGCTGTGAACTTGTCGGAACTGTTCGTGTAACTAACATGTACGGGTGACGGGAACTTAACGCAAGTTCGAACGACAGGTTTATTTCCTGAAGCATTATTTAACATGACGCTTGTAAGTCCGGAGGCTAAGGCAGAGATGTACCTACCTAATATTACACTCACATTTAAATGATGCCGTGTCGTCTGAAAGAGGAGAATGAATGGGCAGGGGATTATGATGATGATTTTCCCAGTTATATTTCATCATCATCGTCAACAGCCTATTAATGTTCCCACTGCTAGAACTCAGGCCTCCTCTCTTTTTGAGAGGGAATTGGCTATAATCTACAACGCAGGCACAGTTCGGATTGATAGATGTCACATGTTTTCGATTTTTTTGGATCTAAGGCATGCCGATTTCCTCACGATGTTTTCCTTCACTGTTTTGAGAGCAGCGGTGAAGAAATAAATGACTCATGTTAATGTGCCTGCCTGGGTTTGAAACCACGACCTACTGTTCGTAAGTCGGGGTAGCCACCTCTGGGCCACCGTTGCTTTCACACAGATAAATAGGAGCGAGTGTAACGCCAACAATCGGGCATAAATCCAGCCTCCGTGATTGCTACTGAAATATTCCTACCATGATAGTATATGGTGGAATTTTGGTTTAAAATATTCCAAAGCGCAGAATCAGCATCATCCACGGATACAAGTCATCTACCAAGCCTTTTCTCAACTATGTTAGGATTGGTATTTCCAGTCTTAACAGATGTAGCTAAATACCAATATCTTAAATGGAGCGACTACGTATTTGACCTACACAACCCAGTAAGTAAAACGTATTTTTAAAATATTTAATACTAGCTGCTGCTAGCGGCTTCACCCGCTACAACTCGAATATTATCCCACGGGAAGATAAAATCGGGATAAAAATACTATACTATGTGTTAGTTCAGGTTATAAACTATCTGTGTACCAAATTTTATCCAAATCCGTTCAGTAGTTTTTACGTGAAGAATTAACAAACATACACACCCACAAACTCACAAACTTTCGCCTTTGTAATATTAAGTGTGATGTGATTACTAGCGGACCTGGTAGACGTCGTCCTGCCCGGACAGCAGCGCTATCTACCGGGTCCAATTGTAAATCTAAACCATTCTCGAATCCACTGGATCACACACAAAAAATTACATCGCAATCGGTTCAGCCGTTTTAGTTCAGTGACAAACACACGTACAGTAGAATTATTATCTGTAGGTATATAAAGATTTAGATAGAACACTTATTCACTTAAAACGAGGTACAATAAGCACTTTGTACCATAAGACGTAATGTGTGGAATAACCATTTTCAATGTTAAAATAGTTCTAATTCTCGTTATGTTAAGGTACTCCGTGCGTTCTTGCAAGGCCGACACTGGCCTACAGATACGAGTACATTTGTGACGATTTACGATTTGTTGTGAAGTTGTGATGCGAGGATAAGTTCACGTTTTAGACACGAGGAAGAAGCCAGACTGTTGTTAGGTTTTTATTTGTAAACTGAGACTGAAACAGGTGTGCGCGTTGATTAATTTAGTAGGTACTTGTTTACAGTGCCTCAGAATGAATTTCATGAATCAGCAAAATATTGAATACAAACGTACCTATCGTAAAGTTACAATTTAGATCCCATTAACTTATTTGGCAAGTAATTTCATACGAATAGGGAAGTTAACAAAAAAATCTAATTAGTCCATCATATAGATTACCAATAAATATTGGACACGTATTTTTTTTTCACGTAAACAAACAATGAAGACGATACAGTGCTTTGAAAACTCGTGTGACGTCATACTATAAGACAATAGTATGACATTTTTAACGGTAAGTGACGTCACTAACCCCCACTCAAATCTTTGACGCGTTTTATCTTCTTCAATTTTTATTGATTTGATAAAACAAAAAATATGCATTCAATATTTTTTGATAATCTGACAGACGGAATAATTAGAATCACATTTTTTTAAGCCAGTAAAGATCCCTATTCTGCTCCATTTTAGAATATATTCGGTAAATTGTGGCTTCTCCGACATCGTGAAATAGGTACTTAATGTATTTCACAGCCACAATGAATAATATACCTAATTACCTACTACTAAGGTTTAGAACACTAACTAAAGCGGTACGCAATAACTGATGAAATTCATTTATTACTACTACTTTCAATAAACCAACATAATACTTCCTATACATATATTGCAACATTTGCGTATATTGTCATTCTGGTAAATCTCCAAGAAGCACGCTTACCAAACATAAATCCCCATTAAAATTGAACGCATGTGGCAGCAAAAAAACTGAACTTTCTTCTATTATTATAATTAGACTTCGTCGAAATTCCTTTTCCAAACCATAATCGGAACATCAAGACCAATAACTCTAAAATTCGTGATGAACAACAACAGAAAACAACCTTGAATTCCACTACCAAACTTCACGTGAAGTAATATCTTGCAACGTTTTATGACCCTTTCCAACCAATAAAATAATTCGGCCAAGTATACACTCACAGACTCCATAATATATTGATGAAAAACGTGAGCGAAACCCGGAGAGAGGAACTAGAAATAGGACCGGTGTAGTGCAATATTGCCGATAGCATCTAGGTATACCGATATTATAAGTTTATCTTTACGATAATGTACGTGTAGAAAGAAAGAAAGAAAACATGTTTATTTAGCACAATGCCACAAGTGCACACAACAAACAATAAAAAATTAAAATTGTAATTGTAGATAGGTACTGCTATCGAGGTGGTAGTGAATTTCTTACGCTTTGAAATGATATGCTACTTACTTAAGTTACCGGGGAGTCTCGGAGAGTTTTTAAAAGGCACAACTTTACTTGACGACCGTTTATTTCAGACTAACTTATTCTATCTTAATTAACAACTGGATAAACATTCACTTATTATCTAGCGTATAGAGTTACACTCTAACAATATTGAGAATGCTTGGTCAGCAGAGCCCACCCGTCGCGGCTGGAATCAGCGTACTGTTATCGTTCCCACCGGACTACTTGCTAGAGATAAGACAGGTAGAGCATTCATAACGCCTCCCCCCGCAGCTTCAAAATTATCCGAGGGACTGTTATCGCTCGGATTATTTTGAAATTTGAAATTACAGTACTTATATATTAGAGTTACAGAAATGCCTAAAATTATGATTATATATAATAATAGAGTTCCGATGCTAACAGTTTTCACATTTACCACCGCCTCACGGTTATTTTCCACTTCACTTTCACTGATTTTTAACAGGCCATTAAGTTGTTGTAAATTCACTAAATCACTTGTATCCAAGGTTTTCGCTGCATCTGAGATTCGGAGAGCACGATTTCAGGAAGGTTAATGATAGGTAGTTTCGGCAGGTTCAAGTTACTCGTGGTGCTATAGCGGGTTTTAAGAGTCATTTCGCCAATCTGGACATTGCAGTTATCGTCTAATATCAAGAAGTAAGTACCTCGTATCTTTTCTTTGGTTATTTCATTATTTTTGCAGATCTTTGATAGGATGGTTTCCGCTTTACTGTAGAGTATCCATCGGTCTTTCCCCACAGGCTGGATCTTTAGGTTATTGATTTCGACTGGAACTGAATTGCAGGAACTAATGTTGTTGGAGAACTTCATCAAGGCCGCTATGCAAGTATCTTCTTCCACAAAAGGCATCATACCTTCATTACATAGGTATGTCTCCTCATAGAGTTCGGTGCATGGCTGGGAGAGCGAGACCATTTTCGACCCTTTTACTAGCAGGTAAGGATATTTTGGAATTATGAGCGTAGTTTGGTTAGAAGGATTAGTTGTAGGAATCGGGATTGCTTGGTAGTAGTTATATATATCATTTTTTACTATAGGTACATCTAAAACGAATGTTATTTGACTTCCTTTTGAAAATGCTTTTATACTTATACACTGTTCTAATTTTACTAGATTATCGTAATTAACTGGATATACAAGTTTATTAGTTTGTTCTATTACTTTTAATAATTCTAGTAGTTCATCTGAGTTTATAAGAGACTGATGCAACATACCTAGTTTACTGAAGGTTACCGAAGTTTCAATTGCATCCCACCGAATGTAGAGTAATTGGAAATGATGTAAGAATAAATTGTACACGATAACGAAATTATGTATTGTTATATTAATATTAGTTTTGTGTATCCAATTTTGCATTTCCCATAACTCTTCATTTATGTGGATGAAATTATTCATAGTAGAATTCGCCACGTTAATTAGCGATCTGGACATTTCTGAAATAACGATTACTTTTTTTGTTAAAGTGTCTTGACGTGTTTTTATATCCCCAATCAATTGTTCGTACCTGATAGCATCGTCATAGTCTAAATTACCACTAATTATCTTAATAATAGATCCTAGGGGGTTAAAGATCCCTCGCTTAATTCTAATCGACGGAGATACCTGGTTGAATTTTTCTATACTGGAATTCATGACATAATCGGTTTGAAACTTCACGTCCATCAATTGTCGATCGAATGTTTTATTTCCAAAGTAACTCCTGACTTGGTTATTGAAATTTACATATTTTTTTATATTCAACTCTAAGTCTTCTCGCATCGAACTTAAGTCTAGAACCTTAATAATATTCCACTTATCATAACTTACTCTAGCTTGACCTTGCTTCGTAAGAATCACTCCTGGATTCTTATTAATTCTGTGCAGTTGAAGGGCCTGGGTCCTGAAGGTCAGGATCAGGAGCACGAGCAGGTACCTGTGAAGGTCGTTTAATGTCCTTAATAGGTACTTTGGTATCGCGGGTTTTGATTTTAACTGGACAAGTGTTCCTACTTCCTAGTAATATCTCCGGTTACTGTAGCTTTTTGGTAGCGAGGTTTATCTTTGCTACGTCTGATGTTGGCCCCTTTTATGTATATATCATCCCCTTCTTTTACATCAAATGACGTCTCTCCGCCACGTTTTTCTTTTACCTTTTCCTTATTTTGTATTATTTTATCTGTTAGCTGTTTATAGAGATATTTCGTTCGCTGAACATGATCTTTCACTAACTGTTGTGTGTATTGTTTCTCGAAATTTACGGCAAAAGTACTATTAGATTCGGTATGGCCAAAAACAACTTCAAAGGGTGTAAGACCTGTCGTGGAATGAATACTTTGATTGTAGGCCATAATCGCATATGTCATGACGTTGGCTGCGTCTGTTATTTTATGTTCATATTTAGCGCTACGATATATCTCTGCTATAGTAGAATGAAAGCGCTCTATTATTCCCATGGAATTGGGATTATGTGCAGTGCCTATGTGCAAGTCTATTTTATAGAATTGAAGAGTTTCTTTCAATAAAGTGTTGTTGAATTCTGACCCAGGGTCAGCACTGATTTTATTTGGTACGCCATAAAATTAGAAATATTTGATAAGTGCGCGAACTACTTCAGGAGTCGAGCGATTGGATAATTCGAAGGCTTGTCCTAGTTTGCTGAATGCATCAACTATGGTAAGAAAGTATTTCCCTTCAATGGAATACAGGTCTATGAAGATTTCGGCAAATGGTTTGGTTTGGGTTTGAGTAAGCTGTAATTGCGGTTTAATGGGTTTGCGGTCATATTTCATTGTCTTACAGATGTCACAATTATTAATCACAGTAGCAACAGTTATATCCATACTTGGCCAGTAGTATGTCCGTTTAAGGTGCATGAGCGTTTCTTTAATTCCGCGGTGACATGTTTTACCGCGATGATACGTAAGTATAACTGTGCGTTGCTCGTCCTCGTCTTCGATGTATACAACTCTTTTAGTGCATTCATAAATTTTAACTGTATTCTTTTTAAATAATCGAGTAACGGCATCCGTAAACTGACTTCTGTGTATTTTGTCTTCGAAATAAAAGAAGTATTTAGTTTTAGGTTTTATGTATTCTAGTAAGAAGTTTTTAACTAAACTGGGATTATCAACAGGTAAGTGAACCTCTAAAACTTTTTGTTTATCTCGTGATAAATCCTTAACTAATGTCTGGTTTCTGTTCCAGGTAAAGACAAGAACTTGGTGGGGCTTCGTGTCTACTGCTTCGTTTAATATGGGTATTCCGTCGGTATCAACATCCTCGGCAGAGTGAATTGTTTCAGGTAATGACGAGGCTGTAATAGTACTAGATGTTGCAGAGCGGACTGGATAAGAGGTAAGTGAAGGCGCACTAATCGTTTCCGATGAATCGGAGATAACTATTGTATCGTTATCTTTGTTCGTGTCACTTGCGTTACACTGCATGGATTCGTTATCATTATTATTGGTGAGTATATTTAATTTTATGCGTGACAGGGCATCCGCGTTACTGTTCTGTTTCCCATTTTTGTAAATGATATCGAAATCGAATTCAGCCAATCTAAGCTTCCATCGAGTGAGCTTACTGTCAGGCTCTTTAAATGAGGTAAGCCAGGCTAGAGGACGATGGTCCGTGTAGATAATGAATTTACGCCCATATAGGTACGGACGAAAATGTTTTGTTGCCCAAATAATGGCTAGCATTTCTTTCTCTACTGTACTATAACGTGTCTCCGCGTCATTTAAAGTGCGGCTTGCGTAGGCTATGGGCTTGTCACTTCCAATAGGGCCTTGTGAAAGGACTGCTCCTAGAGCATAATTGGAGGCGTCCGTGGTTAAGACAAAAGGTTTGGAAAAATCGGGGAACTGAAGAATAGGCGCGTTTACTAGCAACTCTTTACACTTATTAAAGGCATCGATGAAGGATTGGCTGATCTGTACTTTGTTTCGTTTTTTTAAACAAGAGGTGAGTGGTTGCGTGATTTTAGCGAAGTCTTTTATAAATTTACGGTAATAACCGACTAAGCCCAGGAAACTTTTTATTTCAGTGGGCGTTCTCGGTAACGGGAAGTCTAGTACTGCTTTTACTTTGTCATTGTTGGGTTCTAGTCCGTCTTTGGTAATTTTGTGTCCTAAATAAAGTACTTCTGTACGTAAAAATTCGCATTTGTCAAGCGTCACCTTCAAGTTGGTTTGTCTAAGTCGATCAAAAACTTTCCTAAGTTTATCTATATGTTCCTGCAAGCTGTTTGAAAAGACTATTATATCGTCTAGGTAAACCAGGCAATGGATATCCTGCAATCCCCTCAACACGTTATCCATTGCGCGTTGAAATGTTGCAGGTGCGGTCTTAAGACCAAAGGGCATGCGGGTGAATTCAAAGTGCCCTGATGGGGTAGTGAACGCAGTTTTGGGTCTATCCTGTTTATCTATTTCCAGCTGGTGGTAGCCACTTGCGAGGTCCAGTGTCGTAAAGTAGGTGGACTTCCCTAATTTGTCAAATAAGTCGTTTATGTTAGGTAAGGGATATTTATCGTCCGTAGTTATGTCATTCAAGCGTCGATAGTCTATAACCATCCTATATTTTTGTTCACCCGAGGCGTCCATTTTTTTTGGTACAAGATGTACGGGTGCACTCCAAGGCGAAAAAGATTCCTGAATGACGTCATTTTGCAATAATTTTTCAACTTGTTTTTGTACTTCTATATTTTGCGACGGTGGAAGTCTATAGGGGCGGACATAAATGGGATCTTCATTTTTAGTTCTAATCTGATGCTTTACCTGATTGGTAAAAGTAAGAGGGAGTTCATCACAATGGAATATGTCTCTGTATTCAAAACATAATTTGGTTATAGCCTCACGTTCTTCCGCATTGGTGTGGTCCAGTCGTAATTTAGTTAAGTTATTTTTAAGTAAATCCTCGATTTCAAAGTTGCTCAATGGTTCGTTATTTGTCATATTTATCTCACAAGTATTGTCATTTAATTTACATGTAATCAAGGGTTGCCGAAACGTTAATGTGACGCTATTTTCTGAAGCATTCTGTATAACTGTAGTTGCAAATGAATCGATACATTTCACGAGAGCACTCGGCATTCTAACACCCTGTCCGAAATCTGTATAGTTTAATATAGCATCTCCATTTTTCATATCGGTCGGAACTTTAACTCGCGACTCTGTCCTTGGTTCTAATGTGACCTCGTATGGCGGTTTATATAATATACGAATGTCTGTCGTGGGTGTACGTAATATTTGGTTTTTCATATCAATAGAGGCTTCTAATTGTTTTAATAAGTCTGAGCCTATCAAACCATCATATCTTTTATCCACGTCATATACGTAAAACTTATGTTTACCTAAAGTTTTAAAGGTCTTTAAAAGTGGTATATAAATTATTTCATTATGTTGACTACGAGCGTGTGTACTTATGACCTCAAATGGTTCGTATAATTTATATTTTGAAAAATATTCATTTGCTTTGACAGGACTTATGAAAGACCGCGTACTTCCAGTATCTATCATGAAACGGGCCTTGATTTCGGGAATTTCTATATGCGGGAGTTTTAGGAGTGAATCACAATTCAGCTGAATTACTTCGGGTGAAAATTGGAGGCTTGTACCTGAAAATTTTCAACATCGTGTGGTTTTTCATCATTTTTCTTTTCGGACGGTTCATTGTCAATTTGAGTTTCAGGCATTTCTAAATTACAAGCATAATTTTCTAAATAATAAGTGACATTTTGATTGGATTGTTCTGACGAGGTCTCTACGGGTTCAATATTGTAGAATAGATTATTATCGTCATCGAGTAAAATATTTAACATGTTTTGTCTCATCGGGCGAGCTGTGCGCATAGAGACATCACTTTCCTGTAACTGTGGTGGGTTACGTTGTGGTTGATTTTGTGGGGGTATGCCAAATTTAAATTGTTGATTTGGTCCATTGGAAATTGGCTTGGCCTGATTTGGAGTATTATTATTAAATTGGGGTTGATAACCTTGCTGAGGAACGATTCTAAATCTAAAATTTTGTTGACCATGTAAGTTGGGCCTAAAACCTTGCTGAGGAACTATTGGAATACCAAACTTAAAATTTGTTGGTGTGAACTGTGGTGTGCCGAATCGATTAGCATTATTAAAACCAGGCCTAGTATTATTTTGCGCTTGTTGCGGGATTCCAAATTTAAAAGGCTGGCTGTTGGGCGATAAAGAGTTTTGTTTAGGCGATCTAGGATCTACAGAATTATTAGGATTAGGTAATGAAGTTTGTTTCTGAGCTTTGTTTTTATTTTTGTACTGATACTGAAAGTTAACTTCCTCCATGACAATGCTAAGTGCACTTTCTAAAGTATTAGAGTTTCTCAAACGTACGATTCTAATTAGATCCTCCGGAAGATTGTATATAAACACATTAAGACACATATTATTATATATTATCATTTTAGCAGCTTTTAAACCTTCGTCCGTGAGCAAGTTTACCTTAGAGAAGAGGGTGCTACGCGTTTGTTGAATTCTGTTGCAAAATTGTAAGTAGGTTTCATCATTTTTAATTTTTAAATTCTCGAGCTCAATCGCTACGCACTCCTCTGATCTAGGGTCTCCAAAATGCTGTATGAGAGTATTTTTCAATTGTTCCCAAGAATTAATGTCGTCTCTTTCACTTAGTAGAGTTGCGGCTCTACCGCATAATCGGCTAGTAATACAATGAAATACGTATGTTGATTGTATCGCATTTACCGGTCCATTAAAATTTCTCAATATATATTCGCTCTTTTTGATAAATGAATTTAACATGTTTTGGTCCCCATCAAACTTAGGGATAAGGGAGAGCAATTCTCTTGGAATAACTTGTACTTGGTCTGCCATTATTAAAATTATTAATATAAAATTTAAAATACTTAGGTATAAAAATATAAAATTCCGAGAATAATGCTCAAACACTTCACACTTAAAATAATAACCTAATTAACAAATATTGATGAAGTCAAATAACTTTCGACGATTTTAGTTCGAAAATTACGATATATATCTACTTTCGTCGCCACAGGAAATAACAAGGACAAGACAGGAATCGTAAGAAGGTCTACTTACAGTTCGCTCGATCCCATGCCTTCCCGTAGAGCAGCAATCGTAGAAACAGGAACTCTCGGCACCCGACAGGAATTTGTTTGGTTCGAGTTTACCCAATACCACGCGCACAGAACCGATTTAGTGTCCTTCGAAGCACAGGCTAAATTTTGGGTATCCTACCGGCTGCGCCACTTAAGTTACCGGGGAGTCTCGGAGAGTTTTTAAAAGGCACAACTTTACTTGACGACCGTTTATTTCAGACTAACTTATTCTATCTTAATTAACAACTGGATAAACATTCACTTATTATCTAGCGTATAGAGTTACACTCTAACAATATTGAGAATGCTTGGTCAGCAGAGCCCACCCGTCGCGGCTGGAATCAGCGTACTGTTATCGTTCCCACCGGACTACTTGCTAGAGATAAGACAGGTAGAGCATTCATAACGCGGTTGACAGGAATTTGTTTGGTTCGAGTTTACCCAATACCACGCGCACAGAACCGATTTAGTGTCCTTCGAAGCACAGGCTAAATTTTGGGTATCCTACCGGCTGCGCCACTTAAGTTACCGGGGAGTCTCGGAGAGTTTTTAAAAGGCACAACTTTACTTGACGACCGTTTATTTCAGACTAACTTATTCTATCTTAATTAACAACTGGATGAACATTCACTTATTATCTAGCGTATAGAGTTACACTCTAACAATATTGAGAATGCTTGGTCAGCAGAGCCCACCCGTCGCGGCTGGAATCAGCGTACTGTTATCGTTCCCACCGGACTACTTGCTAGAGATAAGACAGGTAGAGCATTCATAACGACTTTGCTAGGTTCACTATTTGGTACCAGCAAGAAGTAGGTACCCATTCAATGATTGTAAATTGTCAAATTTTCTATATCGGCACTTTCATGAACTCTGACGTCACCTGCCTAGCCTTTTCTCAAATATGACGGAATTTTTAAATATTACAAAAAGTTTTGAAAACACGTCAATGATGTTCGAGTAAATTTTTATATCGTACGCAGCTGATTTTGGAAATGATACTAAAAGGTAACCTATATCAGCTTAAGTTTGCCAACGTGCAATAGTGCGTAGTATCCTAGGCTATCTTCTTAAACTATCCGACCATATACCAACCATAGGCTCCAACAAACAAAAAGTCGCTAAGCCGAAGTGGGACTGAGCTGGCCATGTCTTCCGTATGCCCGACGAGCTGTGGGCCACATAACCACGTTGTGAAGCCCTGACACAGTCAAAAGGTGACGGGGTAGACTACGCTGGAGATGATGGGACGAGCTAGACAGAACCAAGTAACAGTGGTTCACATTGGCCCTTAATCGAAAGATTTGGAGGTCACGGGGGAGGCGTTTGCCCAGCAGGGTGATGACACAGCCTAATTGTAACATCAGCTCATCTGCCCAACCTACAACTCAAATGAGCCGATTCAATGGATATTCATAACGAATTAAAATGTGGTACAATGACAGCATTCACACAATTTTTATCGCTCCAATAAACATACAATTCAGCTTCGATTATCAAAAGATGTATAGCAAGAACGTATATTTAGTGTACACAGGCGAATGAGTCGTTATTATGTTTTGTAGCGATAAATATCGCCCGTAGCGTTTGATGCGCGTAGCGATAATAACGTTTGTAGCGCTTAGCGTAGCTATCTGTCGCCATAGTTACATGAATCTAGCTTTAGCTCGTTTATGTAAGAAACAGAAATAACTCGATAAGAATGATTTTAAGTGTTGTGTTTAATTATCTACGTAGATGAACGTTTGAAATCGTAATTAATTTAACGCGCTTATATCTCGTAGTAGGTGGAGTTCTATGGTTTCCATCTACCCCCATAGGAAAAGGTGTGGGCTTATGTATTTAGGTATTTATTATGCGCATAATATAAAATAAAGTCGCTTTTTCGACTATATCAACGTGACTAGATAGGTACCTAGTTCTTCTTAACATAAAAAAACGTCTTGGATGCTGATTGTCACCACTATTTAAATAATGAATCTATTCTAGTTAATGTTTTATAAGACTATGTACTGTCCAACTCGAATATTACAAAGAAATCTCGATTTTCGACAAATAATTATATCCTTGGGAGGCCAACGACTCGTCAGCTTAAAAAAACAACATCAAACAATGTTGTACGCAATTATTTATTTGGTCGGAACCACAAAATAAAAACAAAAGAAGCCAACTAAGTACCACCAACCACTTTTAAAACTCACAACAAAGGCTTCGGACGAGGAAAAATTACGGTCTCTAACCGAATTACAGGCCAAAAAACATTAATTGAAAACTTTACGAAACTCTGCCAAACAGCCATCATAATAATACCTCTTTTGAAAAGTTTTTAAATCTACGTGAAAAGAGAAAATCTATCTACATTACAGAGTAATAAGTCCGAAGTTTAGCTATTTCTGTCACTTAGGTCCGTCAAAAAATTTCAAGTCGTAATCAGTGGCAACGTGATATCATATCTATCCTTTGTTTGGGTCCTGTGAACACTACATTCAGCTTTTAGAGGAGGGAGAGAGGGGGGCAGTCAATAGCTTCACGCCTGCGCACTTCATCTTCCTAATTTAATTGAAGGGGGAAATTCCACCTTATGTCCACGGTGTTAGGAACTATTAACTTGGAGCCGTATTAGTTGGGGGACAAAGGTGTCTGGATGCTAGATTCATAACAAAGAAACTGCAGGGAAAGGATGGTCTTAATATAGCGAAATATTATTTTGTATTAAATTATTTTTATACATATAGCCAACCAATAATTGCGGATCGATAGCTTCTGGAGAAATTAATGCATTGGATGGGTAACTATTAAGTTGTAATACTGATGACAATGTATATTTTTAGTATTATTCTCAAGTATGTGACATATATAATGTCTTTACTGGAAATAAACTTTCTATAAACCGAAACCGATATTGCAGTAAATAAATACATAGGCCTGCTTATTAATTAGGTTTTTTTTTGGATCTGATAACATTTTATTTCGGGATATACTGCGTACAGACATCTGACAATCAGGTTCCGATTGAAGCTAGGTCCAAGGTGGCTGCGGGTTGTTCACGCGTTGTTCAAGTTACCGCGGCCTCGACATATAGGGCTAAGAAGGAACATGGCTGGTTTTTAGTCAGTAGAAGTCTGATACTCCCTTTCGCTCTACCCAAGAGCGGGAGGGGTTATTTGATGATTTTCCAACTGCCAAAAAAAAAACTAGTTTCAAGGTTCATTCATCTTGAGGCTGTAAACATACAGTTAAATACAACCAATAAGGTAATGACAATAAGAGTTAAGACCGTTGTAAGTGTATAAAAAAGTAAGTGAATGAAAGTGTAAGTGAATAAAAGGGTTGACGTTATGAGTATTTACAATAAAGTAATAATGATGAAATACCTAGGTCACACACAAACGACCTATTTTTGCAAACTACATGGGTTATTCTGTCTTTAAACCGTGATAATTCAAAACATTACTCACCAAAGTCGTTCGGTCTATGCACTATTAGGGTAGCGCTATCAGTCACGTGAAATGAAATCATAAAAATATACGTAATTATCTGCCAGACTGAAGACTTTGAAAGTTACGACAAGTTTTTAAAAGAAACCGAAAGTCACTTGTCCTCCCAGTCCCTTCCTGGCGATTTTGTTTTCTAAACCATGCTGGGGAAACCATCTAATTACGAAGATATTAATATTGGGGGTATCAAACTAACGAACACAATCATTTACAGCATTGTCACCGCTGTAGCATTTGTGACAATAACACGTACCTACCAACCACGTTTGGAAAATTGTGCCCGGTCGACGTTCCTTTTTCACAAATTTGCTGTTACCTTAGATATAATACCTCCATGACCACCGTACTATTCACTGCATCTAACAATGTTTAAAGTGCACATTGAGTCTTACTATAAGACATGATTTTTCACGTTTTAGACTCAATGCCAGAAAAAAGAGTCAAAAAAAAAGTCCATTCCCAGCAATATTTTTGCGTAGGTTACAGTGTTATGTTAGGAATACAGAAAGCTTGGCTTCAATAAGAGTTTTTTCTCTCTTACTAATAGGTAGGTAAATATTACGAATGAATTATAAATTATTATTATCACAAATTGTTCCCTATACAATCTTCATCTTTCAACAGATTTTATCAAGAGAAGCAAGCAAAAGTATTCGAGCAAGCAAATCGGAAATTTGAAATTGATTTCCGCGCTGCCTCGTGTGAAAAGCGACTAATAATTTGATTTCTTTATACCGACATGGTACAAAATAATCAAGTTTTAACTATGTATGTACCAAGTCGACCTCGATACGATAAAATGCTTGCCATTCATCCTCTCCTACAATGAAATAAGAGTAGGTAATATAATAAACTAGATTCCAAGGAATTCTTCAAGGAAACGTATGAACACGAAAACAAGTAAGTAAATTTACTGCGAAAGAAGATTTAATGAAATGTCGATGAATCGTTGTACGCACGACGACCAATCAAGCCATATAAAAACCAGTTTAAGCAGATCTCTTATTTTATGGAAAATCTATACAAAGCGGGGCCATTCTATACTGGAATTGTGTAGCTTACTCTGTCGCTATATGTACTGAAGATATATAACATCGTAACGTTTTATTTTTACCCGACTTCAAAAAGGAGAAGATTCTCAATTCGCCGGGGATCTTTATACTCTATGTACCTAGGTACTAAAAGTATTAAATAAATAAGTCCACTATGAAAGCAAGCAAGTTCCTCGATTTGGAGATCTGGCAAAACTACAAGGTTAATATATATTAGCTTGGAAATCTCCGTAGGTATGATGTGTAACGATATCTTCAAAGGATAAAATAAATAAAAAATATTTTCTTGACTCCTGAGCGTGAGGTAGGTAATAGGTTCAATTGTCGGTCGGCCAAAATGTTATTGAGTTTTTACATCACGAATTTCTCTGGCTATAGTATTACATGGGACTTAAACTTACTTACGAAATGTGCTAACCCGTAAAAAATCGACCCGATTTCGATCATAAGTGATATATTGTGCCTGTAGGTGTAGACTTATGCTAGAAAATATTATTCGACCTCGTATTCGGTGTGTAAGGTAGGTTTTGAAACAAATAATGACAGAAGCCTTTTGATATTATTCGACGGCACGGTTCGTGCAGTGGCTGAGCGATTGGACTGCTGCGCTGCGTGTCGCGGGTTCGATTCCCACACGGAACAAATATTTGCATGGCCTACAGATTGTTGTTTCGGGTCTGGGTATTTGTGTATGTGAGTTTAAATGTTTGTGAACGCACCTACGATGCAGGAGAAAGTCCTAGTGTGGGGTAACGTTTTTTAAAGAAAAAAAAGAAAATGCAATGTTGGGAAGAAGCAAGGTTTTGCAAAAAAATTGTAATTTTACACATTTAGAGAGGGTGGACAATCAAGTGAAGAAGAAAAGGTATTGTCAGACTTCTACTGACTAAAAACTACCCATTATTTCTACTTACCTACATCTGCCATTACAGGATAACACAACTCGATAAATGATACACCTTATTAATGTAATCCTTAAAAAACTGTTACTTACAACTAATATCTGTAACTACAAAAAATAAAGCATTACTTGTCAATTTACCCAGAGAACTACAGAATAACTCCCTCGACTGAGAGGGAGTTATTCGCTGATAATATATAAAAAATTGTATTTATAGTTTTTTTTATCCGTGCACTTGTGGCATGTGCCAAACAAATACGTTTTCATTCTTTCTAATTAATATCTGTGTCAATAACAGAGCCTGGGAGAATAAAAAAAAAGAAATTAAGAAAAAAAAAATAAAAGAAGTTCGCTTACCTATTATTCTGTCTTTTTTGTTTTACTAATATTGACCCGCAAAGAAAGGGTTGTTAAACAGATGTGGTCATCGTGTACGGGTTTTTTTTAAATAAGCAGACGTCGACTTAGTCGACTGTACCTACGTCAGGTAACTATGTGAAGGCATCATCTTCCTGCCTATTTGGGGTCCGCCTTCATTTTCCTGCTTGGGGTCGGCGCAACATTTTTTCTTCTTCCATTCTACCCTGTTAGACGTAAAGGTGATATTTACTCCTTCCTCTTTCATATCTTTCCTCACGCAATCCATCCATCTTTTCTTTGGCCTTCCTCTCCCATAGATGGATCCATCAACTTTTTTATCCATCACTTTTTTAGTCACATGCGTTTCATCCCTCCTCATTACATGACCATAGGTACCTACCAAGATAGACGACTTCCTTGCAATTTTTCCTGTTGGTAACACGCGTCACTTTCAAACTTCCTCTAATAAATTTATTCCTTACTTGTCTGTTTCATTCTTGTCACTCCGTTTACCTTGAGGCTATACGTAGTAACATAAACACGTGTGTGCCGTAACCAGGCGCGTCTCAATTTACTCTCTCTTGTACAAAAACGCTTCACCCCCGAGGGATGGGGATAGCATTACCGAGTCAATCTTGTTGCTAATGCTAGCTCATTGTTTGTTTCTTTTTCTCTGGCGGAACTCTAATAAATAAGAACATGCGTAAGTTTATGTCCTGTATTGTATGTGTATCCTACTTTTATGGAACATAACTTTAACCTAAAAGTATTATTAATCCTAGTCTATTTACCAACAAAACTATCGCAGAAAGATAACAGCTAGACGTGTACAAAGGCTCCGGAAGACAACCAATCCCGAAGGTAAACGTGCTCGTCAACTCACGAGATGGTCCCGAGGGCTGTGATAGATGGACACCTTTCTACATACCAACCTAATAATGTCCCCTATTTTTAACTCTGTAATTTTATGATGTAGTACACTATACATTCGCTACTGCTGCTCCCGTGACCAAACACCGAAGGTCGAAGCCAGCTGACGTACACAAACCCATACTTGATCTGGCTGGCATACAAAAGTAATAATATGGCCCTAGCACCCGGCGTATTTTCTAAGTTGCAGGAACGCGCGTAGTCGGCGCCGTAGATACCAATTTTTGCGTTTTTATAGATACAAACGAGCGTGTAAAGCGCCTTCGAAACTCGTTTGAAGCGCGTACAACGGGTTGCAAGTAGTTAGCAGTTGCAAGCGCGTATACGCGCGTTTCACGATTGCCCCGTGTGCTTAGATTACCTATAAGCATCGATCACTGTTACAAGGTCGCGTTCAAATCTCGTTTGAAGAGCGTAAACGCGCTTAATCTGCGCGTCGTCTGTGCGTGTAAAATACGTCGTCTACTAGGGGACTATTACATGAGATTTTCCTTCACTGATTTGAGAGCAGCGGTGATGAAATAAATCACACAAAGTCATGCGCCTGCCTGGGTTCGAACCCACGACTCACTGTTCGTAAGTCGGGGCCGCCACCACTGGGCCGCCGCTGCTCATTACGGGTAGGTATAAAAAGCATTTGTGATAGAGCCCATGATCGTCACCTTTCACACCTGCTCATGTTTTTATTGTTGCTGAACATTGTTTGTTGCGTTTCGGTACGAAATTAAACAAGGCAGTAGTAGTAAGTAGTAAATGGATTGTGGATGTAAGATAGGCATTCGCTCCATGTAAAATACTGGCATACAGATGCATACGGTTAGCCTGGAAGCCGCCCGGCCCAAATATAGGTGAGAAAAGGCTAGGCAGATGAACTCTCCATTAACTTATCTATCAGTTTGAAGTTCTATTGGCACATAAGATAGTTATAGCAAGTTACACTTTATCTTTAACGTATTAGCGAATCGTCGCCGTCTGTCGACACTAATGTCGTTATGAGCTGCCAACTATTAATCCTATTTAACATGCTAAGCCGCTCGTCCCGTGCTGAATCGAATGTAATCGGATCACTTGGGGGGAAATCGGTTCCCATTCCGTTCAAAGTTACACAGTTAGGTTTGTTAGCTTTGTATCAGCAAAACGATTCAAAGTTATTCAAAATATACATATTGAGGAGACATTGTTATTGCTTAATTTGCAAGATGATTGTTCCATCTTATTATTTTTCAGACAAAGGTAAGTGTGACGTAGGCCTTTAAATTAAGTACTCAGTTATTTTATTGAATACTAACTGCCACACTCAGAGAGCATTAATGATTACTTAGGCCATCAATAAGTAAAGGTTTTGACAGTTGTGTCATACAAAAGTATGTCAAATCTTTATTAAGTACTACATTACAAAAATTTGTTAATTGATAAGTATGTTATGTACTTTTTTATTTTTACATTGTTTATAATTATATAATTTTTTATTATTGATTTGTGTCTGTAGTAACTCTAAAATGAACTTACACCTTACTATTGTATCGAGTCTGGTTCTTCTAACCAACATAACATTGCAGACAGAATGTGTTGCTGGGGAGTTTGTTCCGTCACTTCTTCTTTCCAGCTAAACACTAGGAAGTGCCGAAGGGTGGGCGTTTTGGGGGACTGTCTCTTGTAAATAAGTAGAGTAAAGTAAATTTTGACGTTCGAAAAGTGCTGATTATCAGCCTAATTTGAATAAATGACATAAAAAGCTCTCTGAGTGCGGCAGTAAATGAATGAGTATTAATCGCAAATAATAATAAATCACCTAATCTGTGTAAAAAAAAACCAAGGATAACGCTTAGAAATACTTATTATTATCTTCGCTCTTATTTTATTTATAAAGTTGTTTAGTTATTGCGAAAACTAGAATTCCCAGGGCTCGGTACGTATAAGATGCAGCAGCGGTGCATCGATCGAGCACGACCTACTTGCAGGTCAAACGGGCGAAGGGGTGCACCTACCTCCCCGCCTGACCTGCCCACCGCACCCCCACTTCATTTGTTTAATCTGGATGCACTGGCAATCATGCGGGGGAAATACATGCTATTTTTCAACGGTGCGTTAGTTTCAGGGTCATTAGTAGGAAGTGGATGAAATCTGAGTGGTGAGATGTTTTATTCATTTATAATTTTATTCTCTCTTCATAAGCTGACTTAAAGTTAATTTGTACAAAAAAAATGCTCTGCTGTACCTATTCCATCTTTGTGAGAGACTGGTGTCGAATGTGTTTGGATGAATGGGTTTTTGGAAAACCCCTGCTACCTAAGTCATTGTTTATCGACTTATTTATCGCAATGGCGGTTGAGGTAGGTACCTACAAATTAAATTAGGTTTAAGTATCAGATAGAGCCTCCGTACACCTTGTAGGTAACAATAGGACTTATGGATAGGTGTCTTCCTACTATAGAGTTTTAATTTCAACGAATAATGTGCATTCGTTCAATTAGTTATGTACAGACTGCAGCACATCAAGCTATTACAATATGCCAAAGTTCTTTAGCAGATTTTGACCTTTGACGCTACAGCATTTAATTCAAGTTTGATAATTTCGGGTGGCTTGATGTACTGTAGCACTTGTGGCGTCTGTATGTAAGACCTACTTCATTTGTCATTTACTCTCGTTGTTTTTTTCGCGAAAAAACAGTAGTGTAAACCTTTTTCACTTGGAATCTGTGAATTGGCCGTCTAACCAACTTAGCAGGTATATGCTGGCAATCGATACACGTACCTAAAAACACAACTCGAAGCCTCACTGTTTGTCCTTTAGAAAATAAGTAATGTCTGTCGGCTCTGGGCTTTTGGAATAGAAGCAGTCAAGTATAAACTTAACTCTTCAAATATCAAAAATCTGTACTTAACGGAATTTTACTCACTCAGTTACTTTCAAATTTTTGACTGGTTTCCGGAATCAGCGTCTAGTTTCGTGTTATTGACTATTTTGAGTGAATGACGAGAGTAAATGTGTGATGAATCTTGAATTTTGGACCGATTTGTATCTACATGAATTTGTCAGAAAGATATTTTAAGAACTGGCAGAATGTCACGGTGTCAAGCATAGAGGTAGGATCAAAGAGTCGAGAGTAGGGACATATTCCAGACGGAATAGGACTATGTAAGAAGTTACTCGTCATCCCATCACCACCTCCTTTCATGTCTTATCATCCTTCACACAGACCATATAGTCCATTTTTATTAAATGTTTACCATCAGTGCTTTCCTGCCTATATCATTCAAGCCTCGCTGAGCATTCAACCTACCTACCCACTTTCTTACTATAAGCTTCAAGCGCCAGTTTTACCTTCCAAGCTGTATTCAACCGGCATTTATTACCTACTATAATGGGCGAGGTAAATGTCCTAGAACTAGTCCTTCGCCTTTAAATATAGGTCATGGCTTTATTTTATCAGCGAGCTTGATACAGGATAGGTTCACTTTATAATGGATGTAAAAAGATCCTTAGCGAAGCTGAAAGAGACGTGTTTTCCCTGTTTTCAACAATAGGTGTCAACTGTAAATATAAGTTCGTTTTAAATAAAAAATATCTTCATTATTGTTATAAATCATAATAGAGCAGTGCCGAAGCCTTCCAAAAAGGTTAAAAAGTAAAGAAAACTAAAGTAGAATAAAACCCAATAGAAAAGGTAGAGAATACAACAAAAAATATGGAAAAATAAATTACGGTCGATCCGAGGTCGGGATGTGGGAGTGGGGGGGGGGGGGGGTTGAATGGTGAAAAACGGTTTATTTCGAATTCCAGCAAAACTACAAGTCCTATGTTAAATTTAAAAAAAAGTTAAATGACAAAGTTGTAGGTAATACAAAGAGCTACAACTTTGCATTTACACTTTTTTCACATAACTTCAAAATGTATGTGAAAAATTAAAATAACCAAGTTTATGGTTTTTAATTATTTTTTTTCACTTTTGTGTTTAACTATGCATGATTTTCAAGCATCTTTTTTATTTTATATTCGTAATATTTGAGCTAGATGCACACCATATTTGTACGCCTCCTGGCATGACATAGCGCTCTGTTCACCAAACTCAAGATCTGTGTTTCTTTATCTGTGATAACAAATAAAAGTGATTTGATTTGATTACATTGTCTCCTGTTGTTAGTCAAATCTTCATCTCCTCTACGCTCGCTTTTGGTGGAGTCAGGGACTAATAAGGTTTATGGCTGCCCTTTACTTCGGGCTTAAACTCGGGAAAAAGATGGAAATAAAACAAAAAGATCCACGTACTCTTTATATTTTGCAAACCAGCACAAGCAGTATTGTTTCAGGAATACATTCACAATTTTTAGTTTATTTACTGAAAGCTTGGCTTTCATTTCGTGTCTTAAGTTAAAACAGCGTGTAGACTTTCTCATTACCATGAAATACTTTAACTTGAGACACATATGTAGGTGTACATTACATTAGTGAATTCTGTTTTTTCTACCTTTCGATTCTTAGAGTTTAAAATTAAAAGCAAGTTAGCAGGAATCAAGATTTTCTATAATAATGTGTTGAATTGGCAGATAAGCCCTATCGAGACAATGAATCGGTATGTTTTTTAACGATTTAATTATTCTTCGATACTTATATAAGTTCCTGCTAACTTTTAACGGCTGATACTTTGCATGATAATAAATTAAGTCTTAAATCAGCGATACACAACATTGTATAAAATTGTTATATAGCATAAATATACCTAAATCTATTTTTATCTAGATATAAAACAAGCGAAAATAAACTAAAATTATATTTACAAAAATAACGTAATTAATTACATTAAAACAAAGTAAATCCTTTAACGATGAGTAACGCTGTTTTAAAACCAAATCGATTACATAATAATTAATAGTTTTTTTTTTTGTGGATTGTACAATCGACCTCACAATTACTGTACAAAAGCCCGCACATCAAGCCAACCGAAAGCGTCAAATTTTCCCAATCAACCTTCAACCTAATGGTCTAAGCGATAAAGTTCATGATCTACATAATTAAAGGACAACTTGTAGTAACGTAATGTGCTGGCGTCTGTGGCTACCAATACCACAGATCAAACTTTGAACTGTCACATGAACTGGATAGATCTAAGGATAGACTATATTTTTTATAAAAGGTTATAAAGTAATAAAAGTATTACAGTTGAAATAGATAAAAGCAGAAAAGCAGTTTTTTTACGTTTTATTTTACAAGTTTATGTATATTAATTCCGACAAAAACTATGTTTTTTTTTATTATTGGTACAAAACTTATTTCAATTCATCTATTTTCATATCGATTACATTTTTCAATGGATCAACTATGTAATTATTATGGAAGTATAGTTTAGAATTATTAGTACTTATGAATTTTATAACTTTAAAATATTTAATTAGTAAGCTTCTTTATTGGCAACAAAATACAATTACTTGAACTAGACTAAGTGTCCATAGAATCAAAACATGAAATTCCTGTCGGTTTCAACATACCAATATTTTTTTTATTAAATTGTCCCATCTGCACTTTATTTCTCTATCACTTTGCACGTCACTTTTTATTGTCTATGGTTACATTGTTGCCATATTTGTTTACGGTTATTTCAAAGTTATTTTACCTCCGAATCAAATCTTATAACAAAAGGTTTTAAAGGGGATTGTTCTGTGAACTCAGAGTTAAAATAACCATGAAAGGCTAACATGGACACTTTTTTCTAGCACAGACGATTGGTTTGTAAGATATTTAGATCATATTTGCATGCCTCCTATTATTAGACTTTTATTTTTTAAGATCTAAGATCCTATAAATGCGTATTCTGAGACTTATTATATAGTCGTATATTTTATTGCCAATAAATCAGCCTGTACTTTCCACTGTACACAATATTGTATTTGCACTAAAACAGTTTTTTACACTGGACAGCCTAACCTTTTTTACTGTCACTGCTGTTTTCACATGTCATGGGATAGATACATGAGCTGATGTTGAAGCGAATTAATTATATATCTTTAATACTTGTTTCTTAAATGTATATCATCATTTGCTTAGCCTTTTCTCAACTTAGGCTAACTCTTTGTAGTCGTTAAAAAGCCTGAACTACTCGCTGATCAATAAATCAGATCAAATGTGATTTACCTCATTGAGCGAAGAATGTAACTTAAAATTGATATTTTTATATCTGTTATTTGTGTTTTAAGGGACAGCAGAGACGCAACACAAACCGAACGCTCAAACAAAACACGCACAAGTAAATAACAGAATATATTATATCGTATAAATAAATAAACAAAACAACGTAGCATGCATCTTCAAGAACATGCTTTCTGAACACGAAGTTGTTGTGTGATGCGTCCCAACCATAATGCAATTTATTTTCAATATCTCTTTGTTTAATTTTACACTAGTAATAGACTTCCCGATGATATAAACAACGAAAATTTGCGAATTATCACTGTTTACATGATCATATTACACCTTCATGACGTTACTTAAGCAGTTAAACATTGCATCGCATGTGCAGTGCCAACCTCAAACAAAAAAAAATATCCTTGAACAAGTATTGCCAACCTACTGAAAAACAAATTTAATTCTACAGCATATATTATTTCACTTCAACAGCTCATTTACAAGCGCCCTCAGTATCATATTCTTCATGTGGTGCACTGGCTGGGGGCCTGGGGCGGGGCAGGTGGGCGTGGCTAGGCTGGCTTGCCGGGCTGCCGGCGTATGATTACCAGCTAGTAGCGGTGACGGTTCGGGTATATGTTGGGGTTCTGCACATTGCTGGATTGCTGTACCGGATAACCTTGTGTGATGCTGCCCGGTTTCGCCGTCTGAACAAAACAAATCGATGAACAGTCCATCCGAACACACCTTTTGACCACCATTCAGTTAAATCCAATCGTTTTTATATCGCTTTGAAAATAGAACAACGAAATAAAGCTATGAGAAGATGCTTTGAAGGTATGAAATTATGAGAAAAGCATGCAAACAAAAGCCATTTTGTTGTAATTTTGACAAATGACGTCGTTTATAGTCGCCATGGGCAGTCAAAAGGCTGAAATAGAAAACACACACACATTTATGTTTGAATTTAATTTCTGGAGCATGAATACTTTTTCTTTGTAAAAAATACTCAAGAAATTAAATTGTGCTCTTGTTTTGATTAACAAAATAACTTTACGCTCTTAATCTTTTTCGAGGAGAACAGAAGTATGTCATTCATTATTTTAGCCCACACTTGGGTTTAAAAATCAGAATTGCGAGAGTCTACACACTGCACAGTTCTTCTATCCTTATTAGCCTGTCGATGACAATTCAAATTGAGTCGGCCCAAAATTTGGCGACGACTTGGCACTTTCAGTGGCCACCATCAGCTCTATTGATGTGCAAGTAACAGGACAGTTCTACTAATGAAGGTATTTACATACAAAAGTCTGATGAATAAACCTAACATTTTATTCGTTTGTTTGATATCTAAATCTGCTCACCTCGTAAAGGACAACGAGCGCAAAGATAAATAAAAAAAGTCTTACAAAGTTTGCGAGTTGGAAAGCTGCTACAGTCTATTTGGCTCTGATATGTCCAGTAGCATTAAAATTATATTGAACTTGTAACAAAATGTTAAGGTATGCACACACATTACACGGCGGCCGCAACGGGACACAAGACACAACACCGAAGTACAAAAATTATCGAGCGTAGGTAATTAAGCATAGAATAGACTTTTCTCTTTGTAGCATTTTTTACTTGGACATTTATTTCAATAGTAATAGTATGTCGTGCTTATGAGAATCCCTTTATCGACTAATATAACTTTTTACTGGTCAAGATTCTCATTGACACGAAATATTGGTAAACCCAATGGTCTCATTCCCACTGCGGCACAGCATAATTTATATATAAGTTTTTAAACTGACATGATCACTAACAATATCATTATCACTGAAAACGGGATATAAATGTTTGTTTTGAGTACTCGATATTTCGGTACTGTTGCAAGGACTGCGATCACGGATAAACTGAAGTTATTGCGAGTGGGTTTTTAATAGAAGACAAATCTGTTTACCCACTTTCATGTTTGTTTTTTTTTTGCGTTCGCTGCGACTACCGTTGTCACTCACAACTCGATTCAGTTCCCGACACAAGAAGTTTCGTGTGAGACCGATTTATCTGCTTATAAACACCCACCCGTAATAACTTCAGTGTATTCGTGATCATGGTGCTTGTAAAAGCACTGAAATATCGGGAGCTCAAAACTAACAGTAACCATGGAAATAGGTATCCTGTTTTCTGTGTTAATGATACAGCATAATTTATTTTTAAGATATATATTTTTTAATTAACGAGTGTAATTCATGGCGTGTAGGCATTCCGTTGGCGACCAAGAAATAGGTCGAAAACACCTAATGACAAGATCACTCAATTCCCAATTCAATAAATTGTTCGTATAATCGTATTTGGTTACCCGCATAAGGGTTAACGACAAAGTGCAATAGGGTAGTTATCAAAAAAAAAAACTAATTGGTCCGTCAGATAGATTTCCAAAAAATATTCGACACATTTTTTTTTTCACGTAAGCAAACTATGTAGACGATACATACAGTGCTTTGAAAACTCGTGTGACGTCATATTCTAAGACATTAGTATGGCATTTTTTACCGGTCAGTGACGTCACAAACCCCCACTCAAATCTTTGACGCGTTTTATCTTCGTAAATTTTAATTGATTTGGTGAAACAAAAAATAAGTTTCCAATATTTTTCATTAATCCAACAGACGGACTAATTAGAATCACATTTTTATTAGTCAGTAAACATCGAGCAATTCTTTTTATTTGAGTTTTTAATCAATTTGATATGGATTTCTTACGGTTAAATGCACAGCTGCCAAGAAGGGCGTAATACACGAAACCCTACTCTTTAAACTTGAACATTACGGTTTAGGGAAACTTACGCACAGTTTAGTGAAATCGTATTTAAATGATAGAGCATCAGCTAGTACAAATAAATGGTGTGAATTCAAAGGGTTTAAAAAGAAAGAGAGGTACGGGTGTACCACAAGGTTCGATATTAGGTCCTTTCCTCATTTTACCCGACTACGGCGAAGCCTAAAAGGAGGGTTATGTGTTTGGCGTGTACGTGTAGAACTATTTAAAGAAATTAACATCATGACAGTACCTTGTCCATAGATCTAATCTAGGTACATCTATTTCTGTGGTTGGATGTTAGCAAAAAAGCAGTTGCTCATGACTTAATTAATTTATAATTCACTTTTTACAACATTTAGCAGAAAAGTAGTTTCACATAGGGATAGTTTTAGTACGCAAGCTCACACAACATTAAACAATGACTGGATTTGTTAACTTGAACGATAGAGGAATTGACTATAAAATAATAGAGCGGAAGCTTTATAGCAAAGCTATCAAATTCTAAAATATTTTAATATATTCCAGTCCTGGGAATCGACCCAGGATAACATAAGGTTCATTTTAGTCTAGTCATATCAGAATAAACCCTATTATTCGGTTATTTCAAAATATATGGAGAAGGGATTAATATCATAGACTTTACACAAGAAGCACATATATATAGGTCTTTTTAATTTCCACGAAAAATGGCTGGTTTATTTGCAAAACTACTATTTTTCATATTATGCTTACAAAAAAAAGCTGCAATCAATATTAACAAACTGAACACCGTTTCATATTACAGTCTATACTAGCCGTAATATATGTATAATATGTACATTATATAAGTATGTAGCCATTATAGCACCATAGAATAAATCAAACACTTAAATAGGCAATTATATAAATACTTATATTTATGTTATAAAATATAAATATAAGTGGAAGGGACGTACAAACGGTTACCACGTATTCAGTACATCATTCTGAGCGATCACAGAGAACATTTTGTTTCCTCCAAAAATGTTATACTGGCCAAAATTTATGGAGCAGTTGAAATTCACGAATTACCTCGTTCTGAATAATGTAGGTACTGACGAGATCCGTTTGAGCGTTCATGAAAACGAGTTCCCATAAAATATACAGAGAAATAATAAAGATACGAGTTGGGAAGGGCTTCGAATTATTTGGCTTGACTAACTTTCGCCATATTAATTTCTTTTTAAAATTATACCATAAACCTTGCCAATCAGCCACTCATAAATCTTGTATTAGTCAATAGCTGAAATTCATACAAACAAGTTTTGAATGAAACAAAGTATTGTAAAGAGTCACATTTCTGAAATATAACCTTATTAACCAACTTCAAAAAGGAGGAGGTTCTCAAGTCGTCGGATCTTTTTTTTTAAAGTTCTGCTGATGACCAAGATTGTTGGCCATATCTCGAAAACGTGACGCTTGAGAAGATATTGTCTCATACGCAACTTGTTTGTATTGATTTCAGCTATTTATTAATACACGCTTTATATGTTGCCGCTAGTTTGAAACTAAAATAATATGGCGGACATTAGGCCGGCCACGTTTTATACAAAAATCTTCCAACCCCTTTACAGTACCTCGTAATTATACACAATAAATCAACCAAAAATAAATATAAGACAAGCAACGATGTCCTTCACCAAAAACTAAAAAAAAAAAACCTCAGAAATCCAAAGTAAGTCCTATCTAAGGGTTCCGTTTTTTGCCATTCGGCTACGGAACCCTAAAAAGAACGTTATGTACCTGCATGTTGTTGTGCTGCGAGGGTGGGTGTATGTTGAGATGGCGGGAGACAGGCGGCTGCGCGTAGGCAACGCCGCTACTCACTGACGGGTGGTGCGCCTCGCTGAGGCCGATCAGGACTTGTGGCTGATGATAATGCGGGGAAAAATGTGTTAAATATGACAATTATATGTTTAATTTTTTGTTGTAGATCAGCCAGAACTTGTTGGCCAGAATTTGCACAAACCAGAGAAGTTGAGAAGGAGCAAAGAGAGGCCTTTGCCCAGCAGTGAGACACGATAAAATGGCAAGACCTTTTAGGAGCATTGCAATTTACTAAGCGTTTACTATTGGCCAAGTAGTTGGTGTTAAATCTGTCTATAGTCGGCCTAGAAAAGTAAAACTACCCAATAGAGTGGTAGGTCCTCACCGGTCATCATGCACAGTTTTATAGATGACTGCCTGGATGAAACACTTGCAAAAAAATTACAAAAAATCACAGTGATTGATTTTTTGATACGTCTACATTCCGCTCCGTTAGACATATTGTCACCTACAGTTAGTTTTAAATTTGATATAAACGCCCATTTTCCAATACAGAATGACAATATAAACATCTTTAATATTGATGACGGTGACATAATTATTATGACATCTATAGCACTGATTAAAAAGCAAAATGCAACTATGGGTTTGACAAGGATGGCTGATGTAGGAGGCAACGTACATATACGGAGGCAGTATCGTATTCGAAGATACCTCAATTGCAGCCATAAAATTCTAGGATTGATTTGGTTTGGGATGTCTACCCGTTGTCATGGCAACGACAGTCGACTCCAAGTTCAAAATGACTTGAATCGGATCTATAAAAATATAGGTGTTCTAGTTTCTTCTACAATCCACGAACCTGAGCTTCCTTCTTCTGCTCCTGATGCTGTTGTCCATCTCTATTCTTCAGCATATCGAGGTACATCTGCTGCGGTTGCGGCGCGGGCGCATACATCAAATTCGCGTGATGAGGAGTGTGCGGAGTATGCGGCGTATGCGCGTGATGCGCGTACAGCAGGGGAGGGGGGCGCTCCCCTACCACACCCACTACGCCGGACGTCGGCATCGTGTAGTACGCGGTCGACTGGACGGAGGAACCGCCCACGTTAGACCCGTATTGAGCTGGCTCTGCGGATTTTTGTTTAGTTTTTAACTAACAACAAATACGCGTATAGAAGTAAAGTAATACGTGAAGATGTCAAACATCTTCAATTTGCGTTTATCGGCAAACGAGTTAAGCTATTTATGGTGCAATCGGGCTTAAAAACTGAGTGAGGCTTTGTTGCGTTTGTTGAAAGATGGTGATAAGTTCGGCTATACGTAGCCTACATACTGTTGAGCTTATCACCATATTTTTTCACCACAACCTACGTGGCGTAGGGACACGGCCGCACGGTTAACAATTTTGAGTAAGAACCGGTTTTCGACACGGACGTGCGGTTAACAGTAAATTCATAAACGTCAGTAATACGTTTGTCGCTCAGCAATCGGTGAAAGACAATACATACATAAATAAACTCACACCTTTTTCCCACGGCGGAAAAGGGCGACAAATCAGTTTGGAAGTTAAATTAATCAAAATAATTAGTAATCATTACAACTACAAAATTGTCAAACACACCACACGTTGTCAAAAACATGCAAATGTTAGAAAAGAAACAAAACAGGTTGATGGTGTAAAATATGGTGTTGTTATGGTTCATGTAAGTATTATAAATGATGAGAATTATATTGGAAGTTAGATACATGATTGAAATGAGCAAGGTGTAGTCATTATTGAGAGTAGGAAAAGAGCAAATAATTATACGTGGTTAAGTGAAAGATAGATGATATGGCTAGAAAAGGGGTAAAATACTAAGAAGCCCAAAAGTAGAGCTATTGGGAACTATCTCATGCAATTAGCACCTTTCTTTGAGAAAAACAATAATTTATTCTGTCGTTATTTTAACTTTGAAAATGTAGTCGCGCTATACTTTGAATTATTGATTCTATCGAAGTGGTCATGCTGATCTAATCCCGACTTATTTGGGATAAGAACAGGAGATTGAAGAAACCAGATGGGACAGTAGTGAAGCATGAAGGTGAGAAGCGACAGACAAAATACAGTGACTCCTAGTCAATTAACTCACTGTTCCAAAGCACTGCACGGGCCATCTGACGGTTCATACGGCCATCTTGATCTACTTCTGCAAAAGATTTGTATAATACATATATATGTTACAATAAACATAATTAAGTTGGGTAGTCGACATGCACTTGGTCAGTTTTTTTATTCATATAAAAAATCCGGCCAAGTGCATGTCGACCACCCGGTTTCATAGTTACCCATCCAAAATATGTGAATTTACTAATCTGATTAACCACCCTGCCTACCTGTCTCCGCGCTGCCATTCATTATGTACATAGAGGAAAGTATTTCATATAAGTACATTTATAAGTTGGTCGAATATTACTCGTATATTCGTAAACCCTACTTAGCTGTGATAGTTTTCCTTCACACGCCCAAACACAACTCATACAGGTGGTTTAGAATGTCCGACTTGAGTCTAACAAAAACATGCACTTTAAAGCTTAATATTTCACAAACGAATCCCTAAATCGAAAAAATGTTTGAGCAAACTAGCAATATTTTTTAAAGACCTATCCAACGACATCCCACACAATGGACTTTGCGAGAAAAAAAAACATCCCCACTTTAATGTGTTAAGAAGACACCCTAAAAAAATATATTCTATATTTTACTATAGATATGAATATACAAATGATTTACGCCGACAATCATTTGTATATTCATGCCAAATTACAGCTTTCTAGTACTAAGAGTTTTTGAGATTTAGTGCCGACGGACGGACACAGAGATCATGGCGAAACTATAAAGGTTTCATATTGAGTTCGGAAACCTAAAAAAATACAAGTATTTATAGAAAATAAATGTTTAAATACAAAATTATATTATATTTTGATGATTTTTATTGACTTAGCATCAAAATGACCAAAGAGAAAGAGACCTCTTTTGTCGGCTGTTTTAAATTATTTATCTGATAAAACTTGTGTCTATAATTCGCTAGGCATTTATTATAAACATGTCGCAAATAAAAAAAATGGGTCATAACTCACTATGATCCGAGTAAACTTGCTGGTGCTTCATCGGTGGTTGATGCAACCGATGCGCGTAGAGTGCATAAGTCGGTGAGGGACTTCTAGGTCTTTTGACCCCTGACTGTATGGGACCACGCACTATGGTCTGCTGTTGTGGGAACAACATGTGGTTTGAGTGCTTATGCTTAAACAAAGGAGAATACACACGGTAATACAAACAGGTGCAACTAGTGGAAATGGTTGGTGATGGTAGATGAGCGAGCAAAGATGTTAGCGGTGGGAGAGAGAGTAAAAAGATGAAGAAAAACATTTGCAGTTAAAAAGCCCAGATACAGTAAAAAAGTTTAATTATAATACAATTTTAAGTAAAATTAATATGTTTATTATTAACAAAGTAGCACCAACATCAGTTTTGATTCATTCCTCCTCTATTCACTGGACTAAAATAATATTGAATATTTGTTTTCATATCCAATCATTTGTTAGTTGCTTAGGAGAATGCACCAAAATGAGGACTAGTCAAATAAGACTACTGGAATGATTAAATGCAACTATCAAAGGTTACTAAGATGAGATTGTAAAATGTAAAAGTGCAGTCAATTCAATCACACAGTGTTGTATGAAAATGTACGTCATTAAAGAAGCTAAACAAGCACTCCAAATGAAGATAAAAAAAAAACATTCTCGTAAATTACTTATACCTTGGTCATCATATGGGACGATAGAGGTGGAGGTCGTCCTTGATTCTGTTGTTGTTCTTGCCCAGTGGATGTGGGCATGGGGAACATTGGGATCTGAATGTTGCCCATTGGCTGCATCTTCATAGATTGCATCTCGCTGGAAAAGTCACTGTGTTTTTTTTTTGTATGTCATTAGTTGGTCTACAGAGTGGTAGTGGTTAGTAAGTTTTTGGGTTAGTAGATTGTTAGTATTTTTCCTTGAAACCTGTTGGTAGGTACAGGTTTCATTATAGATAATTTGACAATGATTCCAGAATTTCTGGAGCTGTTCTTGTCCTTTGTTTTGGTATGTTAATATTCTGTCACTGTTGTGTTTTTTTCTCAATGTTTTTTTTGGCATTAAGGTGTAAGTATGATTCTATTACTATTCACATCGATGATTAGATAATTATTGTTGGAATGCTTTTTATCAATAGGACATTTTTTCTTTAGATGTTCTTTTAAAACAATTTCTCGACTTCCACTAAATTTTAATAGCCACTTCTCACTCACTACAAAACACCATCCTACATAAGGGCAGACACTTCTTATTGTGTGGGCAGCAAGATCTAACAACTCCACACACCTTAGTGTTGAGTTTTTAAACTGCCTCTAAGTGCCTTCGGAAGCACAGCATCATCTTTTTATTAGAATCAGGTGGGTCAAGCCTGCAATGTCTTAGCCAAACTGGAAACAACTTTACAAAGTATGCTTCTCTTCTAAAATTGTTAGAACAATCATACAGGTTTCTCATACTCACTTAGTTTCCTTTTGTTGCTGTCTCTTTCTGACTTCATCTTCATTCAGTACTTTTTTGAGTTGCATGAACAGTTGTTGTTTCTCCTTCTCTAGTTGTTTTAGTTTCTGTTCTAACTGTTCTATTTGTTCTTTGGTTTCCTCTGCAATTTCAATTTCATGATGCAATGTTAAGAAATTAATCAAATCTTAATTGTTTTTTATTCAGGTAAGTAGAATAACACTTTCGGTGCCAAACATGTAGCATATACGTTGAACAATAATTTGTTTGTGTGCCCCCACCCACCTTCTCCGGCCATCAAGTTAGGCACTATAATTATTTAAAAGCGGTATAATTGCTTAGCACGGCATCACAGTATAATATTTAATAAAATATAAAATAAAGTATGATTTAAAAGAAATATTACCCAGTGTCATGACATCCTGTCTCTCCCTTGCTTCACGTTCTTTGCGGAGTCTCTCTTCTTCAACTTCGGCTTCATATTCTGAATAAAATATTTTTCTTTCATTGTTAGTTTCTATTCTCAGTTACAGATTAGGATCATAGGTATAGGGAGTGGTCACAGAAGGCGTAAGGCCTTACATGAAAACACTTTTATTTTAGTAAAAATTATTTATTAAATTACATGAAAGTGTGAAATGTTTTTACAAGATTACCTTCTTTCTTTCTTTGTCTTTCACGTATAATATAGCGCTTTAGGGCGCTCCACATCTTCTGATCTGCTTCATTTTGCTCTTCTACTGAAGTTGCAGTTACAGCAGGCATCTTGTTACGATTTCAACACTAAATCTCCATGAAATAAGACTGTATGCAGCCACTTTTTTGTTTTGTTTAAGGCCTCAAAGAAGCCATTCTTAGAAAAAGTGTAGCAAATGATGCATATTTTGGGTTTAAAAGGTTTCAGTTTAAAACTCAGATTTCATGAAGAATTCAAGAATTATTTGCGTTGTGTACGTATTTGACAGAAACGACAATAAAAAATTTCGTTTTGTCTGTGGTCGAAAAATGAAGAATAGAGTGCGTTCAATTATTTAATTTGCGGATGCGACGTGCAGTGCGGTACCAGTTTACCAGGCCGACCACCCGTCGCCGTCGGCCATTCTGTTAAGGTGGAAGCTCACATCTGGCCCGCGAAATTCTAATTTTCTTACGTTTTTGGCAATTTGCAGGCCAGTGCTTGGTTGTATGTTTATGAAAATTTGATTTGCGACTGTAAGACGTATGAAGTTACCGAATTATAACCATCAAAATTATCAATACAACCCTCCAAGTTCATTTTCATGTCAAGATTGATTTTTGCATGTAAAAGTCATTCTTTAGTAATTTAGTCGTCGTTCTTTAGTAGTTAGTAATTTTGATGGTTATAATTCGGTAACTTCATACGTCTTACAGTCGCAAATCAAATTTTTATAAACATACAACCAAGCACTGGCCTGCAAATTTCCAAAAACGTAAGAAAATTAGAATTTCGTGGGCCAGATGTGAGCTTCCACCTTAATATCTTGTCTTAAAATGTTGCCGAGCAACTTATTTTGAGGCGCCTCTATTGAAAACTTCATCCTCCCTTATTATTATAATACTCTTTGACTCTAACGTTTTTGTTTTGTTTGGTTATACAATAAATTGGAATTACTGAACGATTTCTTTTATGTCATTTTATCATGTCAGTGTCACCCATTCATGCCTTCCTCCTGTCAACCCGCCTCATTCATTTGAAGCCCCCCGCAGCCCCCCACTATTTCTGGTGATCCGCTAACACTGTCAATAACGTGCATTAATAATTTAATGTATGCGTCTATGCGATTTTTTTAAATAACTAGGCAAAACTTCTTCTTTCTAACATACAAGTTATCTTGTGACTCTAAGTGATCCACAGAAATCAAGTAAAATGGACGGACCATCGGGGCCTAAGAAGAAACTCAAAACGGTAAGTGTAATTTAATATTTTATTTACTACTGTAATACTGCGCTGTCCTACATACAATTAGATTCCTGTATCCTAAATTAATTTTCGTTATCGGTGTTATTTGAACGGCGCTTAATTGAAATCTTAAAGATATTGAAACATGTTATGTACATAACATAGACGTGAAAGTATTACTAAATAGGATCGTAAAGAAATACGGTCAAGCGGATGTTAGCTTTGATGTCTTCTACACTTCTAGAAGACGATATTATGACGAGATTCGTGTAAACATTCTCGCACATAATTGATTCACTCTACAGACATAATACAGAATGTTATGTTTTGCGTTATCAATCGTGTTTGTTGCCCAGAGGAGCTTAGACCTGTGTGTTAATATGTAGTCTAAACAAACAAAATGCTAATTAGAAATTAGAATGTATCTCCAGAGAATATTGATATAATTAGAATGAAATCGAATAAATAATGTCTGAAACCTATGTAATATAATTATGTAGGTATCATTATTTTACATGAAGTTTAAATACAGAACTCTTTTGTAAAAATAAAGAGGTTGTGAAAATCTAGCAAAGATGAAATACATGTGACCTTTATCTGTTTTGTTTTATAATGGTACCCATTGTATAATTATGATGTTTTTTCGATCTCCTGAAAAGTTTCTATGTTGTTATGATTTATTTCAATGACATTATTTATTTCTGCTTTATTATGATTAGTAGGAAAAAGGGTACCAAAAATAAGAAAGATGCTGTATAATATATTTATATTTTTTTTATTAAAAATCTCATGTCTAATTTTCCTACATCAAGTATTTTATCTCATTAAAATATAGGTTTAATAAAAACATTTATTATTCATCTCCTTGAATTTAAACCAAAAGCTATTGGGTGAGTTTCCTTTTCATTTTTTTCTGACTGCCCCACTACACGAGATTTAAACATAACTGGTGAACTGTGGTGTGTTCTTTTTTTAAGGTAAACCTCTGCATTGCCCTTATGTGATTACAGGTGTGATGTTTTGTTCATCAAAATGAGGATGTTGTATAGGTATACCTATGCCACATTACATATCTTGTGACTCGTTTAAAAGCATAGTAAGTCCTTGAAGAAAGACTGAGAATTTGAAGTTCATTAGCATTCTCTTATTAGAGTACACTGCAATTGCTTTATTACATAGAGAGGAGTGCTAATTTTAATTGAACATTCTTTCATGTTCGTTCTAAAATTATCCCCAGAATAAAAAAGATTTGGCACAAAATTAGTTGGTAGGTACTGTTTATTTTTGGATTATTGAAATCATTATAAGCAGCCTATTGGCTATACCTATTCAGAATACAATGAGTAAACAGTTTTATTTGCTGAAAAATAAGTAGGACATTTGCATACTTTCTACTGGTTTTCCGTCCTCAAATTTAGCAAAACTACAATGAACAATTGGTAAAATATCATCCAGTAAAAATTGAGTACTACAAACTACTGTTACTTTCATCATGTAATTTAATATTTTTTATCGCATGTTTAACTAAAGTCTGAAATATAAAATCAATTATTTCGTTAAGACAAGATGTAAGCAACATGTTTATTTAGAATACACCGCTCAGCAAGCTCTAACTCCAAATTCTATCATGTTTTAACAACACCTATCCATATTCTTTGCTCCAATTTATATTATGTACCATTGAGTTCACTAGAAGTCTATCACTTTCACCCATATGCCCTTAGTAATAAGGTTGAGAAGTGGTCGACTCTCAGTGAAATCAATAGTATTCTGGTCCAATGGTATTTTCTCATTGATCTAACTTAATCACTGCTCTTGACCTACTTTTGACCAAACTAATTACTTTATTACTCAGTTTAATTTGTTCTTTTTATCAGCCATAGGACCAATCATTAATTCACCTGAAATAAATATAATCAGCAACTGATAACTACCATATTTTTTGATAAGCAGTGTTTTTGGTACTTTGTTGTAGTTCATTTCAACAGTGTAAAATTTGAAAAATTCTTAAAACAACACTACATACAAATACTTTTGTTCTTCTTCTGATGGCTCTCCAATTACTGAAGGTAAGTCATGAACTCTAAATAGTTGTCCTTGTCTTTTGCGAGGCGGATGATGATGATGATGATGATGATAGGACTCCATTTTCCGCACGTAGACTCTCATTCGGTCCGTTGTGCGTGGGGGTCCTGGCTAACGTAGCCAGCCTAGCTCCGTCCAGAAGCACAGAAGTTTCCTGGGGACTTCACAGGCTTCGCGGAGCGACCTCACTGTTCCGAGGATTTGGTCACGTTGGGAAGCCACAGCGTCACAATCCAGGATGACGTGGGCTACTGTTTCCTCGGCGCTAAAGCAGCCTCTGCAAAGAGGGCTATCTGTGGCGCCTGTGTTAAAAAGATGTTTGTTTAGGGGGCAATGGCCCGTTATTGTCCCTATCATTATTCTGAGGTTGTTTCTACTGAGGCTGAGAAGTCGTTTGGTAAGTCGCGGGTGGACCTTGGGGATGGCCATTTTAGACTGCCTGCAGTCTGTTGCCCGGAACCATTTGTTGTTTTGCAGTTCTGTAGATCTTTGGCGGATCCACGAACGGAACAGAGAGAAAGGTAAGGGGAGGAATGGATACGGGCCTAACACTACCATCTCAGAACCTCTCCTTGCAAGTTCGTCCGCGGCGTCGTTACCAAGGGATCCACTGTGCCCTTTAATCCACTGGAGGGTGATTCGATTGGATGTCGATATACTCTCCAGGGCGAGGTGACACTCGAAAATTAGTTTATTGTTAGTTTGCTTGTTTTCTAGGGCTTTGAGTACGGCTAAGCTGTCGGATAGGAATCTAATACCGTAGTCGTGTATTCCTAAACGTCTTATGGCTATAGCAGCCTCTGTTAGGGCGACGCATTCACATTGGAAAATAGAGCTGTGTGCGCCTAGCGATATGTGAAAGTTAATGTTGAGGTCTAGGGAGTGTACGCCAGCCCCTGAACCGGATTGTGTTTTAGAGCCGTCTGTGTAAATGCGTACTTCGTGGGCTCCTGACTGATCCCTTTCCTCCTCTATTGTTTGAATGTTATATTTTTTGTTGAACATGGGTTTATTTAGTGTCCTATCACACGGGGCTGCGATGAGGGGTCGGTGCTCGATCGCCCGGTCCAGGATGTTAGTGTGGGGACTGCTGTGGTTTCTGCCCCATATGCCTAAGTGCATTAGCCTGATGGCGGCGAGGGCTGCCTCCTGCTGTATGTATAGGTCGAGGGGAGTTAATTGGAGGGCAATCTCCATTGCCGCAGTTGGGGTGGTTTTCATGCAGCCTGTGATAGCTGAGCAGGCTAGTCTTTGAAACCGTTGGAGCTTGTTGGCGGTGGTCGAGAATTCCGTTCTCGTCCACCAAACCAGGGCACCGTAAGCCAGCATTGGCCTAATCACGGCTGTGTATAGCCACAGCGTAATTTTTGGAGAGAGCCCCCATTTGTTCCCTAGCATTTTTTTGCATTGGTAGAAGGCGATTGTGCATTTATTGAGTTTGTGGTGAAGATGCTTGTTCCAGAGCAGTTTGCTATCAAGGACCACTCCTAAGTATTTGACCTCTTCTTTAAGCGTTAGTTCTGAGTTGAAGAGCTTTGGTAGTCTATGGGGTCCGAGGACCCTCTTGTTAGTGAACATTATTAACTCTGTTTTTGAGGGGTTAACTGAGAGTTCGCGAGGCGGAACAGCTCAGCAACTTTTTGTTCCTTGTTGGTGTGCTTACGGGTCTGGCCCTGTCTTCGTCCTTTGTGACCTAATTATTTTGTTTCATCCACGACCCTTCATCCCATCTGTTATACACTCGCAACAGCTATTACGTCGAATTGTTCAGAAACTATGTATTATTACTCTTCAATTTTTTTTTGGAAAACAATAGTTTTTACCACAGTATAAAATTAAAAAAAAACATTAACGTATTTTGGCTCCCTAGGCGCGGGCAGCCACCAAATGTGAATAAGGCCTCAGGTCAATTGCATTGGGTAGGTCTCTAAAGCTTCATTCGAAATCCTAATAGAATATCATTTCATGTCTTGTTAGAGTAAGTGGTGGTGGACCACACTAGCTGTCGTCTGCACGTGTGAAGCAGCTACTATTGCTATATGGAGTCCATTCTGTCTCATGCTAATGGTACTACACATGAGAAACTTTTCTCTTCCATGAAAACGATAAAGCATTACACGGAACCGTAGTTGTCCTACTGTTTTCCACTCTTATTAGGCTGGACATGGATTCGGCAGCCTCCTCGTGGACTTCGGAGGCCTCGTTATGCTCTTTTTCTCGCTCTAATGCCTCGTTCTGGAGTGCGAAACCTTTGTAGAAAACAGCCCGAGTATTTGCTTATATTACTATACCCTTTCATTTGAATTGACATTTCTATCAACCTTTACTAAGGCAAAGAAAGCAAGAAAACATATTTATTTGCCACATGCCACAACCACAAGCGCACATAACAAAAAAAATACCTTAAATCTAAATGGAAAAAAGAGAACATCGTTAGTTCAGCGAACTGCCGAGCAGCTGCTGTCCTAAGCAGGTTTTCAACTGGACCTGAGATGGTGATGTGACGGACATAAAACAGTATACTTTGTGTTGTTATTGTACATTTCGTGAACCCAAAACAATGACTCACTCGTTACGTTAATCAAAGATACCGAAAGCCTTATCTGTTACTACTAACGTAACGACTGAGTCATTGTTTTATCTTTTTTATCAAAGGGTTCATAACATAAAAAAATTAATTAAAGTTCTTCTTCTTCGTGCGTGTCGATGGCAATCTTAATTGAGTCGGCCCAAAATTTGGTGGTTGGCACTTTGTATAGCGTCCATCAGCTCCTGTGATTTGCAAACAAAAGGACAGGCACAATATTTTTAAATATTTTTTCTCCATGGGTTACCTAATGCGATAGTGTACACAATAAAAATATTAAATTTTGCAACTAATCAAATCACAAACAACGCATTTTTATGAACTCACTCAGAGAACAATGGATTAAATCAACGGTATGTACTGGCTATGAGGTTGAGAGAGCGTAGTGTACCAGACAGTGGCGCCTCATCCTAACCGATTGTCATCGAGCGGATTCAAGCATCTCCTTGTTTGTGGACCAGTGGAGCACACCCTTTTACACTCCAGGGCACGATAGGACCTAGCTCATTGTCTGTCCGTCTTATGACGACGACAGGCCGTGTCGACACACGTTCGTGTTCCACGCGCGCCTCAAAGGGATGGCAGCAACATTGAAGGGGCCGACGCCCGTCGGGGCTGCTGGTTGTTCGAAAGAGATACCGCGGCCTCGACACAAAGGACTAAGAAGGAACATGGGTGGTTTTTAATCAGTAGAACTCTGACACTCCCTAGGTACCGCTGTACCCAGAACGGGAGGAGTCGTTTGATGATTTCCAGCATTCCAAAAAAAAAAAAACAATACGGCACGATCCCCTAGTATCATTTTTACTGGACAACTATGTCCAATGCACCTGGTAGTACGCAGTCAACGACACCCCACGCTGGCGTGCTAATCCTTTCACAAATCTCAATCAAATGACTCTAACGAACTGGATATGTTCAGTCGAAACTGAAAGCACCGAAGGTCAATGTACTGATTTGCGAGCAGTGAAAAGAGTACTTGCCTTTGCCTAGAATTGGGCCAGAGCAGGCTGTAAAAAAGGCTATCTCGTTAAACGCTTACATTATAACTTCAGCGCGTAACCACACCGTCTGAATCAGCAAAACGTAAAAAGAAAAAAACTTTTGGCTATGAGTCGCCCTCATCGAGCTTAACTCAGCTGTGGTTCAACTTAGAAGATATAAATATTCGTGATTGGAGCATTCATACAGGGTCTCTGTTCTTAGAGTATAATTTTCGGCCTTTTATATATTTTTTTTATGGTAGAGTTTTAAGGGTCATCTTCTTCAAATCACCTTATACCCATTGCCAGAGGGAGTAGCAACCGCTTTTGAATTTACAAGAAATATTACATGCGTAATCAGTAAAAGGAAGAGATTGGGTCCATTGTAGAACTGTGACCTGCAGTGACGTAGCATATCTAGAGATTGTCGTGTCGGCGTAGTAATTCAACATGTTTTCTATTTCTGTGGTTTACCACAAGACCTCAAATTAAAGTGTTATTGTGTCTGTGCCTAGCGGTGTTTGTTAAAATTTGCGGGGACCAAAATAACTAAACCTTTGTTTTTGCTAGCAGGTAACCAACTGGTGTTGTCATGGTTAACCACGTTTATGTTGATTTTATTTTACTTTATTGCGACATAAAACAGTCACATATTACATAATATAATAAACTAGCTGTTGCCAGCGGCTTCACCCGCTACAACTCGAAAATTATCCCACGGATCATAAAATTGGGATAAAAACTATCCTATATGTTAATCCAGGGTATAACCTATCTACATACCAAATTTCAACCAAATCGGTCCAGCCGTTCATGCGTCAAAGAGTAACAAACATCCACACATCCATTCTCACAAACTTTCACATTTATAATATTAGTAGGATTTATAATAATAATAGGATTTATAATATTAGTAGGATATATATATGACAGGACAGCTTTAGAACTAGGTAAACGTGTACGGTGTCACACAAATGTCCGCGAAATAATGGTAGGTATATGATACTTCGTGTGATATCGTGAATACCATAGCCAATCAATAGAATGGTTGGATTGGTTCTACAATAAGCAACATTTTGAATGTAGAGTGGAGCTTAAACGCATACATTACTTTACACTAAGCTAAAATGAGTTGCGTGTTATAGAAAAACTGGCGTCTGGAAGGAAGAACCAGCTGAGAAAATTGTCCAGAAAGACAAGCACCAAAAACAAAAAAGGCAACTAGCAATAACTATAAATACTAACTTAGGAAAAAATAGGGGTCTGGTTTTCCCGATCGATGGGTGTTTTGTTATGAAATACTAGCGGACGTCACGCGGTTTCACCTGCGTAGTTCCCGTTCCCGTGGGAATACAGGGATAAAAAGTAGCCTATGTTACTGAGGGTGAATGTAGCTTTCCAATGGTGAGAGAATTTTAGAAATCGTAGCAGTAGTTTTTGAGTATATTCATTACAAACATACAAACACACACATAAAAAAAAATACAAATCTTTCCTCTTTATAATATTAGTGTGGATGTACAAGATCATTTTTTAGTCACCGTCCAAATTTTTTCTAGGCATTGATATCATTCACTAACACCATTTTTGAAAATAAAATCGATACGTAAAATTTTCATATTTAATCATTGTCTCGAAAGAATTATCCGCTCTCCGTGAAACGATAACTTAAAACTTTTTGATGTGATATCTTAATATTTTTGTATTGTGTGATACAAAAATAATAAGTGTAAGTAATATAATAAAAGCAAAAACACAATAATATTGTGTTTTTGCTTTTATTCAAAAAATCGGCGAAAATCATTGAATATATTATATTCAATGATTTTCGCCTAAGATTAATATATCACAATTTGGACGGTGACGAAAAAATCATGTTGTAAATTCTTACCGATAAAGTATGTCCAATTAAATTCATCCCATAAGATGACCTATCTTACAGCTAGGCCCGATTGCAGAAGTATGTACTCAGGCCCAACTTTGCTCTGGGCCATTTCATTAAACTTAATTTTCAGTCTGCAAACTTGAACAGAGTGACGCAGCCAACTGAATAAAAAATCTTAAAAGCTGCGAATAAATACTCCCGTAAAGTGACAGGCTTGACCAGTAATGCGAAAAATAGGTAGTATAACTATGCAAAAGCAAAAAAAGTTTATTTTCCGGATATACAACAATCATTTTCTAACAAGGCTAAAATGCAGTGCAACTGTTCGACCAATAACCTACTACCATTATTTACTAGCAATTTAAAATACAGTATCATTCAGCGAGCGTGCCAGTGTTGTGCACAACGGCGTCAGAGACGTGCGTGCTCCTGCGTTCGTTCATAGACCGGATTATTCGAACGCACCCGTTCTCGGTTGGCGGGAAAGTTTAATTAGACAGTTGTTTTTTTTTTAATTGCAAAAATGAGTTTGGAACAAAGGAACAAGAAGGTGACGGATGTCTATGAAAAGTTTAAAATTGCGGAATGGGGCAACGGTCCTAAAAGAGCGGTGAGTTTGGTTTTAAAACAATAATATTTATGTTTTGCAATAATTGTAAAAGGGAAAAACATGTGTAAAAATGCTGAATAAAATATTCATAACCAAAGCTATTTAAAAAAAAAATGATTAAAAATAATCATGTACTTATTCTTCATTTCTTCGAGTTTGTAGAGTGGTTATTACTGGTTAAGCGCAGATCTTGACAATATTTTAATTAATATATTTTTTATATTTTTATGACAGTAGAGAACATTAATTACTATGTATTTATTATGTGGGTAAAAGCTTTCTCTAAATACGTTGTTTCATAAACCATTTTAATAGTAGCAGCTTTCTATCCGGTATAAAAAAATAACTCTACTTTCGCTTAAAAAACAAACGAACAGGTAATAAAATTATACATGACATATGATATGACAATAATATCAAATATCCACTTCCTTTTACTCAAACTTCGCGTAGGTATGTAGACAACGCTCATTGGACTTTCAATTTCGTAAAGATTAAAGACCTCATCTATCGCTTTCCATCACGTATGATCAAGGTCAAGAGCAGGCCCATTTTGCAGTAAAAAATAAATATAAATAAAAATTCAAAACCAAATTATAAATCATTCATTTAAATCGTGATTATTTTCGATGTTTTGTATTTGTTATGAAATTATTAGTTCGTGACTAATCAATCAGATTAAAGCAAACATTCATTGATTAGTTCCATAATATTAATTTGCAATTTTTGTAAGTGAAATTAGTGGCTGAAATTAGACTGTGTTTTAATTTGTCTACGGTGGGTCATATTAGTCCGATCGCATTGGTATGCGATCGGACTAATATGACCCACCGTAGACAAAAATTGTACGGTTTATTTATTTCTTTAAAAAATACAGCCGCGTCTCATACTATTTTACCCCTATACTAGAAACAATCTAAATTATTCATCACAGTATGTTGCTGCCTCGAAATTCAGTGAATAGTGGTAGGTCCTAAATTAAACTGAAACTGATATAGACCAGCGTTTAACCTAGGTATCAAACAGTAAACAAATAATGTATTCAGTCGAAAGTAAATTTAAAAAGATAAAGGTAGTATGATAAGAAGAGAAGAATACATCATTAATGCAGTGAAAAGTATCAACTAGCTCCAAAAAAAATATTTTTATTTTTTATAAATATAATATACCTACATATTTTGTATTATTCAGTGGGAGCTCGTGGCTTAATAAGAAGTGTCGAGTCGATCTTTAGGTAAAGCGGTGCTTGCCTAGGTCGGTCTGTGGATGGGTGACCTCCCGACATATCGAGTTTCCTCCGTGCCTCGGAAAGCTCGTTAAGTTGTTGGTCCCGGCTGCCATACATAGATCTTTAACGACTGCCAAAGATCTATATATTATTATGGCAAAAAAAAAAGTCGTTACAGGTAGTCTGTGTCCTGAAGTTATAACATCCGGTCTTATCAAAGAGTAGGTATCGTATTACCTAGTATTAACTGGGTTGTGGAGGTCAGATAGGCAGTCGCTCCATGTAAAGTACTGGTATTCAGCTGCATTCGGTTAGAGTGGAAGCCGACCCCAACATGGTTGGGAAAAGGCTAGGCAGATGATGATTCATTTCGTAGTTTTCACGTGTAAGTAATCTGAGTGTGTGTGTCCATAATCTTGATACGCAAAACCAGTCCTTGACTTGTTGATAAATTTTATATTATGTTTTTATTACAATTGTACTTTCCTACTTCAAAATCTTTCGTGATAGGATCGTAATGTTTTGACATTGACGTTTCATTGACATAACAAGTACCGAATTCACCGAGGGTCATTTACTTTTCAACCTTATGACTTAAAGAATAAGGTTGAAAATTGGGAGATTGTCAGTGATCTCGGTTGTACAATAGGTAAGGGGCAATTTTGATGGATTATGATATTTTTTATCGATTGGTTTATCATATGTACGCAGTATTAGAGTATCTGAGTGGAATAAGATAATACGTGTGTAGTGGTCATATGGCCCATATTACTGAATGAATTGTCAAGTCAGCGTGGCTTGTTCATTTTTGTTGCTGACCGTTCCTATCACGGGGCAGTAAAAAGCAGTAAAACGTGATGAATATTGTTGACATTGAAACAAATGGGAGGTCGTATTGTCATATTATCACTGTATGCACCGAAGGAAATCTTACATCTATACAAATAAATAAATAAAATTAAACTGTCTGTTTGCATTTTCAAAATAACAGCTTTTTTACGGAATGCTGATGAAAGTATATACGAGGCATATAAATACTACTTCTGAACGTTCGGTAAATTCGGTTTATACTGCGACCGAACTCCGTTTCGGTAGCACGTTACGAACGGCGCTAAAAGAAAATAAATAAAACTCCCGTTGACCGGTAAAAGTTTATTTATTGTGTACTTAGATGATACACCATCTTAAGTAAACTACATTTTGCCAATGATGTATGGCTCCCATTTAATAGGGGGGATTTATCCACCGGGCACAAATTCATTCATCAAATTCAATTTTTTCATTTTTGTTAACTTACTGTGCCAGTTAAATGCCGGGTCCTCCAAGGGAAAGACATGTTAATGATGATGATGATGAAACCAGTTTTCTTAGACTAAATTACATTTAAATGATTGAGGAGTACTCTTTCCTTCTTCGTGTACAGTATCTTGAACTGACTTAAGTAAATTGAATGAACTTAGGTTGTATTGACAACACTTCACGATCGTATCAAAGCATTGTGTACATTCTGACACTGACCAGCAATTTGCAAAAAATGTAAGAAAATTTAATTAGGCGGGTTATCCTGGCGCTTCCACTTGCCTTCAATCTTCAGTCTTCAATTTAAAACATAGAGCTATAAACGGAGTCTGCCACACAAGTATTAGAAGCAGAGACGGCGCTCCATTCAGGCGAAGCTATTTTTAAAAGTCGATGTACCTTATTTTTGAACAGGAACGTGTCCTGTCTCTGATTGTCTATGTCATTAAATCCAATCAGTTTAGAACGCGGAAGAGCACAACGAGACACATCCGCTTGTTGTAACTGGTTTCTTAAGGTGGAAGCTCACATCTGGCCCGCGAAATTCTAATTTTCTTACGTTTTTGGCAATTTGCAGGCCAGTGCTTGGTTGTATGTTTATGAAAATTTGATTTGCGACTGTAAGACGTATGAAGTTACCGAATTATAACCATCAAAATTATCAATACAACCCTCCAAGTTCATTTTCATGTCAAGATTGATTTTTGCATGTAAAAGTCATTCTTTAGTAATTTAGTCGTCGTTCTTTAGTAGTTAGTAATTTTGATGGTTATAATTCGGTAACTTCATACGTCTTACAGTCGCAAATCAAATTTTCATAAACATACAACCAAGCACTGGCCTGCAAATTGCCAAAAACGTAAGAAAATTAGAATTTCGCGGGCCAGATGTGAGCTTCCACCTTAAGTAAGTAGTTACATGCACAGTTCATCTGCTCTTAGCGAAAATCTATACTAATATTATAATAAAGCTGAAGAGTTTGTTTGTTTGTTTGAACGCGATAAACTCAGGTAATACTGATTGTAATTAAAGAAAAACATTTTGTGTTGGATAGTCGATGTATCGAGGAAGGTTATAAGCTATTTATTGTGATGCAGACGAAGTTGCGTGGGTCAGCTAGTGCATATATACAAATGCAAACAATCCTCCACTAAACTGGGATAATGGACAAATCGCATGAAACTGAAAAAGTGTTGAATATTTAAAGGTTTATGGATGGATGGTAAGAAGAAGACCAAATAAACGATAGATGGATTCTGTGAGGAATGGCATGAACGAAAAAGAAGTAAATGATTGCGTGACGGTTGATAAGGCCCCAAGTAAAATGGAACAAGGGCAGGAACATGGTGCCTAAACTGGGATAATGTTAGCATAAAATAACAATGACAGCCTCATATTTTAATTTCTTGAGAAAGGTTCTACAAAGAAAATAATTTGTCCAACACTATACTTTCTGCTGGAGACTTGTGTTGCCGCTCTAAAAAGCAAAGAGCAATTGAGTTGATGCAATTCTCTCCATACAGGGAAATGAAAGTGCGTTTTTGCGAATACACCTTGTCGCAGTTATTACTTTCCGATAAGGTGAGAAAAGGTCATGTCTGCCTGTTTTATATGGACAAGTAGACAGAGGCATTGGTTTCCTTTTGCATGCCCAAAGAAACTCAAAAGAATTATAGACCGGACATTAGACACATTTTCATACAAAAAGATGAATCCCGAACATTTTCGATTTTGGAACACAAACGTTACCGGCGTTACATACGGCAACTAGACAGACCGACTTTTTACTAAGAATGTAGTAATAAGTGTTGGATTATGATTTTAATCGTCTTGTCTATTGCTCATATTTATATTTAAATGAATTTGTGCATTTTTCTGAGAATCCTCTATAAAACATTGTAGCTCATAAATTCAGCTTTATGCAGGTGCAACTTGGCAATTATCTTGCATCAGAATTCTGCTCACCGGGCCCATTAATCATGGGAGACTTAACCTTAAAACTTCAGTTCTTCAATCAACAGGTTCGGTTCTTTGGTGTTTCAGAGATTCAGATCCAATATTCGTAATCACTAATCGCCATAGAATCTTGAACCTTTAAGACATTAAACTAATAATTGTTGAACCTTCTCATATTTCGTCCGTTATTTAATGGTTCGTGCATAATTGCATATCTGCGACTAAAGGAAGAATGCTTCGTCGGTAATGAGCAAGGATTGATAAACTAATAATAAAAACAAAATGTTTTATTGATCGTATAATTTGAAATTACTCAAAAGAGTTAAACAATCTAGAATTATAGGTACATGGTCCTTGATGATAATCTTGGGTACAAACTTGTTAATAAATAGAATTCTGAAATTAGTATTCTTCCAATATATTTAAAGTCTTATATCGTCTGTAACTTAAGATCAAAGACAAAGAGTCGCCAGAAATGGCACTTCATTTCACCAACACGTTTAAGTAAACCCTAATTGTTTACCATTTCTGAAGTTTAAGTTATGATGAGGCTGACTTGCTTTTAAGGATAAAAGCCTCCATTAAAAACAACGATCGAACGTTTTCGCGAAAACAATTTCGTTCCTAAAACGACGATGCTGTTGATAATAAAATCAATAAGCCGTATTAGTTTTACGCTATTTCCCTATGTACAACATTATCCTCATTCCTCAATCGGTATACACAATACAGACGCCAGAAAATCAAGTTACTACATACTGTCAAATGTGTTTAATACATTTTCAAATTTATCACATTTGTTTGAAGGTTGACTGGAAAAAATTACAGTTTCGGGTAGCTTAATGTGCTGGCATCTGTACATCGAACGTATTCTGATGGTGAAATGTATTAGGTTACGTTCCTGGAAATGCTAGTCCAGACTTCTATTCAAGGAATTACAAACAATGCACTAAGTATATTCAAAGCCGAAGTACCTAATGATATTCTTCCACCACATGTGGAGTATATTAACTGATTTTTGTGGCTTTGTGTTTATGCCCGGAGTTTAGATTTGTGCCGCTTGATGGCAATAGGCTCGCCAATAGGGACCTAAATACTCGTATAGCTGACGAATTGTGGGTGTAATATTGATCTGTGCCTAACCCGTCGGGGAATACAGTCGTTAGTAGTAGATGTGGCGACAGCGCCATCTATCGCAACAGATGCGAACTAACATTGGCAATTCTGCATCGCGCTATCAAAGTTATCCGCCACATTAGCGTATATAGAAAATCCCGACTTACAGATGTCGGGCAGTTAGCCCACCAGACACAACACCCGTCTGGTCGGAGGATCCTCCCTTTTCTATGGGGGATGAGGAACTTTACACCCTGTTCCTCATGCCCCCCAAACTGGTGACCCCGAGCATGAACGTCAGCGCAGCCTTCGTGCAACTCTTCAATATCATCACTTCCTCAAGCCTTCGAGCAGCGAGTCATACCGTCAGCCAGCAACTACGGCTTCATCGGGTATCCTGACCACCAGCATGCAGCGGAAGCGCATTCCTGGTCACCACCCTCAGCCTCATCAGCGACCTTGGCACAGCACACTGCACTTCGGCCGGTCAACAAGCAGAGACGCTCTTCTCTCCTGGTCGACGCAGCAGCCAGCCACTACGCAGCACTGCACCACTCCGACTCACTGGAGCATATGTGCAGCATCACCCCGACTCACTGGGGTATCACCGCAGACAGTTCCGACTCACCGTGAACTATGCGGCATCCGGTTCCGACTCACTGGAACCCTCTACTGGCCTGGCAAGCATCAAGACTCAGCCTGCAATCGACCTCCGGTCTCGGAGGGGAGTGATGTGGCGACAGCGCCATCTATCGCAACAGATGCGAACTAACATTGGCAATTCTGCATCGCGCTATCAAAGTTATCCGCCACATTAGCGTATATAGAAAATCCCGACTTACAGATGTCGGGCAGTTAGCCCACCAGACACAACACCCGTCTGGTCGGAGGATCCTCCCTTTTCTATGGGGGATGAGGAACTTTACACCCTGTTCCTCATGCCCCCCAAACTGGTGACCCCGAGCATGAACGTCAGCGCAGCCTTCGTGCAACTCTTCAATATCATCACTTCCTCAAGCCTTCGAGCAGCGAGTCATACCGTCAGCCAGCAACTACGGCTTCATCGGGTATCCTGACCACCAGCATGCAGCGGAAGCGCATTCCTGGTCACCACCCTCAGCCTCATCAGCGACCTTGGCACAGCACACTGCACTTCGGCCGGTCAACAAGCAGAGACGCTCTTCTCTCCTGGTCGACGCAGCAGCCAGCCACTACGCAGCACTGCACCACTCCGACTCACTGGAGCATATGTGCAGCATCACCCCGACTCACTGGGGTATCACCGCAGACAGTTCCGACTCACCGTGAACTATGCGGCATCCGGTTCCGACTCACTGGAACCCTCTACTGGCCTGGCAAGCATCAAGACTCAGCCTGCAATCGACCTCCGGTCTCGGAGGGGAGTGATGTGGCGACAGCGCCATCTATCGCAACAGATGCGAACTAATATTGGCAATTCTGCATCGCGCTATCAAAGTTATCCGCCACATTAGCCTATATAGAAAATCCCGACTTACATATGTCGGGCAGTTAGCCCACCAGACACAACACCCGTCTGGTCGGAGGATCCTCCCTTTTCTATGGGGGATGAGGAACTTTACACCCTGTTCCTCATACCCCCAAATAGATTTATGTTTTTATTTATTGTAATAAGTACCAGCCTATTACTGTCCCACTGTTGGACAAAGGCCTGGTCTCATACAGAGGCGGCACGAGCATTGGTCACCACGCTTGCTTAACACTCTCTCAGGTTCTCTCACACATACAGCCTGAAAATTGATAAGAATCCTCATTTATTTCATTTTTATGAGCTTTTATTCAACTTGTTTACGTTTAACTTGTTTTTTAATGGGATGGTAATGCTGTGGATGTGGCTAATAAGTCATCTATGAAAGGTTTAACGCCCCCTTAGTTATAATCTAGATCCACTTCGACTAGATGAAGACTATACAAGTATACAGTATCTAACTGTTGTTGCTCCATACCGTTGCATGTTATCTTATCTTGCACTAGGCTCGTAAACATGCCATAACTAATCTATGATGCAATGATTCTTATTTGTTTATTTATAGTAACAATTTTTCTTTCTTTCTATCTATCAGTTTCTTCCTTCTGATTTGTTGTACTGTACTTATTATATTTTCAGTTTCATGGTGCTCTTTTAATAATTAATACTTTCCGGTTCCTTTCTCGACAAAATCGTAGTAATGAAAATACAATTAAATCCGATCAAATGTAGGTAAGCGTGTAAGTAGTAACAACTGTTTTATACATTACCCAATTTTATTTTGCACGTGGCTTGGTGTTATATGGTGCTAACGGATTATTCTGCGATTAGTTTTAATATACGGCTTGATAAGCACATAGACTGTATCCATGGTGTGCCATAGGTTACGTGAGATATGAATACTTACTATTTCTACAAGAACTGGACGTTCCGTATGGTGTCCCACAAGGATCTGTTCTATCACTTTTAGTGCCACTGCCAGCCCCATGCTGGATACTTTGCCCACGCTTTGTTTATAAAACGCTATAATTTCACACTACATAAGCAACATTATAACATGCAGGTGTGTTGCATTATGTCACAGTTACGCTACGGCCATTAAATTTACGTAAACATTCGACTTTCTCCGCATTTCTCGCGCGGATTCATATGAATCGGTGGGGCTAGCTAGCAAACCCACTCACGCAGTGCTACTAGTTCTTGAATCAATAGTTGGATGACAATCATCTTCTTCTGTCTAATCAGCAATAGTTAGAGGTGCAAGAATAGCGGGGTTGAATGAGCAATACTTTCTTTAGTATCGCGATAGGTAGAGACCGGATAATATGCAAAATATAATTGTAATATTTTTTTTTTAAATAAAGTACTGTGTTTGCAATGCGATTTTATAATTATTGTTTCCTGCAACGATAACCGAGTACTGTTCCAAATTATCAGACGATTAAGCGTTCTATTAGTTTAAATATTATCTTAAGATGAGCATTCTACATCCATCGTTGAGTATTGTGGATTTAGGTTTTTTTATACCTACCTACCTGGTTTTTTGACTGGCCTGTTGGTCTAGTGGTTAGTGACCCTAACTGCTATGCTGGAGGTCGTGGGTTCGATTCCCACCCAGGACAAATGTTTGTGTGATGAGCACGATCATTTGTTCTGTGTCTGGGTGTAATTTATCTATAATATGTATGTATTTAGAAATATATAAGTATGTTTATCAGTTGTCTAGTACCCATAACACAAGCTCTGCTTAGCTTGGGACTAGATGGCGTTGTGTGATAGTTGTGGAATATTATTATTATTATTTCCTTTATTCACTTTCTAACATATTTAATACATTTTTAAATATTTATTACAAAAAAGCATATAAAAAACATTTAAAAATATAAAAAAAATAGTAGCCCACCGGCATTGGGAACAGGGTCCGAGCTACCGGTAGTCAGGGCTCTTGAGAGAGGAACCTCCTGACAATACGCGCCGTGTCCAGAAGTACTGCCTTCTGAATCAAGCCCTTGATCCAGCTACCAAGCGAGAGCCTCCTTAGATGTTCGTCGAGGCTCTTGGCTATTAGACCATTGGCAGACACGACTATCGGCACAATGACTGCTGTATTCACGTGCCACATGTCGACAACCTCGCGAGCCAGATCTAGATACTTGTATTGTTTATCTTTCTCTGCTTTCACGTGGTTCTCGTCATGCGGAACCGTGATATCAACAATCATTGCGCGACGCTCCGATCGATCCATCACCACAATGTCAGGCTTATTGGCAACAATGGGCCTGTCAGTGATGATAGGTCGATCCCAATACAACGAAATATTACCATTTTCGAGAACTGGGTCGTGCGCAAACCTATAGTATGGCACTTCTGTTTCCACAAGGTTGTATTTCAAAGCAAGTTGCTGGTGGATAATCCTGGCAACGAGGTTGTGTCTATGCAAGTATTCTCCATTAGCCAGACGAGAACACCCAGAAATAATGTGTCGGATCGATTCTCCAGGACGGTGGCATGCCCGATATATGTCAAATTATTATTATTATTATTATAGTATCACCTCAGGCGGGACACATTTTTTTTGGTTTAATGCTGACAATTCATACTCAAATCATAACGTAATATATGTGTCTAATCAGCTGATTTTAAGATTAAAAAATGCATCACCTTTTAAAAACAGTCAACAATGATTTTTTATCGCCTTGTTTCTGCTTGTTTCCAGTTTCTCCGCATATAAATAGCACAACAAAGATATGATAGTATAATAATTGTTTTATTTTCCCCACATTATAATGAGCACAATGTTGTTTGGACTACATTGCATACTTAATAAGAAATAAAAATATTTACTCAACTATGTAAAGCCATTGGAACAATACCTGACTGAATAATTATGACTTATTTGTTTAACATAATTTAATGTATGGATAAATAGTGAGATTATAACACGGTTGCGCACTTGTATACTGACACTGAAAGTCTTTGCATTCGCTTTATCGTTTTCTTGGCCATTTCGCCTAATAATTCGTCACACTGTCAAATTCTCACTACTGTTTGATTCGCTCTTGGTAATGATAATATTTTCGTACCAAATTCATCCACTCTCAAATTCGCCCCGGTGTCAAATTCCCCAACTGTTACAATTCCCTTACTGTCAGATTCATCCACAGCCAAATTCCCCCACTGTCAAATTCGCCATTCTGACTAATTAATCTCACTAGTAATGTCACCATCATCATTTGCCTAGCATTTTCACAAACTAGGTTTAGGTTGACTTCTAGTCTAACGACTGTCCATGTGACCTCTTCAAATCACTAACTGGATTTAATTAGTCGTTAGTAATTTCACTCTACCGTTACTATTGCAGTAACAGTTACTGGTTGTCTAATCTGCCCTTCTGACTAATTTATCCCACTAGTAATTTATTTCTTTCTTTTGCCTAACCGTTTTGGAATCTATGTGGGGATCTGCTTCCAGTCTATTCCGATTCAGCTGAACACCAGTTTTTGACTACATAGTTGAAAAAGGTTAGGTTCGGTTAGGTTCAAAAGACGCTGCTTTACCAAAGTGAAGGTATAGGACGGAGAATCAAAGAGAGAGGTCAAAGGAAATAATACATTATTTTTCCTTACCAGAACAACTTTGATCAATATGATCATAGCAATGAAAATGATTGGGTACATTTACTACAATTTATTTAATGGGTTTATGATTAACATAACAAATGGCTGCCGAAATAGTTATTTGTGATGCTTATTTTTTTGTGAAATGGAAAAAGATGCTATAAATTAGAACTGACGAGTTATCAGATAGCTCGCATGCCAACACTAACTATCATAATTTTAAGATGTGAGAATTTCTATAATCTTGGTTTATCTTTTAACAGCTTCGTTCGCCTGAAATTATTATACAAATATTACTTCCCTATTTGATTCGGGTTTTGTTAACAATGTTATGGGCTTTAATTTTTTTTTGCACGGTTCTGTAGTCCTTTTTCTAAAATAAAACTAGCCTTATTTACTCCTCAAATTAGCTATTTACCAGTAGTACGGTAAAGTCCCGTCAAAATCATTCCTGCCATTTCAGAGATTAGCCGGAACAAACAGACAAGCGTAATATACTTTTTCTTTCATTGCATTTGCATTCAGTAAAAAACTGCTTATTTGAAATTACAAGACAACTAAATAAAACTGAAGTGACAGACACTTCAGTTTTATTTATTTGTGTAAATTCCCTCAGTTTTTAATAAATTTAACTGCAACTCCTAAGCTATACCTACTACGTAGGTAAACGGCACCCAGTTTGCAGCAAGTGTTAAATCTTATTTAAATACGCCTCAATGTGTGTGTTTATTAAATATAGCCGTATAAAATAAAAATAAAAACAAAATTGATTCGCAATGCTACAGCAGTTTTATTCCATTGACATTCATTTGAGAATGCAACATCTACCCATTGCATTTAATAAATTATTCAAGGTTGTACTTTAGTGCCCTTCACCATTAAGTTACTTATCCAATTTACATTTAATGACTGGATTACGACGAATAGTATTGACTCTAGTAATTATTGTGATAGTTAGACGAACGAGATTAATTTTAGTAACAAAGTAGGTTTTACCCGCGGCTTCGTCCGCGTGGAATATAACCTAAAGCCTTCCTCGATAAATGGACTATCCAACGCAAAAACAATTTTTTCAATTCCAACCCGTAGTTCTTGAGATAAGCGCGTTCAATCAAACAAAGAAACATACAAACAAACAAGCTCTTCAGCGTTTGATTCAAAGTATAGATTGACGGAAACAGTATAATGGCTAGGTGAAATGCTCACAATTGCAATGAACATAATCGACTACGGTACTGAGTGTAGTCCATGATCATCTGATCAACCCATACCATTTTCACTTCACAGACACAGACATCATCTCTTTGTGAGAGGGATCGAAAAGCAAAATATTTTCTTGTATACAGGGTGTTAGGTTAAACGAGGGACATATTATTCAGTGTTCGAATCTCGTCCTAAATATGTAAAAAAACTATAACCTTAATTTGTGACGCAATTGTGCCATGGTCCCGCACCGCGCACTCCTCCGAAATCTCAATTTATTAAACATTTCTTTTTTGCCATTGTCCTACGCCAGTATTAAAATATGAAGGGAAAATGGATTATACCTAAAAAATATTGATTCGCACGCATTTTCTGTGAAAAGCGCAAGGTTTGCGAGACTTTTCCGAAGTATTTGGTATGGTTTTATCAGTTATTTATCAGTATTTTTTTTTTGTTCATATTTTTATTGTTATCATGTAAACATGTCCTATAGCAGGTTTCAATATGTAGCCTGAAACACAGGTTCAACCTAGTTCAGGCAAAAAAGAAACTGTGCTCTATTATAACTAGTTATTATTTTATTGTAAATGTGCCACTTCTTATAAATAAACGATTATTAATTATGTCCGTCGTTCAAACTAACATACTGTATAAGCCTGGGAACACGTTACTAAGTGGAGTCGTAAGTTTTGAGATATACGTAAAAGGAGGGGTGTAAGAGTCGAGGAAGACCGAAGAAACGATGGACGGACTGTGTAAAAGATGATGTATGACTAACTTAGATTAAAACGATGTTAGAGATTTTTGGTAGAAATTGATTACAAGTTCAAGCTAAACCATATCTGATAAAATATGACAAATTAATTATTAAACTGTACTTATTTCTATTCAGGTGAGTCATTAAATATGTATTAAACACAACCGATTAAAAATGACTAATTTTTGTAAATGTCTCATTGTCCTGCTTTCTAATTTCATGGAACAATAATTAATTACTTAGAGATAAAACGAGTCAACAATCAATCAATCAATCAATTACTGGCTCTAATCTAAATTTACTGCTCTGTGCTTTCCAAGAAGTTATTCTGGGAAATTATAATGAATTGTGTGGTCTATGTTTGGCCACGCGCAATAATATCCCTGGGTATGAAGAATGTGCATTATGCATACGTACCTACTGAATACCAAAGTAAGAGCTTTAAAAAGTTAAACATTACTGAAGATGGCAGTTGCTTGTTTTCAAAAAAAAAGGGGCCGAAGGGCGTGTTGACATTCGGTGCGGGTATAGTCAGAAGACATTCTATCATACCAAGGGGCCATCCTCTAATCACGTCAGGTTTTTAGACAAGAATTTTTCCCCCCATGTTTAATTTTTTGTTTGATCAAACGACTCCTTCCGCTCTGGGTGCTGTGGAAGGGAATGTCAGACTTCTACTGACTAAACACCTCCTATGTTCCTTCTTAGCCCTTTGTGTTACGGGACCGCGGTATCTCTTTTGAACAAACCGCAGCCCCGGCCCCTGTTTGAATCTCATGTGATAAAAGGAAGACCACAAGGGGTATCAACCAGTACCCATAGGGAGCTGATCCCAACATAGGGATTTGAAAACATTGGAAAAAGGCTAGGCAGATGATGATGACTATTTGTATTCGTGGTCATTAAAAACATAGAGCAGTTATTTGCATGTAGGCGCTTTTTGTTTGTTTTTTTGGAAATGTATTCTTTTATTATCTAAAGGGGGTTTTTTATCCACACAGATATGCCAACCCCATTGTGTCTAATGAACTAAATATAAACATAATATGTATAAGTATGAAATATTACTCTACATTAGAAGGGGAATCTTTGCAAATTGCTGATGTAGGATATGCTAATATATTTTGGATTAGCCCCACGCTCTTGATTGTAATCTATGTAGTTACTGTTGGTAGTCGATAACATGTTTGTTGCATGTATAGGCATTGCACGAAGGATTATGAAGCTCTACGGGTCACTGATTTTGTTAATCATACCTGAGTACCACCATTACCACGATAAAATATTGAATGTGTTTGTGAAATCTTTGCATATACGAGTACCAATAAATATATACGACCAAACCTTTGGGCCAAAGATACATCGATTTTGGTGCTTTTTCACCTGCATTCGTTGTATTTTTAGCCCATACGAACCCACTATTGACTGCCCTTACCTTGTACTTGCAGGATCTCTTATCACGCGACAACTAATTTTAAAGAAAATTAAACACCATATATGTAACATTCATCTTAACACACCGAGGAACAGGAAGTTTAATCATTTCCAATGAATGGAACATTTTGTTATTAAAATAAATGTTCAAACGTGCAGCACATATTTGACCTTTACCGAGGTCGAAATACGGAGTTATTTCATTGTGATCTCAGTTTTCAATCAAATCATTCTCGATGACCATCAGACAAACTCGATATGATATGCCTATGTAGTTTCCTGATTGCTATTTTTGGTTGCAATTAACTAACATAGCAATTTAAGACTATGTTTAGCCGTACCGAACAAAATAATTTCTGTAGTATGTACCTATTATAATTTGTGTGGGTACCTACACATGATTTGATTGTTGACAGGCGCGAGAAGTCAGATGCTCAAAAAAAAGAACGCTAGTCTTTAAAAGAGCTGTATTGACACCTAGTAACCAAAAACGTGCTAAGCAGATCAGATAAAGCAGTCACTCCATGTAAAATACAGCTGCATTCGGATAGGTTAGACTGGAAGCCCAGCCCTACATATTAATTTAGTTGGGAAAACGTTAAGCGTAGATCCTGGCGGAAAATTCTACCACCTTCAAAATATTCTGCCGACTAGATACAATTCTGTCGACTCACCCGATATCGATATTTAAAAAAAAAATTAAACACCCGAATGATACTTCTCACTATGTAATAAAATGACAACAATTTGTGTTCCCTTAGTTCATTGAAACTTCTCTTTGTTACAGTGTGCACAAGTGGCCACAAATGTGGTGGAGCAGAAGCACCAGGTGTCCAGAGCTAAGCGAAGCCGCGCCCTCGGGAGCAGGGCTTTCAGAGGCAGCACAGTATGGTTCACAGGCCTCAGTGGTGCTGGGAAAACTAGCATAGCCTTCGCACTTGAAGCTTATCTAGTGTCCAAAGGTTCGTATCTGTGAATTATATGGTAACGATAGATATTAAAGGGTCCAATCTGCAAAGGCTATAAATACCAAACAAACTGAACGCGGTCAAAACAAGCTGTCAGTATTATCGGAGCTTTACGGAGCCCAGAAGATTGGAAGTAGGTGGTCTTCTGAGAGCCTTCCAAGAGTTTATCTAGAGATCTAGACAAACCTACAAATGATTTTTATTTCGTTTTTTATTCGCTTTTCTAATACATTATTAATGATATGTTAGTGGCTATTAAAAAAAAAAATATTATGCCAATCATTTACACTAAACATGAATCATCTCAAAAAGTACTATTATTAGAACGCACGAAACTAGTTACTCGTAGTTGTTAATTAATAGACCATGTGTAAAATGCTGACCCACATTAGGTAATTTAAAACTGTAATTGGAAACTATAGTATTACGTGTTTGTGTAAATGCTTAAGTATTTGTTTAGTCTGGGCTCTTAAGGGGTCATTAAACTCATCATAATTAACTACTTTTGACTAGAACAAAAACTAAAATTGCGAATGGAAAATTCATCTGTTCCAATATCACATAACTCATAATTGTTTATTACAAAAAAAACCGACTTCAAGAACACAAAAAAAGTGAAAAAAAAAACTATAAGTAACAAAAATCTGCTTCTGAAGTCGGTGACATTTGTTTGTTTGATTTAGTTTTGCCACCGACTTCAGAAGCTGATTTTTTCATTCTGTATGCCACAGAAAGTTAAGACTGTTGGCACCATCCTACAATTTGCAAGTTGGACTTGCACATGACCAGTATTTTTTAGTTCAGATGATCTGGTAAAGATAGTTATCAACATGCATCCATACAGCTCGGTATCATAAATAACAGCGTTTCCTACATCTGTAATACCGAACCTTCCATATCATAGTCTGAGACCAACATTTGTTGTTGGTCTGAGATCTTGGTATGTAGTCTGGAAACAACCATAAATATACACACTGATCAAAGTCGCTGACTCACTCCGATTATGTCCTTGCACGTAATAAATGTTACAATTCCTACTCATAGGAATCTAATCTTGTTCTCAGGTAAACTTTGGGTCGTGATTCCGAGACTTTGTATGTTTTAATAGTAATAAGCTACTTACAATTATTATTCCCTTATTTATTTGTAAACAAATTTTATACATTTTTAAATTTTCTTATAATAAAAACGCCTATCGGTATCGGGAACAGGGTTCAACCAAGCTACCGGCGGCGGTCAGGGCTCCAGAGACAGGAATCTCCTAACAATACGAGCCGTGTCCAGGAGTACCGCTTTGATCCAGCTGCCAAACGAGAGCCTCCTCAGGTGTCGGTCGAGGATCTTTTCAATTAAGCCATTGGCTGTAACGACTATCGGCACAATGATCGCTGAGTCCACACCCCACATGTCGACAGCCTCGCGAGCCAAGTCAAGATACTTGATTTGCTTATTTTTCTCGGCTTTCACGAGGTTCTCGTCATGCGGGACCGTTATGTCAATGATCATTGCGTGCCGCTCTTATCGATCCACCACCACTTTATCAGGGTTTTAAGCTATAATAGTCCTGTCAGTGATGATGGATTGATCCCAGTACAGTGTGATATGGGCATTTTCGAGAACTGGGCCGGACATGTGCATGTACGGCACTTCCGATTCCACAAGGTTGTATTTCAGAGCAAGCTGCTGATGGATAATCTCGGCTACAAACAATTGTGTCTGTGCAAGTATTCTCCGTTAGCCAACGAGAACACCTAGAGATAATGTGACGGATTTATTCGCCCGGACGGTGGCATGCCCGTCGTATGTCAACCGTACCGTCCTTCACAATTAATCTCCGGTAGTTATTCGTCATCATAACTTCGTCTATAATTGCACATAGAAGAGTACCCCGGAATGTAGCCAGGCTACGGACGCTAAGAAGTCTACACCGGAAGGAGCGTCCGTGAAGCTCCTTACTCTGCCATACTTCCATGCGGTCGTTAGTGTCAAGCACTACAGGTTTGCACCAGTTCAGTTTAGTCAAGGAGAGCGGTGTAAGGCCCTTGTCCACCGCGACAACATCACGCCTTGTAAATCACAAATGCAATTAACATAACAAGAATGTAATGTTAATTTCATTTAACACAGAATACATTATAGATCAAAAACAACATTTATAGTAATAATAATGAAATGTTACTGATTACAATAACTATGAATAGCATCTAGATTAAGGCCAGTTAAGTCTGGAAAACAAATCTCTCTATTTCAAGTCGTCGTCAAGACAGCAACGGTGCCCCAGTGGTGGCAGCCCCGACTTATAAACAGTAGTATTACTTTGTGTAATTTATTTTATCACCAATACTCTCAAAACGTTGAAGGAAAATATCGTGAGAAAACATGGCATGTCTTAGAACCAAAATATTCGAAGACATGTGACATTGGTAGATGTTACATTACATGCCAACCCAAAACCCGCGTGGTGGATTATAATCCCTCTCTGAGAGAGGCCTGAGTCCCTGCTGTGAGAACACTATAAGCTGATGATGAAATAACATCAATCGAAGTTAACTGCAGTGGCCTTATTTATAATGTCTATGTGGTAGACAGAAGTCGTGTAGCCCCAGTCTCTTTGTTAGGAACCTCTAACGAAAACTTAACTAAAACTCATTTAACAATAAAAACCAATTTGGAACTCACGAACTTGGTCTTTCCCCCTGGCATAGCATAGACTTTTTAAATATACTTTTTGGTTTCGAGAACCTCATTGTCCATTCACATTGGCATATCATACACTTTTCAACCTTACTTTTTTGTCTCAGGAATCCCAGCATACGGCCTAGACGGTGACAACATAAGGACTGGTCTGAACAAAAACTTGGGCTTCAGCAAAGAAGATCGTGAGGAAAACATAAGAAGAGTGGCAGAGGTTGCCAAACTCTTTGCTGACAGTGGTGTCGTTTGCCTGTGCAGTTTCGTCTCGCCCTTCGCTGAGGTATAGTACATTTTGAAATCTTTGTTTTTTTTTTTGGGATTTTTGTCCTGGTAGCCTTGGCGGAATTAACACGTGCATGAAATCGAAAATACCCACGTCAATCAAACGAAGTTTTTCAAAACACCTAAGTACTAAAATATAAAATAACAGAACGAAAATAAAACAATAATTGAAGAAATAAATTAAATTTTTTACAAGTGTCTATCTGTAGCATTGCATGTTGAACCTAATATAAATACGATAAGAGTCAGTTTTCGGGTAAAAGTATTCAAGTCAGTATTCGACTTGGCGAAATGTGGGTATTCTATTAACCTAACCTAACCTTCAGGGATTACAGGCGTGATGTTATTTTGACAAAACCCGTGAGGATTTTTCTATCGACAAGATTGACTTGCCGATCAGTACCTTTTTTACAGTATTTGCGAACCTTCCTTGACGCTTCAAAAGTTTGTTTTTATTTCTTTATTTTTGTTATGCCTCAGAATCATAAAATGTTGGTATTTTATCTTTAGTTCATTGACATTTCGGCGGGCTTGACTCTGCTGAGACTGGGTTAGAAATATTTATATCAAAACCTCATAATAGTATGTTTATATTTTGTTTGCTAATTACAGTTCTATCAGTAACAAAATCCTCTGTGTTTGGGCACACTTTGGTGTCATGTTGGCCCCTAATTTATATAAAAGTATGTTTTTTCTTTACATTTGATAGACCTTTGTTGGACCACTGACCCAGTAATATCAAACAATAAGTGCACGCCTGCTTGCCTTTAAATCAAACAAATGACTTAATATTAGAAATTTTCTATAGTGCTGATGGAAGAACGTTTATCTACTTTTTATTAACTGATTTCGTAAGCATGATTTGTCAATATATTTATTTTTTATCGAAATATTAAGGTTGTAAACGCAGCGGGTTAGACTGTAAGGAGTTTGGTTCAAAAAGACTGAAAAACTACGTTTCTCTTCTAATAGATTGTAATACTGTTTACATTCAGATTTAAATAAAATTAAACACAGTAGATTCCATTAAAATCTCAGTGTTTGCTATGAAAATCAACCATACATACTTTAATTAAAACATCAATCATTGTACTTTAGCGAATTACATGTTGATAAAAAACTGATTGTATAGTACTCTCTAATTTATTATAATGACCATTATTTCTATATGATAAATGTGGGAAGTATTTTGATGACGCAAATGTACTTTTTGTATAAATTAACGTCAGAAAGAGCAAAACAAATTTCAATTACCTTTTACAAATTAGGTACATACGTGTTAGAGGCACAATATAGATATTTACATATTTTTCTCAGTATTCGGTACAAAAGCTGTAGTTTTTGCCTTGAGAAAACATACTTTGTCTTCAGCTACTTATTCTGTGATCTTTATCAACAACTCTGGGGAATGTCTCAATACACTAAAATAAACTGGAAACAATAATTATAAAGAAAACACTAGAGATAATTATTGTCTCATACATCTTTGATTGTAATTACTAATACGGTCAAATGTCAGTGTTACGTGAAACACTGCCATCGTTCCCGTTTAGATTAAAGTACAATGACATTATTCGTAGATTAAATTTGTGTTAAATAAACAGTCTTACATCAGTCATTAATCATCAGGCAAACATAATAAGGAATCCATTTGCTGGATTTTGGACAACTCCCACTCACAATGAATAGGTTGGCTTATTATTCATCAGGCCAGGCAGGCCCAGTAGCATTCAAAATCAAAGCATTTATTTTAAGTAGGACAGTTACAAAGTAGCATTCAAAATCAAAGCATAAATTTTAAGTAGGACAGTTACAAAGTAGCATTCAAAATCAAAGCATTTATTTTAAGTAGGACAGTTACAAAGTAGCACTCAAAATCAAATCATTTTTTTTAAGTAGGACAGTTACAAGCACTTTTAAACTATTGAAACAAAGACCACAATGAAATTTAGCTACATTTCCAGTCACAAGGCATAATAACTGTGAAAGTACTGTAGTTGCCCATTTCAAAGTATAAATATATGTGGTCATTCTCTCTACAAATCCCTCCAGAATACATTATTACCTACTTAAATTAGTCTGTTATCGTCCATGGCTCCGGTGAAATTCCATGTGAGTAGGGCAAAGTTTAGACAAAAGATTAGAAATTGAAGTTAATGGACTAGGCATAATTTGACATTTCGGTTAGTAAACTTATCAGAAGCTGACACGGTCATTGTTTTAATTATGAAAAAAATACGCTTAATTGTTGTTGTTTTTTTTTAACTTCAATTAATACTTTATTTTATAGAGTAAACTAACTATATACATTAATTAAAAACTATTAAATAAAGTTACAAGAAACTATAAAAGGGCATCAGACAACTATAATAAATCTGAAATTATGATATGACATATCCTACCTACCGTTATAAAAACTGTAAGGACAAAGAATCGGCAAAAGATTTTATTCCTATTGATGCGCTATACGAAGGCGTGACTTTTTGTATAGAATCAGCTTCAAATATCTTCAAGTAAATTTATACACAAAATTCATTTTAATATACTTTGCTTAGTTTTGCAATTACTCCTTACGATATTTGGGTAAATAAACTAAGTTTGACATGAGAGTACAAACAATGTACTTTGTGAACAATGTACAATGTGTATTTGCTTTCATCGATGTCTCTTTTCAGAAGCGACTCCTTCTGGCGCTTCCTCGAACTGGTTTATACAGGCTGAAACAGAATAAAAATATTAGGGTGTAGATTTTTTCTCAACCTGTTTTCCTTGAGAATATGGTCCATTTAAAAGGTCTTAATTATTCTATTACATCCTGATTTTTTTTTAATTATGTCAGACTCTAAAACCCTCATTATTATCACCAGGACCGTGAAGTAGCTCGTCGCATCCACCAGGACTCCGACCTGCCTTTCTTTGAGGTGTTCGTCGACACTCCTCTAGAAGTGTGCGAGCAACGAGACACCAAGGGGCTCTATAAGAAAGCTAGGGATGGACAAATTAAGGTTTGTGATAAGTTCTATTCTTATTTCTTTTTAAATACTATCACACTTCTCCCGACCCCAGATTCTTCCAGAGGCTTCACATCAACCAAAGTTGCGGCTAAACGGATTCCTGTGTCGGGTGAAAAACGGGGAAAAGGGTGATTTCTCAAAACATCTTTGTATTTTGAACCAGACTGGCTGTCAGCGACTTAATTAGTGTCTTGCACCGTTCAAGACATGCGGAAATCGGAATGTCTTAGAACCAAAAAATTCGACGACATGAGACATCTAGCAATCCGCACTGGGCCCGCGTGGTGGATTATAGCCCATCCCTCTCCTAGAGAGGATGCCTGAGTCCCTGCAGTGGGAACATTATAGGCTGATGATGATAATGATGAGTAGTTGATATATTTCGAAAATATACTTACGAGTAAAAGATGAGAACAAGGTCTTAGTTTTATGCATTACTAGCCGTTGCCAGCGGCTTCACCCGCTACGACTCGAAAATTATCCCACGAGAAGATAAAATCGGGATAAAACTATCCTATTTGTTAATCCAGGTTATAAACTATCTGTGTGCAAAATTTTATCCAAATCCGTTCAGTCGTTTTTACGTGAAGAATATATAATATGTTTATTTATCCCAATAATGCACACAGACACAGTTTAACATACATACACACTCACACACTCATCTTCACAAACTTTCGTCTTTATAATATTAGTGTGATAAAACACATCAGTTTACATACGCAAAAGGTGTAAACGGACCTTTCACGAAGCCTATCGCCAGAATATTTAGAAATACGCCTTTTAGAAGGCCCCAGAAGCTTAGGAACATGAATTAAAATAAAGCGTTATTTAAAATAAGGATGTTGTAATTGTAATCTTTCAAATGAATATTTTCTCATTTATGTAGCTGTTCCATATATTTTGGCCATATATAAATATTCCAATTTTGAAGAAATTATTAAATTTATTTGTAAACGCCTTTGTGGGGCTGGAGCTGAATATCCAAAATGGCCTGTAAAGAAATCCTAACCGACACTGTCATGGTGATTGTAAAACATGTTCTAAGCATTTAACTCCACGATTACAAGCTATAATACTATCGTTTTCTAACAATGTTTTAAAATAAGTCTCTTTTCTGCCACAGGGTTTCACAGGTATCACACAAGTGTATGAACGTCCCGAAGCGCCGGAGCTCATCGTACAGACCGTGGAAGACTCCATTGAGGAGTCTACCATGCATGTTGTCCGGCTACTCGAGTCACAGGTAATATCTTATGTCCTTTATTATTTTGCCAGAGTAGCTGTTATCATTTAGCCGGGAGTTCTTGTAAATTATTACATTAGCACTGCTCTCCAGAAGTGTACACTAAACTGTACACTTCTGGTTAACTCTTTGGGGTGTACAAGGCGTAATGATATGTCTTCGTTTACTTGACGATAACAATAATTTAACCCAGTAATATGCACAAGTATAGAGTCCAGTCTTACCGCAGCTGTAATAGGGAATCGGACAAAAAAAACTAAACTCTTCGAAATCGTCACATGTTAGTACATATTTACCTACAAATGACGTCACAACCCATGATCTTTGACGCGTCTTATCTTCGTCAATTTTTATTTATTTGATAAAACAATATTTTTTTGACTCGGTCCGATCCCATATTATTTAGTATTTTAAAATCAATTGAAAGGCTTGCCATACCTTGTCACTACAGGAAACAATGTCAGCTGTTATTAAAAAATAACAAAACGGACACGAATATAGACTACCAGTCATTTAATTGACATTTAAAACCTTGCAAAACTGTAATATAATCTGTATTCAAAACCAGGAAAATAGTTCCATTTAAAAGCCTTAATTGAAAAGACGTCATTTCTTTGTTCGGTTTAACAGTCCCAGAAAGTCAAGATCATTTTATTTCGTTCTAGAAATTATTTTTAGTAAAAAAAAAATAAAGTCATTCGCACGTTCAACATGCTATTGTTGTTTTATTTTAGTATTCTACATTCACATAAAGATTACTAAAAATACTTTACCTTGAAATATTTCCTAGGCCTGAAATATTACCTGCCTTTCTCCAGACCTTGTATATAAATCAATAACATAATTAGTATTGATTGAATATATATTATTGATTTATCATCACACTATAATGTAGGCGAAAGCGAAAGGCGAAACTTTGTGAGTGTATGAGTGTGTATGTTTGTTACTTCTTCACGCAAAAACTACCGAACGGATTTAGATAAAATATGGTACACAGATAGTTTATAACCTGGATTAACACATACGATAGTTTTTATCCCGATTTTATCTTCCCGTGGGATATCTTTCGAGTTGTAGCGGGTGAAGCCGCTGGCAATAGCTAGTATTAATATATATTAGTAAATATATGTTATTGATTTTTATTCATTCTGTATATATGTATATCATATATTACAGAAGACACCTCGGAATCGAAAATGGCTGCTTCGTTGGTCTAGTGGTCGCAAGCGCGACTGATGAACATGAGTTCGATTTCCGAGTCTAGCAAAGTGTTATTGGGTTTTTCCATCAGTTTCTCAGTAGCAGCTACAGAGTCTAGAATTTTGCCCCGTTTATGGCAATAAGCTCGCCCTCTATTGGGACTTAATAACTATGAACGGCAAAATGTAGTCTTACTATTTATATTCCTCTGCGTAACCCTCAGGGGATTACAGGTGTGATGTTATGTATTATTGTATGAACGTGGACGAAAGGAGTATGTAAGGTTCGTAGCAGGTCTTGTTTTGTGGTATTTGCCTACCCTCATGGGAAAAGGCGTGAGTTTACATACAGGGTGTAAATCAACCCTTCACACATACGTCAACCAAGCATTCTGTTCATCAAACTAAGTACCCCTACGCAAAAATGTTTGCTGGGTAACGACTTTTTTTTATGGGGTCAAAAATCTCATTTTACGGCAAAAATCAATGTAGCACTCTTAAAACATTGTGCTAGTGGATGCTTTGAATAGTAAACGGGTCATGGAGGCAATTTAAGTAAAGTTTTAACCTGAAAAACAAGTATTTTCAAAAACAGCTGTGCAAAATTTGGAACTTTGACCCCCAATATCTTCGTAACTAGGGGGTTCCCAGACCATACGGTCTAGAACAAAATAATGATCGCAGTGGTGGGGAGAACAAGTGCCCTTCGTTTGCGTTAAGGGTACTTTTACACTCTTTATACACTTGGTAGAGTTCAAACTTGAATGACTCGTTAAATATCGATTGTTACTTTGGGATATACCTTAGTATTAGTTTCTCGAATATTGCTTCTAAACGTTGCTAAGTGTACACATATTGATACTGCTCAATGCATTTATATAAACTTATGGAAAATACAAACCCAATTTACAATAAACTAAAAAAAATCTTATATTTTAGTTTTTTTTTGTTGTTATTTTTACAATAGCCTTTCCCTTCTCAGGGCCAGTATTCAATATACATGACTAGGCGATAATAAAGTGATTAAAGTGGTTAAATAAAACCTAATAACATTGATTACTTCCTGCAACGGTTTTAAAATTAATTGCAGTTTTATTAACAATAATTTGTTTCGTGGTAGTGCAGTTTAATTTATAGTAGACACAACAAATGGTTTTAATACGCATTGAAAAACGTATGTCTAAAATAGATGTTTCCTAGTTTAATTAGTTTTGTTTTATAGGAATCTGTAATGATGACACATTTATAATCAAGTTGGGAATAATACATGATTTTGCTTAATAGTGTTAAGCGTTCATACTTAACATTTATTGTCAAAGAAGCTACGTTGACACTATAATAACTATGACGCAACTATTCATACAATTTGTTTATGAATAATCCCATACATAAGGTCTTGAGATTACTTGGTATTTTATTATTGTACTAGCTTTTGCCCGCGGCTTCGCCCGCGTGGATGTCGGAAATGTCAAAAATTGCGATTTTTCATGCAAACTTCCATCCCCTGTTTCACCCCCTTGGGGGATGGATTTTGAAAAATCCTTACTTAGTGAATGCCTGCGTCATAAGAGCAATACGTGTGCGATGTTTAAAATTTTTAGCCCTAGGGGTTTGGCCTATCTCATGGCGACATGGACAGAGCGACTGTCGCAACCCCGTGCAGGGCACGCCACGATAGCGGCGGTAAGTCCCCTCTTTGAGGAGTGGCTGTAGAGGTGCCACGGCGCCCTCACCTTCCGTCTGACGCAGGTCCTCACCGGACCCGGTTGTTTCGAGAGGTACTCTCTCGCTCTGCCTAGAGCGGGAGGAGTCATTCGATGATTCCCAACCACCCAAAAAAAAAGTTTGGTCTTTGCATTGATCCGCAATCAGTCAGCTTTGCCTTTTGTATAATATATAGAAGAAGAGAGAAGATAAGATAGACGTACGTCGTACACGCAATGATTTACAACTTTTATTATATTTACTATAGCCTTTGAAGGATATAGTACGAAGTTGTGGTGGTATCGTCGGTTGCGAGGATATAAATCATCTGCGTTACTCAATAATTCCTAATGCTTCCCCACTATTTAACATATTTCGGTAAATGTAAAGACACTGAATGAAACAAGTGAATGATAGAACCCTTATAGGATCACTCGTGTGTCTGTCTGTCTGTCCGACCCATTCCCTTATCTCCGAAACTACTAAACTACATTTTTTTTTAAATACAGAAATTAGTTCAACTCTTATAGATTACAGGAAATCTTATAAGAAGTCTATAGTACTAAAATAACATGGAAAGTCGGTCAATATCTACTGCAATGGTACGGAACCCTTCATGTGCAAGTCCGGCTTGCACTTGGCCAGTTTTTTTCCTATCATTCCTCACACAATCCATTAATTTCCCTAACCATCTATTCACAGGGCATCATCCCCTGCGCCGAAAACAGCCGCAAGGGTGTTGAAGAGCTGTTCATCTATGGCAACAGGCTGACCAGCGCTATTGAGGAAGCTGCAAGACTGCCGCAGATTGAAATCAATGATTTGGATCTGCAGTGGGTACAAGTAAGGAGAATTTATGTGTTCTATCTATTGTCCTTGAACTTTTGAAAGCTTGGTTTAAATCAAACACTGTAATGACCTAAGTCAATTGAAGAAAGAGTTTATTTTTATTTGTTGGAAACACACAATCATCATCATCGTTGAATAGCATGAAGCACAGGGCTCACTGATTTACTTAAAGTTATATAAAAATAGACATGTTTATTTTACTTTAAAAACATGGAATTTTGACCATCAATATCTCCGTAACTATAAGATTCCCTGCTATAAATCGTAACCTGAAAAAATCGCTATGACGGAGTGACCAAGACACCAAATGTTTTTCCGCTTCGTAAAATGTCTTTTTACACTCCATTTTTTTTTTGGATATTCAGGATCCTTCCTGAATGTCCAGGAGAAATTCCCTGCCAATTTTTTGGCTCTTGTGCTAGCTCTTAAATATATTGCACTACCCAGTGTGTATAACAAATAAATAAATTAATCCAATTTAATCTGTTCTTTAATCTTAGGAATGGTAGATTGCGATTAATTTTGGTTATGAGTCAATTAGATCAATTATCATAAAACACACCCACGCACACAGCTGATATAGTTCACAGCCAGCTGACAGCTGATTTAGATAAACACCCCCGGCCCAAATCCAAGGTCACATTTACGGGCCAATAATGATAAATTAGAATTTATGTAACCTTAAGTAATATAATACTCTCTTAGCTACAAGATAAAAATATGGTCAACAATAATCAGATTAGATGTATAAATGATTGCAATAAATGGCTTGCAATTCAAAAAAATACTTGCTTTCTGTGTAACTATGAAAATGTTTCATTTCAGGTTCTATCCGAAGGTTGGGCGTTCCCACTCAAAGGATTCATGAGGGAACATGAATATCTACAAGTGAGTACCACACTTATCACACTAATATTATAAAGGCGAAAGTTTGTGAGTGTGTATGTTTGTTACTTCTTCACTTCTAAACGACTGGAGCGCTTTTAATAAATTTTGGTGTGGAGTTAGCTGAGACCCTGGATTAATAACACATATGATAGTTTTTATCCCGATCATATCTTCCCGTGGGATAATTTACGAGTTGTAGCGGGCGAAGCCGCTGGCAACAGCTAGTATAAACATAATTTCCACTTCCGTCCACATCAGCAGGAGACAGATGTTTTTTTCCTACTCCTCCGCTATTCTTGCCTGTTCAATTTCGTTGAAGAGTCTAAGACAGTTAAATTGTTTCTCTGGAACTTCGTCAACCTTCATTGTATCGGCGTTCTTCTGGTGGTCTCCACTGTTGATTCTGGCTATCAGGAGTTACAGTGGTTTGGGAATAGTGTGGTGAGCTTGTCCCATAATGAAATGAATAAACACAAAAAGCGGAGGAAGGAGGAAGTTGTCGTGAGGAAAGTTTTGAGTATGAATTTAGATAAGCGTAGAGGAAAACCCAAGTAACAATGGATAGACTTTGTAAAGAATTTGGAAAGAAAGGAGGTGTCCTCTGAGATGACGAGTTCTAGTTGAGCGTAAACTCAACTGATAAATTATGCTCCATTTTCTCTCACAGAAAATAGACTGATATTTTACTGACATTCATTATTATAAAAACAGATTGATATGGATCGCATTGGAATGTGTACTTTGTCGCGTAAGCCATTAAGTTGCTGTTTCCAAAACTAGATTATCTCGGTATCTGAGTAATAAGTATTCTAGTACATTGTTTAGTTCATCGAAAACATTAGCCACCAAAAATTAAAACAAAGTCAGAAAATTAAATACAATCTAAACTGAACCTTATTACTTCCAGGCATTACACTCTAACTGCCTTACCCTTGCCGACGGCTCAGTGGTCAACCAATCAGTGCCCGTCGTCCTGCCAGTGGCGACGGAGGTCAAGGACCGTTTGACAGGAGCCAACGCCATTGCTCTCACATACAATGGCAAAGCGGTGGCTGTGCTGAGGTCACCTGAGTTCTACCCGCATAGGAAGGAAGAGAGATGTTCAAGGCAATTCGGAATCTATCATGCTGAACATCCCTATATTAAGGTTTGTTAAAAAAGTATTTTATTGAGTGGCAATGCCATCGCTCCTAGATTGTATAATGGTAAAGTCATGCCGTGCAAAGATTGCTTGAATTCTTCCCGCGTTAGGAGGAAGACAGATGTTTTTGACAGTTTGGGATAAAATGTTATCTTGGTGAGGTGCGATTGCGAATAAGGTCTTAGACCGTATACAGAAATAAAGCTGACCAGCGCTTATAGGAACCGGTCCATACAGGTAACCGGCGCAGGCATTTTACCAGCGCTGGCAGATCGCCGCCGGCTTCCAGCTGTCTTTCTGTATGCGGCCTTAGATTAAGTGGCAATGCGGCAAAATATGATTTTAATTTTTATGTAATGTTTGGACCATGTCTGAAATAAATAAATTATTATTTTAATGCTACTGTTCTTATGCAGGGTGTAAGGGGCACCGAGGCACTAACGTTTACCATGTATTCGGTTAATGCTCTTCAATGTATTTAGACCGTGTAGTGTAGATATTGCACTTTTGCAGGGAGCATCTGATTTAAAAAATCCGATGACAATATTCTATGTGGAGAAAGTATAGAAAAACTTTTTATACGCGATCAATTTTGATAGATAGACGAACCTTCTTTCCAGTTTTCAGATTCTTTTTCTTAGGTTAAATTAATCTTTCTCTTTTCTCCATAGATGATCAAAGAGGCCGGTGATTGGTTGGTGGGCGGTAACCTGGAAGTGTTCGAACGCATTCGCTGGAACGACGGCTTGGACTCGTACAGGCTAACTCCCAACGAGCTCAGACAGAAGTTCAAGGAGCTTGAAGCTGATGCCGTATTCGCATTCCAGGTTAGTGTTTTCCACTATCAGAAATACTTATTCTTTCATGATTCATCATCATCATTATCATCTCAGGGAGGAATGGAAAAAGAATAAAAAAATGCTAAGGGAGTGAATGGTAGGCTAACTCTATCATTCACTTCTTTCATTCTTCACAAAATTCATTCATCTTTTCTATGGATCATCATCATCAGCTTATAATGTTCCCACTGCAGGGACTCAGACCTCCTGTCTAGGAGAGTGATGGGGGGACGCGGGCCCAGTGCGGGTTGGTAAATACTTACTACATGTCTTCATCATTTCAGCCAAAAGACGTCCATTGCTGGACATAGGCCCGGGACCATGTATCGCCACATTGACCGGTCTCGTGCGTCTCTCATGATTATTTTTTGCCCTTATTCTCACCTTTATGCTTGTCGTCATACGGTTTATTATGAAGGGATTGAGTCACTATCTGCTCACCGCAACTTTGCCCGCGTGTAGTTTGCTTGTTTTATCAATTAAAATGGATGGCCGATGGGGCCGAAAAGTTATGGAGTGGCGACCTCGAACCGGAAGACGTTGCGTTACGCGGCCTCTCACTAGGTGCATCGTGCACCTGGTGAATGTTGCGGGGATACGATGGATGCGAGACGCACGGGATCAGTCAATGTGGCGACTATTAGGCGAGGCCTGTGTTGCTGTGCAGTGGACGTCTTTAGGCTGAAATGATGATGATGGTTTTGCATAACATTTTACTTCAATATCAAAAACACAATGCAACACATGCACATAATATCCTTGGACTGTGTCGTGGCAAGTAGCGTTTCTGGATACACGAATTCTGATAATTCAGAATTCGTGTATCCAGAAACGCTACTGTTCTACACCATCTGTTTTAACGCCAATTTTTTATATAATTCAATAAAATATGAGCAAAATGTCAATCCACACCCATTTTAAATTTAAATAATGCAGAATGCCATTTTAGAAACCTCTCGAAACTTGTTAAAAATACTGTTTGCTTGTTACTCCTGTAAAATTTACTCAATTGGCATTACGACGATATGTAAAGTTTGTTATAAAAGTTGATTTTGTTTGTTTCAGCTACGTAACCCCATCCACAACGGGCACGCGTTGCTGATGCAGGACACACATCGTCAGCTAGTCGAGAGGGGATTCCAGAAACCGGTACTTCTATTGCATCCTCTTGGTAAATACACACATTAATTTTATGATTTTGTTATTGTTTTGTGACTTTTCATTTCTTTTTTTCTTTTTGTAATAAAACTACCTATTGAATATAGCATTTATTGCGATATAAATTCAAACCTTTATACTATAATAGCGTATATCAGAAACGTGTATATTTGAGGGTCTGATTCAGAACATCAAACTGAACAACTTTCTCTATCATGGACGACAATCGAAATCGCGAATAAAAATGCTGACTGCTGGGCTTATCCCAGTTGAATACGTCCCTGTGTGCCTTTTGGCCTTGTTCTGTTCTGTCTCCTGCTGATATGGAGGGAAGTGGAAATTATGTTTTTCTACTCTTCCGCTATTCTTTTCTGATTAAATTTCGTTGCGGGATCCAAGACAGTTAAATCGTTTCTCTGGGACTTCGTCGGGCTTCATTGTCTCGGCGCTTTTCTTGTGGTCGCCACTGTTGATTCTGGCTAACGGGAGATACAGTGGTTTGGGAATAGTGTAGTGGTGTCACACATTCCTGGTACACGTTGTATTACTGTCAATAATTTGAAAGAAATAGCGATTCTACAGTTAGTGTTTGTGATGCATGTGGAACTTTTGGACGCTGTCTCCGTACCGAAAGTCTAAAATAAATTAAAATTAACTAATTCACTTAATTCTTTTTTTTAAACGTTGCTTCACACTAGGAATTTCTTCTGTATCGTAAGTGCGTTTACAAACATTTAAACTCACTTACACAATTACCCAGACCCGGAACAAGTATCTGTAGGGCTTACAAATATTTTTTTCGTGCGTGTCGCGGTTTCGATACCCGCAACACGCAGCGCAGCAGTCCAATCGCTCGGCTACTGCGCTAACTGTGCTGTCAATAGCGGTCATTAACCGATTAAAGTTATTAACTTTGAAATCCAAAAATAAGCCTGCAGGGCTATTGCGTATCTTTTAAATGACATTGCAGTGGCTAACCTATAGTGCCTATTAATTACTGTCAAATGGTTCCATTTTGTACTAAACCATAACCAATTTGACAGTTAATCCATAGACAATATGATAGCCACTGTCATTTAAAAGATACGCAATAGCCCTGCTGGTCATGTCTTGAATCGTCATCTGCCGTGGTCTTGAATTTTTTTTTTAAGAAAAACGATACATGTTTCTTTTGTTTTGGTTCTTACGAATAGATATTAGGGAAAGGGCAATGACCGCTATTGTCATCTTAGCTGGCAGCAACTACAGACTAAAAATAAATTTAAAAAAAGAACGTCGCTTGCTAGTTTGCATATGGTATACTAAGTTAATGGTGTTCTGCCAGGTGGTTGGACAAAGGACGACGACGTTCCTCTTGAAGTGAGGATCAACCAACACAAGGCAGTGCTCAACGAAGGTGTACTGGACCCACAGTCCACGGTGCTGGCTATCTTCCCTTCGCCCATGATGTATGCTGGACCTACTGAGGTATGTAATCGAAATTATATAGAAAAGTAGTCAAGGACTTCATGGACATTGACCACATCCAAGTTAGGCTGCCATGGCAAGCTGGTCCCAAATTCATTGGGACTTTAATAAAATCTTTATTGTCTAATGTCTTTAAATAGTCTACAACTTTGTGCAGTCTGAAATAAAGTTTTACGCACATCAACACAATCAACATCCTGCTTAGCAGCCGTACTCAAGCACTTTTATGTCATTTTATTTTTGCTTTATGAAACTGAAAATGAGGTACTTATATTTTTTATAAAAATCCGCTTCTCTGACATGCCCGGATTTTTTTGCGACTGGGCGTGAAGCGGAAAGGAGTGTCAGACTTGTACTGACTTAAACCCACCCCTGTTTCTTCTTTGTTTTCCAGGAACGTGTTATTTCTTTCGAACATCTCGCAACCTCGGTGATATGCCCAGCTGATTATGACTACACTATTTTTTTACATTTTGGTGTAGAATTAAACTACACTATATATTTTTTTTATTCTTTGTATCTTTAGATAATTTTATTTCTACTTCACCGCCCCTCGTTACAAACAATCATTCAACATAACTACCCCCCCCCAGGTACAATGGCACGCCAAGTGCCGCATGAACTCGGGCGCCAACCACTACATAGTGGGTCGCGACCCCGCCGGCCTGCCGCACCCGGCGGGTGGCGGGGATCTGTTCGACCCGAGACACGGCGCCATGGTGCTCAAGATGGCGCCCGGGCTTAACGAGCTGGAGGTATGTACACAGACCTCTTGACAGGTCCATTTAAACCTGAATAGCGCTTTCGTTAGACTACGTCAGACATTGAAACCTGTTCATTACAAAGTCGGTCTGCCCCGTTGGTGTCTTGGTCTCAAGTCGACTGCTGGGGACCTGGGTTCGATTCCCAGATCAAGCGAAAAGTTATAGAGTAAGTGTAGATATCCCCGTGGCCTATGTGCAATCTCTTCCGGTAGTTAAAATAAAAAATGATGACTGATAGTATTATTTTTAAGTAGATATTTACAAAATAAAATATTAAGCAAGGCGTAATTGAAATAACTCGTAACTAATTAAAACAAACGACAAAAGATGACGGACATTATGGGTATCAAATGAAAGGATTTTCTAAAATAAAAAAACAAGCAAAACTTTTATATTTTATTCTTACAGATCATTCCATTCCGCGTTGCTGCTTACGACACGTCTGTCGGCAAGATGGCATTCTTCGACCCCACTCGCAAAGAAGACTTTGACTTCATATCTGGAACTAGGATGAGAGGTAATTAACCTGATGTGAAACTAATAATTCATAATAATCATTATGTTTCAATCGAAACTATACCTTAGCTACGTTGGCATATAAATTAATTTTGTAAAAAAACAAGCTTCAAGTATTTGACCCTAACAAGATTTGATTAGAGATGGGAGAGTATACGATATATAATATGTATAAAAACTATGTGTCTAACTGCGATTAGAACAGCTAATAACAGCCAAATTCGCTATGTATCTATTCTTATTCTTTGCTCTCAAAACGGTGAAAGAAAACATCGTGTGGAAACCGGCATGTCTTAGAACCAAAAAATTCGAAGACATGTGACATCTGCCAACCCGCACTGGGTCCGCGTGTTGGATTATAGCCCATCCCTCTCCTAGAGAGGAGGCCTGATCCTCTGCAGTGGGAACATTATAGGCTGATGATGATCTATTCTTATTCTTTGTGTCTTAACCCAGAATAGGGTATTTCACCAAAAAAAAAAAATTAGTCAGTCTGTTAGATTATCGAAAAATATTGAATACGTATTTTTTCTTTTATCAAATTAATAAAAACTGACGAAAATATTAATAAAAATTGTCACTTTGTCGGTAAAAAAGTGCTAACCTTGTGACGTCACACGACTTTTCGAAGCACTGTATCGTCGTCATCTTTTGTTTACGTGAAAGAAGAAAAAATATGTGTCCATTATTTTTTTAAATCTATCTGACGTACTAATTAGATTTTTTTGGAGAAATACCCTATCAGATTTTCGTATCATCATCATCCTGCCTTATCCCATTCTATTTGGGGTCGGGCAACTCGTTTTATTTTTCCCTTACTCCCTGTTACACGTCACAGTGGCATTTACTTCTTAGCAAACCTTAGTCTATCTATTCGATTTTAGTTTTATCTACTTACCATTGGGAGACTTATTTTCCGTCCATCTCTTTCCAAGTTATAAGAATCCAAGATTTTAAAGAAATACTTTTTAATTACCAATACATCTTTCAGGTCTGGCCAAATCCGGCAAGGAGCCACCGAAAGGCTTCATGGCAGCTTCTGCATGGAAGGTTCTCTCCGAATACTACCAGTCCCTGAAATCCAAGATGGACACGAACTAAACTTTCAAACTTAGCAGCTATATTATATCGAAGTATTATTTACTGTCACAATAACGGCCTGAAAGCGTAATACTAGATTTCATCAGCAAAAGAAAACCACAGCTTTAATTTTATCAAGAATCTATTGCTTTTCATTGTTTATAGGGTTCGTGAATTTTTTCACCGACTTTTCAGAATCTGCCCGATAGAATTTTCTTCTACTAGCGCGCATTTTTTTTTGTTACTGGCAATGCTAACAAAAACTACTTACGGCTTATTACATTTTTTGATTAAATCAATTACTTTTTCTTCCATCTATAAAAGCTAGAATACATATCTTAATCATTATACAAGCGAGATTTAAAACTATACTAAGTTGATCATATTATAAATGGGGCGATTGGTAGATTAATTTAAAAAAAAAATTTCCTTGACATATAATTTTATTTATTTCTTTTTAGTACTTAAATTGTTTACAATGGCTTGTGCAACGAGATAATAATCCTGTGCAATATTTTTGTGATTAAATTATATATATTTTTTTATTTATTTGTGATATATACACATTCCTTCTGTGTAGAAATATACATTTCCTTTATTTACACACGTATTTTACTTCTGAAGTTATGTACGTTTAGGTATGAGACAATAAATCCGAATATTGGACACTTATTTTTTTGAGTATATAATGAAACTTCAGTTATATCAATGTAGGTTATAAATGAACGTGAAGAGAATGCATAATGCAACCTTCTTGCTAACAAACTCGCCATTGACAGTCCAGTATCATACGATGTATGTTTTTAAGGTTTGGGATACACAATACTAATATTATCTCAAGTATTTATTGTTATTATTGGTAACGTCTTATAAATATTTACTGAGGTGCGAGTCAAAAGGTTAAAATCACATAATGTCTTAGTAACGTACATAGTTATATTATTGTATTGTATATAATAACTTATTATTATAATATTCATAATTAAAAGTTATATGTACGAATATTTCGAAGTTTCATTATACATATAAATTATTTGTGACGTCAAAATAATTGAAAGATACATGAAATACAACATAATTATGAGATCGTATTAATTTGTATTATTTTGTAACAAATTACGTAATGAATACAATGAGAATTGTGAAGGGACGCATTGTTAATTTATAAGAGGTTTAAATATAAAATTGTTGTAATATTAGTGAATAAAGGTGCTTTTAAAGTTAATGTAAAATAAAATAAAAAGTGATATTGAGTTTTGTATTTTATTTAGGGGATATTTTCAAATGCATATCTGTATAACTTTTCAGCACACTAGGTAACTCCACTAATTAACTGAATGCATGCCAGAAAAATGAATGACGTGCACAAAAAAACTAAAAAAGCACCCAAAACGAGATGACATTTTTTCATCGAATACACACCAAAAATGTGGTTCGTACATCAGAAAAATACGAATTGTTTATGAAAAATACTAACTTGCACTGTAAATCGTTCAGGTTAGGTTAGGTTATGTTAGGTTTTTTTTCAGTTAAGTCAAACAGTTCTGCCAATACCTTTAAATAAATAGTATTTTGAATTTGATTTTATTAGTGTGCAAGTCAGTATTTTTGGTTTAACTTTGTAATATTTTGCTCGAAAAAAGGAAATATTCAGATATCGATTTAAATACATGCCTTTACATTTAAAGGGTAATATAGTTATTAAATATTAATAAATTGTTGACATGCTGGCTGAGATTACGAGTAAAAGAGAAGTTTTGAAAAAGAAGACACACTACGCCAACTCCAATTAAAATAATGATGAGTTTTGATAATTATGTAATAAGTTTACATACATTTCAGCATGTGCAGCTGAACTATAACCTCCTCCTTTTTTGAAGTCGGTTAAAAAGTATCATATTTCATTGTAGCAGCCCCGGTTATGGTACATAGTCCTGTACCTTAAACCCTTATCGGCCTTATCCGTTTCATAGTTAAAATAGTGTTAACGAACTTTGAACCTAAAAACTGTTGAGCAATTTTGATTTTCATTTATTTTTTACACTTGACTTACTGTGATATTGTATCTTATCGCCAAAGATAAGATTAGTGTCTACTAATTTGACTCCTATGTAGTTTTATCAACGATCAGCAGAAATTATAATTATTTCTAGATAAAGTTTTTTTATTGCAAGTGATTAAAACGTAGGTGGGGCAAAATGAAAATGTAATATAGGTACAGCTCTACAGTTGAAAATCTATTAAAGTTTGACAGGTTGTAATAGCTTGATCTGCTAGCTTCTGTACCTAGAGCCAGATAGAGAGCATCTACACTTTTATTTCTCACCCTTTTAATCTTAATTCTAAGAAAGATATCTATTATCACACTAATATTGTAAAGTCGAAAGTGAGTATGTAAGTGTGTATGTTTGTTACTTCTTCACGCAAAAACTACTGAACGGATTTGGATAAAATTTGGTACACAGATAGTTTATAAACTGGATTAACACATAGGATAGTTTTTATCCCGATTTTATCTTCTCGTGGGATAATTTTCAAGTCGTAGCGGATGAAGCCGCTGGCAACAGCTAGTGTATAATAAATTTGAAAATATGTAAGTATGCATAGCTTACACTTCAGCATTCTTGTTTTCTATAATTTTAATTGAGATAATTAATATGTAAAATTGATCATCATATTCGTACGCCAAATGGCAAAACATAGAGCGCATATGAAAATGTGACACCTGTTTGTAACCACCTATGTTAACAAATAAAGAATCTGAATCTGAATCTGAACAATAGCAACATAGTCTGCCTAGTCATTCCCAACTGAATACTAGTATTTTACATGGAAAGAGTGCCTAACTCACCGCCACGCCAGAACCCATTAAACGACGTGCATTTAGTACTAAGTTATTCGATAAGACTCTTGTTAACAACACTTGTCTGATTACCTGTAACGAATTTCAAAGATAGACTTACAATGACAGCCGTATGTAATGGACGGTCACCCATCCATAGACCAACCTTGGCAAGCCCGGCTTAACTTAATGATTGACGTAAGCGGCTGTTATTTTGACATGAGCCCCTCCTGCATAAATAATATAGCGGCGGTCAAAGATAGCTTTGTCGCTTTTTGTTTTTGGATGTTGAGAAATCATCAAATGACCTGTCGCTCTAGGCAGAGCGGTAGGGAGTGTCAGACTTCTACTGACTAAAAGCCTGCACCTTAGTTCCTTCTTAACCCTTTGTGTCGAGGCAGCGGTATCCCTTCCGAACAACCCGCAGCCCCGACGGGATACTTTGACCCCCTTTTTTTTTGGTTGGTGGGAAATCATCAAATAACCCCCTCCCGCTCTTGGGCAGACCGAAAGGTAGTGTCAGACTTCTACTGACTAAAAACTACCCATGTTCCTTCTTAGCCCTTTATGTCGAGGCCGCGGTAACTCTTACAACAACCCCTGCGGGTTGTTCGAAACGACGGGATAGCTTTGACCCTGACTTTATTTTTATTATTTTCATTTAATTAATTTTACAACATTCTCCATTCCCTTAGACAAAATATCTATTCTTATTACGTTAATTGTTATCAAAACTCAAACGTTATCACCGAAAGAGTAATTATGATAAATCCTTCACGTTATCTTGTTTGGCAAGCGAATTGCGTCGCTATTATCAAAAACACCAGAGTTTATTTTGAATGGACAACTTCGTTCGATAAGGTACCTATTGGTTTGTTTGCTTGTCAGTGTGTCGTTAACTTTGAACAAGGAAGGTCGTATCACGATGGCTGTCCGCTTAGGTCGTGTTACGAGTATTTTATATAATTCCACGAGTAAAACCGGTACTCGATGCATGTCTCACTACCCGATCGACGAACATGTTTTTGGATTATCAAGTGAGCAACAACAGGCAAGTACCTTTAAAGTAATTAGGTAAGTAGGTACTTCTGTAATTATAAGTACCTACCGAAGTTGAATAACATATTGTGATTGTTCGATAACACAGTTGTGGTGTAATAAGAATTGAATTACATATTGAACCAAGTTTTTATAGGTCCATCGGCTCTACTTAGGGTGAATAATTCTGTAAATAATAGTTTAGTTGATGACCCAAGTTGGCCCTGAACTGTTACAAGTCATGAATTATGTACGATTGTTATTGTAGCGAACTCATTCATGTCCAAAGTTTTTTATCATCGCATTATTACCTAATAATAAATAATTGGACCCTGTTCCCGATACCGGTGGGCTACCTACTATTTTTTTATATTTAAATGGCTTTTATAATGCTTTTTTTTTAATATAAATAATACGTACAGAAATGAATAAACGGAGTACCTACTAATATTATTAAGAGGGTAGGTACCTACCTCTACCTACTTAAGAGGTCGTGAATAGCTAGCATTGACATAAAAACTCATTTTTATTTAAGTATCTCTAGTTACTGTCTAATAGAAACTTACCTCCTATCAATATTTACCATTCATGTTAAAGTATTTTTATTTTCCAGCTCAGGCAGTCCGTGTTCGACTTCGCTCAAAAGGAGCTGGCGCCGAAAGCACAGCAGATAGATAGGGAAAATAATTTCGCAGAAATAAGAGATTTCTGGAAAAAATGTGGCGAAATGGGGCTTTTGGGTAAGTTGCACTGTTGGAATTTCAACTGGACTAGTGGACTCTAGTCGAGCGGTGATAAAATCAGACATGTGGTTTTACCTTAACTATATATGTAGGTATAAATAGTAGCCTATGGTTTTACTTATCCTTAAATTAAAGTTTCGCCTAGTGTGCCAATGAATAAACCATCAGGATATTAAAGAGTGTCTTGATAGAGTACCATGAACTGATGAGTAACTTTCAAAAGAGGCATGGCAGGTATGGGTGGAGGGGAAAATAACGACTGCCCTTCACACCATTTGAATCCCTCACGAGGGAAAGTTGAGGAAGTTGACACACACACAGTTGAAGGAAGCAAGGCCCATAGGTTGTTCAACCTAAGACCACATACACAATTGCGTAATTGAATAAATATTTAAGGTTAAGAATCAATTTAAATAGAATTTCCATTTACTTTTGCGACTAATTTGGCGTAGAATACTGTGGGCTAACGTGTTGTTCGGAACGTTTCAGGCATAACAGCGAATCCAGAATATGGCGGCACCGGCGGAAAGTACTCTGACCATTGCATCATCATGGAGGAACTGTCAAGGTATACCTAATTAGTATTTTTATACTTACTGCCGTATGCTCGACGGGCTTTGAGCAAAAATAACCACGTTGAGGAGCCATGACACAGCCAGATGGCGACGCGGTAGACCTCGCAGGAGATGACGGGATGAGCTGAACGGGACCAAGTAGTAATAGTAGATCCAGTACCTAGTCCACAACTCCACATGGGTCATGGGGGAGGCCTTTTCCCAACAGTGGGATGACACAGGCTAGCAGTAATACTTACTAACCTATATCATTGGCTATGGTCACTTAGAACTATAGTCCTCCGAAAGAGTTCAGCTTCATCACCATCTTATCAGCCGAAAGATGGCCACTGCTGGACATAGGCCTCCCCTAGTGGCGCCACATTAACCGGTCCCATGCGCCTTGCATCCAGCGGATCCCACCACATTCAATAGATCATCGGTGCACCTAGTGGGTGGCCTTCCAACGCAACGTCTTCCGGTTCGCGGTCGCCACTCCAGAACTTTTCGGCCCCATCTCTTGTGGGAGTAATATGTCTGGCCCACTGCCACATAAGTTTCTCTTATCCCAAATCAATGTTGAGCCACTAAATCTTTAACCATTTACCCCACCCCGGAGCTGGTTTGGTTAAGCACAGCTTAGTCCAACGGACTAAGGGATTATTGCACCACGATTATGACACCACGTACTGCATTTATTTATTAATGATTTGAGGTTAATAGATGATAATTTCAGGGCGAGCGGTGGTATAGCGCTGTCTTACGGGGCACACTCCAATTTGTGCATCAACCAAATTAACAGGAACGGCACTGAAGAACAAAAGAGAAAATATTTACCAAAAGTAAGAACTTAGAATAATCAAAATGCATTTACATTTCCTACTAACAGCTATTTCGATATCACATAGTACGGTGAGGAATCGATTTCAAACTTTTTGCAAGCCTAATAAAAAGCTTCAACCTGTGTAAGGACACAACTAAACCGTGTGTCAGTTCAGCAACATAAATCATTGTGAAACAAAAGTGAAGCATTTAAAGCGTTACGTTTCCAATAGTACACCGGCCTCGTCTCAGTCGCCTCTGTAAATAGGCCATTATCGCCAACGGCGACCCAGTACAGGTTAGGTAGATGTCTAATGTCTTCGACATTTTTGGTGTTAATTCATGTCTGTTAACACACCATGGTTATCGACTGGACTTAAACACTACACCTACATACATAATTAGGCAGAGGTGATCCTAATAGTACACCCAAATCAGCCATGTGGAGCACCCTTCCGTGGCTGCTGTTGAGAAATCTCTCATAGAAATCCCAATAACACTGCTTGACCTGGAAATTGAACGTCTCAATCGACCTCAAGCTACACACGAATACATTACGTAACCCTTATTTATGTTTTTCAGTTATGTTCAGGAGACCACATAGGTGCTCTAGCCATGTCGGAACCTGGAGCCGGCAGTGACGTGGTGTCCATGAAGACCCGCGCCGAAAAGATGGGCGACTACTACGTGCTTAACGGAAACAAGTTCTGGATCACTAATGGACCTGATGCTGATGTTTTAGTGGTAAGAGAAAAAGTTAGAGTGTCTTGCCGAACTAAAAGGTTGATTGTATTTGGATAAAATTGTTGCACATCGGATGTCAGGGTTCTTTTACATATCTTACGCCTAATTTCCATGAGGGAAACAGCATCTACAAAACGCCCCAAGATTATTTTATTACAGTAAAAATAAGTAAACCGAAAAAAAAGCGAATGGATAAAATAAGGAATGAGTACATAAGAGGAAGTCTGAAAGTGGGGCCGTTGAATGAAAAGTTGTGTGGTAATCGATTGGCGTGGTATGGACATGTGATGCGAAGGAATGAAGAAAGTGTTGTGCGGAAAATGTTGAGTATGAATGTAGATGGGTATAAGAGTAGTGGAAGACCAAAGAAACGATGGATGGACTGTGTGAAGGATGATATGGTTAGGAAGGAGGTGACTATACTGACATGACGAGAAATAGAGAAGTATGAAAAAAAAAGACATGTTGCGCCGACCCCAAATGAATTGGGATAAGGGCAGGAGAATGATGAATCAGTTTCATAGGGATTCAAAACTCCACGTGGAGAGGTAGCCTCGGTGGATGCCCCAACCTCCCCTGGGTTGGGGACCTGGTTTATGCTGCAAGGTCTTAGGATTGAGGGTTGGGGGGTATTATAAGCGTGATATATATACCACTATTGAAACCAAAAAAAAAATGAGCATCGTTGTACCCAGTATTAATTGGGTTGTGGAGGTCAGATAGGCAGTCACTCCATGTAAAATACTGGTACTCAGCTGCATTCGGTTAGACTGGAAGCCGACCCCAACATAGTTGGGAAAAGGCTAGGCAGGTGATGATTGCTCTGGTGCAATAGCCGATTTAGTAGAACCAGTTACGATTCTGAGGACAGCTAGTGGATAGTTGACAATAATTTAGTTTTTGTAGCAGAAGTTATAGGTCCTATATTCTCCCAATCATAATAATAAAACAATTCTCACCATTACAGGTATACGCCAAAACAGACACGTCAAGCAAACCTCAGCACGGCATATCAGCATTCCTGATCGAGAAAGATTTCCCCGGTTTTAGTACGGCACAGAAATTGGACAAGCTTGGCATGAGGGGGTCTAACACATGCGAATTAGTGTTCGAAGACTGCAAGGTAATAGTTTACTCGATTCATGTCAACTTTTTATCTTTATACCCGCAGATCATGAAGCCCGGCACTGAAAAATGATCTTCGCCGTTATTCGGAGACCTGTTCTGGGCACCTCGCAACTGTTGATGACTTTATCAGGTCTTTTAACCGCCTGCCATGGTGGGACCATCTAATGTACCGCTGCGGGCTGTTTCGTGGTATTTAGATTAAATGGTCGCTTTTCTGCTAGAACCATTCTGCCCCGTTGTGTCTAGTGTGACCGGTTTTAAATCATTTAACAAGATTAAAAGTCTGATGACTTTTACTATTTGACTGAACAAACTTTTATTGGATAGATCTCGATAAAATCTATGATATTCTCTATTAGTCTACTCATTCTCTAAAGTTTGACCCCAAATATAAAGTGACGCAAACGTACTAAGTGGTTAAGTAGGTACTTACTTACAAACAATAGGGTAGTTGGCTGACAAAAAAATATGATTCTGTTTATGTAGGTACATATACATATATGTACCTACATAAAGTAGTTAAAAAAATATTGGGTACGTGTTTTTTAATTTATCAAAACAATAAAAATTGACGAAAATAAAACGTGTCTAAGATCGTGAGTGGGGGCTGGTGACGTCACTTTCTGGTAAAAAATGTACCAAACTATGACGTCGCGTGACTTTTCGTAGCACTGTATCCTCTTCATTTATTGTTTAGGTAAGTACCTACCTACGTGAAAAAAGAAAAAATACGTGTGCAATATTTTTTGGAAATCTAACTGACGGACTAGGTACTTAGATTTTTTTTAGTCATCTACCCTATTAGGTATTTATCTGCCTCATCATCAACAGCCTATAATGTTCCCACTGCAGAGACTCAGGTCTCCTCACTAGGAGAGGAATGGGCTATAATCCACCACGCGGGCCCAGTGCGGGTTGGTAGATGTCATAATATAATATGTGTTCGAGATTTTTGGTTCTATGACCGTTCCTCACGATGTTTTCCTTAACCGTTGTGAAAGCAGCGGTGATGAAATAAAGAACACAAAGTAATGCGCCTGCCTCGGATCGAAACCACGACTTACTGTAGGTACGTAAGTCGGGGACGCCTTCATTGGGCCACCGCTGCTCTCTATATTTATATGAAAATGATTGTTCTTCTTCAAATAAATTTATTATTATTTATTATTATTGTATTTCTTCTCCAAACCAGGTCCCAGCAGCTAATCTTCTAGGAGCAGAAAACAAAGGAGTCTATGTTCTAATGTCAGGCTTAGACCTGGAGAGGCTGGTGTTAGCTGCGGGACCCGTCGGCCTGATGCAGGCCGCGGTGGATACTGCCTTCGATTACGCACACACTAGGAAACAATTCGGAAAGAGCATTGGGGAGTTCCAGTTGTTACAAGTGAGGAAAATAAAAATATCAATTGAAATGTCAGACGACAGACTGATGCTTGACCATCTCAGATCTAGACATTAGACAAGGTTTGGCTTCTTCTTAGAGCACCACTGACCTTAAAAAGTACCTAAATGGACCTCTCAAATGAGTATCATTCGTCAGGAATGTCAGCTTTTCCTTGAACATTTCAACATCACTTTGGGGAAAAGTCAGTAGGTAAATCAATTTCTGGGAGAGGTTGGTCTTCCCCGGAAATTGCTTTCCTGAAAATGTCATCCTATCAATTTTAGTACTTACTAACAGAATTAAAACACCTTACTCTTCATTCGTATATATTGTATTGGGACATTTAAGTTTCAATAAAGATAATGGAATTAGGTAATGGTCTTTCCTAGAAAACAAATAAAAAAGACACCTACCTACGTCCGATGATGTAGGTAGATGTTTTTTCAGCAAATCAGCATTATATTCAAAGCAAAACTGCTATAATTTCAGGGTAAAATGGCGGACATGTACACAACGCTAAGCGCCTGCCGAAGCTACCTCTACAACGTTGCGAAAGCGTGTGACGAAGGACATATCAACAGTAAGGACTGCGCCGGAGTCATTCTATTCTGCGCTGAGAAGGCTACGCAAGTCGCGCTGGACGCTCTACAAATACTTGGTAAGCACTGCAGACTGCTGTAGTTAAGTCCCCCGCTGGTCTCGGGGTCGCAAGCGATTCCGTTCGATTCATTCATTGCTATGAAATATTGACACTGGCGGCTCATGATTGCAAATTTTTTTTTTGGGGGGTTGGGAACCCCTCCCGCTCTTGGGCAGAGCGAAAGGGAGTGGCAGACTTCTAATGACTAAAACCCAGCCATGTTCCTTCTTAGCCCTATATGTCAAGGCCGCGGTATCTCTTACAACAACCCGTTGCAAATCTTGAAAGCCGTTTATAGCTATAGGTACATGGATCTTTCGGTGCGTGGGCACAACCGGAACCTACACCGTATTTCTTTCATTTTTCTATAACGATGACTAAGTACTTACTTACGAATCATGTCGTAAAGTCACATCAATGATAAAAGAGCCACAATTTCGGTTGAAGCTATCTGCGTTAAATATGTTATCAGTCATTTCGGATTTCGATGATAAAATCACATTTACATGACTTTCTATGTCCGACTTAATAGAAATGACATGGTAAATGACACCAGTATAATATAATTATTTTAAACACCACTTTGAGAGGGTATCAAAACTTTCCTTTGTCTATTTATTTACGCATCACAAGTGAAAAGAAGTTACTATCCACTTATGAAAAGTTTCTGGAAGCAACTAGAGTTGAAGAGAGAACTAGAATTGTTTTCGATGTGCGGCTACGTCAAAATTGTATTAGCTTAAGTTTTTTAGACATAAATTAGATCTGTTTTATATCTGCAATCAGCCCATATGCTTTAATCAGATTGGTTGTTGCTTCATTGGCAGTGTGAGATGTTTCGCATCCTGCGATGTCATCGCGTTATGTATGGTAATTAGATTGCCGCTATTCGTTTCCTTTAAGTCAGTAGGTAGAGTCTGAGGACTTCAGTAGTGTCGCAGCGAGTTCATTTCTATGCCGTTGGAGTCTTTGCTTAAAATGATAATCTAGTATATTATATAATCTAGTAAAATGGCGAACTATACTATACATAGCGGCCTAAGTATCATAATATTTATAATAGACTAGCAATAACTATTTTATTCTTTTTTAGGCGGAAATGGCTATATAAACGACTACCCAACAGGCAGGATACTCAGAGATGCAAAGCTTTATGAAATCGGCGCCGGAACCTCAGAAGTTAGAAGGATGCTCATCGGAAGGGCATTGAACAGTGAATACAAATGAAATAAAATGGCTCTTATATTATAAACTTTGTGATTATTTATTAAAGTTTTAAAAAAACTCGATTATGTATATTTTATTTATGTTATTTGCTAAGTCTAATATATGTAGTTAAGTAAACATTGGGTTAACTTAATAAATAATTATAATTAGCTGCCGAAATTCCTTATATGAATGGAAGACTTGCCACCTTAAATACTAATTATATTTTAAAATGACTAAAACCAATTAATTACTAATTAGTGACTGGCTAGAAATGTTTACAGGTCAAGAATCTTTTGAAATATTTTCACTTGCCACAAAAAATCTGGCGTTCAAGCCAAATTACACACCTGAATAACAACACATATAATTATTATTCCCACCAAAAGCTGACTGAAAAACTAATTGAGAGTGACTCAACAAAATGCCACCATTTTGGAGGAATATAAAGCATTTGTCCGGGTTTCAATATGCAATAATATGGAGTAGCACTTTTATATTTAGGATATTTTTCTAAATCTGGCTGTCGGGGATCTATTTGAGCTGTATTATCCAATAACTCATGATCATGTGGGTAAAGGTGCTCTGAATCTGAAGGTGAAAATAAGAATAGCTGTTTTTCACCAACAACTTGAGTTAGCAAGTTTCTTTTTGGATCATGGTGCAGAGGTGAAACTGTGCCCTTAGGTCCATACCAAGCCATGACATCTACAGGATCAGTACTGTCAGCAAAACAGCAGTATTCCGGCTCAGTGATGTCATTCTTCAGTTCAGGGATTTGGTTGAACAGCTGGTACTGAGCGAGGTATCCAGTTGGGCCTTTGGTCTGGTATATATACTCTTTAATAAACTCTTCAATTGTTATAAGCCTCTGTGTCCAATCAGAATCTGTGTATTTGCTTCCAATTTCAATTGAAACTGTCCTTGGTCCAGCAAGTTTTATGAAATAGTTTTGATCTTTCCATTTTTCTAAAGCTGGCCAGTGATTTATACAGTTGTCTAAAATAACTGGTCTTTCCTTCAAAATGTAATTTTTGAGAAAGTGTTCCATACTTGGACAGTCTATTATTTCTATTGGGGTAGCATTGAATTTACAAGCCTCTGTTGTAGTATTACTGGGTTCAGTAACGTCTTTGCTTGATAAGTCCCTAAAAAACCGGGCACTTTGTTGAACATTTACAGAACTTAGTATTGTTGCACAATTTTGTAAAAGTTTAGGTTCTTTTTCCAATGGGCACCCGAAGAGTATACCAAAGTCTATTATTTTAAAAGCCTGCTTTATCATTGTATCCGTATCTTCATTGGTAAATCTCACATGAGCCAATAACTTTAAGTATGTGGCAATAGTTAGTGCTTTTCTTATGAACAGTTTTACCTCTTTCCAGTTGCCGATATTGATTTTTTCGTACATATAATCCAGTATAGCTTGAATTCTTATGACAGATGAGGGGTCGGTAGACTCTGTACCGTTTATATACCGCTGTAATAACGATTTAGAGGCCGCATCTAACTCGTCAATTTCTGGTAATGATGTAGCAACACTGGCTTTATACTCTTCTAATTTGTTACAAATATCATGTAACGCTAACATTGTGACTGTACTTAGTAACTTTCAGATTGAAACAATACGGTTCTTTATTTATTGTTTACAACTTTATAACCTACAAAAATATAGAAAGATCAATGACATGACATCATTTACTTTCTCAATGTGTTTCAGTTCACGCGTTTATTTGGAATTCCCATCCGATTTTCCATTTACCGTCTTTGGATAAAAAAAAATTACCTGATCTGAGTCTGCGTGTAAAGGATTATTCACATGCTGTCTATGGTTACAGGCTGGGAAATCATGTAAACAGTAATAATGCAAACATTTGTGTAACAGTAACACTTATTTTTCTTTATTAAAACATTCAATTTTAAATAAAAAGAGTAGAGATATAGAAATGTCATTGACCTTGACCTTTCAGTAAAAGTAAAATTGTCTTGTCTATGCCAAATCATATGACTTTTGCACGTGATCTGACATATTATTTACATTCTAGCAGTGTTTTTAAAAGTTTTAAAACAATCTATTCTTATTAGATTCCCAATAACATGTTAAGGAAGTCCCGTAATGAAAATTCCGTGAAATGTTACGTGTGACGCAATGGCCCTCTTCGACAAATTGTTTTCTCTCAAGAGAAAACTTGATGATCGCGAACCACGAAACCGCGACAGGTACGTCATGATGAAACGCTTTTCATTGATTTTATTCTATTTTTGTGAGAAGTGCGGTATGTGGTGGTGGGGTTGACGCACGAAGAATGAACCCGTGCCGGGAGACTGGTCTTCACGGGGGCACTATGTGGACCTTCGCGTAGAGGCAGGTGACGCACGCCAGTCTGGCAGTGCAGTGCGACGGGCATATGATGAGTGCGCGGCGGGGCGCGGGCCGCGGGCGTAGGCGAGCCGAGCGCGCGATCACGTCACGTCACCGCGAGAGGGGCGGGTCGCGCGCTATGTTTACTTGTTATTTACATGAGATGTAAGCTAGTACACCAGCACATTCCACTGCAAACGGACGCTCGTCTGCTGATACTCGCCTCTCGATGTGCATTTAGTGTTAATCATTATCAGTGGTTGCATTTCATTGATCAGTGAGTGCATATGACACAGTTTTGCCTTTGCATACTTAGCAACTTTGATACTATAGTGAGCAGCTGTGGACAGCTGATGTGACTATGAAATAAAATGAAATTTAGGTAACAAATGATTACTATTGTGTTTTCGTTAGATCTTAGGCAAGAATGGTAGCTGTGTCTAGAATTTAATTTATGATGTCGGTTGGACTATTTATTGAAGTTTGTACAATGTTTAGTTTGGAGCAGTATGGACTTGTTTGACACTAGCAATCAGAGTCACATTCTAGTGTAGCATATAGTCTGAATGATAATAGACATGATGAGTTGATTTAGTGTTTACTGGTGCTCTGACACATCAACACATTTGCTGGTAGATATAAACATTTGTGTACATTACGCTTCAAATTATCAGTGGCACTCAAATGTAATAACATTGTGGTTCGTGAGAGAAGAGAAAGTATTCATATTGTTTACTTTGTACTGAATACGTACTACTTACTTACATGCAGGTTGTTACCCAATAAGATTACAAATAAGTGTATAATATACATTTCTATAAAATATGTCAATTGTGTTTTTCATTTTTCACAAAAATAATTAGGTCCGAAATTACATTGCTTACATTTTTTTTTCTAGTGAACATGCTACTTATAGCAACCCACTTATTATTATCCGTTTAGTGTCTAATTCCAATAATATTCTAATTTGACACATCCTTATCAAATTTTTTCATATTTATTGATTAGTCCCACCTTATCTTAAATACCTGATGACTCTTTATTTTTAACATGTTTTCAATCATTTTGTTTGATTACTTCATTGTGAGTGTAATGACAATATTAAAAGTGCTTATTTGAATCTTACTGGAAAAATACATTTGCAATGTAAGTTCTTTCTTTAAACATCTGCATATTACAAAGAAGTTTTACTTAAACATTTACTGTCTTTATCATAATTTAAAATGTCTGTTGAAGCCTGCATTCTTTGCATTATGATTAATTTGTAAATAAAGTTAAAAATAATAATATCATGCCATGTTTACAGTAAGTTTTACTTACCACTTCGTACATAAAACCTTTGACTTTAGTTAAGTTTTCACAGGTTTTTCAAGTCTGTAAACTGATATGTCAGAGACAAATTAAATGAATGGTGTTTGATATTTTTAGCCAAAGTAGGTGTGTCTGATCATGTGATTTTTTCACATGCCAGTTTATGAAATGTAAAAGCTATTTTTGTCAAAAAAGCTGCTGAAAATGATTGATATATTACAAGTATGATATTCTCTTCATTTCTTAAATTGAAAGTTGTCAATATGGCATTTAGACATAAACATTTAAAATTCGATAGTGAATGTTCTCCATAATTAATCATTTTCAACTTAAGCTTCATATCAATCAAATCAAATAGACCAAGGCAGAATTTTCTATTTTTTAATTCAACTATTTTTCCAATCTGTTAACATCTGCTACCAACCATAAATCTTAGTTCAGTTTTTTAGTATTTACCCTTTACTTATATTTTGTATTATGCCAGGTCCTGTCAGATAAATCCGGAGCAAGTGCGGCTTCTTCTATTCAAGGAGTGTGACTGGAGGGGTAGGAAACTCTTATTCGACTCTGCTGCTATACAGAAGGTTCCAGCAAACAAAAATGACAAGCCAAATGTCAAACAGTTGGATGAGGTGCCATGCATTCTGGAGGTATCTGAGGGGTTCACATATCTGGTAATTATTGCTAATTGACTGTCTATGTTGCACTAACAACAGGGCGCACCGATGCTGTCGCCTAAGCGCAAATGCGTTTGACCCAGAGTTCTTTTTACCGATTTTGGACAGTTCTTTGATAGTTAATTAAGGGAGATGTCGCATTTTCAAAGAGTAAATTAAATCTATCTAAAGTGCGAAACGCAACGTACGTGTCATCTTTGATTCAGGACGCATTCAATGCAGTCCGAATCACTGCCACAAAACCTGTAGAATAGATAAAGTGTGGTCACTTTTAAAATATTGCATATCGTAGGAACGAATCAGTACGATTGTCGACATAAATTCAGAGAACCACACTAACAGGAATTTCCGAGTATAACTAAGATATTCTTATCACATGTAAAGCTTGGATTCACCATGAGTTTTAAACAAACGAAGACTCCAACTTTCCTGGTATTACAACAATATCTTCCGTTTCCTGATAATTTGAAATCCACCGAAAATCTTCGAAGTGTACTGACGTAATCTTCTCTCAACGTTAACGGGAAAAGTCAATAGGGAAAATCGTGGTGAAAAATGAGTACGACAAGCCAAGTTTACTTACTGATAAAATTAAGAGCACTACGATAGTAGAGTGCATGAATGAGTAGGATAATAATAATAAGGTTCGCGTCGTAACGCATAGAGCTGCAAATACGCATGTCTGATATGACGGTAGAAAAAGTGTTAGACCAAAAGCCAGAATTCATCTCGAATGACGTCCAGAAGATAACGGATCAAACCTTGTTAAGACTTCAGTAGACCAGAGTAGGATGGCTCTGGCATGCCTCAGCAACTCCGGTAAATTGCCTTCCTAGCTACTTGCATACTTTGGTTGCGTGGTACAGGCTTCTGTACGAGCTTTAATAGATATATAATGGGCTTCCATTCTCCATGTTAGTCCTTTGTTTTAAGGAAACCGTGTAACAGCAATAAAAAGGACTATTGTTGCTCAGTTTCACTGTTTGTCATTGTACGTAGTCTGTGTTGCGAAAGAACAATGTTAGAAGTTCGTGAAGAAATACTTATGCTGGTAATGTGATGTATTGCATTGCATTTTGCCATACATTTAAGATTTATGTTATGAACCTTCCATCGTCATCACCATTTCAGGCAGAAGACGTTCACTGCTAAAGATATTGTTCTCTTGGAATCGAAATTCCTGAATTGCTATTCGAAATATCATTTTTATGTTACAGATCAAGACATTTTCTGTCTGTTTTGCTTTCTAAAATAAAAAAAATAGTTGTTAGAATACGATCTTAAATATTTTTTATAGTTTATCTTTCAATGAGTATTCCACTAATTGATTTTACTTCAACAAATTAATCCGTGTCGTATCAAAAAATGACTAATGATTATACAAATCGTTTTAATATTTCCGAGACTCGAATACACGTATGTAGGCCGTTTACCTTAGCGTGTGATAGTAATTATACGGCCACGAACACTGAAGCACGTGACTCGCCAGCTGCTTACATTCATACCGGCAACACGATGACGCGGCATCGGAACCGTGCAATATTAATCAAAGAATAACAGAAAATTGTCTCAATTTGTACAGTCTAAACATTTTAGTACAGGGCCAAGGATAGCACCTTTAAGGAACCCAGCTCAAAATGTTCTTTTTTTAACTTTATCTTTATTCTATCGATAAGATATCATGTCAATGGACTTGATACTATGTATTTAGGTGACGTCACGAACGGGATTATCTTAAGTAGTTGTTGCTACTTTTAGAAAGCTGAGTACATCGATTGATAACGCCGATCGAAAGCTTTAAAAACAATTATTGATATAAGTTATGCTGTTGTTGTTCTGTTTATGTATTTTTACCTTATTTACCTGACTCTCAGAAAGCGAAGAGTTGAGATCTCGTTATAACGGTAAAAAAACTTTAAGTAACTTTATCGTTTTAGCCTGTAGATTAGTTTTAACATTGAAACAATTTACTCAAATGGTATATCCTTGAAACTCAGCATCTTGAGCCGCCTATTTAAGAATCCCTCTTATTTATAAAACATGTCTTGTCATCATGAGGTGGTCTATAAATCTTTTGCATCATTATCTTGTTCTTGGCAATGAAGAGCGGTTGTAGCTGTACATGCAGAGGGAATGTATTTGTATGATGGACACGTATTGACGTATTATGTTTTCTAAAACCAAACATTTGTACGCAGTAACATTCGTCTATGATTCAAATTCATTTTTCCAAAAAATGTGAATCGACAGTTAGTGTGACGTAGTGGTAGAGTTCAAACGAGAACTTCTTTTTTCGCGCAATAACTTTATGAGAATAACGTCCTGCAGAGCCACGAGCGCGAACGAACCTCTCATCGCGATAAATGTTTAAAAATAACACAACAATCGACATACGGAGCGGTCACAAGACCGACAATTTACACTAACATTATCACTGGAGCATTCTAAATTTAGATCACTTAAGATGTTAGCCTTTTCGATTATAAAGTGTGCCGTAAGTGGGACTTATGTGTGCGGACGGACCGTAATTTTAGCTGGATTCTAATTAATGGACATCGCATGTCCCAGTATAGTTGTGACAATTGGTCCTCTCATCTATATTTACTTTGGAAATCCTCTTTGTCATGTGATTATTCATATTGCCTATTACACTTCAGGCCGTCGTTAGTTATGTCTTGTCTAGCTCCATGTTTATTAATAGACATTATTATCTTAATATGTAATCTAAATGGTTATGTTCCGCGTGAGAACGTTTCAAAGGGTTGCCAAAGTGCGTTGTTCAAAATGACGGTTATTTTGAATGATGAATTCGACATTTTTGATTCCTTACCCTTGTTATATAAATAAGCGACTGATATTGAAAAGGAAAATCCGTGTCTAATTTGGGCACTGAAGGCGTGTGCTGTTTTAATTAGAACAAAAATCAATATCCTTTCCTTAAAATGGTATTGTTTTCTCGCCTTTATGGTATGTCACATAGGTCCTTTAATTTGTAAATAATGTCCTTTACTGAACAAGGATTTATCAAGTATCGTATAAGGCATGTTTCGATGTTAATTTTTGTATCAACAAAGAGGCATCGAACCTTAAAAGTTGGCAGATATTTTTGGAGAATATATCTCTAAAAAATATTATCACTTTGCCGTGTTACGTTGACGTGGGCGTAGCTGTGAATAAATATATTATTTTTGGCCTCCATTGACGTATTTGGGCGTACGACGTTTGTACCCCACCTGCCATGTAAATCATCGTGCTGATGAATGAGTGGGCTTTGTTTCGTACCGTCTTGGAAGGTCGAATGGTACACGATGCCCTATTTCGCCATCGTTGCAGATTTGGAAGGTTATAAGACTGACTTAGTGACGTTTGTGCTCGTCAAAGTCAGAAGAGTTATGTTAAAGGGATTGATGGACGGACAAAGAAGACGTAGTCAAACCTGTGAATTGGTGTCTCGCACTTCCATGATTCTTTCAATAAAGTAATAGATATATATTTCGAAACGTTGAAGACGCCAATCTAGTTTTGAATTTTTTGATGTCTTAAATCTATGGGCCATTAATTAGCGATTACCTACCGAATAAAAATCCCATGAACGAAAACACACAAGAAATGATTCAATTTGTTTACTCTTCATCTGTTGGCTATCCCAAGTTCGAAACAGTATTTTACTAGATAGTTACTGAGCACCCTGCACCAACTGCGCCCACAGTTATCTCGATCAGGCTTATTCGACCACAGTTACAATTATCACATATCATACAAATGTTATCCGCTAGATGTGAGACACATGGCACCGGTCGATGTGGTGACACTTGAGGGAAGCCTACGTCCAGCAGTGGAGGTCTTTCGGCTGTAATGATGATGATTATGATGACACAAGCATCATGTTTGTCTATGTAATTAAATTATTATTATTTTCTCCTGTACAGTACAAGGGACCGGCGGCCGATGCGAATCTACTCGGTGAGATGATATTCGGCGCAGTCGCAATGAACTACAAGAGTGTATCATTAAAAATCCACATCATGGATGAACCAAGGAGGTAGAGTATTGTTGTTTATTAGCTTGCTGGGCAAATACCTCTTAATGGAGAAGCTTATTGTAGTTGGCGTGTCCATAGCTAAGTTCTAGTCTGACCAATGAGACCTGTTGCAGTGATAAATGACATATTAGACTGTAATCAACGGTGATGCTAAGAAACAGCTTTGCGCAATGGCGCAAATAATAATACGTACATCTTTGATAATTATCAAAGAGGTACGTATTATGTCAAAAAGATCAAATCGATTATCTTCAAACTGCAGTTTGTTTTCAATGCCTATGTTACTGGCTGCATAGAAAATTTGCCACTTCATTGTTTATCAAGAGTTTTTTATTGGTTTATGATGCTCAATAAATTGTGATTCTTTCAGCAGCGTGTTAATAGTTTCACCATAGTTTCACCTAATATTCTCCGTAGAGTTTATACATTTTATTTAATGCTCTAAAGCAATAAATCAAGATTCATAACGTTATTTTCAAAATCCTCTCTAATCATGCTGTTATCAGAATCAATAGATCATGATGTATCGATCATGAAGATACTATGAAAACTTCGAAATATGTCATGACTTGATCATTAAACCAACATGTTGTTTGAAAGCCTCCGTAAAAATGATACGCGGTATATCCGCGTATCATTTTTACGGAGGTTAGGCAATCAAGCTATGGGCAGAGCGGAAGGGAGTGTCAGACTTGTAATGACTAAAAACCAGCCATGTTCTTTTTTAGCCCCTTGTGTCCGGGGCCGCGGTATCTCTTTTGAACAACCCGCAATGAAAGTTAACCTCGCTTTAATATTATTGTACACTGGTACTCAGCTGCATCCAGATTTACTGAAAGCCGACCCTAAAATAGTTAAGGAAAATGTCAGGCAAAATTGTACAAATGTTTCTAAATTCCTAGGTTGATGTGCTCAAAAGTGTTTTGCGTGCCATCGCGACGGATAAGCCGGATGGACCGTAACCCGGATAGAAGAGAAGTAAGCGGTTGCGGCGACAACGGCGACCGGTCCAAACCACTCAGTGTTCCCCTCGTTAGAGAGGAAGGAGTGTCCTTGAGCTTCTCGCTGGATAGGGGAGATTCGGGTGAGTTGGACTTTATATGCATATAGAAGATGCGAATTTGCATCTTATTCAGTTGTTTGGAAGGTCCAGTTTCGTAGCATAATTATATAGTTATCGTATTTGAGGTCCTTTTAGTCGAATCTAGGGATGATGATAATTTACAAATTTTATTGAAATCATTTTTAGAAACTAGAAAAATATTCCTTTGACAATGCAGGTTTTATTTGCAAGATTTTGTATAGAACTTTGAGTCACACGATATACTCTTTTTGTGATACTAAATGAATTAAATATCCAACTAATGATGACGATATTATTATCACTATTAAAAAAAAAGCTCTTATTTGTTTTAAAAGAGTTAATTCCTTTAGAGTGGAATGTTTATAATTAAGCTTAATTATTTACGTAGCTATAATATTTGATCGATACACACTAATGAGTACTAATGACCTTAATAGCTTATCAATTTATCCGTCCTCCTCTCTGTTTATTTAATTAAAAATATGTTCTACATCGAATTTAAGGATACGGAATTATAACTTTTAATAAACATAATACACCATACAAAGTAGATACTACAGACTACATTTTAGATACGTTGGTCGACCACCTTATTACATAGAGCATAAGGGTGAAAAGTGGCAGACATCAAGTTATACATGACCTCGCTTTGTATAGATTTCCAATACAGTGAGGTATCCGCATAAACTGGTTTTGTATAGCTTAGTCGCCGTGCATTCATAGGGTCGCAAGGAGCGATTTTTACGCTAAAAGCGATCTTATTAACTTGTTCAGTATTTTACAGGGTATTATGGAGATCAATCGCCGTACAGTAGTGTGGGTTCCACGCACGATTACTTCTCAATGTGTGATATTTGGGACAGCAACAACCAAGACGATTTCTGCTCTTTTCATCGTAAGTGTACTCAACATTTTGTTGACCCTTCCTCCTCCCACTGATTATTTATCCATTCCTACTATTGTATAAAGTCGAAAGTAACTGTCTGAAGGTATGTTATAGACTGGATTATAACTGGACAAATTATATCTTACTCAGACTCAGAACCTGTCCTCTTGCTGTCCTCCCCCAGCTACCGCCTAACCGAAGCCCGTACCCCACAGGGGGTGCCCTTAGGATGTAGACGCTCAATTCGTTGGTATGTTTTGCCCTGGCTGTAGGCCTTACACTCAAGGCACCCACAGGGTAGTTCGGTTGAACCTCCTAGGTTGAACTGCGAAATGCCATTCCCAATAATACTATTGTACAAAAGACCCTAGTCGTGTGCACCTCAAAAGGTAATTTCGAGAAGGTTTAAAGCTAGTTTACTTAACCACCTGACCTTTTCGAGGCATGAGAAGGGCCAATATAAGGGGCTGATATTAAAATGAAAATAAAAATAAACTCGATAACGAAGTCACGAGTTTTGAAAAGTGTGGAGAGGTTTAAAAATAAAAGTTATCTTGGGATTTTTATTTGTGCAGTAAATGTCAATACTTTTTTCTGTTACATGACTAACAAACCGGTTTATACAAATAGATAATTATTTGCATTTTAAAAGGACATGTTTCCTTAGAGATGGAATTCAAAATCATGTGACACATATTTATTAATAACTTTTTTTTAATAATACAAGAGATCAAGAATAGGTACATATCTGAGGGTAAACCTATAAACGTCCGTAATAAAACAGTATTAAATAGATAAACTGGCTAAACCCAAGGAGGCTTACTGCGGTACTCAGAGACATTTAATGATTACTTAAGCCGTCACTTAGTAAAGATTTGACATACTTTTGTATGACAAAACTGTCAAAACCTTTACTAAGTGATGCCCTAAGTAATCATCAAAGCTCTCTGAGTGCGGCAGTTAGTCGAGGTGTTTGATTACACATGCTCGAATAAAAAAATACAATCGCTAAACTTTTCCCATGTTTTCGGAAACTCCCAGTAGTAGGTACTAAAGTGGAAATTACGTTTTTCCTACTCCTCCACTATTCTATTTTAATTAATTTCGTTGCGGGATCCAAGTCAGTTAAATTGTCCCTTTGGGACTTCGTTGAGCTTCATTGTCTCGGCACTTTTCTGGTGTTCGCCACTGTTGATTCTGGCTTTCAGGAGTTGCAGTGGTTTGGGTATATTGATATGGCTTATCCTAATAAATAGAAAAACTCACAGTTGACTGGTAAAATAGAAAATAAGCAAATAGATTTACTCGATTTACAACAGTCCATAGTTTATTAGGTTTCACTTAAACACTTGTTCTTATCCAATTACACACCATTTTGCTCGATCATCCGCTTCTTTAATCACATTACTACTTGCGGAGATCATCTCTTCACCTATCTATAGCCTAAGGAGTGCTCCACATGTCAAAGTCAAAATATTTTATTTCACATAGGCCTACATGGGCACTTGTAAAACGTCGACATAAAAAAGGGGCACGGTTCGGTGCATTGGTCGATTCCTAAGGAGAAGAACCGGCAAGAAACTCCAAAGGTTACTCTTTTAATCTTTTAAAATGGTTTTAAATGGTTAACAATAAGTTTAAGGTCCAGACATAATCTTGGGACACACATGAGGGCTATGCAGATTAGTGTCTGAGATGGTCTTTTGAAGAAAGCACCACACAGATTTGAGTGGACCCGTCCAGTCAGTGCAAGCATTTGTCAGTTATTGTCGAGCTCGACTTTTAACTCAAGGAGCTCAACGTCACGACGAACAATACCAGGGAAAGGACATTTGGGTAGGTCGCTTATAGTACTCAAACTGCCAGACAATCGTTAAAATTAAAGAAAGACCCACATAGTCCTCATATTCACAATATAAAAATAATAAAATATTTATCTTATTAAATAAGTCAAGTTATTAAATGTCAAAAAAAAAACACAAAACTAAATCAAAAACAAAAAAAAAATTAAAATATTTAACAAGTAAATATTGGTCAAAAAATAATATCATACTTGAAAAAGTAAACAATGTCATTGTGTATAAAGAAAATTAATAAAATGTCAAATTGTAAAAGAAAAATAAAATATATATAAAAAAAAAAACAATTAAAAAAAAAACAATTCAAAAAAACAATGCGTTGGATTGGCCCCATTCAATCTGCACAAGCCCACCCAGAAAACATTTAACACGTCTAAGAAAGTCCCACTTATCCTACGTTTACCTTCTTTCAGTCAAATATTTCCCAAGTCAAGTTTGTTTGTTCTCCATCAGTACCACCTGGCAGAAAACTGAGTACCTCTAGCAACGGCAGCTGGCAGCGAAGAACTTTCCAAAACATGGCGACCAAGTTTGATGTGGGGCATCAAAGTAGCAACACTACCAACTTACTAGGAGTTCCAACTAAAACTAGTAATGCTGCCAGTTCTGATTCACAGGTTAGTTGTTCGAATTTCAAAATGCTTTTGTTTTTTTTTAGAAGACTGCATGTTTACAATCTTAGTTTACTTTTAGTTAACCTCATTTGTAGAATTTTAGTACTATTTGGATAGCTAGTGTTTGTTGTACTTTAAAATTTGACAGAATTAAACTTTATTAGAATAACATAGGTTAAAATTTACAAAGATGGTTTCTAGGCAAAATAAAACACCATACTGCCTTTTTTTTTTTTTTTTTTGGTGGGTGTAAAATCATCGAATAACCCCTCCCGCTCTTGGGCAGAGCGAAAGGGAGTGTCAGACTTCTACTGACTAAAAACCACCCATGTTCCTTCTTCGCCCTCTATGTCGAGGCCGCGATAACCGTTGGACTACCCGCGGCCCACACCATACGGCCTTAGCCGCACGTACTCAATGAAATAAAAAAACAAGGTTTCTGGTGTTCTTTTTCAAATCGAAACTTCTTTTACACGTGTTTTCCTCTAAACGTACTAGACATCAATCAACATTGGAAACGTATTCAATAATATCATTTCCACAATCTATTTTCCAAATAGACACGTCATGGTAAATATTGAAGCGGTGCTTGAACAATATAACTGTCTGTCAAATGATTTGATGACGTCAGAACTGTTGTGAGAAGATACTCCCTGTTTGAGTTAAATTGCATTTGATAGACAGTTGCATAAATAGATTATGGAGTAGCTTTGATATGATGTATGTTGGGAACGAAATATATCTGTTCTATTTCATTTGTTCTAAGATTAGATCTTCTTTGGGCTTTTGATTTTATTGCTAAGGTTTATTTTTAACTGACTTTTAAGTACCTAATTATCTTTTAATTTGCTCGAAGAAGTCCGCGCGGTTTTTCATATTAATTTTACTAACTTCGTTTGAGAAGTGACCTAAGTCTACCTTAAATAATAATAATAATAATATTCCACAACTATCACACAACGCCATCTAGTCCCAAGCTAAGCAGAGCTTCTGTTATGGGTACTAGACAACTGATAAACATACTTATATATTTCTAAATACATACATATTATAGATAAATTACACCCAGACACAGAACAAATGATCGTGCTCATCACACAAACATTTGTCCTGGGTGGGAATCGAACCCACAACCTCCGGCATAGCAGTTAGGGTCACTAACCACTAGACCAACAGGCCAGTCAATGGTTTAAATAATTATAAATGGAAATCAGTAATGGTCATTTGTAGGTTCCAAACAGCCGTTACTGGTAGACAGGCGCGGTAGTTTGAGAGCCAGACTAAGAAAGGGGATATCATGTAACTCAGTACTTAACAGGCTGTTGTGTAGATGAAACAGGCAGTCGCTTCAAGTAAATTACTAGTATTCGACAGGTTTGACTGGAAACCAACCCCAACATTTTTGGGCAAAGGCTAGGTAGATTATAAAGGTGTGGGAATAAGTAATCAATGCTTTGTAACGATTTTTTTTTAAATTCAATCGTGAACATTTGGTCCTGGCAGTGTTATTGGGTTCGACTAGCACTTGGCCGGTTTTTTACGATACTTCTTCTGTTATACACAATAATATTTTTAATTTGTTTGATCAGACTTGATACGATAGGCTGTGATTGGGCCACTTGAGATTTATCATCGGCCAGCGATAAATCAAGTATCATAAAAGATTAAACAAACCACAATCGCCTCAACACAAGTAGGTACACTCCAAGAAAAACAAATGCTATCGAAAGCTCGGGAACTAGGATAGTGCTATCACTAAGGGCAATCCAGTAATTGTTTACAAACAACATTATCAGCATATTATCTCTAGCGCGTGATGCCTGTCACATGATGTCCAGACTATCGTTCAGTCATGTGAGCCCGTTATCAGGACAATGACAGAATGCTGAAGGTAGTTTTATAGCTGCAACGCTTTGTTTGATTCTGGTTTGTGATGCAATTAGAACGATGTTTCTAGTAGGTACCGTTGTTTAATTAGATATGGCGTGCGGTGGAAATATTCCTAACAGACAAGATTGATGGTAAGAAGAGGTCGTGGCTGAATAAATTAATAATAAATTTATAATAATTTTGGTTAAGCCGTAATAGGGTATTTCACCAAATAAATCAAATTAGTCCGTCTATTAGATTATCGAAAATATTGCATACGTGTTTTTTGTTTTATCAAATTAATAAAATTTGACGAAAATAAAACGTGTCAAAGATCATGAGTGGGGGCTTTTGACGTCACTTCGTGGGTAAATAATTACTAACCTTGTGACGTCACACGACTTTTTTTTTTTGGCGGGTGGAAAATCATCAAATAACCCCTCCCGCTCTTGGGCAGAGCGAAAGGGAGTGTCAGACTTCTACTGACTAAAAACTACCCATGGTCCTTCTTAGCCCTATATGTCGAGGCCGCGATAACTAGTGCACAACCCGCGGCCCCGACACGTCACACGACTCGATGCGACTTTTCGAAGCACTGTATCGTCTTCATCATTTGTTTAAGTGAAAAAAGAAAAAAATACGTGTCCAATACTTTTTGAAAATCTATCTGACGGGCTAATTAGTTTTTTTTTGCTGAAATACCCTATTGTCTAGCTTGGTCCGTGGATGAGTAACCACCCACTAAATACCGATTTCCCTTCGTGCCTCGGAAAGCACGTTAAGGTCCTGGCTTTAATTTGTAGGTCTTTGACATTCTTTACACGTGGTCAGTGGCCTGAAGTTCTGATAACCAGAGTTACCATTTTTTTTTTTTTGGCTGCTGGAATATCATCAAATAACCCCTCCCGCTCTTGGGCAGAGCGAAAGGGAGTGTCAGACTTCTACTGACTAAAAACCACCCATGTTCCTTCTTAGCCCTATATGTCGAGGCCGCGATAACTAGTGTACAACCCGCGGCCCCGACACGTCACACGACTTGACGCGACTTTTCGAAGCACTGTATCGTCTTCATCTTTTGTTTAAGTGAAAAAAGAAAAAATTCGTGTCCAATACTTTTTGAAAATCTATCTGACGGGCTAATTAGATTTTTTTGGTGAAGTACCCTATTGTCTAGCTTGGTCCGTGGATAAGTAACCATCCACTAAATACCGATTTCCCTTCGTGCCTTGGAAAGCATGTTAAGGTCTTTACACGTGGTCAGTGGCCTGAAGTTCTGATAACCAGAGTTACCATGACTTATCGTATAGCTCAGTACTAACTGGATTGTGGAGGTCAGATAGACAGTGACGTGCCGTCAAAATCTGTCTTGGTGTTACGGAGGTTCGCCGGATCAGACTGACAGACCGACAAGAAATTTAAAAAAACAGGCACTTCAATTTTATTTATTCGTATAGACTATAGATAAAGTAGAATCTAAAGCAACTAATGTGATGTTGAATTACAAAGACACTGTCACTGTCACTTTCACTGTCATTATTCTGTATTACAGAGAAAGTAGTATTAATCTAGAACTTAATAATTAACTTACTGTTCGAGTAAAACTATTTATTTACAATAAAAAATAAGCTCTGATAACGTATCATAGATTTTTATTGCTATAATACTTTTATTGCTGTCTGTGAAAAGAAAAACAAGCCGTATTTACATTCTTATCAGCAGAGAATGAATTAAGTTACTTCAAACTACTAGTTTTATAGATTCAGACTGTATTATCCAACGGGGTGCGTTGGTTAATACACTTATTAACTTGGAATGCGATAAACAAATTTAAGTTACTTAACTTTTTTTTTTTTTTTTTTTTCAAATTACTTTAAGTTTATACAAGCTTTTACTATGCTGAGTGTCTTTACTTACACCTTTTAAAGTACCTGTTATAAAGTTTAGAATGCATATAACAATATCAGGGTGCTTACTCTGGAATATAATTCCGATAGATCGACATTGGTCAAACGTCAGTTGGTTGAGTTAAACGTCAGGGATTGGCTAGACTTGTCCAGCCAATCCCTGACGTTTGACTGATAAATCCAATGTCGATGTACAGGAATTATATTCGAGAGTAAACACCCTGTTCCCTTTATATTGGCGCAAGCTTTGTTTATACGTACTGACGTAAATACGGGTTTTCACGAACACTAAGCGGTGTCTAAATGAATATCTACTCGGGACTGACCACAAACAAAGGCAATTTTGTCATTTCTGCTCTTGGCATTGAGCTGAAGTTTCAAACAACAGTACGATTTTTTTTGTTCTTTTCTAGGGCCAGTGAATGCATGGCCCTTAAGCACTGTGTTTAAAATGACCATTACACTAAGAGTAATCTTCTTCCAATAAAAATAAGACAAATAAGACGGATGCGACAAGACAACGATTGCTAGTTGCTAAGAGCAACAGCCACTCAGTTGTTGCCATCAATCTGTCTTCTATTGTTCGCTCTCGATTTTGATTTTTTTTAATTAGGTTCTCTTCCGGCATATAAAACGTTGCGATCACAATGAAGTGCGAGTTTAAAATAAAACTGTCAAAACATCTCAATAAACGTCCAACCATCAAGATAAAAATCGAGAATGTATGTTTCTACGTAACGTCTATAAATATCTTCTGAACCAAAAGTCGAAAACTCAAAACCCTACCGTAAAATGAAGCAACGGAGGGTACTAAGAAACTAATCCTTAAATACATTCAAGTCCGGTGTCAGAAACCGGTTCAAAAGAGAAACATTGAGGTTCGGTCAGCGACTTGAATCACGTGATTAACAGGACGAAGCCACTGCACCCTCGATTTGGAGCGACAAAGGTCAAATGACGCAGTTTGGCTGTATGTCATGTGACACGATTTTAAGTAAAAAGAAAAAATCATTACACTTCCTTTTGGCTTCGCCGTAGTCGGGTAAAAAAGAAGGATGTTGTGTGAGGAACCAATACTGATTGAGTTGTGGGGATCAGATAGGCAGTCTTTTCATGTAAAATACTGGTATTCAGCATATCCATCCGGTTAGACTGGAAGCCTGCCCCACAACACAGTTAGCCTACCCCAGCACAGCGGGAAAAGGCTAGGCAGATGATGATGGGATGTGTGAGGCAACATAATGAATGAAAAGAGCGTGAATGATATCGTGAATGATGATTGATACGGGAGAATGTAAGGAGAAAATAAATTTGACCCAAGAATAATAAATAAAACAAACGGGGTGAGCTAAATAAAACCGTTTAATTAAGTTCACCCAACTCAATAGGGTATTTCATCAAAAGAATCTAATTAGTCCGTAAGATTTCACGTAAACAAAAGATAAAGACGATATACCTAGTGCTTCGAAAGGTGTCAAGCCGTGTGACGCCACAAGGTTAGTACGTTTTTACCCACAAAGTGACGTCAAATACCTTACAAGATTTGTCTAATACATGCTGTGCGCTTGACATTTGGCTAGATGTGGAGATCCACACATCTTTGACACGTTTTATTTTCGTTATTTTTTTTATTAATTTGATAAAACAAAAAACACGTATCCAATATTTTTCGATAATCTAATCTAACAGACGGACAAATTCGATTTTTTTGGTGGAATACCCTATTAACATAGGACGACGGCTGAAAGATGATAATAATTTCAACCTGTTTTTTGTTAGGAATCTGTATTTCTATATTGCGGTTTCTCTAGATAGCTTGTTCATCTTTGTTTCTGAGGTCGCCATCTCTTACTAAACTGTACTATTTTAAAAACCGGAGAGAAGACAAAAATAACAGACTTTCTTTGAATCGAAGACAAAACGCCTGGTCATTGTTCTAATCCTAGCAAAAGTGGTGGTATATCAATTCCCACGAGAAATTTTTGTTTTACTGAAAAACATATATGGTTTTCAGTAAAACAAAAAAAACATGTAGGTCAAACAATGACGTATTATATATAGACACGTCATGAACTAACATGGCGGCGCTTCAAAACGGCGAAAATGAAAGAAAAAGAAAGTGAAAGAAAATATGACACCGTACAGCGGGATGCCTGTTGATGCCTGTTTTCTTTTATGTTTTGCGCAGGTTTACACACACGATTTAAATTAAGAACACACATAGCGTCGCGCGAGAGGTTGGTGCGTAACTAAGCGCGATGTGGCCAATTGGCTTCATTTCATGTTGTCATTTTTGAGGGCGGACAACGTATCTATAGTTTTAATATATCATTGAGGTCAAAACACTACTTACTACAACTTTACATGTACTGCATGAACTCTCTTTAATCATCAATCACAATCAATACAACATGGTTAGTTTATAGACCACTAAAAGCATTATTTCATTTAAAGGTAAAATATTTGTTATTTCTCGTGGAAATTGAAAACCAAATAGGTACATTTTGTTTGTAATTCGGAAAACGCAAACAATCCTCTCATGTCAGCATTAATGGTTTGTTTGAGAAATGTTCAAAATGTCAGTATCGATCATTTGGCATTAATTTTCATCATGTTACGTAGGGCTGAGCTAAAAATAAACTAAGTACACACGATAAATTACGTAGGTACCTTCAATGAAAAAAAAATTAGGAAGTCTGAATTGATATAAAATCCTACCTGCCTTATTTTCAAGTGGGGAGGTAAGGCAGGTAGGATTTTTTAACACTTAGACTCAAGTGTTTCTTACCATTTATCTATTGATAAACTTTTCTGTAATATGAATGTCTCTGAGGACAACAAAACCCGTATTGTTGGCTTTGTTAAAGATGATCTTATGGCAAAAGGGGGTGATTACTGAAATTATTACAAAAATAGTGAAGTAGGGAAGAAGGAGAAGAATACTAGAGTGGGGCAACGTTTTCTTAAAAAAAAGTACTGTGTGAAATAAATTAAGATACACCAAGAGATCGACAGTACTTCTGCATTTTAACGTCAACGTTTGTCAATTTACCGATTTTAATCGAGACTAAATAAGGGTAGCGGAAATCACTCGCTTCACCAAGTAGCGATCCGTCACTGCCAATCTACTCGCGAACTGGTCATGAGTCTCGTGACCAGCGGATAGCCAAGCCGGTGAGATTCGGACAAAACATCGCGCGTAATAAAAAGATTAGATTAAAACGCTCGTAATCTCGACAAATTATGCCTAAAGAGACATGTCATGTCATAAATCTAAGGCGTTCTATACATTCCTATAACCGCTTATTTTATTCGGTATAAATCGACCCAGCCGCATACTAAAACAAAATTTATGTAGAAATATGACTTCGGGAATTAATTTTTTCGTCATCTGCTGCAACATGCAAATTCATCGAAGGTGAATACCGGCCGAATTTAGCCGATCGGCACGAGTTTCATGGAAACTGTACGAATGCCAGTCGGGTCGAACAAGTCTAGCATTTTTATCAGTAATCTAGATCAAATTCATTTGCCTAGCCTAGCAATCTAACAGATAATCTTTACCTTCTGTTACTGGAACAATTAGTACGACTTAACAATCGACTCATTCATTACTCGAACGGAAACGTTGTCTATGCACCAAGTGCTTCTACCATTTACATACAGTGTGCTAACTAAGTGAATATTCAAATACAGGCTGTTGAATTTCTTTTTTTGGCAATAACTCGTGAATGTGGAACGATTGTGTGATGTGTAAATTATTATTAGCGACGATTGTTTACTTTGGACATGAACGTGTGTGATAATTTATTGATTCAAATAAAGCAGCATATCAGATAAACGTCAAAATCAAAAATCAAAATCAAAATACTGGTACGCGGCTGCATTCGGTTATACTGTAAAATACTGGTACACGGCTGCATTCGGTTATACTGTAAAATACTGGTACGCGGCTGCATTCGGTTATACTGTAAAATACTGGTACTCGGCTGCATTCGGTTATACTGTAAAATACTGGTACTCGGCTGCATTCAGTTATACTGTAAAATACTGGTACTCGGCTGCATTCGGTTATACTGGAAACCGATCCCAAAAACAAGTAAATAGTTGGGACAAGGTCAGGCGTGCCTAATTTTTTTTACGATCCTATTAATCAACTAGGTTGAGTTGATAGATAGGATCGTCGGACCACAGTCCATTTGCTGGAAATTGGTCCATTGCTCCCAAACCGCACCTCTCTTTCCTCCGCCTTTTAAAATCCAGTCTGTGTGTACTTTTGAAGATCGTCGGTCCATTTAGCTGAACGGCTTTCGATACCCGGTGACCCCTCCATTACGAGTGAATAGGGATGTTTACTGACTTTTAAGTCCGTCTGTTAGATTATCGAAAAATATTGCATACGTATTTTTTGTTTTATCAAATCAATAAAAATTGACGAAGAAAAAACGCGTTAAAGATTTGAGTGGGGGTTGGTAACGTCACTGATGTCTTAGAGTATGACGTCACACGAGTTTTCAAAGCACTTTATCGTCTTCATTGTTTGATAACGTGAAAAAAGACAAAATACGTGCCTATATTTTTTGGTAATCTACATGACGGACCAATTAGATTTTTTTTGTTAACTATTACCCTATTGAGGATCATATGGAATTGTCACTCCTGGAGTCTTACGCTTCGGCTATCCATCGTTGCATAAACTCAATATTTCTATGAAAAGTTAGTCACACTTCCGTCAACTAAAGTACAGAATGGGTGTTAGCTTTGGTTCTTTACTTTTGAAAATAATATTGGACGTCATTCAATCACGTACTAGTTTACTGGTAGTCCGCATCATACTAATATTGGAAAATGTTTTCTCCATTGTCACATAAGGCAGCATTTTAACTCCGTTGGGGCTGTCGGGTTGTTGTAAGGAACATGGGTGGTTTTAGTCAGTAGAAATCGGACACTTCCTTTCGCCCTGCCCAAGAGCGGGAGGGGTTATTTCATGATATCCACCACCCAAAAAAAAAATCCCTAGCATTAACCTACATGGGTCTTTACGTTTTGACTAAAATACTCAATACTCAAACTTTATTTGCATTCCACAATGTGTACTTAGGTGGTAATTAAAAAATTAGATCATTATGGACCTTGTCGGGCACAGCAAAAGACAATAATTTTAGTAGGAGAGAGGAAGCTTTACAAAGTTCAAAAAGCTATATCTAAAATAAAACCGATAATACGATAATAGGATTCTCCTGGCTTTATGCCAATTTATTTGGCCTTGTCATCCCAGCAGTCACCTCCTTTCTAGCCTTATCATCCTTCACACAGCCATCAAATGTTTATTTGGTTGTCCTCTACTCTTTTAGCCATTTACTTTCATACTCAAAATTTCTCTCACAGTATTTTTCCCATTCCTCCGCATCACACGTCCATACCAAGAAACCGGCCGTTACAAGAAATGGTATGAACTTCTTTGACCTCTGTAATTATTTCGGAGTTTTAACTCAGTTTACTCAGGTATAATAAAACACAGACATAATTACACTTTTTGACGTTTACAAAATACCGACTGCTTTTGTTTAACTTTTTGCCGTTTATAAAACACCGACCTAATTATACTATTTGTCGTTTACAAGTTTTATTGTTACCATACTTAACACACAAAGTCAATTATGTATTACTAGCTGATGCCCGCGTCTTCGCCCGCGTGTATGTCGGAAATTTTCTATACAAACTTTCATCCCCGGTTTCACTCCCTTGGGGGTTGAATTTTGATAAATCCTTCCTTAGTGGATGCCTACCTCATAAGAGAAATACGTGTGCGAGCATCTATAGCCCTAAGGATTGCCTTTTATATTCCTATACAGATTTCTATGTTATTGAATGTATTATTTCCATGTTTTTAAATTTAGCTGAACACTTTTAAGCACCAAATCTGTGTGTTTGCCAACAGCTATACAGCAACAGCACAACAAGCGGTACAAGTGACAGCATAGCAAGTACGGGGTCAGCGATGATGCATAGGAAGAACAAACTCGGTCTAGCGTTGCTCATCAGCGTCAATGATTCCACGCAAATGTGAGTAGAACTACATCTCTTTGGTTAATATTTTTGGTTCTTTCTTCTTATATAAGGACCTACTTACGCGTATATACTACTACAAATCTCTTACTGTAGTCTTAACTTTCAACAGATCTTCAGATTTCTTTAATTGTATCCCCATGTTTGCACGTTGAAGGTTCGTTTGATAGTCGAGGAATCACTTTACAGTTCTCATCACTGATGCTCAATTTGGTTGCTGCTTCTGAATGTATGTAACTTACTAAAAAATATTGTATGATAATGAAGCAGCCTTGATGTTTGACCTAAGTGAGCTATTTTGTATAGATGCAGCATTATTACTAAGCATGTCATACTTTGATTTAAGACGGGTCTAGCTTTTGTGGTTTAGAATTGGTTGTCTGGCGCAAGTCGAAGTTGAATTTCTTTCATTGCATCTTTGAACATATTAAGCTTAAAAGTCTACCTAAAATAATTTTTATGCATTAGAGCTTACTTACGCTATTTATGTTTGCCATAAAGATTTTCTAAAGTATAAAACACAAAAATATAAGTAATCAACATACTCCTACTTGAATTCATATCGTATTCATATCTTTAGTGGCATTCCATATCGTGCAAAGATCTTCCAATGAGTTTATAGCTAAGATACAGTTACTGGCCCTGTAGGGCACAGCACAAAGTATAGTAGTCTAATTACATCATATATGACTGTATACTTTAAAGGTAATCGGGAACAAAAAAAGACATAAATGCATTGTTAATGTGTACCAGCTCTAAAATATTATAAATAGATGGCAACCTTGCCACGGGAAAGGATTCGTATTTATGTTAACGAAGCTACAGCTTGACGTGAGATGACTCGGAAGGTCATGTGAGTGTATGAACCGTTCTTTAAGTAATTTGTTTTTTTTGCTCGTAATAGTGCAATCATCATTATGTAGTTTAAGTAAGCGGTGAGACCAATTTATTGTTTTGGTTACTTTTTATACAAATAGTTTTGGTCCAATATTGCGCAATAGTTTTCAGACTTTTATTTGGTAATGTCAATTGTTTCTAACAATATGTATACTTATCGATTGTTATTATTCCGTCTAGGTTGTTGTGAGCAATAAAATATGATAAGTTGTCAGTTTTCTACCTTGTTTTCGGTATGAGAGGTCATAGTCTAGCCAGCTATTTGTCTAGGAAAGATTTACGTGTGCATTTTTCCGGAAAACCATTTTTTTTACTTTAACTCTAATGTATGCATAGTTAGACTTGCTTCAGACCATTTCAGAAGCAAATACAATAAATACCTTCTATTCCCCGTTGTTGGAATCAGAAGATGTATTCGATTCATGTGGATTGTGTGGATCTATTCTGACACTTAAAAAGCTGTTTTAGTGTCTGGAAGTTATTTCTTCTGGACTTAATTTAAATATAAGAACTTAATAAATATGATTAACAGTATCATAACGATTGTAAAATATTTGTTCAGTGACGTAGTAAGGAGATGTCTGGAGCACTCGCCGCAGCTACAAGCACTGGTGTGTCGGCTGCGACTGGCGACTCTAGCGGCCGGCGCCACCGGCGGCCGCGTGTCTACGTTATACCGCGCGGCCGAACATGCCGCCAGCTGGTGAGTGGCATATTATACGTAACGTAGTGTCATGTCGGACACACTCGCAGCTATTGATCGAGGACTGAAGAGCTCGTCTTATTGTCCAAACGATTTTTGAAGCGTTTGGACAATAAGACGAGCTCTTCAGCCCAGAAGTGATGGTCCCTACTAATTAATTAATCAAACGACCAAAATCTTCTGCGTTTAAAACACGCACTTAACCACATACTTTCTAACATTAAACAATACCCTACACACATAAACCCTGGTGTCCGACTTTGTTTTCCAACACCGTTTATTCCTGTAGGTTATCAGACCTGGTGTACGGGCCGCGCCTCCAACCGGTGTGGTTGAATCTAGTCACGGGCGACTCACGGTCGTCCACCAAACTCGCCGAGACACTGCTGTCTGATCTCTGCTCTGTACTGTCCGTGGGAGACACGAAGACTACTAATTTGTAAGTATTATTATTACTGTATTTTTTATCAAGTACTTATTTGTTTTTTCCTACTGCATTGTCAGTCCGCAATTATCTCAAAAAGGGCATTTCCCTGCCCTTATGTCAATACTAGCTGTTGCCAGTGGCTTCATCCGCAACAACTCGAATATTATCCCACGGGAAGATAAAATCGGGATAAAAACTATCCTATGTGTTAATTCAGGTTATAAACTATCTGTGTACCAAATTTTATTTAAATCTGTTCAGTAGTTTTTGCGTGAAGAAGTAACAAACATACACACTCACAAACTTTCGCCTTTATAATATTAGTGTGATCAGTGCGATGTGATGTGATATATTCGGCGGTGTTATGTAGTCTCACTCAAGGATCGCGTCCGAAATGAGGTGATCCGACAGAGGACCAGAGTTGTCGACATAGCTCACAGAATAAGCAAGCTGAAGTGGCAGTGGGCCGGCCATATTAGCCGCAGAACCGATGATCGTTGGAGTAGACGTGTTCTTGAGTGGAGGCCGCGGATCGGCAAGCGTAAGGTGGGACGCCCTCAGGCTCGGTGGAGCGATGGTCTTCGCAGAGTGGCTGGTAACAACTGGATGAGAGTTGCCGAAAATCGAGTTGAGTGGCGCAAGATTAAAGAGGCCTATATCCAGCAGTGGATTGCAATCATCATCCCAGCAGTGTGTGAAGTCAGGGTGTGGATGATGAAGATGCCTTGTTCCATGTCTTCTTCTACCATATTTCTCTATTACTTGCGAGGAAGATGTCAAGGTTGATGCGATGAGGTACCTCACGAAATACAAATTTTCTTACGTTTTTTGCAATTTCCCGGTCAGTGTCAAGTCTTAAGTTAATTAAAATGGGATTCGCGGCAATGACAAATGTCTATTGAATAATAATGATTAAAATCACCAATACAGCCGTCTCAGTTCATATAAATTAACCAACAGACAATCGCTTTCGCATTAATAAATAAAATATGAATGCTATCTTTGCTTTAGATACTGCGGAGTTCGGTACACAACAGCAATTTATAATTATATGTGAAAATTCAAAACCCTATGTTTTTAGTAGCGTTTTGGTTTAAAAGTATGACGGCCGCACTCTGAGAGCTTTAATGATTACTTAGGCAAAGTTTTGACAGTTTTGTCATACAAAAATATGTCAAATCTTTACTAAGTGACGGCTAAAGTAATCATTAAATATCTCTGAGTACCACAGTGACTACTCATAGACGTTAAGGTGGAAGCTCACATCTGGCCCGCGAAATTCTAATTTTCTTACGTTTTTGGCAATTTGCAGGCCAGTGCTTGGTTGTATGTTTATGAAAATTTGATTTGCGACTGTAAGACGTATGAAGTTACCGAATTATAACCATCAAAATTTTTTTTGCATGTAAATGAATGACTTAAATACATGCAAAAATCAATCTTGACATGAAAATGAACTTGGAGGGTTGTATTGATAATTTTGATGGTTATAATTCGGTAACTTCATACGTCTTACAGTCGCAAATCAAATTTTCATAAACATACAACCAAGCACTGGCCTGCAAATTGCCAAAAACGTAAGAAAATTAGAATTTCGCGGGCCAGATGTGAGCTTCTCCACCTTAATAAGATGTAAGTAATCACTTTCCGTGCTTTGCCGCGGGTAGTCCACCGGTTATCGCGGCCTCGACATAGAGGACGAAGAAGGAACATGGGTGGTTTTTAGTCAGTAGAAGTCTGACGCTCCCTTTCGCTCTGCCCAAGAGCGGGAGGGGTTATTCGATGATTTTACACCCACCATAAAAAAAAGTAATCACTTTCAACTGACTGATAAATAGTGACCACCTAGAAAAAGTAGGCTCTAGATATCAATACCTACAGGACTAGAAAACACATACTCCTTAGTCATCGAACTAATGATTCGTAGACTATTCTTGTCTATAGGTTGTTAGCCCCATTTTCCACTACTATTTTGTACTAGACAAAATATATTCACACGATAAAGTCTAATCCAAATAAATTGTAGTATTCTTATGCCCACGCAAAACTGAAATGAATGAAATACTGAATAGAATTTCTGTTTGCTTTCTCAAACGTAATTTGTTACGATCAATTTAGGTTATCGGGGTACTGTGATACCCTACTACTGTGTACTCGTAGCCTAGAATGTACATACTAGACCTTTTTGATGCTATAAAAGCTCGTGGCTTGTTAATAACAGCCGCTCGGATCAACCTTGAGGTTAAGCCGTTCTTGCCTAGGTTGCTCTGTGGATGAGTGATCACCCATTTCATATCGAGTTTCCTACTTACCTCGAAAAGCACATTGAGCCCACTGATATTGTCCTACTGTATTGGTACTCTTTCAAGAACATAGTGTTACGAGCTGGATATGGGATAAATAAAAACACTAACAATTAAACACACGAATTAACTTTATTACTCACAAAACACTTATACACAATCACTTCAACACTATACTGAAGACTTTATCGCACTAAATTTCTCTTAGAACCTGTCGTTGTCTCGCTTTAAAAGTAGACTGACTCGCTTCGTCCTCTGTCGGTCCTTTTATACCTCAAACTCACAAAAGATATTCGAGAAAATTCCCTATTATTCCAAAAAACATTAACAAAAAAATAAACTTATAGTTAAAAGAACCAACAAGAAAGAAGTTACTTTACGCCCTCGGCATACGGTCGAAATTACAATTATTTAATTACAAATTACATTATCAATTGCCGCTGACGCCGCGCGCAGACTAACTACCTACAGAATAGTGGGTACCTACCTACTATAATTTACGCGACTCTTAAAGGTACTTCGCAGTTATTAGCGAGGTTTCCCGAAGATTCTAGATGACCGTCGTAACAATAGTATTTCGGAAGCCATATTACGAACCCTGTTAAGTACGTTATGAAAACAAAAATTGAATTAAAAAAAAAAACAATCTGTTTCATTAATATTTTTATTTAAAAGCTGTTGATTACAGTAGTGACGGGATTCCAATATACACTAGCTAGATCACATGGTAAAAATGTGAAACAAGTTATACAAATATGCTATTATAAAACAAGACAAAAACGTCAAACCAATTAATTAATCTCGATATTTGGTCATCAAGCCGCCAGCATCTAATTAATACATCACAGAATATATTACTCTAGTTTCAACATACCGACACTTTCTACGCCCAAATAGCTGCCCAGAGACTGTCTTCAACAATTATTTTTATCTTGATTTAGTGGCTCGATCACATGATGTTAGAACTTACACAATGAGAGAGATTAGAACGACAGCCGTTGAAATGATGCTGTCTCTCGTAAATCACGTCAGTTACAGTTACGGTTGATGTAATAAAATTCTTAAGGGAAAAACACGTTGAGTACTATTTCAACAATTTTCGGATCGGGCAAAGTGTTATTGGGATTTTCCGGAATCAGGAAAATCTCAGCAGTAACCATGTAGTCTGGATTTGTGCCCGTTTAATGGCAGTTGGCTCGTCTCCCTATTACATAAACATATCTGCCGAAATGTTGGTGTACTATTAGCTAAACACCTACCTAATGTTTCGGGGATTACAGCCTAGGCTTTATAGTAACTTCAACAATAAAAGTTCTAGTTACTAGTTCAGTTATTTACTAAACATCTGGTTAGTACCTAGTCTGTGTAATATCGGTAGGCGGACCAGCTTATTAGACTGACGTAAAGCACCGTTGCTGTGAAACAAAGCAGTTTGAAGTTTCCATAGGTTATGAGTCGAGTTGCACGATCCCTGACAAACGCTTGCACTGACTGGATAGGTCCAGTTAAATCTGTGTGGATATTTCTTCTAAAGACCATCAC